>VDFB02271358.1:23667024-23985998 GCA_007258455.2 Sequoia sempervirens | reverse complement strand
TTGATGTTGAAGTTAAAAGGAGTATGGACATGATGGGTCAATAACTACTCGGGAACAAACTTTTTGGCTACGGATCTTTTTGAGAAAAATTGGGATAATTGGAATCTTACCCTTTTTGGTAGGAATGTCGAGCTCAATGAAAACCTGATAGCTGAAGTGACGGGAATGTCGACTGATGGGAAAAAGTTTTTCAAGGATAGGGTTTTTTCTGACGATGTTGTCCTCAAATTTCCTAAAAAAGAGAAAGAAAAGTTGAAATTGTTTAAAAATTGCTAATAGCATCTTTGACGCTGACACCATAAAAGCCTTGTGGAGAAAGGTCCTACACGTCATCATGGAGTACATAACCGTGGATGGTAATTTCACCAGGGTCTAAAGTTATCAATTTGTCCTGCTCAACCATTTATGCTACAAGGTAAGGGTTTCTTTCCCCTACTATCTCTTCTGCTCTTTGAGGAAAAGTTTGGATGACCACAAAAAAACCCTAGAAGATTCCCTATTTTGTATGTTGGTCTGATTAGATTAATTATGGAGAATTACCAAAAAATGCATCCCCCTGCTAATATTAAAGCCTTCGTTGACTCTGAGGATGACGATACTGAACCTAGCTGCTCAAGGTTTTTTCCCAATTTAAGTTTCGCTAGTACTGTCCTTAGTTCGCCTGCTGCCCATTTGGGAAAGAAAAACCTTAACCCTCTTACTATTAAATTTTGTGTTGTGCCTGAGCTGGAAAGCCCCTCCCTTAAAACTAGTTTTATTGACAAGAATCTCAAGGCTAAAAACCTTGTTTTGTACTCCGAAGATTCCCCTGACTCTGAGGCGTCTGGTGCAAATAATACTGAGCCCTCTGCTGACCCATCGATGGATAGAATTGCTAGAACTAGGTCCCCTGTCACTCCTATCCCTGATAATACTTGTCTCGACATTGATAGGGATCCCTATGTGGATGTTTTGAATTTACCTAGAAATAATGTTGATATCCATTTCAAACTTTTGAAATGGACTTTCAATGAAATTAACGAGCTAAAGATAAAAAAATGGGCCTTGCAAAGTAAGCTAGAAGAGTTGGGAGCCAAGGTAGTGGCGATTGAAAAAATAGAGTTGAAATGAAGAGATCACGGTCTTAGCTATGACACTCAGAACCAACCTAGCAAAAATAGAAACATTGAAATTGAGATGGAAAAAATGAATAATACTATCAAAATCATTTGTGAGCAAAACAATCGTATGGCCAAACACAACTCCATAATCATCAATGCCATGACCGAGAAACTGGACAAAGCCCATTAGGGTTCTTTGGTGGTTGACCTGGAGAAAACCAATGAAAGAAACTAGGAGGAGTATGCTGGAATTTCTAAGAGAACCAGGGCCAATATGAAGATGAAGGCTTCCCCCACTCTGCAAATGATTCAAATGTTTAAGAAGGGTTTTCACGAGATGAAGAATTTGGAGGCTGAGACAAAGTCTATCCTGAAGACTTTGGGTTAGTCGAGGCCGGTTTTTTGTTGGCATATTTTGACCTTCTTGGTATGTTGTGGATGGTTGTAGTTTGTTCTGGTTTTTACCTTTTGTGCATCTGGTTATTTTTGTTTAACTTTTCTTTCATATATTTTATGTTGTAAACTTTGTGGTTTCGGGTCCCTATAAAACCCGTTTTACCCTTTATCAAAAACAAACTTTTTATGAGAAGTATTTTGATAAAATCTTATCTCAAAGAGAAAATTTTTAGTTGGATGAGGAGTTGAATGATAGTATGGTAAGGGAATTCCATGAAATAGAGTTTAGAGAGTTTGTTGTTGGGGACTTCATTCTCAAGTGGGATGAGCAAAATAATAAGCTAGGGAGGCATAGTTAAATTTGATGCAATCTGTGAAGGACCATTTGCCATAATAGAATGCAGAGGGCATAATTCATTCTAACTCTCGAGGTTAACTAGAGAAGTGCTACCGATTCGTGTCAATGGGATTCATTTGAAATATTGCTTCTGAGATTTGAGGTACTACTTTGTATTATAGTAGAATAGATGCTACAAATAAGTGATTTTGAAGCAAATTTTCTTTTTGTCTCTTTCGTAAGTGTTGTTGCACATGTTTTTCTAGCCACTAGGGCCTGGTGTTCTGCTATTGTGTTCTGTTTTGGTTTTCCACTATTGTTGGAGGAGTTTTCATTTTTTGACTCATGAGATTTCTACGTGTTGGAGGAGTTTTTCAATGACTCCATGGCCAATGGATTTGCATAAGGAAAAAGGCCTGATGCTTAGCAAGCAAGCATCTAGCAAAGGTCACCAAAAGTGTTATCAAATTTTCAGCACAACTCAATTTGACAGAGCTAGTTTATTCAAGATTCATTTTAAGGTGAAGGGGTTCAATTTACCTATGCAGATTTTTAACCATTGCAAGAGTTTGAGTTATTGTGGAATTTTAAAATAAAATGTTTTTAGTTTCTTGTTATCAATTACAACATTAAGTATTGCATGGAATTTAAAAGGAATGCTTTCATTTTGTATTTATTCATAGTGTTTTAAACATTATTTTGCAAAGGGAAAAGTATAGAATTGAGCAATTATTTCATAAATGACGTATTTGTATTTATTGGATAATTAGAACTTAGTGTCCAACACAAGCCATGGGAATAGCTGAGACAGTGCATCAAAAGGAACATTCTACACTATTGAAGATTAAAGAAATAGAAAATCACAAAAGAAGTAACATAATCATCATTGCTTGATATCTTAAGTTGATTCCGGAATGGTGCACCTTTCTTTGCTACCGAGCTCCTTGTAAACCTGCAAGAGATGTTAAAAGCTGTTAGAGCTTTGATTATGAACATTCCTACATGAATCATCAACAGTAATGTAAAATTTTGCTTAGTGATACATTGAAACAACTGAGCAAGAGCAAGAAGTGTGACAAAATTGAAGGAGGAAGCATCATAATAATATATTGTTTTAATCTAGCATTGTTTGCTTCCTTTGTAGGTATAGGAAAATCCATGTTGTTGATTTGATTTGAATATCATAATGCATGTGGTGGAAAATAGGCTCCTACTAGGGTTGAGACCTAACATGCTTTCCCTCAACATTCCATGAAGGGATTGAGAAAGAAACAATTCAATAATGCTAAAAAAAAATTCATCTAAAGGAGTGCATCAAGTGACATGAAGACTCAAGCAAGTGATCACCTAGGACATTCAAGTCTAAAAATGAAAAGAAATGAAAATCGTAGGTGATCCATTGCTCAAGTGAACTGACATCAATTGCATAATGTGATAGTGAACATGCATACATAATGCCTTGTTACAAATCAAGTAATGATATCTGAAGTAAATAAAGAAGATTCTAATCATCAACATCAGGTACACTTATATTTCAAAATATTTTATGCAATGATAGCTTTCACATCATTATGTTGTTGTTCAGGAGATAAAAATGCATGAAGAGTACAAAAAAGAGGTTGTCTCCACCAGTACCAGAGTGACAAACTAGCTACAAATGAGCTATTGAAGGTAGAGAATGAATGCAAAGATGACATGGTGAACTAAAATGAAAGGCATTAAGTGTTGGGATTGGATGAAACATAATGTAAAACAACATAGTTTCATGAAGGTAATTTGCAAAAAATATAAGCTTATTTCAGTATTATGGTGCATTGTTCCATAATTTTCAATTCTCATAAAGTATAAAAGTGAGGTGAAAAAAGTGAGAATGTGTGTTTTTTTAAACATCCGGGTGCATGAGAATTATGAAAAGTAGCTGAAAATAAACCACTGAAAGCATCATTGAAATGAGCAAGACATAGAACCCAAATCTGTTACAACATAGTGACTCATGATTCAAGCTAAGTGAAGGGTGAAGGCATGAAGAGGATCTTCAGGATGACCAAGTTTCTTGAGTTGAATATAGTATGGGACAACATCATTAATGGAAGAGATTTGCAAAATGAAGTAAGTTGGCTTCAATATTTTCAATGCTACAACTTAACGAAAAAATAACATTGTGCTGATTCATTAAAATTGCAGCTAAATGTGCATTCTTCTGAGCATTCAAGTACATTGTAAGCATCAAAGAAACCTACAGAAGCACCATGATGGCTAAATGAAAATGTTGAATGAAAAGAAGTAAACATATCAATATACAATAGGTTTGAATGTAAATTTTGTGTATGTTGCATCAAGCAAACAATGCAAAGAAACAATGAAATGCAAAGCAAGTCTACCCTTTTAGTAAAAGCATGGTGAAATGAGTCAATGTATGTTGAAGAAAATTATTGGTAAATGTATACATTATAACCTTTTGTTTGGAAAATCAATAAACTAATGCCATAGTGGATCAATGACAAGTTAGGGTTCTAGATGAACATGAATTTAAAGGTGCTAGCTCAACTTTTAGAGAAAATTTCACATAGGCTTTTCATAGTGTTTTTCAAAATGCGGAAATGAAAGAGTAACTCGAGTTCAATTAATGGAAAATCCAACTTAATGCTTTCATACCCACGGCCTTGGAAGGCCATAATTTCTTCTTCACAAGTCACAATACCCACTAGGGTTTGAATGTAAATGAAAATATAGAGAAAAAACAACAAGGGTTCAAGTGCTTAATAAAAAAGGTGCCTTCAAAAAATGGTAATATGAAAGCTAGAGGCCACGACAATGAGGGGAGTTGAAGACCCACAAAAAGAAAGTTTTAATATGAAATCTCTTCATTTTTTAAATGTGTTTCATTTGCATAATATGGTTTGAGCCCTAGTTTTCATTCAAGAAAAGGAAAGAGTGCACATAGAGAGGTTGCGACCTATACAATGGCCTCCAAAATTTTGTTCACAATGTTCATGTATTTTGCAAGGAAAGATTGAATAAAGCTTTAATTAAGAGGGAAATGATCTTAAGAGATGAATAAATGGAGCTTACCTTTAAGAATTCTATGATGTATCACAACAAATACCGTGGCCAGAGCTTCCAATAGCTCAAGTAAAACTCTCCATCAACGGCTTCAAAGGAGAGAAAAGGGAGTCAACATAGAAGAAAGAAAAAAATGCATCAAAATACAATGATAGCCGTAGCCTAAAGCCCATTTTTTCTCATCAAATGGATTCAAAGAGTGCACAAAAATATAGATAAACAACTTACCACTCAATGCAAAGGAGAATGCATCAAAGAGTTGAAGGAAAGAATTCGAATGGTAGTGTCAAAGTCTCCAAACCCTACTCTCCCATGGCGGCGCCCTGCAGAGCTTTTTCTCTCTATCTTGGTAAACACAAATTATGGGAAAATTAGAGCTTGATGAATGTTTTTTGTTAGGGTTTTTACCCTATACATTGGTCGATGTTATTTTAATAAGATCTTTTCCATTTTTCAATTCCTTGCTAATTCTTCATGTGCCTACGCTGAACCTTGCCTATGTTTTTTTAATTTTTAATTTTATTTTTGGAGAAAATCAAATAAAAAACAATGCACATGGCGCCTAATTAGGGTTGCCCCATTTTTTCCCTTCATAATTCCTTAGAAAAAATTTCATGCCATTTTCCCCTTGAAGATCAAGTGATGATGTTAGGTCATCCATTTTTTTATGATTTTTTATATAAAAATAAAATGTAAAAGAGAGCATCATATAATGTTTGATTTTTTGCAAATATTAAATGCAAAAAAATAAAAACGATTTGAGGACAGATTCGAAAAAATCAGATGAGAGGAGGCCTTCTATTTTTTCTTTGTAAGACTGCACCTTTGTAAAACATTAATTAAGCAAGTGTTTCTATAAACTGCTTGATTAAATGTTATCTAAATGTAGTTAGGAGTTGCACTTTAGTTCACATCAAAAATTTCTATTCCTAAATTCAGTCTTGGGAGAATTTGAAAAGAGGATACCAAACTGGAGTTTCTAATCTTAGTTTCCAGCTATTTGCACCTGATTTTGATGCCTTTTTGGATCAACCTTTGGGTGATGAGAAGTTTCTATCTTTTTGGTGCATTTTGGAGTTGTTTTGGAGGCTGATTTTCAAGATTTTTGAGGGAGCTCAAAAATATAGAATGACTTGCATTTTGGGGAGGCAGTGAACCTAATTTTTCTATTTTGGCACTACAAAGACACATCTTGGCTGTAAATATGAGAAATTTGGATTTCTTAGGGTTTAGAATTTTTTAGTTTCTTGCTCTCTTAATCATTTTGAGAGTTTTTTAAACTCATTTTGAATTAGATTTTGATGTTTAACTCCTTCACTTGCAATAAAGCATCAGAGTTGTGCTTTGCTCCTTTCTTGTCATGAGCTCACAGTAATAGTCAGATTTTATTGTGATTCAGATTAATGGATCCTTCTTTGTCCTATTGTTGTGGGTTATTGTCAAGATTGGAAAATAGGTTCAAGTTGCATATTGTATTCAATTTTCAAGGAGTATTTATGCAAAATACTAACGAGCTAAATGCATTAAGATGAATTATGAGAGTTGATTTTTTTGAAAGAAGTGTTGTGAGTTAAGTTTTATTAGAATCTCAATATCTAGTTGGTCATCATAAGTTGTAGGTGTTAATTTTCAGTTTTCTCCCTACACCCCTTTCCCCTAAAATTTTATAGATTAGTTGATTAGCTAGAGGTCCGAACCAACCCACTCTAGAGATGCACTCTCTCCAATTGGTTTACCCACAAACTAGAGAGTGTTTCCATGTTGCGATAGGATAAACAAGTGCAACTTTCCTAAGGGTGCAATCTTGATCACCAACAGTTCACAAAGTAGGGTCTTTTCCTTCCCAAAGATGCCCCCCTGGAAACCCAGTTCTAGGGTTTTCTAAACCTGTCGAAGCTGGTCTTTGATAAAAAAAATCTTTTCAAATATATTATCGAAGTTTCTCTTACTCCAAACATTGAGATGCATTTTATATTTTTGAGTTTAAGAGAAAGAAGATACATAGATAAACCACACCAATGACCCTTCCAACAAGAGGCCAGGAGATCCCCAAACTGAGGTTGATAATTCAACATTAATTCAAAATGAAAAGGATTTTTTTGCCATAGGGGGGAGTGCTCCAGCAAAGAAGCAACAAGGTTTGATTTGAATCAATTCTAATGAGAGAGGACAATGAGAGAAAGGTAGTGTCCAAACAAGAAGAAACCAAACACCAATCAAGTCAGACCTAAATGAGGTTGTCCCTTGACCATTTGGTAGACCAAGTGAACAATCTACCTTTGAAATCCAAATCCATCAACCCACCATCATGCAATAAGGATTTAAGGTCCAACATGCTAGATCCCACAAATATAGAGTACCACATTGCTTTTCCGAAGGGAAAAGAGGGGATTTGAAATCACCCATCACCATCCATTTACAATGTGAGAAATTATTTCTACAATTCAACAAGTCAAGCAAGGTGGAGCTCCTCTAAACCACATTTTTGGGTGCATAAACATTAGATAACACCCAATATGGAAGATCTAAACTTTGAGAAAAACTAACATTGAGAAAAAAAATTGATAGAAACAAGGGAGCCATTGAGAAAGGGTTGCCACATCATCACTAGACACCCAAAAGCCCCAACAACATCGATCACCAAGAACTAGCCATTAGGCTAGATGAACTTACCAAATTTTTCAAACTCAGTAGCCCTCATTTTGGTTTTTGTAAGAGGAGAACATTAGGCTTGAAATATTTGATGAAATTCTTGAAAATATACCTCTTATGAAGGCCATTTAGCACACAAATTTTCCAAGAGAGGATCAATATTTCTTACTACTTCAGGAGTTTACCCACTCCAGTGTTTTCTGATTTTCATTTCTTAATATCCTTAGTCATGCTTTTCTACCTAGAAACTTTACTAGGTTTCCTTCCTACCTTAGTAGTAGTCCCTGTTGGGACTGTAAATTTCTGAAAGTTTTCACATGTTTTCACACCCTTGAGTTTCCATTGGAGCCTTATCATAAGCACATGGGTTTGATTTCATGTCTTTTCTGCTCACATTTTGCCATATTTCCCCTTTGAATCTATTGAGTTATGCATTTTTCATGTCATGGTCCATATTGGCATAGGTATGTCTAGGTCTTCCCGACCTATGTTGCTTGTCTGTTTGTTGCAGGTAATCGGAAAGACTTTTTCATTATTGTAGCGACTGGCATTTACCGAGGGTGAAATTTTTTGATGTGAGGTCTTTCATCGGTATTGGTCTCAGCGAGTGACCTTCGCTCTCATCGACACTTCACATAGGGTTTCTATCAAGTAGCTTTCGGTGAGAGGTTTTCCTTCATTACACTATCTTGGCGAAGTCTTCTTGTCTTACCAATCAGTGGTGGAAGGATTGACTTATTGGCATGACAGTTCCTTTGTTTTGGTGACTGGGGAGGAACCCATCAGCGTGAGTTTAGTCCTCGATGGAAGCTCTCATCGAACTCATCATGTCTCACCGACCGGAGGAAAAGAATACATCATATTGGCAAAGGTTTGGTCTTCAGTGGGTGGTCATAGCGAACTCTTTTGGTCTCAGCGACAAGCACATTATGGATTCACTTCAGCCAAACAGGTTGCTTTCGGTGTGAGATCACAACAAGGCCTTATTGTCTCACTGACCGGCGACGGAGGAATTGTTTTATCGACACAAATTAAGGGATTCGATGAAATGTCATGGAAAAACTCCCTTGTCTCACTGACTTGTGCAAAAGGTTTTTTCAGTGTTAGTTAAGGTTTTCGGCATGTGGTCTCGGCGAGTGACCTTCGGTCTCACTGATGGAAAACAGAAGGTCTCTGTTGGTGTGATAATTTCTTTCTCTTGGTGATCTCAGGTGTGTTCGGGTTGTTTTGGTATGACATGATATAATCTACAAGATGTCTCCCCGATAGTTTGAAGTTACAACGATATATATGGGACAGATGGACTCATCGACAAGAAGAAACATGTGTCACAGTGACTCGATATGAATGAATAATTTTGGGGAAATGTAATTAAATGTGTGGGAGGTCTCTTCGATACCATTTAGTTACAGTGACAATGAATAAAAATAAAAGTGCATGTCGGTGAGATGTTTCTCTATGTCTTAGCGAATGAATAATACACTATGAGAGACTCTCGATGAAACATAATGAAATCTTTATGGCATCTCCCCGATGGTCGACAGTCACGGTGAGATTGAATAAGAACACGAGCAAATAATGATTGAATTTCCTTTGGCATAGAAAACAGGATGTCTCGCCGACTATTTTAGCAAATGAATAACAGAAATTCATACATTGTGGCTGACATGTAAATGATAAAAATACCATTACAGGCTGACTTGATTGGGGTCCGAATTATATGGAGGGCCGACATGGGATTTCAATTTGATTTATTTTTTTGATACTGGTGTATAAATTAGCATTTTCTTTGTAATTGTTAGATCATCACGAACTATTAAATTTTGATACACAACAAGTAGATACAGTAGGATAAAATTATCCAATCAGAGACTATTGTTGCATGATTTCATAATGGAGGTATTTATGAAAATCAGTTGATGTTGCTGCATTTTTCTAGTGTCAATTGTCTATTGAATTCAATGAATATAGTGCTAAGTTGTCTCCAAGATGGATTCTTTCTAGTTATTTGAATTGATGTAGCAAGTTTATATTCAATTCATCAGTGCACATTTGTTGTATCTGTGTGGTTAATCGATTGGTTCTTTCAAGTAGAGATTAAAATCCTCTTAGTTGATCACAATAATCAGAGAGATTCATTTGGATTGTTAAAGTAGAGCTTAGTAGTTATAATATTGCATGTTTATACAAGTTGTAAACAAAATGTATGCCAGATAATTTGAGTTTTCTCTAGAGAGTTTTGCTCATCTTGATTTCATTTGACTCCGCATACCCAACAAGGAACTGTCTCTGCACTTCATCATTTTGAACTCATTCAGTTTCTTTATATCTATTAAATTGAGCATTTTAGGATTTAGATCAGAAGATTGCTATTGCTATCAAGTTTGATTTCATTTGTTCACTTCCATTTGCCACTGTGAACAAATTTTTGAAAGAGGTGTAATCATAAGTCTGCTTAATTCAGAGAGGTACACCCGCCCAAGGTTTAGCAGCACCTAAAGAGTAGATAGTTGAGTTCTCTTGACCTTGTCTATTACCCTAAAGCGTATCAAGAGATTGGCAACCTCTTAAGGCATTCAGCCTACGTTTTTGAGAGCTAACAAATTGGCGAGTCCAGTGGGGAATACATTCAGAATCAAAGCCTTAACCATAGAGTCAGGAACTATATACAGACTCCGCTGGGAATAAGAAACATCAAGTATTTTCTCATTTTTTGATAAAAGTGAGTGGCGACTCTTAGAAATTTTGCAGCTGTTGATCATGACTGGAAGAAGATCTCAGTACAGGGGAGGTCATACTAGAGCTCCTGCTAGCAGCAATAAGTGGACACACAAGGATGATAGAGCTAATAAAGGAAAGAGGATCAACAAGGACATGTGCATAATAGATAAAGGAAAAGCACCAAGAGCACATTGTGAAACATATAATTGCTATGATACATGGAGAGATAGTTCAAGCACTGAGCCATGTACCCCAAAAGATCAAAGAAATCATTTCCCTTCTCTCAATCCTCAGAAACAGGTAGAGTTTGAAGTTGGAAAGAGGTAGGAGTATGATCTAGAAATGCAGGGTAATCAGAATGAACCTATTGATCATGTATCTCCTCAAGAAGATTATGAATCTTTGAGTTCTGAGGAAATCAGGGTACTATTTGAATCCGAGAGTAAAGAAAGAGAAGAACAGGAAAAGGCCCGGATGATACAAGAAATGAAAGAATTCAAATTGTAGAAAAATAAAAACATTGCTTAGACAGTTGATTTCCCCCCAAAGTATGTACCACCTCATAAGCAGGGAAGTCATGGCGCAGGGCCATCTAATTCCCAGAACCATCAGACAGGGAATCATTACAAGCAGCCATGTGATCCTTCTTATATTCCCACATAGCATACAAATATGCAGCCACCTCATGGTCAACCTTTTATCCCACAACATAAATTGTAGTACAACAATCCTATGAACCAATATCAGTATCCGCCTATTCCTCCTCCCCACCAGTATACAACAATGATCAAACAGTTTGATTTGGTAGGGTTCCATCTATGCCCTTACCCTATGGATAGCAGCTTGAGAGGTCTGGTGCCTAAGTTCAAAGGGAGTAATGCAATTACTGCTGAGGAACATTTAAGGAATTTCAATATATTCATCCAAGATATTGGTATGCCATATGAAGATCTACACATGAGGCTATTTATGATGTCACTTCTTGAAGATGCTAGGGATTGGTTCAATAGCCTGCCAGTTCTCTCAATTAATTCTCTTAAAATATTCCATGACTAATTCCTAGAGCAATATGGGAATCAAAATGCACCAGATGTAGCTCTCCATGAATTGATGATAATTCAAAAAAATCAGAATGACTAAGTTTATGATTTCAACTGAAGATTCAACAAGTTGCAGACTAAGGTACCTCCTGGATCAAGGTTGCCAGATTCTGTAGCATTGAGTGTTTATTTAAATGCATTTGATCCTAAAACATGGTATGAACTAAGAAATAGATTCCCAAGAGACCTGACTGAAGCTTAGAAGATAGCACTGACAATTGAGAACAACAGGAAGGTTGCAGGTATAATCAATAAAAGAGATAACCCAGGGCCTCCTCAGCAAAGCAATAATTATCAGTATAGATAGGAGAAAACATACAGGAATGAAAGGCTGAGGTTACATGACATGCCTTATAATACAGACTGGAAGGATGGAAAGCCTATAACAGCTAGGCCAAGAAACAAAGAGACTCCTGATCCATTAAGCAAAAAGGGAACTTACATGGTGAGTAATAATTACTTCTGTGAAGTCTATAATCAACCACATTCCCAAAATTATTATGTTGTATCTCAAAGGATGCAAGAAGAGGGAATGTTGATGGAAAATAATGGAGAAGATCACAAGGTTTATTTGACTTTAAATAGTTTCTACCATATGGAAGAAGGGTACTCATCTTCAGAGGATGAAGGCTACGAATATGATGTTTCAAATTAGAAATATAATTTCCATTTGGCTGAACAATAGGTCTTCTATGATTTTGAAGAAGATTATACAGAGCCACATTCTTTTGAGCCACCTGCTCAATGTAGTGTGAGGAGACTCATTGAAGATGAAATGGGGAGAATAAATTTTCCTACTATTGAGAAAGCAAGGAGTAAATACTGGTTGAGAAACAAAAAAGTAAATGAGATGGAAGGCATTCCTAGGGGAATTTTTATGAAAGATCAGAAAACAACACAAGGAACTATGAAGAAGCCAGAAAAGAGACAGCCTAATAAGAGTGAACAAAAACCTGTCCAAAAGCAGGAAGTTGTAGAATTACACAAAGAGATACAAAAGTCTGATTAGCCTAGTAAAAAAGAAAAAAAAGAAAACAAAGGAGAACCGCCAGAACTAAAGAAGACTGTTAAGGTGGAGAGCTCCTCTTTTGACTTCACACTAGCATTATCCCAGGTAAAAATGTCTGGTCCATTACTTGAATTGATGAAAATTAAGGAGTACATAGATAATGTTGTTCAATTGATAACGAATGGAAATGAAAAACATGTAAATTCTGAAAGAAAAGTAGCTATTCAGGAATTCAATACGCAGGAGAAAGTAAAAATCCCACAGGTCTGATTGAGTGATGTATGAACAACTCCCCCTCAAGTTGATCCTTTCTTTGCTACATTTCTTATCAATAATAAATTGCTAAGTAATTGCATGATAGACTCTAGTGCTGCTATAAATATTAAGCCAGTAGGAGTTATGAAGCAACTGGGTATGTGTATTGATACATATGAAGGAAAATGTTATGCAATGGATAACAGACCTGTTCCTGTGGTAGGCATTATGAGAGGTGTTGAAGTCAAATTGGCTACTTATCTACACGTGGCTTATAATATAGATATAGTAGTGATAGATACCCCTCCTTAGTTTGGGATGCTCCTGTCAAGACAATGGACAACAACAGTTGGAGGAAACATCCAGTTTGATCTGTCTTATGCTACTATTCTAGTGAATGGTCAAGAAGTCAAGCTATACAGGGAACCTAGAATGAACCAACTTGTTGACTGTGTACCTCAAGATCAGATCAATTGTTTTTGCAATATGGATCTTGGAAGTTTTAAGATTGAATCAACCCAACCATAATTAACCAATAGTGATCCAATTGAAAAGCATTTGGCACTAAACTGCAATGAAGTATGGAAGATGTATTTTGATGGAGCATGCAGCCAAGAAGGTAATGGAGCTGGAATTTTGTTTGTTTCCCCTAAAGGTATTACATTTAAATATTCATTCTTGTTGGCATTTGAATGGACAAACAATGTGCCAGAGTATGAAGCTTTATTGACAGGTTTGAATATAGCTGTGAAACACAAGATTAAGTTGCTAACTATTTTTGGTGATTCTGAGTTGGTTGTTTCACAAATTAAATCCAAGCATGCAGTAAAACAAAAAAGATTAAAGAAATATAGGAATGTTGTATGGGACACAATTGAGTTGTTTGATGTATTTTCAATTGAGTGGATTGACAGATCAAAGAACATAATGGCTGATTTTTTAGCAAATGTGGCGCTGAAAAAAGATGATGTCACATTAGCTGGGATATCACAGATTGAGTTCAAGACAAGGCCTACTATTCCTGATAACATTTATAATTGGAAAGTCTTCAATGATGATACTGACCTTTTGAAATTTCTTCATTGTATAGATCAATATGAAGCCCAGGAAATTGACTTCAATGCTTTTTTTGAGGAAGTAGATGGGAAACAAACTATGTTTGGCAAAGAAATCTTACAACTCAAAAGAAATAAGCTTCCTAAAGGCTTAGTGGCATTGAAGAGGGTATATGATGGAAATGATCCATCTCTCATGAAGAAAATACTAGTCAAAAGGGAGGATATTGAAGAAATTAATTTAGGGAGTGATATGGCACCAAAAAAGGTATATATTGGAAGGAAGATAAGCCCTACAATTAGAAGAATGCTAATTGAGTCGCTGAGAAAGTATAAGCATGTGTTTGCTTGGTCTTACAAAGATTTGAAGGCATACAGGGAGGATATTTTTTAGAATGAAATACCATTGAAGACAGATGCTAAGCCATTCAGACAAAAGCAAAGACCTATAAATCCAACACTGGAGCCTAAGATGCAAGAGGAATTGACAAAGCTCAGAAGAGGGGGGAATTATCAAACCAATCAGGCACTCAACATGGGTCTCAAACTTGGTCTCTGTGAGGAAGAAAAATGGAGACATCAGATTAGGTGTGGACTTCAAAAATCTGAATATGGCATCTCTCAAGGACAATTATCCTCTACCCAATATGGAGGCTATATTACATAAGGTGACATGGTGTGAGTTGTTGTTAATGATGGATGGGTTTTCAAGGTACAACTAGGTTAAGGTCAAAGAATCTGAGCAATAAAGGACAACATTTGCAACTCCTTGGGGAACATATGTATACATAAGAATGCCATTTGGTCTCACTAATGTAGGAGCAACCTTCGAAAGAGCTATGGACGTGGCATTTGCAGATTTAATCAATGCTATCATGGTGGTGTACCAATATGACCTGACTGCTTATTCGAAGAAGGCTTAAGATCATGTACAACATCTGGAAAAGGTATTTATTAAAGCCCTAGAATATGGTATCAACTTAAATCCTAAGAAGTGTCATTTTTTAGTCACGGAAGGAAAACTCTTAGGACATATTGTTTCAAAAGAGAGAGTTAGAATAGATCTTGAGAGGATTGAAGCTATTGATAATATTCCTCTTCCAAAAACTGTCAAGGCTATACAATCATTCTTTAGAAAAATTAATTTTGTTAGGAGATTTGTTTCTAACTTTGTTGAGATCATTAAGTCCATATCAAAAATGTTGAAGAAGGGATAGAAAATGGAATGGACTATAGAAGCCTTGGAAGCTTTTATATCTATCAAAAGGGCCATAAAGGAAGCTCTTGTCCTTAAATCTCTAGACTTTACAAGGCCTTTTTAGATATTTTCATTTGCTTCAATGCATACTATTGCTGACGTTATGTTACAAAAGAATGAGGATGGTCATGAACAGCCTGTGTCTTTCTTTAGTAAGTCATTACAAGGGTCTGAATTGAAGTATGATATAATGGAAAAATAGGCATTTGCATTAGTAAAACCTACAAAAGCATTCACACCATATCTAGTTGGAGCAAAGGTGATTGCTTATGTCCCTCATGCAGTTATCAAGGACATTATGACACAATCTGAAGTTATAGGAAAAAGGTGCAAATGGATTAATAAGATCCAAGAATTTGACATGGAGATACAGATCACTAAGTTAGTGAGAGGTTAGGGCTTGGCTAGGTTGATGTCAGAATCAAATATTGAAGCGAATCAGGTTTGTAATATAGAGGAAGGGACTGCAATTACAAGTATTGAGCATACTCCATGGTATACAGATATCATACATTATTTAAAGTACATGAAATGTCCAAAGGGATTGAGTGATAGCCAAAAGAGAACTCTAAAGTTGCAAGCATCTAAGTATGTTTTGATGGATGGAGATCTATTTTGGAAGAACAGGGATGGTATACTGTTGTTATGTCTGGATGAGTTTCAGGCCAAGCATGTTTTAATTGAAATACATGAAGGAGTTTGTGGAGGACACTACTCAGCAAAAACAACTACAGATAAAGTCCTCAGGGAAGGTTACTACTGGCCTAAGGTCTTTAATGATTCTTTCACACATGTAAGAAAGTGTGAAGCCTACCAGAAGTTCTCTGGAAAACTAAAATATCAAGGAGCTTTGCCACTTCGACCTTTGTAGACTGATGCCCCTTTTCATCAATGGGGAATTGATTTCATTGGAGAGATATAGGAAAAATCAAGTGGAGAACACAAGTGGATATTGGTTGCTACTGATTATTTTACCAAGTGGGTAGAAGCAATCCCAACTAAACAAGCTACAAGCAAAGTGGTGACAAATTTCTTGATGGATAACATTATCACCAGATTTGGTACACCACTGAAGTTAATCACAGACAATGGAATGTGTTTTAGATCAGATGAGTTCAAAATTTTTTGTGCCACATATGGCATTACTATTTCTTATGTAGCTCCTTACCATCCACAAGCTAATGGTCAAGCTGAATCTAGTAATAAGAGTCTTTTGAAGATTATAAGGAGGATGTTGAGTCAAAACAAGAAAGCTTGGGATTCAAAATTGAAATTGGATGTGTGGGCTGATAGGATTACTGTGATAAGGGCAATTGAAAATTCCCCATTTGAATTGGTGTATGGAGCACAGGTCAGGATGCCTTTGCAAAATTTGTTACTAGTCTATAGGTTTGTCCTTCAGGAAGATTTGGATGTTCCTGAACCTATGAAGGAAAGAACGGAGCAACTAGCTAAACTTGATGAAATAAGGAGAAGTGCCCAAAACCAAAACATGAAGTTATAGACACAGATGAAGTATCTATTTGACAAGAAGGAAAATGATAGAAAATTTGAAGAAAATGATTTGGTTTTGATATGGAATGCAAGGTGTCAGGAGAAGGGAAAACATGGTAAATTTGAAGCTTTATGGCTGGGACCTTTTGTTGTTGTTGGAAAGAAGGGTGAAGACTCATATTATCTATAGAATATGGCTAGTGAAGATCAGGAATTGCTTGTTCATGGGAAATTCTTGAAGAAATTTTTCTCTTGAGCAACATAGAGGATTAAGGGTTGCCAGTGCATGGACAACTCTTGCTTATCCTTTTTAAAATTATTTTCCATGCACAGTAGTTTAGGATTTCATCCATCTCCTTTTCACTCTCATTTTCCATTCATCTCCATCTTGCATTTACATTCCATTCATTTCCATTGACTTTCACGCCATTTCTGCTCACTGGTTCATCATTTTTTGTTTGGTCTACTCACCCAAAGATTCTAGATCCTTGCAATGATCTTACTATCATTCATCCCCAGACGGAGCCACTGTTGGGATTATAAATTTCTAAAAGTTTTCACATGTTTTCACACCCCTAAGTTTCTATTGGAGTCCTTATCATAAGCACATGGGTTTGTTTTCATGTATTTTCTGCTCACATTTTTCCATATTTCCCCTTTGAATCCATCGAGTTATGAATTTTTCATGTCATCGTCTATATCGACATAGGTCTATCCAGGTCTCCCCAACCTATGTTGCTTATTTGTATGCTGGAGGTAATCAACATGAATTTTTCATTGCTGCAGCCACTGGCATTTACCAAGGGTGAACTTTTTCAGCATGAGATCTTTCATCGGTATTGATCTCAGCGAGTGACCTTCGGTCTCGCCGAAACTTCACATGGGGTTTCTATCGAGTAGCTTTCGGTGAGAGGTTTTCCTTCATTATAATATCTTGGCGAAGTCTTCTTGTCTTACCGATCGGTGGTGGAAGGATTGACTTATCGACATGACAGTTCCTTTGTTTTGGTGACTAGGGAGGAACCCATTAGCATGAGTTTAGTCCTCGGTGGAAGCTCTCAACAAACTCATCATGTCTCGCTGACCGGACGAAAATAATACATCATATTGGCAAAGGTTTGGTCTTCGGTGGGTGGTCACAACGAACTCTTTTGGTCTCAGCGACAAGCACATTATGGATTCACTTCCGCCAAATGAGTTGCTTTCGGTGTTAGGTGACAATGAGGCCTTATTGTCTCACTGACTAGCGGTGGAGGAATTGTTTTATCGGCACAAGTTAAGGGCTTTGGTGAAATGTCATGGTGAAACTCCCTTGTCTCACCAACTTATGTTAAAAAAAAATTCAGAGTGAGTTAAGGTTTTCAGCATGTGGTCTCGGCAAGTGACCTTCGGTCTCGCCGATGGAAAATAGAAGGTCTCTGTCAATGTGAGAATTGATTTCTCTTGGCGATCTCAGGTGTGTTCGGGTTGTTTCTTTATGACATGATATAATCTACGAGATGTCTCCCCGATGGTTTGAAGTTACAATGATATATATGGGACGGATGGACTCATCAGCAAGAAGAAACATGTGTCACAGTGACTCGATATGAATGAATAATTTCGGGGAAATGTAATGAAATCTGTGGGAGGTCTCTCTGATACCATTAAGTTACAGTGACAGTGAATAAAAAAAAAAGTGCATGTCAATGAGATGTTTCTCTATGTCTTAGCGAATGAATAATACACTATGAGAGACTCTCGATGAAACATAATGAAATCTTTATGGCATCTCCCCGACGGTTGACAGTCAGGGCGAAAGCGAATAAGGACATGGGAAGATAATGATTGAATTTCCTTCGACATAGCAACAGGATGTCTCACCGACTATTTTAGCAAATGAATAACAAAAATTCATACACTGTGGCCGACATGTGAATGATAAAAATACCGTTGCAGGCTGACTTGATTGGGGCCCGAATTCTATGGAGGGCCAACATGGGATTTGAATTTGATTTATTTTCTTGATGTTGGTGTATAAATTAGCATTTTCTTTGTAATTGTCAAATCATCACGAGCTATTAGATTTTGATACACAACAAGTAGATACAGTAGGATAAAATTATCCAATCAGAGACTATTGTTGCATGATTTTAGAATGGAGGTATTTATGAAAATCAATTGATGTTGCTACATTTTTCTGGTGTCAATTTTCTGTTGAATTCAATGAAAATAATGCTAAGTTGTCTCCAAGATGGATTCTTTCTAGTTATTTGAATTGATGTAGCAAGTTTGTATTCAATTCATCAGTGCACATTTGTTGTATTTGTGTGGTTAATTGATTGGTTCTTTCAAGTAGAGATTAAAATCCTCTTATTTGATCATAGTGATCAAAGAGATTCATTTGGATTGTTAAAGTAGAGCTTAGTAGTTACAATATTGCATGTTTATACAAGTTGTAAACAAAATGTATGCCAGATAATTTGAGTTTTCTCCATAGAGTGTTGCTCATCTTGATGTCATTTGACTTTGCATACCCAACAAGACACTGGTCTCTATACTTCATCATTTTGAACTCATTTCGTTTCTTTATATCCATTAAATTGAGAATTTTAGGATTTAGATCAAAAGATTGCTATTGCTATCAAGTTTGATTTCATTTGTTCACCTCCATTTGCCACTATGAACAAATTGTTGAAAGAGGTATAATCATAAGTCTGCTTAATTCAGAGAGGTACACCCACCCAAAGTTTAGCAGCAGCTAAAGAGTAGAAGGTTGAGTTCTCTTGACCTTTTTTGTTACCCTAAAGTGTATCAAGAGATTGGCAACCTCTTGAGGCATTCAACGTGCATTTTTGAAAGCTAACAGTCCCAATATTCATTAATTTTTTAGGGCTAAACATGGGGCTAGCCTTCGTTGGGTAGGGAGGAAAAATACAAGGGATGAATAGAGAAATGCTAGTCAGGATATCATTTGACACCAGTGTGGGCCATAATCATGCAACAGGGAAGGTAGGTTCAAGGCAAAGACCGTTGAACAAAACATTAAGGACTCTGGGGAAAAGTAGTTGTCAACCATAAGAGAGGATAACGAGTAAGCTAGGCATTGGATAGATGGTTCCATCTTAGCCAAAGTAGGAGCCTTAGAAGGGGAAGGGGAAAACAATATAGAAAGAGAAACCTCACCAATAGAGGGAAAAGGAGATGTCAAGTGGATCTAGGAAGTAGGGAGGTCAGCTTCGTAGCCAAGGAACTTGTTGCACCAGCGGCATGAGGAGGGGAGGCCGCAACCTTAGATCTACTCATTGGGGGCCTAAGCAAGCCTTTAGGGAAAAAAATTTTGAGGTGATCAAAACAAGAGCAATTTTGAAAGAAAGGAGAAGATTTTTCATTTTCAATAGTTTGGGACCACTTACCAAGTCAGGATTCCAAAATAATGGAGGTCAAGAGGACCTTATTTTTCCCGATACTAACACAGAAGTGAGAAAACACTAGCCTGGTATGCTCTTTGGTGACATAATCCAACGAAATGAAGTTACAAAAGGGTTTGTCCACTCTTGTGATGATTTCTTCATCCCAAAACTCCAACAAGAGGCCAGAAGATGAACCCAAGTAGAAAGAGTAGTTGCCAAGTTCATCGATGGGTCAAAATCAAGTCACCATTTACACAGGGCCAAGCTCTTCTTATCAAAGAACTAGGGGCCTCTAGTGAGAGTCAACACACAATACTTATGAAGATTAAAGTTGAAACAAAAAAAGGGACTTTTGGAAGAGCTAAAATAGAGAAGGAGCCTTTGACAACCCATTTGGAAGAAGCCCACTTGCAAAATGATTCGATATTGGTCCTTTTTTCCCACAAACCTACCTATTAGGTAGTTTTCCATTTTTGCAATCGATCTATCCAAAGACGGGTCCAATATTTTAAAGTTGTACCCTCCTCGAAAAGTACCAGCTAGACCCCATCCCCGACTGCACCAAAATTTTTAGTGGGAACTTTTGGAAAATTTTCATTCTAGATGAGAGGAGGTACCACTATAGGGGGACAGAAGGAGACCCTGATGACTCATGAGAATCTCTGGGAGCCCCACCCTGATCAATAGAAGTGATAGAATTCCCTCGCACCAGAGGAGAGGAACCAGCAGATTCCCACCCAACACCATATGCCTATGCGTTGCTCATTTCAAATATTCCTGAAGAAAATATTAGGACTATTCACATGGTGCACTAATGTCCTAAAAAGAAAATTAGAAGAATTCAATTATCTTAAAATTCTTAGAAATGCATGATTCAAGTGCTAACATTTTGTAATTAGAATGTTCTATATCAGAGGGCTAAATTGAGGACATAATGTAGGGTGAAATTGTGAGGGTATGCAATTTTTGACACTACACATCCATTCAAGTATTAAAATTTTCCTACCACATGATGAATCATGTATCGTTGAGTGTCTTGTATGTGGGTATCTACAAGATCATGATGGGCCAAAAAGTGTCGATACGATGGGTATGTGTAGGGTATGTGGCTGATGACTTTTTTTTACCCAAAATTGATGAAATGAAAAGGGTTTTTAAAGGAGATTCTAAACTTTCCACAAATATAAATTATTCTTTACTTTGAATTTAATAAATAATAATTTATTTTTTCTATTTGAATTACGACTAAAGTCCTAATTGATAGACTGATTGAAAAAAAATTATAGGTTTCAAATGGTATCACATATTTTGAATCTGAAACATGTGTCACATTCTATGTTTTGAAAACTATAGGATTCAAAGAAAAATAATTGAATTTCATTAAGTTTTGACCAAGTTAAGCTAGTCAAACATACAAGTTTTTATATTTTTTAAAAGTTGTAATAAAAAATCATAATTAATTATTTACTTGGAAAAAGATTACAAATAAATATGCATCACATCAGGACATGAGTCTTCTACTTATATCTAAAATATTATTAAAAAAATATTATCATTTTATTGTGGTTAGGGTGGTCAGATAGACACCTACTTCTTATTTTTTCCCTAAAATTTAAGTACTACTACATTGAAATTTCAAATTTTCACCAAATAGATTTTTATTTTTTAAATAAACCTAGTAGTTTAGAAAATAAATTCAATTTTCTACAAATTATATTCTTACATATTTTTGAAATAATATAGATAACTTATTCAAATTTTTACATCAAGTTTCCTAACTATGATTTTTTTGAATTTCATCACCACTTAAGGGCCTATTTTTTCCATGATGATATTGCACATACCCATGTAGTATAAAATATATTTTTCTACTTTCTAATGAATCTCAATTAGAATAAATGAAATATGAGGGTGTATATAAGTCAAATAGATGAGGCTACTAATAATTTGGTGATATGAGATAGCATAAACCAAAAAACTGGAACACTTGAGCTCAAGTTTGACTTGTGATAGAAAAGTAGATGGTGTAGGATCACAATTATGCATAAGAGATTGAGATAGATTGAGGGAATATGTAGATTATGCAATAATAATCACAAGAATGTAATGCAACACACCTAATTCATTCATGCTAAATATATCACACAAAATAGTATTGAATACATCAATAATGGAAAAAGTAATCCTTGTAATAATAGAACAATCAACATAAAGAACCAAAATGAGAAGAACGTTCTTCTATCTCAAAATATATACATTCAATTCAAAATGGTATTGAGACAATCTAAGAGAGAAGAAGGGAGCTCCAACTTACATACAAGGTTTGTGAAGCATACTTAAGGCCATAGATAGATTTCCTCAACTAAAATATAAATGAAAAATATGGAATGAATCTATTTTATTGTTTTATGAACATATCCTCTTGTAGATTCTCACAAAGAAATACACTCTTCATAACCATTTGAATTGAACCAAACCATAAGCTACAATATTAGAGAGAGAAAAATTAAATTCATCTTGGTGAAAGGACAAAGGTCTCAATATTGTCAACATCGAGAACCTATGAGAAACCTTTGGAAATACGTTATGCTTTGTAACTATCGATTGATTAAGCTATAGAAAATTTAGTTTGATAGATCCACTTAATAAATAAATATTTTTATTCCCATAGGATGTGGAACAAGCTCACATGTGTTGTGCTTGATAAAATATTTACTCTTTATTTATATAGAAATACCAGACAAACATACATAATGATAATCTAGGAATATAGAACAATTTTTTTTTATTAATTCCTTGTATTTGAAGGATCACTAATAATAGTTCCTATAAACTATAAATTTTATTGATATGATCGAGGTATAGAAGAAGAAGAAGATAGAGGAGTTGAATGATCATCCTATGAATGTGAACTCAACAAAGGAATATGTGAATCCTCATGATTAGCCATGCATATAGAAGAAGTTGGATGGAATTTATCTTTGTTATTTTCATCTTAATCTATTATAAAGGAAGGATAATGTGGGAAAACAATCTAGGAGAGATTTTCCTAAAAAAAACATTTCCCTTAATGAAGATATTTTGAGTGTCTAGATCTAACATTTTATATGCTTTAACACCATTGTGTTACCCCACAAAGATGTAGGGTCAAATTATAGGTTCCAAAGCCCTATGTTTATTTAGAGGAATGTGAGCCCATGTAGAATAGCTAAAAACTGTAAAATTTTGCACAGTAAGGTTCCTACCATATAAGTATTGAAAAGGAGTGATTTCCTTTAGTATGTGCACCTAGAAAAATGGCTCTTGGAAATTTTCATGGTCTTTTACGTCTTTCTGTCATGATTCTTGGTCCATTTTTCTTTGATTTAATGTTGCAATGTGGCTTAAACATTCACATTAGGTCCTAAAAATTCAAATTATGACGTCTTGTGAAGGTGTTCTGAAACATTTCTACATTTTTCTAGACTCTGTTCATTACAATTCACCTAAAAATAACCTTTTCATCACTTATCAAGTCCCATTTTTATGTGTTTTAAATTCTTGTAACAATATTTCACACTTTTCTAGGCTTAATTTCACTATTTACACCTTTCTTATGCTTTATTTGACCCCTTTATGCCCTTATAAGGCTTAATTAAGTGTATTTTTTAATGTAAAACTGACAAACAACATTAAATGCAACTTAATCCATAACACCCACTTACAAATCTAAGATGGAACCCATTCACCATGGGTGGAAAGTGAGTCCCTCTTGGCTCCAATTTCAAAATATTTCAAAATTTCTTTCAGGTTTTTATTCAAAACTACCATATCTCAGCCTGTGATGAGGTATCATTAGGTTACTAAGGCACAAGTATGTATAAATAAGTGTTTTCCTCCTCATTTTACATCTAAAAATTTATTCAAGCATCTCCTCATTCACTTACATCAATTAGCATTTAAACAGTTTACATCATTCAGTCAAGCATCAATCAAGTATCTTAGAGCAACCATTGACATATCTTCATATTTCTTCAACAATGTTTTGGTGAGTTTAGTACATTTGCATGTTGTTTATCCATATTTCCTTTTTCATTTCATTATATTTCTTCTTTAAGGGTTTGATTACCAAAGTGGGATTTGACCAAGGAAAATCTCTATA
The DNA here is from genome assembly GCA_007258455.2 of Sequoia sempervirens. Taxonomy (NCBI): domain Eukaryota; kingdom Viridiplantae; phylum Streptophyta; class Pinopsida; order Cupressales; family Cupressaceae; genus Sequoia; species Sequoia sempervirens. Next base: position 23,962,025 of record VDFB02271358.1, on the reverse strand, counting down.
ACCTAACCCTTAACCATTTCCCCCCTTTTGCATGTGTGTTAAATGAAGAATTTTATATGCAAAATTTTCAAGCAATTAGGTGTTGAAAAGTGGACAAGAAGTCAACAAATTGATTCAAGTAAAATCAACCCTATTTCAAGTTTGGAGACAACCTACAATGTATTTGTTGTAGATTTGACTCTGTCAACACAACAAGTAGACAAGTGCAAATCTGGAGCTATAGAATTGGTCCTTGATTTCACAAAATTTTGGGAGAGGACTAATTCACCATCAATGTCAAATGAGTCCCACCTTAAGGCTAGAGAAGTATATTCTATCATATTCTAGTTCTTGATAGTCAAAAACTAGTCTTAAGGACTTTTTACCAGAAGTAGGACTGATTCGTCATCAGTGGCAAATGAGTTCCATTGGTGATTTTCAATTATTTATGTCAGCATTCAGATCACTCTAGACTCATCATTCTTTACCTAGGTGCACTCTAATTCAGCCTTATTCATTTTTGTTTTGCATTTGCTCATCTTTTAGTTCATGCTTGCATATCACATTATGTTTTCAAACATTACATATTTCTTATGTTTTGCATTCATAATAAGTCAATTACATTACTTAGTTGCATTTAGATCATCTCATTTATCCTTAATCACATTTTTCATATCTTATATTGAGTGAAACACATTTATTTTCCATGGGGTTTATCTCTCTCCTTTTAGGTGAAACATCGTAAGAGTGTAAGAGTAGCTTATAAACCTCATTCCCAAAAATCTATGGTTCATTTTGGTGAACTTGCATATTGAGCACTTTGTCTTTCTAATTTAATTTGCATCAACATTCAATTAGATTTTGTTTTGTTTTTGTATCCTAGGGTTTTTCAAATTGCATTAGTGAAAGAATCATTTAGATTTCATTTTTGCATATCATCTCATTGAAAAACTAAAAATCTGCATTTGCATCCTCAGTTTGCATCTGAAAAAGAGTTAAAATCACTTTTAATTTTTTGAAGAACATAAAAAAATATCATACTTGGACTCATTCACCACTCCAGGTGAATCAGTTCACTTCCACATTTCAAACAACATTTTTAGTCACTTTTTGGGCATTTATTGAATTTATGTTCTCTGTTGTTATTTCTCTATTTTAGTTTGTAGAATTTTTATTATTTGTATTTTTCACTCCTAGAATTCCTTGCATTTACATTCACCCCATATTTTGTGGTACTTCCATGAGTGTTTGGTGCCCCATTAACAATACTTTAGTGAGACGAAGTTCTAGACTCATGGCTTCCCGTGATAGCACTTTCGTTGTGGACCTTAGGATCTCAAGAGCTCCCAGTATTAGTATGGAAAATGGTGCATTAGGAATGGATACTACCACTACTATGCCTTCACCTTTCCATCCAATGCATGTTGAAACACAAGCTAATTCTATTATGCAAGAAAAGGTCATTAGTATTAATGAATATTTTTCACATTTACAACAAGATTTATCTATGAAATTTTTTTGACAACTACTATTCTTGTGATAGAAAACCTTTATCACTTGATTGAAAGTCATGATGGTTTACAAGTTATGAAAAGAATAGTTGATATATACAATAAACATGTTCCTTCCACATCCCAATCAGCAAACATAGTTGCAAGCCAAGGAGGATCTCACATTCCTCCCCCTTCAAAGATAACATCCATACCAACCTATACCACTCCTGAAGTTACAACAATTATGCAATAGGTTAGTCATGTGACTCCTTTTACTATTCCAACTAGCATTCCTAGTTCTTTTGTGGCATTACATATTCCTTCTTCCACATTCACCCCTCTTAGTGTCCCTTTCATTTCCCCTCATTACATACTCTCCATCACCTTTTTCCCTTCCACCTCATACCACTTACACTGACCCCATCATTACACAACTCTTTAATACTATTCCATCCATGCAACAACAAATATCCACCATTAGCCAAAGTCAAAATGCTCCACCCACATATCATGTTCATAGTATCCCATTATTCTTAGAGATCTTATGCACACAGATGCCACGAGGAATTGAAATGCTTAGGTTTGAGAAATATGGAGGTAAATGAGACCCTACTAATCATGTCAATGCTTACACAACCTTGTGTAGTGATTTTGTCCTTGACGATAAACTATTAGCCCAAATTTTTCCTAGGAACTTGAAAGATAGTGCATTAGAGTGGTTTTCAAACCTACCTAATCATTCAATCCAATCATTTAATGAACTTGCGGATGCCATCATAAGTCATTTCCATGTCCATATGACTCCCAAAAAAATGATGGCTGATTTAATGTGATGTAAAAAAAATGCACTCACCTTCAGGATAAGTTAACTATGATCATAAGTTAACTATAGGTGACTATCAGAACTCATTTCCTATTCATGATTCAAATTCCACTTCTAACTGAGCTGAGAAGTCTAAGAAAAACAACCAAAAAAACACACAAAACTTTAGAAAATAAAACATAAGATTTTTACAGTTCAATCCACCTTCTCCACAAGAAACCCAACCTATTATGAATCAAGTGGCAGCTATAGTAGTGCCCTTTACCTATGGGGACCCAAAGATAAAATTTACTCCCTTACCCAATACTCTCCATAATACATTGATCCAATTGCTCCAACAATAAATGATCACTTTTCCTACTGTTAAACCACTTGATTCCACCAAGCCTTTACCACCCACCTTTAAACCAAATGCTTACTAAATCATTTTCATCACCAAAATGGGAATGAAACTAAACATTCTAAGCATCTCAAGAACTTAGTTCAAGACCTCATTGATTTGGGTCATTTTTCCATTGCAGGTGTCAATGATCAAGGAAATAATTACGTTGCACCCCCTAACTAGAATTTACAAATCTTTACCAACCCCATGCCTAAACATAATATTTCAATTTTCAACACTAGTGAACCTTCAAACACTCATGTGATGAACATTAATACAACTAATGAACATGATATTACTCCAAATGTTACCCAAGTTAATCCTATGGATGAACTTGTCTGTATGATAGACGTTATCCCTTGTAAGGGGCCAACCAACAAATCTCTTGATATTACTTTTTCTTCTCGTGTTATACTTAAAAACTTCTCGATGGTCCTCTTTACATAGTTGAATAAATCTATGATAATACCACTAGTGGGATATTAATAGATCCCGCATGTGGCAAGAATGTGATCATGGAAAAAAATTTAGTCTTACATGAGCATTATCAAGATGCCTATAATAAACCAACTGCATGGATTAAGACACATTGGTTTTTTGTTCCCTATGATTGGATCAATTTTACTCCCCTTATAGACCAGACCTAAAACTTTGGATGTAACATTCTATATAATTCCACAATTGGATCAATTTTGTCTATGGCTAGGTCACCCTTGGCTTCACTCGATGAAAGCAATCCCCTCAATTGTTCACAAATGTTTGATGTTTCCACATGGAAATGAGATATTTACCAAGAACCATAGTGCCTTTAATCCATTTTCCTCTAAAGGTAATTTCTCCTTAGAATATTATTGTCTTGAACCTATGGAGCCCATCATTTCCTGTAAATATTTGTTCTTCATAGCCTATAAAAAGTTCAAAACCAAATGCATAGCCGAATTTTCTCTTCATAACTAGTCTTCGTCCACTTTCGCTTCTCCTATCCTTGATGAGACCATGCTTTAGGGTAAGTTTGAAACTAAACAAACAACACCACCCCATGAGTAACCAACCATAAACACTTCCCCTTCCTCATCTAAATGACCAAGAGAAAATGAAACAAATCCCATCATGCCTCCCCACATTCAACAAGTGTAGAAAGCTAAAGAGAAAGTGATTGACCCATCTTCTTCAGTTTTTTCCATTCTTCCCCCTCTAGAAGAAAAGGAACCTATGGTGGATCAACCTGCTCTTACCCCTCAACAGCTTCAAAATAAAATTAAAAGAAACCACAGTGCTAGATATCATAGGCATTGTTGTCGTCTCCTTTCTCTTCCATCTCGAATGGAAGAAAACAAAGAAAACCAACTTCCACCTTTGACAGAAGTAATAGATAATCACCCTCCTCCTCCTAACCCACCACATGATAGTACATTCCAACCTTCACAACACAATGATCCAATCCAACAACCACAACTCTTGATACATCCTTCCTTGGAAATAACCCTTTCTCCTCCAATTGTAATCAATCTTGATGATGATGATGATGATGATGATGATGATGAGGAGATCAGAAAAATAGATGAAGTAAATAATGATCTAAACACTTTATTTTCATCTACCATGAGATTAAATGATAAACCTTCTATACCAAGTGAAGAACTTGGTACATCTCCTAGTTCAAAACCTGCAATTCTTCCTTTGGATAGTCAACCGCCCTCGCAATACACTGAACATGATTGGGAGGTAGATGACTTGATAGATGGTAGAATTGGATTCACCTTGCTAGCCTTTTGCATTATTTTATTTTCTTTTTCTTTTGCAATTTTATGTGCATATTATTTTCCCTTGTAATGTGTTTTTTATGTTCTCTCTCTGTTTGTGCACTTCCTCTATTTGTACCTCTATTCTTCTATATGTCATCCATTTCCTTTTTCAAATTTTATTTTGTGTTTTCCTTTTTGGGATGAAGCAAATTATAGAGATGCCCTATGTCTCTTTCATGTTGACCCAAAAGGTCCTTTTCCTTTTTCATTTTTTCTTTTATGTTTTCCTTTCGGGGATGATGCAAAGCATAGAGACACCCTGTGTCTCTTCCATGTTGACCCAAAATTTCCTTTTCCTTTTCCTTTTCCTTTTTTTCTTTTTCTTTTGTGTTTTCCTTTTGGGGATGATGCAATGCATTGAGACACCCTATATCTCTTCCATGTTGACCCAATCGGTCCCCTTTCCTTTTCACTTAATCTTTTCTTATGTTTTCCTTCTGGGGATGACTCAAGGCATGAAGACCAAAATGTCTCCTTCATGTTGACCCAAAAGCTTTTCATTTTCTTTTTCCTTTTTCATTTTATTTTTTCTTATGTTTTCCTTTTGGGGATGATGCAAAGCATTGAGACTGCAATGTCTCTTCCATGTTGACCCAAAATGGACTATGTTTTCCTTTTGTTTTTTCTCTCTTTGTGTTATTCTTCTAGTTCTATGTCCTTTGGGAAATGATGATAGTTCTGAGCTCTTTCATAAGAACATTGCAGCAGTGAACATACTGACCCCAAATCCATAGATCCCTTATGTGTTTGGTGTGTTCCTTTCTAGGGGGGAACTCCCCTTCTTTTTCATTTACATGATGCAGCCTAACTTAGAAACATGACTTGGCATAGGGGTTTTCCAAGTTGGCTCTCATGTCTTTTTTCTTTTTGTATTTTATTTCCTTTGCTACTTTAAAGTAATTGCTCATAGAAGAGTGTGTAGCAATTCCTTTAAAGTGGGGGACATACATTGGCATAATTTCATTTACATTCTTGGTTCTTAGTGCATCCTTGTCACTTCATATGATGTGTTTACCACTTTCTAGATGACATTGGGTGTGATGTCCATAAGTGTGATCTCTCTTAGCATATTACATTCCTCTTGGTGGCTTGATGTGACACACTACGTCCCCTAAGTTGTGAATATTTTATTCTTTTATTGGTCCTCTCTTGGAGACATTAGACACAATGTTCCCTAAGTGATAGACCTTGCATGAACTTAACAAGACTCCTTTGAACTTTCTTCTACATTTTTGCATTTTACACTTTACATTTTCACATTTTTAGCACCTTGCATAACAAAAATTGCATGCTTGCGGTACCATCCTGTTTGCTCATGAGTTCTAAACATACAAAGCTTTGCTTTTCTCATGAAGCATGAACCAAAATTTTACTTTGTGGTCCGTTCTTAAAGTTATCAGGAGTTATAACTTGGATACAATTAAGCAGGAAGCCCACTCAGCGGCATGACTTTCCCCATAGCCACCTATGTGTTTGTGAGTGCATACCAACTATTGTATGTACTTCACCTTTTTGGTTTTCTCACTCGACAAACCACCATGAGTTATGTCGCCCCAGAGTGAGTATGCATTCTCTTTTTCTCACAAACAACCCAAATCTAATCCACAACTAGTTGGACAAACAATCGAAGCTCAATCTAATTCTCCCGTTTCTTCTATATTTCTCTTTCACACTTTTTTTCCTTTATTCTTATGTTCAGTTTTCCATGGTATCTTCATCTTGTGGGCTTGATCATCCATCTTGCTAACATAAGTGCATTTGGATCCTTCTCAATTTGCATGGCCACTTTAATGTGAGTTTGAAGGAAGTTCATCCTCTCACTAAAGTCGTGGCTAAATGTACCATAGAAAAATGGCTCTTGGATATTTCCATGGTATTTTAGGTCATTCTCTCATGATGCTTGGTCCATATTGATTTTATTTAATGTTGCAATTTGGCTTAAACATTCACATTAGGTCCAAAAAATTCAAATTATGACGTCTTGTGAAGGTGTTGTGAAGTGTTTTAAAACATTTCTGCATTTTTTGAAATTTTAATCATTACAACTCACCTAAAAATGACCTTTTCATCACTTATCAAGTCCTATTTTGAAGTGTTGTAAAGTCTTGTAACAATAGTTCATGCTTTTCTAAGCTTAATTTCACTATTTACACCTTTCTTATGATTTTTTTAACCCATTTATACCCTTATAGGGTTAAGTTAAGAGTATTTGTTAATGTAAACCCAACCAACAACATTAAATATAACTTAATTCCTAGCACCCACTTACAAGTCCAAGGTGGGACCCATTTGACATGGGTGGTGAATGAGTCCCTCTTGGCTCCAATTTCAAAATATTTCAAATTTTCTTTTAGGTTTTTATTCAAAATTACCTTATGTTAGCCTATGATGAGGTATCATTGGGTTACTAAGGCAAAAGTATGTATAAATAAGTGTTTTTCTCCTCATTTTACATCTAACAATTTCTTACACCAAGTGAAGAACATGGCACTTCCCCTAGTTTGGCCCTTGCAATTCTTCCTTTGGACAATCAACTACCCTCACAATACACTAAACATGATTGGGAGGTGGATGACTTGTTAGATGGTTGAATTGTATTCACCTTGCTAGCCTTTTGCACTTTTCTTTTATTTTATCTTTTGTTTGCAATTCTATGTGTGTATCATGTTCTCCCGTAATGTGCATTTGATGTTCTCTCTCTGTCTCTTTGTATACTTCTTCTATTTTTACCTCTATTCTTTTGTATGTCATACTTTATCCTTTTCCTTTTTCTCTTTTTGTTTTTTGTTTTACTTTTTTGGATGACGCAAATCATAGAGATGCCCTATGTATCTTCCATGTTGACCCATAAGGTCCTTTTACTTTTTCCCTATTTATTCTTTGTTTTCATTTTTGGGATGAAGCAAAGCATTGAGAAACCCTATGTCTCTTTCATGTTGACCCAATCAGTCCCTTTTCCTTTTTACTTTGTCTTTTATTATGCTTTCCTTTTGGGGATGACACAAGGCATTGAGACTGAAATGTCTCCTTCATGTTGACCCAAAAACCTTTCCTTTTCTTTTTCCTTTTCATTTTATTTTCACTTGTGTTTCGCCTTTTCGGGATGACACAAATTGTTGAGATCGCAATGTCTCTTCCATGTTGACCTAGAATGGACTTTATTTCTCTCTTTTTTTCACTCCCTTTGTGTTATTCTTCTAGTTGTATGTGCTTTGGGGAATGATGATACTTTCAAACTCTTTAATCAAAAAATTGCATCAACAAACATATTGAACCCATATCCATAGATCCCTTATGTGTTTGGTGTGTTTCTTTCTGAGGGGAAACCTCCCTTTCTTTTGGTTTTCCTTTTTTTTGTTTACATGACCTAGCCTTCCTAGGAAACATATGACTTGGCATAGGGGCTTTCCAAGTTGTCTCTCATGTCTTGTTTTCTTTTTTCATTATTTTCCTTTGCTACTTTAAAGTAATTGCTCATAGATCGGTGTGTAGCAATTCCTTTAAAGTGGGGGGCATACATTGGCATCATTTAATTTCCATTATTGGTTCTTAGTGTAGCCTTGTCACTTCATACGATACATTTGCCACTTTTTGGATGATATTGGATGTGATGTCCTTCATAAATGTGATCTATCTTAGCATATTACATTCCTCTTGGTGGCTTAATTCAATGCACTACATCCCCTAAGTTGTGAATTTACTATTCTTTGATTGGTCCTCTCTTGGAAATGTTGGACACAATGTTCCCTAAGTGATAGAGCTTGCATAAACTTAACAAGACTCTTTTGAACATATTTTACATTTTACATTTTACATCTTTGCCACCTTGCATAACATAGCTTGCATGCATGTGGTACCTTCCTATTTGTTCATGAGTTCTAAGCATATGAAGCTTTCCCTATCTCATGAAGTACAAACCAACATTTTCCTTTGTGGTTCCTTGTTAAAGTTATCAGGAGGTATAAATTTAATATGGTTGAGCGGGAAGCACGTTTTGTGGTACAACTTTCCACATAACTACCTATGTGTTTGTGAGTGCATACCAACTAGCATATGTATTTCACTTCTTGGGTCTTCTCACCTGATGGATCACCATGAGTTCTGTCACCCCAGAGTGAGTATACATTTTCTTTTTTAGATAAACAACCTAGATCTGATTCACAACTAGATAAACAAATGATCAAAGCTTGATCCAACCTTTTTCCTTTCCCTTTTCCTCTTCCTTCTCTCTTTTTCTTTCACACTTGTGTTCCTTTGTTCTTATGTTTTTTTTTGCATGGGATCTTCATCCTAGGGGCTTGATCATCCCTCTTAATTTTTTCCATTCAATCTTCCTAGCATAAGTGCATTTGCATCTTTCTCGATATGCATGGCTACTTTAGTGTGAGTTTGAAGCAAGTTCATCATCTCACTAAAGTGGGGGATAAATCTACCATAGAAAAATGGATCTTAGACATTTTCATTGTTATTTAGGTCTTTCTCATGATTCTTGGTCTATTTTTCTTTGATTTAATATTGTAATGTGACTTCTACATTCACATTAGGTCTTAAAAATTCAAATTATGTCATCTTTTGAAGGTGTTGTGAAGTGTTGTAACACATTTCTACACATTTCTAGACTCTTCTCATTAAAATTCACCTAAAAATCACCTTTCATCACTTACCAAGTCTTATTCTAAAGTGTCATAAAGTCTTGTAACAAGATTTCATGTTTTTCTAGGCTTAATTTCACAATTTACACCTTTCTTATGCTTTATATGACCCCTTTATTCACTCATAAGACTTAATTATGTGTATTTTTAATGTAAACCTAACAAACAACATTAAATACAAGATAATTCCCGACATCCACTTAAAAGCCCAGGGTGGGACTCATTCTCTACTAGTGGCTAATGGGTCCCTCTTGGCTCCAAATTCAAAATAATTCAAATTTCCTTTCGGGTTTTTATTCAAAAATACCTTATGTCAGCCTGTGATGATGCATTATTGGGTTATTATGGCATAAGTGTGTATAAATAAGTGTTTTTCTTCTCATTGTACATCTCCCCATTCATAAAATTCACATGCATTCACTCATTCAACATCAACTAGCATTCAAGCACTTTGCATCATTCAATCAAGCATTCATCAAGCATCTTGGAGTAGCCATTGACATATCTTCAAATTTATTCAACAAGGTTGGTGAGTTTAGGACATTTTCATGATATTTATTCACAATTCATTGTCTATTTTATTTCATTTCTTCATTAAGGGTTTGATTACCAAAGTGGGATTTGACCAAGGCAAATCCCTATACTCTAACCCTTAACCATTTTTCACAATTTACATGTCTGTTTCTATACTTTTGTATGTATATTTTTCAAGTAATTAGGTCTTGAAAAGTGGTCAACAAGTCAAAAAAGATTTTAAAGTCAACTAATCCCTATTTCAAGCTTGGAGACAACCTACAGTCATTTTTCTGTAGATTTGACTCCGTTAACCCAACAAGAAGACAAGTGCAGATCTAGAGCTACAAAATTAACCTTTGATTTCATAGAATTTTGGAGGACTGATTCATCATCAGTGGTGAATGACCACCATGTTAGGGTGAAAAAAGGTGATTTTGTTAGATTCCAGTTCTTGATAGTCAAAAAGCAGTTTTTAGGTGTTTTTTTCAGTAGTAGGACTGATTTGCCATCAGTGGCAAATGAGTCTTGCTGGTGATTTACAATGATTTATACTACATTTCATAACATTCTAGATTCATCATTGAATTCCCAGGTGCACACTGTTGGACCTTGTTCAATTCTCTTTTCATTAGTTTTCATCTCTATTTCATTTTCTACATATCACATTGTGTTTTCAAACATTGGATATTTCATAGGTTTTGCATCAATAATCAATCAATTACATCACTTAGTTGCATTAATAGCATTACATTTAGTCTTGATCACATCATACAATCCTTTATTTGAGTGAACCACCACAATTTTAGTGTTTGATCTCTCTCCATTTAGGTGGAAGATCTTAAGAGTGCAAGACAAGTACATAGAACCAAAAATTTGTTGGTTCAATAGGGAACCCTATTCTATATGTGAGTAGAATAGTTGATATATTTGACCCCATATTAAATTGCAAGGGAACAAGTGTTGATAATGCAAATAGATATGTCTTTCATAGATCTATTTATCCTTTCCACAAGACTATTTTATTGAGGTGTATAGGAAAATGAATGCCATAATCAACCCCTTCAATGGTATAATATTATTTCAGATGATGGTTCACATATTCTCTATCATTTTTTAGATTAAAAAATTAGGGGAAAGGTCCTTTGAACCCAAACAAGAGATCAAAATTTAGGTTGTAAGGCCATCATTTCAACACCAACAAAATAAACACACCAAAATAGACTGATTGACACCAAAGAAAAATAGCAGAAGGAAATCCAACTCTACCACAAAACATCAAAAGGAAACCATATAACTATCCGGAAAAAGAAAAAGAAAAAGCATAAGATAGCTAAGGAAAACAAAGGGGAACATAGACCCAACAATGACCTAGGTATGCAGGCCAGAAAACAAGGAAACTACAAACCCTAACTAATTCTTGGGACTATTGATCAAGTCCCACTCCATCTTTAACTAGTCCAACTCCTCGGTCTAGGCATCCTCTTCTTCAACTGCTTTATCCTTAGATGAAATATTTGTTTCTTGAGACGTATCCTTACTCCTCTACGCCTTTCTTATTTTTTCCATACCATTTATTGTTCCAAAAATTACCCCTCATAATTCCATGTGTAATGAAGATCGACATGTTAAAAGCTTTATCATTGTTAGTGTTGATCGTCAATTCTTGTGCCTCTCCAACAACCTTATGGTAAATTCAGTGAGTGGGGGACTAATTTGCACCTCATTGAATACCTCCAAGATTTTTATAGAAAGCCAACTCTTCTTTGCATATTGGAGAAAAGGGTAGAAGAAAATGTAAAGATAAAACATAAAAATGGCAATGCGCCAAAGGTTTTAGAACATTTTAAACCCAATCTTTCATATGAATTGTATTTTAAACACAAAATTCCACAACCCTTCATTGTTCAGAAGAGAACAAACAACAAAGACTAACTTCAAGCATAGTGCAGTCTTTCAAATCTACCCATAGGTAGTGTTCATTAATTTTTGATCAAACATAAAGATTTCCAAGGTTAACATAAAACATTCAGAAATTGCATAAACGCTCCCTCTTGTTACAACATAATAGAACAAAACAACCTTTCAAAAAAATAGAGAAGTTCACAAACAGTCCAATTTTCACAGGTTATTATCCCACCATATAAGCCTGCAACATGGAAATCAGCTACTTAAACTATTTGAATTTAGTGTAACACAGTGTTTCATCCTCAACAAAAACATACAGAAAGAGCTTGATAAAGGCCATAACATGCATAGTCTCAAAGATTTCTTCTAAATGGTTCATCCTTGAATATTAAATGAACTTTAAAACAGAGGTCTGATGCCAATCCGATAATAGTTTGAGCATAAACAATATAACATGCCAGAGAAAAGTAGCTTTGCAAATTCTACTTTTGAAAATAGTTCTATAACTTAAAAAACCTAAAGAAACTTTTCCTTAGAAAAGGAACTAAAACTTGGAACTTTTTAGGAAAAAACTTGTTCCTTTCTGTTGCCACCTCCCATTTCTAGTTGAAAAAAGAGAAGACCACTGCCAAATTCCAGAACTAATTGTTGCTAGATGTTGGCATTTGATAGCTCACGATCTGATCATAGATCTTTAATTAGGTCATGGAAATCTTTGCTCATCAATTCTCAACTACTACATTAATACCTTTTAGATATTTAGCAAATTACATCATTATCTAAAAATGATCAGATCCTAGAAAATAGCTTGGAAAAAGTCTAGTTGACCAATCACATGGCTCGACAATACCAACTCAAAGTTTCTATCCTAAAAAACAAAAGGAACCCAGCAAGCTCTGACACACTCTAAAAAATATCGCTTTCTAAAATCACAAACTACTCACAATGAAGAGATGTTGTGCTAAGTAGGCAGGTATTCTCAAACTTTGTGAAAATTGTCATTGAGAAAATCCCACTGAGATGCAACATGTCCTAGATCTCTCCTGAAAGGAAGGAAATAAATGAAAGACATGTAACCACCACATGGCTCATTGTGCACCTTTCCAAACAACTTTACTTTGAGTGCGAACACATCCGAAGCCAAAACATATAAAAGCCGAAAATAAAAAATGATTAAGGCAACAATGCTTCACAGTTAGTCTAAAGGGTATTAATAAAAATTATAGATTATTTTTTTACATGATTAATAGATTGTTGAAATATTTCAAATAATTTAACATTTTATCAAAGGAAGAAGACCCATGTGTATCTTAAAGAGTCATCAATGAATGTGAGAAATTATAAATTCTTACTAAAACATAGCAATGAAAATTCACTCTCTAATCCATTATCAACAAACTGAAGAACTTTTGAATCCCTCCAATATTTCCCTTTGTCAAATTTTCCTTCAACATGGTTGTAGAAGGCACAATATTGATATACTCCATTTAGATAAATTGATTTAAGGAAGACCTATTTCCATGCACTGTATGGTAATCTATTGAAGTTAGTAGTAGTTGAGATGACCAAATTTACTTTTCCATAGTTTTCTCATAGAATATAAATGGGAAACCAATGTACTAGAAGATGTACTAGGTACACAAATATATAGAATAGAGATATTAATGATGGTTAGGTTTTTCAACTATAATGAGAGAACTATCTTAAGGATTATTGATGAAAATATAATACGGATGGAGTTTAAATTTCCTATCATTCTTGAGATGTGTGATTTGATAATCTAAAACAAGGATTTCTAATAATTTAAAGTCACATAGAGAAAAATCTCAAATTTACTATTACCATCATCTAGTGAACCCTCCCAAATGACATCAAATAGAGAACCACCACCAATGAGAATATGAGTCATAGTACAAGGATCCAATGATGAAAACTAGATGAATCACTTGTAAAAAAAAAAGTGTTGTTTATTTTCCTTTACCTAGTTTTAATGAATAAATAAAATAATTTTGTGCAAGAAAGGATTGAAGATTAATTCTATTCTTCTAAAAGAGATATTTTAACTTATTGATATACTTTACATGAGATTCATGCTCATCATTACCAATATTCTTATAGTTGGAACAATATGGTCTTTCATTATTCTATGAATTCCCCTTAGATGAAGAGGGTCTAAAATATAATTTAGAGGTATATAGTTACTATTATTAATGTATTTGTGGATTTTTCTTGGATTTCTTATTCCACTTGTCAAGTTCACCTAACTTTGTTTCCCTTAGGATAGCTATCTAGAAAATCCTAATACTAGTATTTTTTTAAGGGATGAATGAAAAATATATTTTGTTTTTCATCCATCAACATCTTAGATAAATATGTAAATGGAGGAATACTATAATATGCTCCCATAATCACCCCATGAATTTGAAAGCTACATATTGATAGCCATGTTTATTTTGTATATTAAATAATACTTGAATGTCCATACTATAAAAGCTACATACATTATATTACTTTCTAAGGTGATTAAAACTATTGATGTGATCCTAGATGTTTTAAAATATTTTTTTATCAAGACTCATCAATTCATTATTAATTTGATAGCCTCTAAATTCATTAGTTTGACCATATAATACTTTTACACTTTTCAAAGCATCAATTAAAGTATTAATTCAAATGAAATATAGTTAGAAAGAGGTCCTTGAGTGTTTTTTTTTGTTTAAGAATAAATTATATCTTTTCCTAATCATCTTTCGGTTCATCAATGTTTTGTTCAACATATGGCATGAAACCATATTGCATTAAGGTGTTCCATGAATTTGGACACCATGTTTCAAGTTGTATGGAGTTAGTAATGGAAAATTAAAATGACCATTTTAAAAAAACTTAGAGTACAACAAGAAGAAAATACATGCACAATAAAAAGGTAAAGATGAAAATAACCTCATTTTAATTTACTTAATAAAAAAAACCCAACAATAAAGACAAATTGAAGCTTTATAAGTCAATGTTTGTATAATTTTCAAATTATTTGTAAAGTCTTACAATTTATAAAATGGACCAAATAATAAAAGTATAGTCCGTGTTAAAAATAAAGACTTCAAATTTGCATCAATGTGTAGCACTAAAAAAATATTCAATTTAGAAATAAGGAATCACCAATTAGATATCATATATGAAAGCAACATGCCTTTGAAGTTGCTATAGCCATAAACAGGGTTGTTCACTACTTCAGGATCATAAAATGGGCATTTCATGAGATTAAGGATCTCAATTTAAACAATAGGGCTCTCATTGGAAAGATGGATGATTTGGAAGCGAAAGGTATTTTACATAATTTTGCTCGTGTTTTGTGGACTACAGATGAGAAGAGGGCCTTGGTTGAATTTATTCAAAGAAATATTGAGCTGATGGACAAGATGAAGATGGATAATGAGAACAAGGTCAAACAACTTGAAGGGGAAATTGGAAAAATCAGGGATACTATGAAAACTATTATGGAACACAACCATAGAGTTGTTAAAGAAAATGCTACTATATTGAGTACCATGGTGGAGAAGATGGATAATATTCAGTAGGGATCATTGTTTGCGGATTTGGAAGTTGGCAAGGATAAAGGTAAGAGGGAGGATTTTGGCCCCTTGAAAAGGACTAGAGAAAACCTAAAAAGAAAAGTGTATTCTTCGCCTCAAGAGATCTAGGACCTAAACAAGGCAACTTAGGAGATGTGCAACCTCAAAGCTAAGGTTTTTGAAACTTTGAAGTCTTTAGGTTAGTTTAGGTTGTGTTGGGTGTTGGCTTCTAGCTGGCTTTTTGATGGCTCTTGGTTTGTGGTTGCTATCATTTCTATTTTCTTTGTCGCAACCTTCTTTTTGATAGGTACTCTGATGATTTATCTTTCCATGGTTTGTAAAATTTATGGTTTTGGGTCCCTATAAAACCCAGTTTTTCCTTTATCAAAAATAGGCCTAAGGTTTAAAGAATTTCTATGATCTATGAGATTTGATGAGAAAACTATTTTTCTAGAAAAATAGGATAGCTTGGGAAAAAATTATCATACCATCATAAAGAGATAAAAAAAGTACTCAAAAGAATACTAAATTGTCTTGAAAAAAGGTTTTTTCATACTCAAGATCATGTATTAGCTTGTAATTTTGAATTATCAATTGTAATGTGGAGGGGTTGAAATTTTTGAAAACACTTATTGACGTCACTATGAAATCATGATGAATTCATCATGGAATATACCAATCTCTCATCAAAATATGCTCTTTGAAAAATTATTTTAAAAGTGTAGTGTCGAAAAAAGTGCACCTTGCTTGATTCGAGAATAATTAATGATAATTCAAACTTAATGTCACCTTAGTCTAGTGTTCTGAGGTGTTTTACACATCTACATTAGGTCTTGGGCCCATTTTAAGCTAAATTAATTTAACACTGCCCTAATTTAATGTCGTAAAATGTATTTATCTACACTTTCACATTAAATTTGGGAGGCTTGTGAATCAAGTGGACCTAATCTAGTGTTATAATGTGTTTTTCACATTCACATTCGATCTTGTGCCTTTCTAGGCTAAGTGGATCTCACATTAATGTTGTAGAGTGTATTTAACCACACTTTCACATTGGAATTTTTGTTCCTAGACCTAATCACCCTTTATATAATCATTAATAGGCCCTTAGGCCCCTTATTTTTGCATCTTGAGGCATGGTTTGACTAATATCCCAATAAAAACAATCTAAAACCCTAAAATATTGAAGACCCACCTCAAAAACCTCAAGGTGGAAATTATTTTCCTCCTTTGGAAAATGAGTCCCCTTAGGTGGGACCCATTTTCCAAGGGTGGAAAATGAGTCCCTTTTGGGGACTTTTTCAAAAATGAGCAAGAAAATTGCAATTCTGAATTGAATTTTGATGAATGTTAGCCTTGGGGATCAAAATAATAGCCCTTTGAGTTCCTTTCCTATATAAAAATCCTTCAAACCCTCATTTCACGTTGTAATATCGAAGTAACATAAGATATTCATGTTCTCAAGTCAAGCAAGTAAGAGTTAAGCATTTCAAGGTCATCAAGATAGCTTTCAAGATCATTTCTAAGGCATTCAAGGGTAGATTATTCATCAATTGTCACAAAAATTCAAGATCATTCATTATGGAAAGTTTCTAATTGCATTAATTCATGTTCATGTTTCAATATCTTATTTCATCATTTTGTTTTAATTACCTAAAAGGCGTTTGAACAAGGAAAACCCCTATTCCCTAACAATCAACATTTTCTCTCTCTTTGTGTGATTGTAGATCTAGGTACTTTGAAGGCTTAGAGATTATTAAAGAATAAGTTTCAAAATTGTTGGAGTCATCCCCCTATTGGAAAGGTCAAAATCTTCACAAAATGTCACTTACAGACCCAAAAATTAGGGTTTCAGATACAAACACCTCAAGGTACTAAAAGAGCAAACTAAGAGCTACATATTCCACTTTTGAGTTTCTAGAAAAGTAAAACTGGAATCATTCACCATTAGTGGTGAATGAGTCCCATTGTACCTATTTTTTAGATTTTTTTTGGATTTGGATACCAACCATGAGTGTATGTTTCTCACCTTTTAGGACTTCTCACCCGGCAAACAACCATGAGTTCTGTCACCTTAAAGTGAGTATACATTTTTCGACAAATAACCTAGACCTAATCCATGTCGTGTTGGACAAACGGTTGAAGCTTGATCCACCTTTTTCGTTTCTTTCTTCTATTTATTTCCATTGCATGATAGTGTATCTTAGTTTGCTGCAAATCATTCACCGTGTATGTGTCCTCTTTTGCTTATGTTAGTTTGATTTAGGATCCTTGATCTTGGGGGCTTGACTGCCTCCTTCATCCTTATTATCCTACGCCATATGCATTGGTATGATTTGAACCCTCTTGAATATCTACTTTAATGTGAGTTTGAAGCAAGTTCATCCTCTCACTAAAGTGGGGAATAAATCTAGTGACAAAAAAAGTGTACCTTGCTTGATTTGAGAATAACTAATGATAAATTGAACTTAATTTCACCTTGGTCTAGTGTTGTGAGGTGTTTTACACATCCACTTTAGGTCTTAGGCCTGTTTTAAGCTAAATTAACTTAACTCTACCCTAATTTAATGTTTTAAAATATATTTACCTACACTTTCACATTAAATTTTGGAGGCTTGTGAATCAAGTGGACCTAATCTAGTGTTGTAATGTGTCTTACACATTCAAATTGGATCTTGTGTCTTTCTAGGCTATGGACCTCATTTTAATGCTATATGGTCTATTTAATCACACTTTCACATTGAATATTTTTTCCTATCCCTAATCACCCTTTATATCATTATTAATAGGCCCTTAGGCCCCTTATTTTTGCATCCCAATGCGTGGTTTGACTAATATCTCGATAAAAAACTCTAAAACCCTAAAATCTTGAAGACCCACCTCAAAAACCTCAAGATGGGACTCATTCACAACCTTGAGTGAATGAGTCCCCTTAGGTGGGACCAGTTCAACAAGGGTGGTGAATGAGTCCCTTTTGGGGACTTTTTCAAAATTAAGCAGGAAAATTGTAATTCTAAATTGAATTTTGATGAATGACGGCCTTGGGCATCAAAATAATGGCCCTTTGAGTGCCTTGCCGATATAACAAGCCTTAAAACCCTCATTTCACATAAGAATATAAAATTAACATAAGGTATTCATGTTCTCAAGTCAAGAAAGAAAGACTTAAGCATTTCAAGGTCATCAACATAGCTTTCAAGATCATTTCTAAGGCATTCAAGGGAAGATTCTTCATCCATTGTTGCAGCAATTCAAGATCAATCATTATGGAAAGTTTCTAATTGCATTACTTCATGTTCATGCTTAATTATCTTATTTCATCATTTTTGTTTAATTACCTAAAACAGTTTTGACCAAGGCAAACCCCTGTTCCCTAACAATCAACATTTTCTCTCTCTCTCTCTCTCTCTCTCTCTCTCTCTCTCTCTCTCTCTCTCTCTCTCTCTCTCTCTCTCTCTCTCTCTCTCTCTCTTTGTATGATTACAAATATAGGTACTTTCAAGGCTTGGATATGATTAAAGAATAGGTTTCAAACTTGTTGGAGTCATCCCACTATTGGAAAGGTAAAAATAATCACAAAAAGTCACTTATAACCTAGAAAATCAAGGTTTCAGAACCAGACACCTAGAGGTACTGAAAGTGCAAACCGAGAGCTATAGATTCCACTTCCGAGTTTCTAGAAAAGTGAAACTAGACTCATTCACCATTAGTGGAGAATGAGTCCCATTGTACCTATTTTTCATAGATTTTTGTGGATTTGGATACCCATTTGGCTAAAATAGGCTCTGATGTAGTTTTCTAGAATTAGGATTGATTCACCTAGAATGGCAAATGAGTCCCACCTGGCTTAAAAATCAACACTTTCAAAATTTCAGAGCTATTTTCAGTCTCTTTAAGGTTTCCAGGTGCACACCATTCATATATTTACTTTTCTGTTTTTCTTTATTTGCATTTCTAGGGTATTCTTTAAGTCATTTAGCATTTTATTGCATATCACATTGTGTTTTCAAACATTTTTTATTTTCCAAGTATACACTTGGTGGTGAACCCTCATTTGCTGTTATCATTTCCATAGAACCTTCCCTTTGTTAGATTCCAATATCCTTTGCATTTAAATCTCAAGGGCTCGTTCTTGAGTGAAAGATTGAAAATAGACTCTCTTCTTTTAGGTCCAAAACCCTAGAAGCAAAAAGAGAGAACCCTATTTTCTATGTTTCAAAAATCATTTAGGATTTTATTGAGAATATTTTTTATATTCTATGTTGGTGAATATTGTTGGAAATATGAACAATAGCCTAAATGAAGTTTCACACACTTCAAAGGATCAACCAAGAAGAATACCATCCACACAAATAAAGAAGTGATGCATCATGAGCAAGAAGAGAACTTGAATAAATGATTATCTATGATGAATTGGTCTAGAATGATTTACAAATGTACAAGATCCTTCCTTATATAGGAAAGGAGAGAGGTAGTTGGATAACTACCTTAGTTGCAAACATTAAATTCCTAATGCATAATTATAAATGCATGAGAGAAATATTAAATGCATAGATAACTACATGCCTATTAATGAGATATGGTCCCATTAAATACAATTTTCTAGAATACCACCTAGGAAACTAACTCCTAAGTAAACTTATTAATGATGTGAATAGGTCCTCACTAATATCTAGTTAGCAAATATCCCCATTCACACTAAACCCCTCCCATAAGTGCAACTTGGGTGTAAATATATTATGCAATGATGGGTCCTAGCTACTAGGCCATGTTAGGTACCCATGTACAAATGGAAATGTAATCACTTACAAATAAAGAAAAGGAGAAAACCTCATGGGACAAAAATCCTCCCAAAAAAAGAGATACAATGCAGAATTTAATGCTAATCATGTACAAGTAATGGAAGTGATGTATAGAGGTCTCAACATCAATACCACCCAAGAGCTACATCCATCAAAAGAGTACAATAATCAATAGCCCCCCCAAAAGAGTGAAATCGAGAGACTATGTAGCCCTGAAACAATCTATAATCACCTACAAAATGGTAAGTCCCTAAAGACAAAACATGATCCAATGTTGACAAACAACTTGTCTCCCTTTTGAAAGAAACAAAACCAATTACAAATGTAGGGATGTGTAATTTCAAAAATTGTACTCCCTTCTTGGATATAAGGAAATTTCTTATTTAATATGGACCTATTTTAGTACCCTTGCATTAATTACCCTTTAAATCACCATTAATAGGCCCCTAAGACCCTTTATTTCATATCTTGAGGGTTATTTCAGCTAAAAACCTAACAAAATCATTAAAAACACTTAAAATTTTAACAATCCACCCCGAAAATCTTGGGTGACTCATATGCCAGGGCTGGTGTATGAGTCCCATTTGGGGATTTTTTAGGGTATGAACAGGAAAATAACCTTTTTAATTCAAATTTTTGGTTGATGTCGGCTTTTGAGATCTGAAAAATGTAAATTAGGTGTTAATGCCTATATAAGAAAGCTTTTAAGTCATTATTTCATCAAAGCAATCATTTTCAAGATCCAAGTGTTCAAAATCTTGAAGCATTCTTTCACAAGAGTATTCAAGTTTCAAAAGTAAGCAAAGTTGAAGTCTTGGAGTAGCCTTAGAGTGTTTTTGTTGGTCTTCAAGCTTGCTTTCATCCAAGATCTTGCATTGTCAAGGGTTGATCATGGTTGTCTATGGTGAATCATGATGGATTCTAGGTTGGCAGATGCAACAACCATCAAGTCAAGCCAAATGAATTCTTTCCTAAGTGATTCCATCCTCCATTATCACTTTACATTCAGCCTAAGGAAGGTCCAAATATTATTAGAGCTCATTTGGGTGGTTAGAGATCTCTCAAAGTGAGTCATTCATCTTCATGCTTCATTCATGCATCTCATTCTTACACATTGGAATAGGGTTGCATTGGATTTCATATTTTCTAATCTTAGACACACTTAAGGTTAGGGTTTACATTCCTATTTACATTCATTTGCATTATTTTTATCAAGGTTTAATTACCAAACTAGGGTTTTGACCGAAGAAAACCCCCATAAGGAAATCAATTCTATATTCTTTTTTGCATGTATTTTTAAAGGTTTGGACATGGAAATCAGTTTAGAAGGAAAGGACAAAGATTGGAGCATATATATAAACTTTGAATTCTTGAAAAAGCAGAATGCGATTGACATACCAGAAGTGGTGTATGAGTCCCACTATAGGAACTTTTTGAGATTTTTGCAGATTCAGATACTCTTTTTCTAGAAACCTATTCCTACATAGAAACCCAGAGATAGGACTAATACACCCAGACTAGCATATGCATCCTAGTAGGCCAAAATTTTAGAATTTCCAATAATTTAGAGCTCATTCCAGTTATCTTAATATTTCTAGATGAAGATATTTCATCTTACAACTCTATATTCTATTTTTCATGCATTTTTAGGTCATTTAATTAAAGATTGCATCAAATTAGGGTTAAGCATTACATCTTACATTTCATTTATCTTTCCAATCCCTACCTAGGTGGGGAACCCCTCACTAGTTTACAATTAGCTCCTAGGAAAACCCTATTGCAAGATCTATTTCTCCTTTGGATTGAGATCTCTAGGGCTTTCCTTCAATGAGATAAATGGAAACTAGGTTTGATCTATGTCCTAAACCATACAAACGCATCTCCCCCTTTTCCCATTATTTCATTTCAATGAATCGACATTTAGAACACCATAATTCTGATTTGGAGTGCATAATCATCCTAGATATTGATTGCATTAACATTACATTAGGATTTGCACTAGTTAATTGGAATTCTAGGGTTTCTAGTTTTGCATTAGTGAAAATGCATATAGGTTGCATTTTTTCATCTCAAATCATTGACAATTATATAAAGTCTGCATCTTCACTTAGGTTATAACTCAGACAACATTTAAGAATCATAAAAATCATTTGAAATTTCTTGAAATTTTTGAAAAAAATACTCATTGGGGCTCATACGCCCATATGAGTGATTTATTTCCAATGCATATTTTTAACTGCAGTTTACAACATTGAATTCCCTATTTATAGGCTTTTATTTTGCTGTTAAAATCTTTTTTTTTAAGTTCTCATATATTTTGTTTCATTTAAATCATTAGAGTTAGCATAATTTACATTCATTGTAATTGTGGATAGAATTAGATTCTTGTACTTTTCATTTTTAGCATTAGTTCATTTCTTAATTAGATTAGATTATATTTTGGTATTCATTAGATAAAAAAAACAAAATCACCTACAAGTAGATAAACCATTTAGAGAATGTATAGTTATTTGACTATGTCAAATCCCTTTTTCTAAGTTAACCTAACCCTCAAGCCTTTTAGTATTGATGACTTTGACATGGTAGATGAAGCACTTGAGGAATTCATCTCACAAAGTTCATCCAATAAGGCTTGTCATGACAACCTAAAAGTAAGATATGTTAATGTGGTTCAACCTCAACTTATCCTTTACCCATCTTCACACAAACCTCAAACTCAAAACAAACCTGTTTACACTCTTGAACCACCTAAGAATAATGTTTCATAGCAATCAAATCATAATACCATTTCTCATACATATAACACTAGAAACAATCCACAACTAAGGAAAACAATCCCAACATCCTTACCTTTTCCCAACTCTATCTTGCCTAGTGACCCTCATTTTCCTTCAAATTGTGGAAAGGAGTATGATTTTGTTGAAAAACTTAAGAATACTCCCACAAAAATATCCCTATGGGATTTTATTCAAAACTCACCTAATTATCACACTATGTTTCAAACAACCTTACAAAAAGTTGTGATCCCCTCTAATAAAAATGCAAGTGATATGGCAACTCTGATTAAAGGAATGAATACAATTAATGTAGACATTACCTTTCACTAGCATGAGCTCCCTCCTTTGGAATTGAGAAAGAAACATCATTCCTTCATGATAATAGGAAAATTCAATACACTAGGAATAAAAAGAACCCTTGTTGATAATGGCTCAGCCCTTAATGTGTGTAGTGTGAATCTTTTAGATAGACTGGGCATAGATAAATGAAAAATTGAACTTGATTCCTTATCAATTTGAGGGTTTGAGAACATAATAAAGCAACTGCTCAGTGTGATTGCTTTAACTTTTACAGTTGGAAAACCTACCTTACAAACTCTCATTCATTTTATGCCGCATAATCTTCCATACAATCTTCTTTTAGGAAGACCTTGGATTCATGAGATGCATGTGGTGCCTTTGACTCTTCATCATATCATCAAGTATGTCTATAACAATAAAGTATACCAAGTTGAAATAGAACCCAAGCCTGAAGGTTTCTTACATGTTGAAAAAGGAACAACATGTCTCTAAACACATTAATTCCAACATTTAACATAGAACCTATGAAAGAGGGAAAATAATAGATGGAAAAAGTGTCAAAATTATTGGATGATGATTGGGAATCCTTAGAGTTCACACCCTAATTTATGGGAGAATACAAAATCACAAGTAAAGAAGATGAAAAGAAAAAACAACCAATGGTGATGTCAACACAGAATTTAGAAGAAAGCTCCCAAGCATCTATCTCATCTACTCTATAAGAAGATACCAGTTATACAACAAACTTTGATGAGATAGATTATCAATAACCACCAAACCCGAAATAAATGGAAACAATTTATGGAAAAGGATATGAGTTCATGAAACAACTTGGTTGCAGTGGAAAAAGAGGTGGCAAGAAAGAACAAGGTATTAATGTTCCTACAGAACCTAATATGCAAGAAAAAAAAAGTGGTTTTGGATATTTCCCTTCTAAGATTACACAAGCAACGAAAAGACCCTCGCTAAATATCAACACCATCATATGTAATTCTAAAACAACTCTCACCTTGAAGCATTAATAATTGATTGATACAACTTGTGAAGCATCATTAGAGTTTTTCAAAGATGATGAAGCCTTAAAATAAATGCTAGGACTTTATGATAAAGCATTTACTCCTAAAAATAAATGGGTTGCATGCACTATGATTAGTACCAAGAGAAAAGCCATAGAAGAAGAAAGTAGTGAGATTGACATGAAAAAAGAAGAATACAACCCACAATTTTTTAGACAAAATGAACTTCCTTTGGGCGATACCATAGACATACAGATGGATGTTAACAATGAAGAAAAAGTGATAAATATAGAAAAGTTCCTTGATGATGAAGATCAAGAGGATCATGCAACTTTACTCCATGATTTTCTCAAACTTTTCACTTGGACTTATTCATATATGTTGGGAATTGACCCTAAAATTGTAATACACAACATAGTAATTGTTGAAAATTCTAAACCTATTAGACAAAATTTTCAAAAAATGATCCCTAAAATAGCCTTATTAGTTAATGTTGAGATTGAAAAACTCCTTGAAGCTAGTTTTATAAGACCTATAGATTATTCTCCTTGGATCTCAAACATTGTCACAGTCACAAAACAAGACAATCGTATTAGGATGTGTACGACCTTTCATGATTTAAATAAAGAATCTTTAAATGATGAATTTCCCATTCCTAATATTGACATGGTAGTAGACTTGACTGCGGGACATGCTTTGTTGTCATTCATGGATGGATTTTCTAGATATAATCAAATCTTTATTAACCCTCAAGACCAATATAAAACATTTACAACAGCTTGGGGAACATTTTTTGGGTAATGATTCCTTTTGGATTGAAGAATGTTGGTGCAACATATCAATGAGCTAAGACATTGATATTTTATAATTGCATACATAAGATTTTGGAGGACTATGTTGATGATATTATAGCCAAATAGTTAACAAGATAAGACAATGTAAATGTCCTTCAAAATATATTTTAGCGAATGCAAAAATAAAACATGAAATTAAATTCGAAAAAGTATGTCTTTGGTGTAGATAGTGGAAAACTACTAGGTTTTATCATATCTTAGAGAGGCATCGAGGTGGACATGAAAAAAATTGATGCTATAGTTAACATGCCACCTCCTAGAAACATCTCTCAATTGCATACTTTACGAGGAAAAATTCAAGTCATATGTCCTTTTGTGGCATCCTTAGCAGATCAAATGTTACCATTTACACATCTACTTAAGAAAGAATTTTATATTAATTGGAATGTGGATTGTAAACAATATTTTGAGAGTTTGAAATATTATCTTGCTACTCCTCCTGTTTCACAACCTATTATGCAAAAAAAATAATGTATCCTATATACAACACCATCATCCCATGCTCTTGCAGCATTGTTGGCTCAACAAAATGAAAAAGGTAAAGAGAATGTTGTTTATTATATTAGTCAAACTTTGATTAATTATGAAAAATGATACACAATGATAGAGAAACAATGTTTGGATCTCGTATTTGCTACTAGTAAGTTGTGGAAATACTTATTGAATGGTGAAATACACATGATAATAAAATTTGATCCTTTGAAACATATTTTTGCTAAAATAGATTTATTAGGATGCTTAGCTAAATGGGTTGTGTTGTTGACTAAGTTTGACCTTACGTTTGTTTCACAAAAAGTAATCAAAGGAAAATCCTTTACCAACTAGTTAGCTAATGCTCCTTCTCCCCTAACATTACCTAATGCAAAAGCATTTCCTTATGAGAGTGTATTGACTATTTAGGAACACGAAAATGCATCGGAATTGTATTTTGATGGATCTAACTATAGAACAGACTCTGACATGAGAATTATAATAGCTCTATCTAGAGGAAAACCTACTTATCATATTGATTAAATTTCCTATGCACAAACAATACCATAGAGTATGAAGCATTAACTGCTAGATTATGCACCACTTTAACTTTGGGAGCCTGAGACATTAAAATATTTGGTGATTCACAATTAATCATTAAAAAATAAACAAAACATATCAAGTGAAGCATGATAAACTATCAAAATATAAATATCTCACAATGAGTTTGTTAGAGAATTTCGATTCATTTTCCATTGATAACATGCCATGGAAAGATAGGCATTCATATGCAATGGCAAGCATAGCTTCTTTGATACCCCCTCAAGATCCTTCAAACGCTTCGCATTTTTTGTCCACACAATTATGAAACCATCAATTGAGTATAAAAAAAATGAGCTATTAGCAATCACCACAGAAAGCTCTAGTGAATGGTATGCTCTAATATTTCATTATCTAAAAAATGATACCTTACCTGAGCCAAAAACTAAAAAATACTAGAGATGGCCTTAAGAAACTTGCATCTAAGTATATAATTATTATACATGTATTGTATCAAAGTTCCTTTGATGGTCTCTTCTTTAGATGCTTTAAAAAGGTTCTAAATCCCTATAGCACTTGAGGAAGCTCATTCAAGTGCTTGTGGAGGACATTTTGGAGGAAGATTGTTAGTGTAAAAGTTAATTTGTATAGATATTATTGGAGGAACATTGAACATGATTTATTTTCTTATGTTAAGAAATATCACAAATGTCAAGAACATAGTAGACTGATTCACACTTCTACTTATGAGCTTCATGCACAAGTTCCTATTTGGCCTTTTTCAATGTGGGGCTTGGACATCATTGGAAAAATTTTACCTCCTTCCTCTGTCACACATACATTCATAATTACTACAACATATTATTTCATGAAGTGGGTGGAATCAATTCCCCTTCATTCAAAAACTACTGATGTAATATGTCATTTCATATTGTAACACATTATTGCTCATTTTGGACTTCCTTCCACTTTAGTTTCGGAAAATGGGACACCATTTAAGAATAAGGATGTGAAAGTTCTTAGAAATATTTAACATTCAACATCAATTTTTGACACCTTACTACCCACAATCTAATGGTCAAGTTGAATCAAGTAATAAAACCCTAAAGAAAATACTACTAAGAAAAATAGTAAGTAAACATAAAAAATATTGGCATCCATAGCTAATATATGGATTATGACCCTATCGCATGAATGTTAGAGCATCAAATAGGAATACCCCTTATAACCTTGTCTACGAAACTAAGGAAATAATGCCCTTGGAGTTAGAGATCCCTTCATTAATAATTGACATTGAAGGAGTTATTGATGACAATAGTTATAAGGAACAATGATTGCATCAACTTGAAATGATCGAGAAATAATGCATCAATGCTCTTGAACTTCTTTAGTGTTATTCTAAAATAATGCAACATAGCTATAATGATAATGTCATACCCCATTCCATTCATAAAGGCGATTTGGTGTTATGAGAGAATCAGGATAATGCCAATGTTGGCCTGATAGAAAAGGGAAAATTTAGCCTAATTCGTTAGGCCCTTGCATAACCAATGAAAATTATGGATCTGGAGCATATACATTAACAAAAATAGATGGAATGCCTCTAAAAGAACCTAAAAATGTCACACATTTGTGTCGGTATTATCTCTAATCCTCTTGAATAATGTGGGTGATATAGAAATAGTGTTAAGGTTAGTAGATGACTCTAGCATTACTTTGTTCTTGACAAACAATAATTTTTGTCTTGAAAAACTAGAGTGATTATTTAAATTAACTTTTAAATGACTACTTTAGGTTTAATACTATTCAAGGTAGTCTTGTATGTTGTGTTAGATTAGATCCTTATATGCATTTAATGTTATTATATTAGATCATCGGTGCATTTAATTTAGCATAACATACTTAATCGCAATGTTGCATCTAAAGGAAACTAGAATAAATTATATTTAGATCATATGAAACCCACTAAATCATAGAGATATGTATTAAATAGTCTTACATGGATTATTTGATAAATCACATTTATGTTTAACACAAGCATAAATAACAAAACATCAAATGGTCATATATATATATATATATATATATATATATATATATATATATATACATCAAATTTTGGAGTACATATCATCAATATATACAATGCTAATTAGGTATGTGACTACTGGATATCTTTGGATCTAGTGCTTGCATCTATTTGGAGGCAGTCCATTGAGAGACAATGGCATATGATCATGATCACAAGCTGACAAGAACATCTAGAGCATATTGTAAACCATGTACTTGTCCAAGGGCCTCTTGATGATCCTCCACTTAATGATCTCTCTCTCCCTGTAGTCTGGATACCTCTTACTAGAGTCTCTCGACCTCTACTTGGGCTCAAGATGACTGATCATCCTCATGGGTAGCCTTAGCTCAGTGGGTGTGCCTCCTAAAACTATCATATGCTTCCCACAATCTAACGTAAGACTCAAACATCTCTAGATACCACTCCACAATGGGTGGCAACACATAGTATGTATCAGTAGCCTCCTCGTAGACTGATTGGGACACTATCTCGGTAGCAACCTAGCAATAGAGATCATGGAGGTCTCTCACAACTCCTGCAAGATAGAAATCATAAATATAATCAATACACATCATGATAAGTATATAAACATAAAACTAAACCATAAATCATGAACATGAGCATAAAGCATGGTTGTAAATAAAATATCATCACCTAGCTCTCTGACTAGCTATGTAAAGATAGTATCATTGTGTGTACGAGACATAGAGGATGTGCTAGCCTCTGCTTGACTGCAAGTTTTAGTGCATGTTGTAGCTACTAATTGTGATCTAGCCATATGATTAGGAGCTAGCTCTCCCCACTCATGGCCCATTAGATCCTAATCCACTATCCCATCACCCTTACTCATCAATTGCTCCTCGTCCTCATCCTCCTCATCCTCATGCTCCTCTTGGACATCATAGTTAGGATCTGCAACCTCATCATACTCCTCATCTATCACCTCTGTGAATAGGTTTACAAGGTTGACCCCTATCTCCTTAGCTCTATCCTCCTCATCTCTTTGACCTGGGAGTGGCCTTGCATAGCCTATCAGCTTGTCCAATAGGAATACACATGAGCTAGTCATATTGCTACCCACCACTCCTCATACTCATATGTAGTACTTACATCATCAATGTTGGATAT
This sequence comes from Sequoia sempervirens, assembly GCA_007258455.2. Classification (NCBI taxonomy): domain Eukaryota; kingdom Viridiplantae; phylum Streptophyta; class Pinopsida; order Cupressales; family Cupressaceae; genus Sequoia; species Sequoia sempervirens. Next base: position 23,932,942 of record VDFB02271358.1, on the reverse strand, counting down.
CTAAGGTATATCATGATCCTCGTAATTGGAGTCACTATAGACAACATCATCTATAGTGAATCATCTAGTGTCACTGGACCTCCAAGCACTCCATACTAATCTCTTGAAGAAAGGTTGTGCCTCGGGCGGTACCTATACCTATCCAAACCTGCACATGACATGATCGTATTAGAAGGGTTGTACTACATAATCATTTCTACCAGTCAAAAATTTTCCCATCTATAATCTCCTCAGCTCATGCATCTCATCCAAATATTGTAGTATAAGCTGGTAAGGTCTCCATATGATCTCCACCTCATCTAGTTAGTCAAATCTAGCTCTTCAAAAAGTAAATCTGTGTACTACCATAACCACCTTAGTGAGTAACTAAATGTGTTAGGATACCCTAGCATTGATGTACATAGAAAACATGTCAGCCTAGTGCACATGATATGTTCCAAGCACCAAACCTATAGTAGTGTACAATGTACCATACTGTAGACCTCATGGAATGGAAATCACCCTAGATCATGGTATAAGTGCTCAATGATTTTGCAACCCTAGGAATATACGATCCTCTACCCTACCATCTATCATATCATATGTACTACTCCTCCCCCTAAATGTGCTCCTTGGCCATCGGGGATGAGTACTAGTGCCACAGTAAGCATCATAATCCATGCCACAAATGGAGCTCATGAATATAGTAGCCATGATATATCAATCTACGGCCTCACAATTTCATCATGAATCGAACCTTCAAGACAATATTGCATATCATATTTCATCACATGAAATGATTGATGCCCTAGAAAACATACCCTCCCACCCCAAATTGGAACTTAGAGAATGTGATCGAAATCCTCTAAAGTGATCCACATCTCGCTGGTTTGGAGATGAAACTTGCATGTAAATACATCCCACTGCTCTACCAAGGCCATTAGCATAGCATCATTGTACCTCACGAGGTAATGAGGTACACCCAATACAATCTTGTAGTATGTTATATCTTTGTCTCCTTTGTTGAAAGTGTCGAGTCTAGGTCTCAGAGGAGACATAACTATATGTCGCTAAGACATTGTCGTGACCTTGGTAGGATCTAACAAAAAGTTAAAATATGTCTTATAAGCATTTTTAAATATTAAATATATACATCAATAATAATAAAAGGTGTGATAAAGTTGTTCTAGTGCAATTCCCTAAAGGTCCTAGACACTTTATTTCCCTTTTGGGACACTTCATGAAGAAACAAAACACTTTAGGAAAAAGTAGGACACTTCACAACAAAAGGGGACACTTTGCAATAAAAAGGGATACATTGTGAAAAATGAGGATGATTTGTGAACTTTTCTTCAAGGGTCCTAAATCTACCTAAAAATGCATAAAAACATAAAATAAATGCGTAAGGACAAAGTTAAGGTAGAAAAATCAACTCACCTGATACTATAGCTCGCCACTGGCAACCTACTTTCTTAGGACATCCAATGTCGAGGGCTCGTACTCTCGTTGGCTCGGAATCTTCAGTCACTCTCCACCAAAGTCAAGCTAAAAGAAGGTAAATGAAAAAATATTTAGAAATAACTTCACTATTTTCTCTTATATAAGTTAAAAAATTAGGGTTTTTACTATATTAGGGTTAAAAAGTGCCTTTCATTGAAATTAACATAATGGGAGTTAGAGAGCTTCATTTTTTATGCTATTTGTTGCATTAGAATCATGATTCCACTCTTGTACTCATTAGATGTCTATCATTATGTGATATGGTACTTGGAAATACCCTATGATATGACTTACCTTACTCAATGTGGCTAGAATGCTACCTTGATTCCACCTCCATAAAGCAATCAGAATCAATGGGGACATACATCTACCCTCGAATTCGATTTCTAGAAGAAGTTAGGATTTTTAGACAACTAACAAATTCATATTATAGGACGTGGTTCCTAACATTGTGGTTTTATAGATAGCTATAGTGGGGGATTCATTCTCTCATGTCGTGAATGAACCTATATGAGTATCCTTTTATGACAAATAGTTTACTTTTTGGATTCATTTAGCTTACATATGCATGTAGATTCATATTGTCACTAAAGTGGGGGCTAGATGTAATGACAGAAATTGTACTCCCTTCTTGGAGATAGGGAAATTTTTCATTTAATCTAGACCTATTTTAGTACCCTTGCATTAATTACACTTTAAATCATCATTAATAAGCCCCGAAGACCCTTTATTTTAGATCTTAAGGCTTATTTTAGCTAAAACTCGACAAAATAATCAAAACAACTTAAAATTTTAACAACCCACCTCAAAAATCTAGGGTGGGACTCATGTGCCACCTTGGGTGTATGAGTCCACCTAGGTGGGAACCATACACGAGGGCTAGCATATGACTCCAATTTGGGGTTTTTCTAGGGTTTGAGCAGGAAAATCACCTTTTTAATTCAATTTTTTTGTTGATGTCAACTTTTGAGATCTAAATAACAGTAAATTAGGTTTTAATGCCTATATAAGAAAGATTCTAAGTCATTTCATCGAAGCAAGCATTTTTCAAGAGCATTTTCAAGATCCAAGCATTCAAAGTATTCAACCATTCATTGACAAGAGTATTCAAGTTTCAAAAGCAAGAAAAGTTGAAGTCTTGGAGTAGCATTAGAGTGTTTTTGTAGGTCTTCAAACTCACTTTCATCCAATATCTAGCATTGTCAATGGTTTATCATGGTTGTCTATGTTGAATCATGATGGATTCTAGGTTGGCAAGATGCAACTATCCATCAAGCCAAGCCTAATGAATTGTTTTCTAAGTGATTCCATCCTCCATTATCACTCTATATTTAGCATAAGGAAGGTACAAAAATTATTAGGGATCATTTGGGTGGTTATATATCTCTCAAAGTGAGTCATTCATCTTCATGCTTCATTCATGCATCTCATTGTTACACATTACAATAGGGTTGCATTTCATTTTAGATTTCCTATTCTTAGAAATACTTAAGGTTAGGGTTTACATTCCTATTTACATTCATATTATATTGTTTTTATCAAGTTTTAATTACCAAACTAGGGGTTTGACCAAGGAAAAACCCCCCATAAGTAAATCAAGTCTATATTCTATTTTGTAGATATTTTTACGGGCTTAGGCATAAAAATCAATTTAGAAGGGAGGGAAAGATATTGGAGCATAGATCTGAACTTTGAATTCCTAAAAAAGTAGAATGGGACTGATATGCTAGAAGCAGCATATGAGTCCCACTACAGGCTCTTTTCTAATTTTTGTAGATTTAGATACCCTTTTTCCATAAATATGTTTCTACACAGAAACTCAAATCTAGGAATGATATGTCCAGACTGGTGTATGAGTCCCAATAGGAAAAAAATTCATAATTTATAGTAATTCAAAGCTCATTCTAGTTATCCTCAAATTCCCAGGTGCACACATTTCATCTTACAACTTTCTATTCTATTTTTCATGCATTTTTAGGCAATTTAATTAAAGATTGCATCAAATTAGGGATAAGAATTATTTCTTGTATTTCATTTGTCTTTCTAAGCCTTGGTTTGGTGGTGAACCCCTCACTAGTTTACAATCAGGTCCTAGGAAAATCCTATTACAAGATCTCTTTCTCTTTTTCATTGAGATCTCTAGGGATTTCCTTCAATGAGATAATTGGAAAGTGGGTTTGCTCTATGTCCTAAACTATACAAAATAATCTCCACCTTTTCTCATTATTTTAGGGTGCTTCCCATTTCAAATAGGAATTGAAGGAAAGATTCATGTGTATGATGATCACATGTCTTCTTTCCCAAGGAAGATGAAGATGCCACAATCAAATCAAGTACATGCCCAATCAATAAAGAAGGTGACAAACTAGGACTATGTAGAAATTGATGTTTAACAAGATCAAAAGAAAATACAATGATCCCTTCATTTAAGGAATAGATGGAGACTAGATTTCCCCCAAAAAATTAAGTTTCCTCAAAACCATTGAAAGAAGTCTCAAGCCAAAAGAGTGTCTAGTGATGACAAACAATATGTCTCCCCTAGGAATCTAAGAAAATATAATGGTAGATGTTGAAGAATCTCCAACTCCAAAATGAAATGGGAGGGAAGGAGCCTCATATATGAAATCTTTGAGAAGGAATCAAGTTCCTCCAAGGTGTTCTCACCAAGATCAGGATACTCAATCAAGGTCGAAACAATGGAATGTGGAGACTCAAGAGAACCCTCTAAAGTAGAATCTATGTAGAGGAGAGATATCCCCTTAGGAATTTCCTCCAAACCTATAGAAGTATCCAAGTTTGCAATACCTAAAATAAAGCCATCCTATAATCCCAAGTTTGGAAAACTGAATATGTCCTGATGAATAGGAATGGTGGAAGTCTCAGTCAATGACTCTCGACAAGGAATCATTGAAGGTGAAGATTCATCAACTATCTCTGATGGACAAGAAGCATCTAAAGAACCCTTGTCATCCTCATATGAATATTCAAAACATTCCAAATTTGTAAGCTCCCGCATAGCATTATCATCATAGGGTATACTATTTGAAGAATAAAGAGGCATATGAAATTTTCAATAATGATCATCGGGGAAATGTAGAGTATCAAGATCTCAATATATATCCCAAATATTAGTCCAAAGAATATGAGGATAATCACAATGATCAATAGCTTTCAAAATATCATCATCAACATGCATTACAACAACTTCTAAGACATCATGTACCTTCTACAACTTGAATTTTTTTGAATATTTGTATCAGGAGGGGGAACTAAAATATACAAATGTGGCAATAATTGAATTGATCAGAGATGGTTTATGATGCAATCTCTCCATTGTTTATAATTTCCCTTTTGTAACATAATCACAAAAGGATGAAATGAAAACCCCATAACAAACTATGAACAATCTCAAATATTACTAAGAAATTGACCTTCAATATCAAATAGAAGCTCCCAAATCTAATCTTTCAATAAAAATAAAGCCTCCAATGCAAACAAACCTTCTCTAAATTTTAGTATGTCCAATATATCAAGAAAATGCCACAAATTGCAAAAAAATTGATAGAATATACCTAGGGATGAATCTAAAAAAAGTGGATGGATTGAATGATATAACTATAAATCACCTTCGCAATACCACTAGAATCTCCAAAATTCGATAAAATGGTGAAAAGATATGAGCTCGAGAGCTCAAATGAAAGAATAGACTTCAAATAGCTATAATTCATACCCACAAAAAATCTAGAAAAATACTCTACATGGATATGAAGTACACAAAACCATCTTTCTAGTGATATATTGTTTGTAAAAATATGATATCCTACTGAAAAGTTACTCTCCATTGAAAAATATTTCCTTGTTATGGGGTGCAAGCTAAATAGATGCAAAAATCAAGCATGAAAGGCAAAAAAAATTAGTCCCTAGGTCGTCATATGATCACGAGGGTAAATTCTATGTAAAAAAAGGTGTGCCAACATAATAGGCAGTGATGGGGCTATGTTTCGGCAGTCTTGGAGTGGCGCCACTCCAAGAATAATAGAGAACTTGGTTGCAATGTGACCTACACTTGGGTTCTCAGGGCTTAAGATCGAATGATGGACAAAGTCGGCGATGGAGTAGCAGTCGGCGATGGATGGAGGGTATCTAGTAAGACGAGAAGCCGGGGGATGGAATTCTCAAGTGGTAGAAAAGAACGGTGGGCCCAGTGGAAGTATGATGTGACCAAAAATGGCTTTAATGTCCCCTATAGAAATTAAAATGCTTTGGAAAAAACCTATAGACTTCCTTAAAGAATGCCAAAATGGATTTCTCGAGATTTCAATAATGCCTTTGGCAATTTAAATCTCTCAATAAGTATATTTCGTTTGAAGATTTTCAAACACACTTTTATATTCAAATATGTATGTTGACTCACAATAAATATATCTGACCGCATAATAAATATTATCCATAGATTCAATAAAATTCCGCAATATTTTTTAGTATTTCCAAAAAATATTAAATACCGACCACTAAATAAAATATGCCAGCTAAATATTAAATATCTAGACCTGATATTAAATATCTAGACCTGAAACTATTATAAAATGTCAATTGATAAATAAAGCAACCCTCATAATTATTTTTTGCAATTATAGAAAAAAAGCCTGAATAATGAATTTTTTTTAACCTGCAAATAGATGTGCCGACCAAAGGAGATTTTTTTTTTTGCAACAGGTAGGGGAGTTTTCTTCTCCAATACTTGCAAGATCCTTACTTTTCCCCACAAATATAGCTACAAAACCCTCTAGTGGCCTCTCGATGATGAAGTCGAATCTTGGTGAATGGGTACACAATCATTAGGTTTTTAGACCTTCTAAACACAATGACGGAGTCAAATATAACCCAAAGTGCCTCAAAAATCAGCTGCCTCCTGGATGAGAATAACTAGCCCTTCAAGAAAACCCTTCAACCTGCAATAGTCTCCTTAGCTCAACTTCCTGATATGAGATGAATCTTCTATGGCCTAACCTTTGATACCATGTTAGAAATATGAACAATAACCCAAGTGAAGCTACACACACTTCAAAGGATCAACCAAGAAGAATATCATCCACATGAATAAAAAAGTGACGCATCATGAGAAAGAAGAGAACTTGATTAAACTATGATCTATGATGAATTGATCTAGAATGATTTACAAATGTACAAGATCCTTCCTTATATAGGAAAGGAGAGAGGTAGTTGGATAACCACCTTAGTTACAAAAATTAAATGCTTAATGCATGAGAGAAATATTAAATGTCTAGATAACTACATTCCTATTAATGAGATATGGTCCCATTAAATACTAGTTTCTAGAATTTCACCTAGGAAACTAACTCTTAATTAAACTTAAATTAGTTATGTGAATATGTCCTCACTAATATCTAGTTAGGAAATATCCCCATTCACACTAACAACTATTACATTGTAAGTAACTTTTCGTAGTCGATTACTATTGGTAGTCAGTTACTGTTACTCAACTGCTTTGCTATCACTTCCCTGTTCAACCGCTTTGCTCTCAATTGCTTCATTTCTTCCTATAAATGCAAATGTAATCTCAAATATCAATCAATGAGAGCTTAATGCATTTTACAACATATGGTATCAAAGCCTACATCTCTCCTATGCTTGGGAGTATGAAGATTGTTTGAGACACGATGAAGTTGTGTTCTAGAGATGGCATCAGAAGAGCAGGGGTGTTGGAGAGATGTCACACCAGGTTTTCCTCTTTCCCTCTAGTGGGATTAGAAAGAGAATGGTGAGGAATGTGAATCAATGAGCAAGCACTCAATTAATAACAAAATATTTTGACTCATTCTCAGAATATTAAGATTGTGTCAAGAAGGCCGCATTAAACAAAGAATCCAGAAGGTTTTGGTGCATTTTTTGAAAAAAATGATTTATTTTGCTTCATTAACTTGCCCTCCTAAAGCCCCTATACAATCCTTGGAATCTTTGCAAATTGAAGCAATAGCCATAGAGAGATTGCTTATGAAGTTACTCTAAGTCGTTACACAAGAATATGTCTACAGATGATAAGGGTACTTGTCTATTGGTTTTGAAGTTACTGTAAGACATTTCTCATTAATCATTGTGCTTGCCATAGTAGAAAAATGTTTTTGTAAAGTTGATCTTTGAAGAATCTAGTGATACATTAGAATTGATTAAGTTAATAAACTTTGAATATGGAAGCGATTGAGTGAAGAAGCATTGAAACATATGGGAGTTGGGAGTCAAAATGTTGAGTGTGTTACTAAGTGTTAACACAGGTCTTTGGAGTTTTACTATATGACTTTGGGAGCATATCAACATTTGTGATAGATAACATTGATAAAATTAGGCCAGTTTGTTTCATGTTCATGTTGGGATAGATATTGAAATAATTTTTTTTCTTAGAAGAGAGTGTTACCATCTCTTCAAATTGGTGTTATAAGTGGACATTGATGTCTTAACTTATTGAGGATGTGATCTATATTACTTTGAAAAATGACACTAGAATAAACAAAGTTGTGTATTCAACCATGATGATTTATGTGGGAGATGTGGTTATTATTCATGAATGCCCTGATGTTACATATGGCAAGTGTATTCATGTTTGTCCTATTGATAATACCATAAAGAGTGTGACTAGGAATTTTTTTGATGTCTATCTAAAGCCCCATTTGTTGAAATAATATCATCTAGTGGGAAAAGGAGATATTGTGTTTGTAAGAAGTTAAATATATAGATTGGACTTCAAGGCAATTGAGACATATTGTAGAGGATGTTGTGTTGTTTTTTAAAATATTAAAATTTTCTATGAGGATCCACCAAATGGTATTTAATGGGATTTTGATGGTTGTGATATTTACTTTGGTGCTACTCTTGGAGGTTAAAGACTAACAAGAGCCATTGGAGGCTAGTGGAACTGAAGGATGGAGGAATTTCCATAATCTCAAGTTATTTTCTTGCTTTGAGATGATGCTTTGCATGAGAAGCATTTTTGGCTTTAATTTTTTTCTTTTCCTTGTTGTTGCTAATTAGTTGATAGGCTATTTGTGTAAAGTTTGTTTAGAATTTTCGTTAGCCTTCCCAGTTTTTGAGCTTTCTAATGATGGGAAAAAGGTGGCAGATTTCTTTTTGATGTGGTCAAAATTTTTGTCAACCTTCCTAGTTTTTGAGCTTTCTGGCATGGGGGAAAAGGTGGAAATTTGTTTTTTGATTTTTAAATAAAAAGTGTTTGGAAAACCAATAGAGAAGGCCACTAAAATTGCATCAACATTAATTGTTTTATGGTTTCCATGTAATGGTGATGGTTGTAACACCTGCCTTTAAAATCCTTGAAAAACATAGTGAATGTCTACACATTTTTCGATAAGGCATTGTTGGTTGTCATTCTTTGGGTTTACCTTGTGTTCAAGATAGGTATGAGTGAGGAGGGAAAGCTTTTGTAAAGGTGCAACCATGATCATTGGCTGTGGAATTTTTGTGAAGGTGGTTGGAGGTTATTTTGTGTTTTTTGCATTGGGTGATGGTTGCAAAAGTAGTACAAAAGTGTTGGTTGTGATAATTATGTGCCCATTTTTTGCAGGCGGTGGAGAAAGAAGGGAGTGGAGAGAAAGCAAGTTGGAAGAGGTACATTTGAAGGAAGCAGGAAGAGGTGCATATTGAAAAACCGTTTCTCGAGTATTTTGAAAATAGTTTATGTTATTTTCCAAAAGGTATTGTCGATTATTGTTTTGTAGCTTTGTCTATATTATTTCATTTATGGTTTTCATGTAGTCGCAATGGGTGGAAGGAAATTTTTTTTTTTTGTGTTGCTTTGTTACTATGAATTTGTGTGTTTTTTGTGAGTTTTTCCATCTGGGTCATTGTTGAAACCAATATTGTTTATGGTCTTCGTGTAGTTGTGGTGGGTGGAAGGCAATATTGTTTATTTGTGCATTGGTTGGTTACTATGAATTTGTGTGTTTATTGTGGGATTTTTCATCTGGGTCGCTATTGAAACCAATATTGTTTCATTCTATTGATTGTTGTTCTCTAGCTTAGGCTATATTTTTTCGTTTTCGATAAGGCTCTATTGGAAAAAGACTGTATAATTTTTTGAAATGAAAATTATTTGATTTATGGTTTGGCTTTTGCGGCAATGGTTTTGCATGGGGTTTTTATTGCAATTTTTTGTGTTTTGCAAGTTTTTCCATCTCGATGACTGTTGATACAAATATTGTTTGATTTATGGCTTCCATTTTGTGGGTATGGTTACAACTCTCTAGCTTAGGCTATATTGGTTCATTTATGGCTTCTGTTTTGTGTGAATGGTTGCAAAATAGTTAATCTCATTTTTTTTTGTGAGTTTTTCCATCTAGGTTTTTGTTGAAACCAATACTGATTCATTTATGGTTCACATTTTAGGGTGAAGATTTTGAATTGGTCTATTATTGTGATATTTTTTTGTTTGGTGGGTTTTTCATCTGGGTCACTGTTGAAAGCAATATTTTGTCATGATGGTTGCAATGCAATGAAATAGTTAATGTTATACAAGTTACGTTGTTTTGTGTAAGGCAGTGTTGATTTTTGTTCTCTGGCTTAGGGTATATTGTTTCCTTTTTGATAAGGTTCTATTGAAAAAAGACTAGATATAGTTTGTTGAAACCAATATTGTTTGATTTATGGTTTGGCTTTTGCTGTGATGGTTTTGCATGGGTATGTTACTATGATTTTTAGTGTTTTGCGAGTTTCCCCATCTGGGTGACTGTTGATACTAATATTGTTTCATTTATGGCTCTCGTTTTGTGGCGATGGTTGCAATGCAATAAAATAGTTAATGTTATACAATTCATGTTGTTTTGCATAAGGCATTGTTGGTTGTTGTTTTCTACCTTAGGTTGTATTGTTTCATGTATGTGTTTCGTTTAGTATGAATGGTTGCAACATAGTAAAATATTCAATGTTATGTACTTTATGTTGTTTTCCATAGGGTATTGTTTACCCCAGTTTTTAAGCCTTTTGACTCTTGGATTGTGGTTAGGAAAAAGGTGGTAGATTGTTTTTTTATTTTTAAATAAAAAGTGTTTGTCGCACCGATAAAGAAGGCAAGTGAAATGGCATCAACATTAATTGTTGTATGGTTTTTGTGTAGTGGCAATGGTTGTAAGTAATAGTTTCCTTTTAAAGGTTTGGAAAACATAGCAAATGTCTGCACAACTTTTGATAGGGCATTGGCCTATGGCTATATTGTTTTCTTTCTGATAAGGTCCTGTTGAAACCACTATTGTTTCATTTAAGGTGTTATTCTCTAGCTTTGGCTATATTGCTTCATATTCTATTCGGATTACAATAGTAAATGTTATATATTTTATGTTGTTATCCATAAGGAATTTTTGGCTATTGGGCTATAGCTTTGGCTATATTATTTTGTTTCCAATAAGGTGCTCTTTGAAAAAAGTATTTCCTAGCTTGTTGTTGAAACTTATTTTATCTCGTTTAGGGTGTGAGTGTGTATGTTTGTATATGCATTTTGTACATGTATCTTTGAGGTCATATGTTTATCTATATATAGATATGTCCAATTTTTAATATCAATATAGCTATTTGCTTCTTGTTTGGTTTGATTGCCACATACTCTTATATTTGTACAATTGGTATTCATTATTCTCAATGTTTATATATCATTGTTGATTGTTGTTCTCTAGCTTTGGCTATATTGTTTCGTATTCAAGTCACAGTTGAATAGTATATTTCCTAGAGTTTACGTTGTTATCCATAAGGAATTGTTGAATGTTGGTCTATAGGTTTGGCAATATTGTTTGCTTTGTGATACTAGGGTTCTATTGGAAAAAAAAAATCCCTAGGTCGCTGTTGAGACCATTATTGTTCCATTTACAGTGTGAGTGTGTATGTTTTCATATGCATTTTCTACATGTATCTTTCAGGTTATGCATTTATCTGTATATAGATATGTTGAGTTTTTTATATCAATATGGTTGTTTTCTTCTAGTGTGTTTGGATTGCCACATAGTGTTATATCTGGACAATTGGTGTTTTCTATTTGAATTTGTATATGTATGTGTGGGCGTGTATGTGCATCTATGGTAATTTTTGATAAGGTGTTGTTCAAAAAAGAACTTTCTATGTTGATGTTGAAACCATTATTGTTTCATTGAAGGCTTGCATTTTTTGGTTATGATTGCAACGCTATACAATTTATGTTATTTTCTATCAGGCATTATTGACGTTGTTCTCTAGCTTTGGTTATATTGTTTCATTTTTTTATGCAATTAAATAGTGCATGTTGTATATTTTATGTTGTTTTCCATAAGGCATAGTGAGGTGTTGTTCTATGGCTTTGGCTATAGTGGTGCATTTTTGATAAGGCATTGTTCAAAAAAATATTTTTTCTTTTATAATGCTTTTCGTGTAGTCCTTATGGTCGCAAGGAAATTTAACATTTGTAAATGCTAATACATATGTTAAATAGGGTGGCATAGCTATATAACCAAAACACACAAAATAAAATGAGGAGCATAGAGTAAAAGTGATACAAAACTATAAGCGACATAAACAATACAAAAGAAAAGAAGTGTATCCTTTTTTGTAAAACATTATAAGTTGTTTTTCATTGTATTAATATATAACCAATTAAATGCATGTGTTTTTTGTTGTGATTTATTTTTTTAGTAAAGTCGAGTATATATGTATGTTGTGTACATGTAATTTCATGTACATACATATCTACACACAAGAAAAAAAAAAGACTACAAAGAATGCCTTATGGAAACAAACATAAATTTTATAAGGTTAATTATTTTATTGTGTTGCAACCATAGGAACAAAACACAAGGAATAAATCAAAAAATATTCGGTTCAACAGTGGCCCACATGGAGGAACCCACAAAACACCAAAAATGCACAATAACAAACTGATGCAGAAATATAGCCTTTGCTCAACACCTTATTGAAAATGGAACAGTATAGCCTTCTAGCCAAAACCTTATGGAAAATGAAACAATATAGTGTAAGGTAGAGAAAAACAATCAAAAATACACAAAACTCTTGTGAAACCATAGCCACAAAATTCCAACAATAAATGAAACAATATTTTTTCTAACAAACAATATAGTCTTTTCTCAACAATTCCTTATCGAAAATTGAAACAATATAGCCTTTCCAACAATGCCTTATCAAAAATGAGAGAATATAACCCAAGCTAGGAAACAATAATAAATAAAAAAAGTGCATAACATTAACAATTTCATTCCATTGCAAACATGGCTAGAAAACAAAAGCCATTAAAAGAAACCCACGAAAAATTCACAGCAACAACCCCATCCAAAATTATAGTCTTTTCTCAACAGAACTTTATCTAAAATTGAAACAATAAAGGCTTTTCAACAACACCTTATCAAAAATTAAAACAATATAGCCTAAGCTAGAGAAAAATAATCAACAATGCCTGATGAAATCAAACATAGACTGTATAACATTAACTATTTTGTTGTGTTGCAACCATAACCACAAGATGGAAGCCATAAATCAAACATCATTGGTTTTAACAATGACCCAGATGGAGAAACCCACAAATAAAAAGAAATTAGGTGTAGGTTACACCATTGATAACAGACTTAGCAGTCATTGCAACAAAAGGCTCATATTGCAACATGTATAGCTCTTTTTTTGACATCTGTAATAATCTTTTTGTGGCCTAATCAAAAGCAGTAGCCCAAATCTCGCCTATGTGGTCTTCCATCTTTAGCTACAATAAATATCGAAACTCACAATCAACTATTGTTGTATGTCATTTAGGGCAAAACCACGTATTTTGGGAAAACTCTTAACACTTTTTCCTTGTATTGTTTATCATTTCCCTACAAGGGGCATGTAACATAACAAAATGCACAAGGAAAACCATAAATCAGACAATATTGGTTTCAACAAACAATATAGTCTTCTATAGAGTGCAATCAACAATGCATATATATATGAATCTAACTTCAAATATATGGGTATGTGCAAGATCATGATGTGCCAAAAAGTGGCAATATGATGGGTATGTGGCTGATCAATTTTTTTTATCCAAAATTGATGAAATGCAAAGGGTTTTTAAAGGAGATTCTTAGCTTTCCACCAATATAAATTATGCTTTACTTTGAATTTAATAAATAATTATTATTCTTTTTCAATTTGAATTATGACTTAAGTCCCAATTGATAGGATGATTGAAAAACATCTATAGCTTTCAAACAGTATCACATTTTTTGAATCCAAAACATGTGTCACATTCTATTCTTTGCATACTATGCTAGGATTAAAAAAAGAAAATTTGAATTTCATGAAGTTTTGACCAAGTTAAGGTGGTCAGACATACGAGTTTTTATATTTTTTAAAAGTTATAATAAAAAATTCATAATGAATTATTTACCTAGAAAAGATATAAAAAAATATACATCACATTGGGACATGAGTCATCTACTTATATCTAAAATATTATAAAAAAATATTATCATTTTACTATGGTTAGGGTGTTCAGAAAGACACCTACTTATTTTTTCCCTGAAATTTAAGTACTACTGCATTGAAATTCCAAATTTTCACCAAATAGAATTTAAAAAAATAAAAATAAACCTAGTAGTTTAGAAACTACATTCAATTTGCTACAAATTCTATTCTTACATATTTTTGAAATAATAGAGATAACTTATTCAAATTTTTATGTCAAGTTTCCTAACTCTAATTTTTCTAATTTTTTTTCCACTTAAGGGCCTATTTTTTCCATGATGATCATGTACATACCCATATATGTGTGTGTGTGTGTAACATAGATTTTGGGACCCTAAGATGCTTGCTCTCTTCCTAAGATTTTTCATCTTGAAAGAGAGAGATTTAGGTCCCAAAATGCTTATGTAACACTCAAATTAGGATGTATGCTTTATGATATGATGTAAATGAACTTAACTAAATGAAATTGATTGATTTAATTGACCTAAAATGAATGCAAAAGTGCAATTTAGGTTATGTTTGAAAACACATTGTGATATGAAAACAATTATGAAAATGAATAAATTATGCAGAACATAAGGTACAAGGGTAAATTTTAGTGCACCTGGATGAAATGTGAAGATTCTAGAGTGTTTTGGATGCTGATGAAATTTATTGATTTTTCACAGTGGCACTCATTCGCCTAAGGTGGCAAATCAGTCCTCCTACTAATGAAAAAGTGTCAGGAACTGATTTCTGATAGTCAGGATCTGAGATTTGACAAAATACAAATTTTCAGACATCAACTGGGACTCATTCGCCAAGGGTGGTGAATCATTCCACCCCTAGATTTCTGGAAAATTAGACAACAACTATGCAACAACAGATTTAAAAATGTCTTAATGTCAGGTTGTCAGAGTTAGTTCTATAGGAAACAGACAAAAAACACTCAAAATACTTGAAATAATGATATGTTGACTTGAAGAACCTAATTGAATTGATTTCCACTTTTCAACACCTTTAAACCTATCAAATATGCAAAACAAAGGTTGTAAAGACATATGCAAAGGGGAAAAATGTTGGAGGGTTAGCAAATAGGGGTTTTCCTTGGTCAAACCCCACTTTGGTAATCAAACCCAATATAGATAAATCAACTGAAAAGGAAATTTAAACTAATAAAATGCAAATGCTATTAACTCACCAAATCCTTGATCTTGTAAGTTTGAAGTAAAGTCAATGGCTAATCCAAAGTGCTTCAATAGTTGCTTCAATTGATGATGTAGAATGCTTGAGTGCTTGAATGTATGGGTGAATAAGTAAAATTGATGAATTGGGGGTTTAAAATGAGATGAAAAACACGTATTTATACAATTCTTGTGCCTTACTATCTGTTCATACCTCATCACAAGCTGACATAAAGTGACTTTTAATAAAATCTCAAAAGAAAATTTAAAATATTTTGAATTTGGGGCCAAGTGGGACTCATTCCCCACCCATGGCAAATGGGTCGCACCTAGGACCTGAAACTATGTGTCGAGATAATATGCAAAATAACACTTAATTGAGCATATGAGGGCATAAAAAGATAAAATAAAGCATGAGAAAGATGTAAATAGTTAAAATATTCCTAGAAGAGAGTGAAAGGTTTTTACAATACTTTACAACACTTCATAATAACTGATTTCTGATAGTCAAGATCTAAGATTTGACAAAATACAGATTTTCAGACATCAACTGGGACTCATTCGCCAAGGGTGGTGAATCAGTCCACCCCTAGATTTTTGGAAAATCAGACAACTATGCAACAACAGATTTAAGAATGTCTTAATGTCGGGTTGTCGGAGTTAGTTCTATAGGAAACAGACAAAAACCACTCAAAATACTTGAAATAATGATATGTTGACTTGAAGAACCTAATTGAATTGATTTCCACTTTTCAACACCTTTAAACCTATCAAATTTGCAAAACAAAGGTTGTAAAGACACATGCAAAGGGGAAAAATGTTGGAGGGTTAGCAAATAGGGGTTTTCCTTGGTCAAACCCCACTTTGGTAATCAAACCCAATATAGATAAATCAACTGAAAAGGAAATTTAAACTAATAAAATGCAAATGCTATTAACTCACCAAATCCTTGATCTTGTAAGTTTGAAGTAAAGTCAATGGCTAATCCAAAGTGCTTCAATAGTTGCTTCAATTGATGATGTAGAATGTTTGAGTGCTTGAATGTATGGGTGAATAAGTGAAATTAATGAATTGGGGGTTTAAAATGAGATGAAAAACACTTATTTATACAATTCTTGTGCCTTACTATCTGTTCATACCTCATCACAAGCCGACATAAAGTGACTTTTAATAAAATCCCAAAAGAAAATTTAAAATATTTTGAATTTGGGGCCAAGTGGGACTCATTCCCCACCCATGGTGAATGGGTCGCACCTAGGACCTAAAACTATGTGTTGAGATAATATGCAAAATAACACTTAATTGAGCATATGAGGGCATAAAAAGATAAAATAAAGCCTGAGAAAGATGTAAATAGTTAAAATATTCCTAGAAGAGAGTGAAAGCTTTTTACAATACTTTACAACACTTCATAATAGGGCTTGTTGATGTGTAAAAAGGTTATTTTTAGGTCAATTATATTAAATAAATTCTAGAAGAATGTGGAAATGTCTTACAACACTTCACAACACCTTCACAAGACGTCGTTCTTTGAGTTTTAGCACCTAAATAAGCATGTTCAAGCCATGATACAACATAAAATTAGAGCAACATAATCTCAACACCATGAAACAAGACCTAAAAGGCCATGGAAATGAAAAGGGGCCATTTTTCTACAGCACATTTAGCCCCCACTTTAGTGAGAGGACGAACTTGCTTCCTCACACTAAAGTAGCCATGAACATCAAGGGGAGGGTTCAAATGCACTTACACTAGAAAGATGGAATACAATGATCAAGATGGATGTTGAAGCCCCCATGACAAAGATCCCATGGCAAACTAAGCGTAAGAACAAAGGAACACATAAGTGTTGAAATGAATTTAATGAAGCTTCGATCATCAATCCAACAAGTTGTGAAAAGAGATATAGGCTAATTGTTTGAAAAGAGAATGTGTACTCACTCTAGGGTCATGAAACTAGTTGTATGTGGCATGAGAAGTCCCAAAAAGTAAGATACATATGCTAGTTGGTATGCACTCACAAAAAAAAAGTGGCTATGGGGAAAATTCATTCTGCTAGTTGGGCTTCCCACACAACCATGCCAAAGCTATACCCATTTGATAAATTTAACAAGGCACCACAAAGCCAAAATGAAATGTAAATGTCGGTTTAAATTTCATGAGACAAGAAAAATAGGATGCCAGGTCACAGGCATGGAAGTTGTGTTATGCAAGGTGGCCAAACAAATAAGACAGCTCCATAGGCATGCAAGTTGTGTTATGCAAGGTGGTCGAATGAGAATGCAATAATATGAAAGATTGTTCAAAGGAGTCTTGTCTAGTTTATGCAAGGTCAGTCACTTAGGGAACATTGTGTCTAATGTCTCCAAGGGAGGACCAATCGGAGAATAGTATATTCACAACTTAGGGGATGCAGTGTGTCACATCAAGCCACACAGAGGAATGTAATATGCTTAGAAAGGTCACACTTATGAAGGACATCACATCCAATGTCATCCACAAAGTGATGAATGCATCACATAAATGACAAGGCTACACTAAGAAGCATGAATGCACAATGAAATAATGGTAATGTATGCCCCCCACTTTAAGGGAATCGCTACACATTGTTCTGTCAGAAATTACTTGAAAGTAGAGAACAAAAGAAAATACAAAAATAAAACAAGACATGAGAGCCAATCCTTGAAAGCTCTATGCCAAGTCATATATTTCAAAGGTAGGTTGTGTCACGTAAAGGAAAAATGAAAAACAAAAAAAGGAAGGGATTTTCCCCCCAGAAAAGAAAATACACCAAACACATAAGGGATCTATGGATTTGGGGTTAGTATGTTGGTTGCTACAATGTTTTGTTGAAGGAGCTCAAAACTGTCATCATTCCCCAAATACACGTAGAACTGGAAGAATGACACAAAGAGAGCGAAAACAAAGGAAAATAAATAAATTCCATTTTGAGTCAACATGGAAGATACATTGCAGTCTCAACACTTTGCATCATCTCCATAAGGAAAAAACAAGCGAAAAGAAGGAAAATGAAAGAGATTTTGGGTCAACATGAAGAAGGCATTTTGGTCTCAATACCTTGCATCATCCCCAAAAGGAGAACACAAAACAAAAAGAGAAAAAGGAAAGGATCATTTAGGTCAACATGGAAGAGACATAGGGAATCTCTACTCTTTGCATCATCCCCAAAATGAAAACAAAAAACAAGAAAGAAAAAGACAAGGACCCTTTGGGTCAACATGGAAGATACATAGGGCATCTCTACGCTTTGTGTCATCCCTAAAAGGAAAACACAAAAAAAAAGGACCATTTGGGTCAACATGGAAGAGACATAGGGCGTCTTTATGCTTTGTGTCATCCCCAAAAAGAAAACACAAAACAAAGCACGAAAAATAGAAGAATAGAGAGACCAATAGAAGAAGTGTATGAAGAGAGAAAACATCAAACACACAATAAGGGGGAACACACTATGCACATGAAAAGAAGAAGAAAAATAATACAAATGTATGTCAATCATTAACTAAGTTATTGGTTTTTCACAATCTTGGATGAACAAGTAGAAAAGGAATAACATAGATAAGAGATGGAAATAAATGCATTACAAGGACAAGGCTAACAATGTCTTGCTCCCCCACAAAGCATAAAGGAAAGAATGAGCTGAGATGGGTGATGGGAAAATGTCATGCAATAGTGAGAATAAGAAACTCTACAACTTATAGCATGACAAAAGGAGTCCAAATTGGTTTAAGGTATGATGGGGAAATAGTCATTATCAATGTAGTGATACTTATTCGCTATGTCTTTCAATGTTTGACGTTCTTTAGTGCGATGTCCAAGGATATGATGATATTTACAATATGGTATGTGACCATCATTAGGATGAATGACCAACCTATTTGAATGTGGTAAAAGTATAAAACCTTTGTTTAAAATTAATTGAAGTCTCCATTCACATTCAAGTGGAGGATGTGTAGAAAACTTAAGCTGCTTCAATTTGTATGGTCGTTTACATTTACTAGGTTCTCCTTTTTCATGAATAGAAGGAGGCAGAGGACCCATAGGGATCCTAACATCCTTTTCATTAGAAGGATGGAATGGTTGTTCATGGGGAAGGAGATTGTTCAAGTTAGGAGGAGGACTCAAGATCACCATACTATCATCCTAAATTCTCCTAGGTTGAAGAGAATGTCTGTCAGGATGAGAAGGATCTTTATATCCTAGTCCCATTGTATGCACATCAGTTGATTGTTGTTCAAGAAGTTGATGGAGGTTATGTTCATGTTTTGTGTCACAACCTTGTTTACATTATATAGTGAATCCTCTACCATATGTTTCTTCAAGGTTCATAGGATTGTTTGTGACTTTGTGCTAATAAAATGGTTGGGATTGTGGTGGTTGAAAAGGACTAGGTCCACTTGAAGGAGGAACCATAGGTCCAATGTTGACTTCAGGATGCAAATAAGCAAAGTGATCAGGTAGTGCATCAATAGGAAGTTCTTGTGATCTCATAGAGGGATAAAAGGTGGCATTTGATTCTAAGTTTACAAGGCAATCTTTATAGAATGTGTTCATGATATCATCATCTTCTCCAATGATGTCTACATCACGAGGAGGCCAATCGTGAGGTTGTTCAAGGTCATTAAGGTCACAACAAAAGGTACAATTGGACATGTCTACCAATGATTTTAGGGAATTCCAAAATGTATTGAAAGAAAATGCCATGATGCCAATAAACTAAGATGAAGAAAATAGAGAATCTATAACCAAAAATAGAATGCAAAAAATAGAAGTGTAATGTAGACAAATGCCAAAGAAATTACAGAAATGTTGTTTCAAAAATGCAGAGGGACTGATTCACCCTAGGTGGCGAATTAGTCCCAGGATGCAAGTTTTTTGTGTTTTTTAAAATTTTAAGAATGATTCAAATGATCTACAAACTGAAATTACAGACGCATAATGCAATTTTTTTACTTTTTTCAATGAAATTGAATGCAAAAAGAACACTAAATGAATGTTTCACTAATGCAAAATGAAATGTCCTAGAATTCAATAATGAATCAATGTCCCAATTCAATCCTAATACAAATGAAAAATATGAATGCAATCAGAAGTTTAAATTATTCAAAAGTCAGGTTCACCAAAATGTGATAGATTTTCAAACCCTAAGATGCTTGCTCTCTTCCTAAGATTTTTTTCCTAGAAAGAGAGATTTAGGTCCCAAAATTCTTATGTAACACTCAAATTAGGATGTATGGAATATGATATGATGTAAATGAACTTAACTAAATGCTCTTGACTGATTGAATTGAACTAAAATGAATGAAAATGTGTAATTTAGGCTATATTTGAAAACACATTATGATATGCAAACAATTATGAAAATGAATAAATTATGCAGAACAAAAGCTATAAGGTTAAATCTGAGTGCCCCTAGATGAAATGTGAAGATTTTGTACTGTTTTGGATGTTGATAAAATTTACTGATTTTTCACAATGGGACTCATTTGCCTAGGGTAGTGAATCAGTCCTCCTACTGATGAAAAAGTGTTGAGAACTGATTTCTGATAGTCGTGAGCTAAGATCTGACAAAATAAATATTTTCATACTTTATTTGGGACTCATTCACCAAGGGTGGTGAATCATTCCACTCCTATATTTTGGAAAATCAAACAACAACTCTACAACACTAGATTTGAGAATGTCTGAATGTTGGGTTGTCGGAGTCAGTTCTACAAGAAATGAACAAAAACACTCAAAATGCTTGAAATAATGATATGTTGACTTGAATAAGCTTATTGACTTGATTTCCACTTTTCAACACCTTTAAACCTATCAAATATACAAAATAAATGCTGCAAAGGGGGAAAATGTTGGAGGGTTAGCAAATAGGGGTTTGCCTTGGTCAAACCCCACTTTGGTAATCAAACCCAATAAAGATAAATCAAATGCAAAGGAAATGTAAACTAATAACATGACAATGCTATTAACTCACCAAATCCTTGATCTTGTAAGTTTGAAGTAAAGTCAATCACTACTCCAAAGTGCTTCAATAGTTGCTTCAATTAATGATGTAGAATGCTTGAGTGCTTGAATGTATGGGTCAATAAGTGAACTTGATGAATTGGGCAGTTAAAATGACATGAAAAACACTTATTTATACAATTCTTTTGCCTTACTATTCATTCATACCTCATCATAGGCCGGTATCAAGTGACTTTTAATAAAATCTTGAAAGAAAATTTAAAATATTTTGAATTTGGGGCCAAGGGGGACTCATTCACCACCCATGGCAAATGGGTCCCACCTAGGACCTAAAACCATGTTTTGGGAAAAATGTTATGTTTAATGTTGTTTTTCAGGATAATATGAAAATATACACTTAATTAAGCATATGAGCGCATAAAAAGACAAAATAAAGCATGATAAAGGTGTAAATAGTGAAAATATGCCTAGAAGAGTGTGAAAGGTTGTTACAATACTTTACAAAACTTAATAATAGGGCTTGTTGATGTGTAAAAAGGTGATTTTTAGATAAATTATATTAAATAAACTCTAGAAGAATGTGGAAGTGTTTTACAACACTTCATAACACCTTCACAAGACATCGTTCTTTGAGTTTTAGCACCTAAATAAGCATGTTCAAGCCATGATACAACATAAAATCATAGCAACATAGTCTCAACACCATGAAACAAGACCTAAAAGGCCATGAAAATGACAAGGGGCAATTTTTCTACAGCACAATATGTGTGTGTGTGTGTGTGTGTGTGTGTGGGTGTGGGTGTAGCTATTGTTTTGCGACTACATATATATGTATTGCATGCGTTGGATGTATATGTAGGAATCTATTGCTTGGAAATATATAAACACAAAAATTATGTGTTACTTTTGTTGTGTTGCATTTCACTTTCTCTATGTACAGATGTGTATGTATATGAAATTAGATGTAGCCAATATTCATATATACTGCTCGCCATGTTTATTGTTTGGGGAAACTAAAGTTAAATAAAACTTTTTAGTTATTATTTCTCTCAGCCTCAAAAAAGGAATTACAATGGTAGGCTATATAGTAAGTGCAATAAGGAACATTGATTTCACCATCGGTCAAAGTGGTGGGTGATCTATGTGCTATTTTGTGGCAGACATGCATAGATTTTCTACCAGCATATTCAATGGTGATATCAATGTTTATTATTGCACTTAATATATACGTTGTCATAGATATGAGTGTTGGTTGCATCTAATTTCACAAATATACATATCTACACAGGGAAAATTATATGGTACATAACAAAAGAAGACAAAACAACATGAACTAATAACATTAAGTATTTTACTACATTGCAACCCATCACCACAAAACTGAGGCCATAAATAAAACAACAAGTGTTGCAACAGTGGCCCAAATGGAAAACCCTCAAAACATAAAAAATTCATAGTAACATATAGCAACAGAACGAGACCCAACAATGCCTTATCAAAAATTTTGTAGACATTTGATATGTTTCTCGAGGTTTTAAATGGCAGGTGTTATTACAACCATCAGTAGTACACGGAAAGTATACAACAATTAATGTTGATGCCAACCAACGTTTAATTTGGGTGGCCTTCTCTATCCACCTAGTGAGAAATCTACCACCCTATTCCCAAGGCATGCCAACAACTGCCTTTGCCACTTTTTCACAATTATCTGTGTAGACTTTCAATATGTTTCCTAAGGTTTAAAATGGTAGGTGTTATTACAACCGTCCCCATAACATGGAAACCATACAATAATTAATGTTGATGGGCCACAATGGATAGCTTTTGTAAAGCCATTGCCACTACATGGAAGCCATACAACAATCAATGTTGATGCGACAATGGCAACCTCTTGTGAAGGTGGAAGTTTGATTAGACATTGTTAAACTTATGTGAAGGTGGTTGGAGGTTATTTTGGTTTCTTTCATGGGCTGATGGTTGCAAAAGCAATACATGCAATCCATATATCAAACAAAATTTGTATTAACAAACAATACAACCTTTACGAACAACACCTTATCTAAAATTGAAACAATATAGCCTTCTTAATAACAACTTGTCGAAAATGATACGATGTACCCTAGGCTACCATGCAACAATCAATATTTCCTTATGGAAATCAACATAAAGTGTGTAATGTTCACTATTTTTTAGTGTTGCAACCATTGCAACAAAATGAAGGGAAGGAATCATAAATTATTTCCCCCTCTAGCACCTTGTCAATAATCAAACAATATAGCCAAGGTTAGAGGACAATAAACACCAAATCCTTATTGAAAAGAAGAAATTTTTTATAAGGGTTAACTAGTTTATTGTGTTGCAGCTATCAGCAAAAAATAATGGATACATACATTTTTGCATGTAGGGAATGATAGGTTGTATTTTAAATATTATAAGGAAGAGTGATGTCACAATTGATCACAGTGATGGACAATGCCTTGTTTTGTTGTGTTTCACTTTATTTCTCCTATGTGCAGATATGTTTGTATACCATACTAGATACAAACAAATTGATACATACTCAGGAATCCTTCAAATAATAATCTATATTTTAAGTGTTGTATGGAACATTGATGGCCACATTGATCATAGTGATGGACAATGTATTTCCCCTATGTGTAGATATGTATGTATGTCATAGTGGATGCAAACAACATTGATACATATTGATTCCTATGTTTATTTTTGTTGGGACATTCTTGGAATGATAGGCTATATTTTAGATGTTATATGGAACATTAATGCCACCATTGATCGCACTGATGGATAAGGTATGTTCTAGGTTGGTTGTTTTGCAAGAACATGGTTGTTTTTAAAATAACTTATAAAGAGTTCTCTAAATGTGCATTTTTTATATTATTTGTTTTCAGTCATATTGTAAATGTCCCCACATAAAATTTGAAAGATAAACAATTTGAAAAAAAAAAATTGGGAATGGAACTTGTCAGCCTTTGTTGCTTTAATTGAATCTTCAGCCCTTGTGTTGTTGCAATAGAGTTCATGGCTAGCCACTGACATTGCAGCTCTGGCCTTTTCAAAGAGCATCCCCAGTAATGTCGGTGAACTCTAGCTCTCCCTAGGCTACTGGACAACCCTCAGGTGTCAATCCCGTAAGTTTGTTCCTTGTTTACTTTTTGTTGCTGACACTTGTATTAGCTCTTTTCCATGTGCATCCAGCAAAATGAAAAAATGATTTGCTTTCATTGGTGACCCTTGTAGTACATAGTTTAACTTATTTATATTTGAGGTATTTATGTGGCCTTCACCTTTTTGTTTTCTAGATATTTGGGAGTAGCCTATGTGTAGCTTTTTATGTGTCTTACATTTTATTGGAGTTGCATATAACTTCATTTTTTTTATAATATTTTCTATGCAATGTTCAATGATAATTGTCGCCTATGTTCTACACAATACTTTTATGATTTAGCTTGAGCCTAGTTGCACACACACATATATATATATAGATTTATACTTGTTGATAGACGTAATTGCATTTAAAGTTATACATATATATATTTGTAGATGCATTATGAAGTATAGGTGTGGATAACTATGTATGTTGTGCAGCTCAAGCTATAGCTCTACACTAAATAATTCCTTATTAAAAATAACCTAAAGTGTTGAATTACTATGCTAAGTTTTGAATGCAACCTATTATTGCAACTACCGCCAAAATATGCAGCACATAGATGAAGCAAAGTTGTTGTCACAAGTTGTGCCAAGTGATGTTTATTTCATTTTCTCAGGCAACAACCATATGTACCTATATTTAAACTTATCTATATTTTTTCTTGAACCTATTCATACGTCACTATTGGAAAAATTATTTTCTAGGTCTTTTTTGAAATCATCATTGTTTCATTTAAGGCTTTTGTTTTGTGGTGATGGTTGCAACACTATACAGCTTACGTTGTTTTCTACAAGGAGTTGTTGACTGTTGTTCTATAGCTTCCCAATGTGTGCCAACCACCTCTGCCACCTTTTCCATGACCACCGAAAGGCTCGCAACATGGGAAGGTTGTTGGCTAGCTGAGAGGCTGATAGTTTATATTGTTTTCTACAAGGCATTGTTGACTGTTGTTCTCTATCTATGGCTATAACCTGAAGCTATAGAACAATAGTCAACTATTCCTTTTTGTAAATAGGATAAACTATTTAGTTGCTTTGGTAACTTTAAAATGCTAAATATTATTGTGGACATATATGTGGACTATTTTATTGCTTATTGTGTGTGTATATGTGGACTGTTTTACTACTTTGCAACTATTGCTACTACATGGAAACCATAAATGAAATAATATGTTGAAATCTATTCAACAACAAACAACAATGTGTGTATATGTGCATCTAACATTAGATATATATATATCGGTGTGGATTTTGTTTTTGAGTTGCATATATATGCATTCCATGCATTGGATCCATATGTAGGAATTTGTCGCTTGCAAATATATAAAAACAAAAAAGTGTGTTTGTTTTGTTGTGTTTCATTTCTCTTTTGCTCTATGTAGATATGTATGCATGTGAAATTAGATGTAGGAAGCATTGATATATACTAAGTTCCCCATTTTTATTGTTTGTGGAATCTAAATTTAAATGCACCTTTTTAGTTATTATTTATTTCAACCTCATAAAAGGAGTTGTTAGAATGATAGGTTGTATAGTAAGTGTAATAAGGCACATTGATTTCACCATTGATCAGAGTGGTGGATGATGCATGTTCTTGCTCGGGGGTTTGGTGAGAGTTGATGAGGCTCCATGACCCAATATGGTAGGGTGGACAGCAAGCCTCTTTTTTTTTTGTTTCATTTTATATTTCCTATGTGCATATTTGTTTGTTTTTTATATTTGATACAGAAAATATTCATATGTTTGAGGTCCAGCTATGGATATATATGTTTGTTGTCTACATATAATTTTAGATGCATATATATCTATATATATTTTCCTTTCTAATTGTATATGTAGACTCTTTTATTGCTTTCCACCCATTCCCACTACATGGAAATCATAGATGAAATAATATTATAGCAGCTATTCAACAACAATCAACAATGTGTATATGTGTTTAGTTAACTTTAGAAACATATATATTGATGTAGATTTTGTTTTTCAATTCCAAATATATTTATTTCATGTATTGGATGTATATGTATGAATCTTTTGCTTGGAAATATATACACGTAAAAAAGTATGTGTCTCTTTTGTAGTGTTTCATTCTTCTTTTCTCCTCCCTAGCTATGTGTGTATGTGAAATTAGATGTAGACAACATTCATATATAATGATTGCCATGTTTATTATTTTGGAACAATAGTATGTAGACAATATTCATATATACTCCTCACCATGTTTATTATTTTGTCAAGATAGTTGTTATATGTTCCATCCTTAGAGAAGCATCCTTACAATAATAGGCTTTATATTAACTGTAATAAGGAAGATTAGTTTCACTATCCATCACAGTGGTGGACAATGTTTGTTCTTGCTCAAGGGGTTTGGCAAGAGCCTATGGGGCTCCATGACCTAATAAGGAAAGGTGGACAGTAGGCCTTCTTTTGTTCTTTCTCATCTTACATTCCTTATGTACAAATATGTATGCTTGTGCAATTAGAGACAAACAACATTCAACCTTGTGTGCAAATATGTATCTATGTGAAATCAAATGCTGACAACATTCATATATACTCCTTTCTATGCTTATTATTTTCATAAGATAATTATGATTTCTATTTGATCTATGGTTTTTGTCCACTGGGAATGGTTGCAAAGTGATAAAATAGTCCATGTTCTTCACAATAAGTTGTTGCTGGCTATTTTTGTATCACTTCAAGGATAGTTGTTATTTGTCTAGGCCTCAATGACAATTTGATCAATGTTTCATCTAACACTTAATATACAACCTTCCATTGTAACAAACCCTTATTGAGATTTAGAAAAATAACAACTATACTTCAACAAGAACATCAACTATTTTATTACTTTGCAAACATTGCCATGACAGAGGAACCATACAACAATTAATGTTGATGTGAACCAGTGTTTAATTTTGTTGGTCTTCTCTATCGACACGCCAAATGCTTTTAATTTAAATATCAAGAAGCATCTGCCACCTTTATCCTGACTGGACCCCCATAATGCTAGAAGGCTCAAAAAATAGGAAGGCTAACAAAAAATTCAACCAAAGTTCACATAAATAAGGGGAAACCACACATCCTATATGTGAGTTCCTAAAGTTACACCAATGGTGGCATCAATCTTCCATCTAACACTTAAAATACAACTTATCATTCCAAGAATGTACCAACAGAATAAACATAGGGATCATTGTGTATGAGTGATGTTTGCATCTACTATGACATATATACATATATTCATGTAGGGAAAATACGCTTTCCATCATTGTAGTCAATGGTGGTATCCAAAAAAATATCACAGTAACAAACCTATGCAAAAAAATTGTCTTTTCTCAACAATACCTTGTTGAAAATGAAACAATATTTCCTTCTCAACACTCTCTTATTGAAAATGGAATAGTATACCCTAAGCTAGAGAATAACAATCAACAATGCACAAAACCCACATAAAACCATAGCCAAAAGACCCATGTAGAACGATAGTGACAAAAAAATGCCAACCACAAATGAAACAATACTACTTTTAACAAACAATTGAAGCTTTTATGACCAGTGCCTTATCAAAAATTGAAACAATATTTCCTTTTCAACAAAACTTTATCAAAAATGAGACAAACTACCCCAAGCTAGCCAACAACAATTGATAAAAGATTGGATAACGTTAACAATCTTATTTTGTTGCAAACATAGCCATAAAAATGGAAGCCATAAAGAGAAACTGACAAACAATTTGCAGTAGCTAAGCCATGCAAAATATACTCTTTTCTCAGCAGAGCCTTATCAAAAATTGAAACAATATAGCCTTTTCAACAACCCCTTTGCAAAAATGAAAAAATATAGCCTAAGCCAGAGAACAATAATCAACAATGCTTAATGGAATCAAACATAAATTGTATAACATTAACTATTTTATTCTGTTGCAACCATAACCACATAATGGAAGTCATAAATCAAACAATATTGGTTTGAACAGTGACCAAGAAGGAGAAACCCACAAAAGAGAAAGATTCACAGTAACATACCCATGCAAAACCATAGCCACAAAACACAACCCATAAATGAAACAATATTCATTTTTACAAAAAATATAGTCTTTTCTCAACAACACCTTATCAAAATTTGAAACAATCAACAATACCTTATTAGAGATCAAACAATATAGCCTACCACACACCATGAACCACAAAGTGAGACAATATCGCAAAGGGTTTTTCCAATATGCACCTCTCCTCGATTGCTTCAAACATACGTCTTCCTACTAGCTTTCTCCACGCTGGCTTGTTTCTCAAAGCCTGCAAAAACTTGTATAACATTAAGAATTTTATTCTGTTGCAAACATAGTCACAAAATAGATTTCATATAGAGAAAGCCACAAAAACTCATAGTAACAAACCCATGCAGAAATATACTCTTTTCTCAACAAAAACCTTCTCAAAATTGAATCAATATAGGCTTGCTTGCATCTACTATGACATGCATACATATCTGTGCATATGATACATGCATTTTCCACCGCTCTAATTAATAGTGCCATTACCAAGACTTTTGTATTTCTGTTGGAGTCATTTCCCCATGCAAAAAACAAAAAATAACCTCCAACCACCTTCATAGAAACTCCACAATGGGCAGTCAGACTTGCACCTTCACATAAGCTCATCCTCTTGGCATCAACATTAACTATTGTATGGTATCTATGTAGTGGCGATGGTTTTTCCAACACCTCCCATATTAAATGTCAGAAGAGGTGGTGAAAGTCTTTGCAATTTTCCATAAGGCATTGTTGGGTGTTCTTTTGTAGCTTTACCTACTATGAAAGTTGTGAGCCAGGATTGTGAGCTTCTTCGAAGGTTGAAGTTCAGTCGCCCTTTCCAACACATGTACCAGCAAATATTCATAGCTATAGGTTTCCATTCATCTATACATGTGTATTTTCTACATCTAATTCCATGTACATACATTTCTACATGTGCTTTTTTAGTGTGAATATTTCCAAACAGAAAATTCCTACATATGCATCCAATGCATGATGTTGGATTGTATTTGTTAGCATATTTTTTAAGTGTTCCTTTTTAGTTGTTATTTCTTTCAGCCTAAAAAAGGAGTTGTTGGAATGATAGGACACATATTAAGTGTGATAAGAAAGATTGTCTCCACCAGTGATCAAAGTGGTGGGAAATGTATGTTCTTGCTCGAGCATTTGGTGAGAGCCCATGGGGCTCCATGATCCAATCTGGTAGGGTGGAGAGCAGGCCTTTTTTTTGTGTGTTTCATTTCATATTTTCTATTTGTTGTTTAGTTGCACTGTTGGTCTTTACATTGGTGTTTTCAAGCACCTTATTGTCTTCATCATAATATATGCATATGTATATGTATTTTTATATATGCATGTGCAATCAAAAAAATGTATAGCCAATTAAATGAGTAACAAAGCAACAGTAGCAGAAAGGAGATGTCTTCTGATGTGACAAGCACTCCAAAGAAAGAAAAGGAAACAAATTTCCAACCAATAGAAGTCATAAAAAATATCCAAATTCACAATTAGGGATGGTTTTTTAGCATTCAAAGAAGTACAAAAATTATCTCTCGAGAGTCTTGTAGAGAAGGGGAAATTGTAGACAAACCTGACAGCAACAGCTTTCACTCAGCTTCAAAGTTAATTCTTGCAACTCTGACTATTGTTGTTTTAAGCCTTGTTTTTGAATTATAGGTCTGATTTTTAAGAAGAACAATGAAAAAAAAAAAATGTATATTGTCTACATCTAATGCCATGTACACACATTTCTACATGTACCTTTTTAGTGTGTATATTTCCAAACAAAAAATTCCTAGATATGCATCCTATGCATGATGCTAGATTGTATTTGTTGGCATATTTGTTAAGTGTACATTTTTTAGTTATTATTTATTTCAGCCTCAAAAAGGAGTTGAAGGAATGATAGACTGTATATTAAGTTTGATAAGAAAGATTGTTTTCACCATTGATCAAAGTGGTGGCCAATGTCTATTCTTACTCAGGGGTTTGGTGAGAGCCCATTGGGCTCCATGACCCAATATAGTAGGGTGGAGAGTAGGCCTTGTTTTGTTCTATTTCATTTCATATTTTCTATTTTCTATTTAGCTGCACTATGGGTCTTTACGTTGGTTTTTGCAAGCACTTTATTGTCTTCATTGCAATATATGAATATGCATATATATGTATATATGCATGTGCAATCAAAAAAGTGTAGGTTTTTTAGATGGAGGCTGCAATGATGGAAAGCATGATGCATAACCACAAGTAGTAGTAGTGTTACAATCTCCTTTAAAGAGTGCATCATACCTTCCATTCCTTGTAGTCTCCATCGGAAATACACTACATTTGCATAGATACATTTACATATACATATGCATATATGTATGCTTCGATTCTTCTCCATAAGGCACTGTTGAAAAAATAATTGGTGCTAGGTTCTATATTGACTGTGATAGGCAACACTAGTTTTTCCATTGATCATAGTGGTCGAAAATGTGTGTTCTTGCTCGAGGGTTTGGTGAGAGCCAATGGGGCTCCATGACCCAATATGGTAGGGTGGAGAGTGTGCCTTGTTTTGTTGTGTTTCATTTTATATTTTCTATTTTATCTTTAACTACACTATGGGTCTTTAAGTTGGCATCTGGAAGCAAATTATTGTCTTCATCATAATATATGCATATGTATATGTATATGTATATATGCATGTGCAATAAAAAATTTGAAGATTTTTTAGATGGAGGTTGGAATGACGGAAGGCATGATAAATAACCATAGGCAACAGCATCATTACACTCTCCTTGAAAGAGTGCATCGTACCTTCCATTCATTGCAGTCTCCATCAAGAGTACATTGCATATGCATAGATACATTTGCAAATACATTTTCATATATGTATGCTTTGGTTGTTGTCGATAAGGGAACATTGGAAAAAGTATTAGTGTAAGTGCGAGTTTTTCATTTTTAATTTTTATTGGGACCATAGTTTTATATTTCAAAGTAGCAAATCCCTACATATGTATCCAATGCATAATGTTGATTCTAATGTCTTATCTATTATTCCTTCTAGGCTCAAAAAATAACTGTAAGAATGAAAGGTCTTATATTGGGCATAATAAGCAACATTGGTGTCAACATTGATCATAGTGGTGGACAATGTATGTTCTTGCTCGAGGGTTTGGTGAGAACCCATGGGGCTCCATGACCCAATATGGTGGGGTGGAGAGCAAGCATTCCTTTGTTCTGTTTCATTTTATATTACCTATCTATTCATTGGTTGCATTGTTCCTCTTTAACTTGGAGTTTGAAAGCACTTTTTCATCTTTGTTGTAATGTATGCATATGTATGTATATGTATATGTGCATATTAATATACAATGAAGGAAGTGAAGTTCTTTTAGATGGAGGGTGCAAGGAAGGAAGGAATGATGCATAGGCATAAGCAACAACAACATTACATCCTCCTCCACAAAATGCATCATACTTTCCCTTCCTTACACTCTCCATTGAAAATGCATTGCATATGGATATATACATTTACATATGCATATGCATATATGTATGATTTGGTTGTTCTCCATAAGGCATTGTTGAAAAAAAGAATTATTGCATGTGTGGGTTTTCTTTCTTTTTTTTGCATGGCTTTGTTACTATGGATTCTTTTGTTTTGTGAGTTTTCCAACTAGGGCACTATTGGAACCAATATTGTTTCATTTATGGATTCTATTTTGTGTCAATGGTTGGAACATAGTAAAATAGTTAATGTTATACAGTTTATATTATTTTCCATATGGAATTATTGAGTGTTGCTATCTACCTTTGACTATTTTATTCCATACTAAATTAGCTTGACCACTTTACTTATGCCTTTTCCATTTAACTTGGTGTCTGCAATAATTTTATTATTTCCCTTGTAATATGACTGTAGGGCCCTCAATTTATGGTTTCTATTTTGTGTCAATGGTTGGAATATAATAAAATAGTTAATGTTATATAGTTTATATTATTTTCCATAGGGAATTCTTGAGTCTTGCTATCTACCTTTGGGTATTTTGTTCTATATATGATTAGCTTCACCTCTTTACTTATGCCTTTACCCTTTAAGTTGGTGTCTATAAGCATTTTATTATTTTCTTGATAATATGATTGTAGCACCTTTAGCCTTGTTCAAGTTCCAACCCTGCATCAAGTGTGGATCATAAAAAGGAAGATAAATGACAAAGAAACCAACTTTATTATGTGCACCATAGAGACCAGATTTGCGTGGGTCATCGAGCCAAATACTTGTAGCAAAGAGCAACTATAGGTCATCCTAACTTGGCCCCACCCAACTAGATAGGTGTACCACAAATGGAACCAGGCTCGCTAGCAAGCCTTACTGACTACTATAGCCCCACACCCTGCATCCCTTCCAGCTTCCGCAAAACCTTCCCAGTGAAGGAACCCCCACAATAGGTTATTATAGACCTCATCAAACTCTTGTTGAGCATGGATTTCCATCCACATCATCGGCCACCCACCACCCAAGTAGCATGTTTGGTGATTCTTTTCGCACTACAATGCATTCCTTCTGTCAGTGCATTGATGCTTTGTTTGATTTAAAAGTTTACAGTGTTTGCAAGGAAAGCTATGCCATAATGAGAGTGCAAACATCCAGCGTAGGCATCATGTGTTTGCATTGTGCTTCTAAAAAGGGTGTTCATAGATTCAGTTTAGTGAATAAGATGGATCCAGGCCCATAGCCTCCCGTCTTTGCAAGGCTTACTCAAGTTGAAAAAATTCCCATAGCTAGAGTTGCTCCAATTTTGCAAGAAACCCATACAAGAGGAGGCCAATAAAAACATAGTGGTCATACAATAAGCTTCCCTCAAGACATCACGGCCATTACAACTTTGTTACCGTGTCACCTACATGATCTTGAAGTGGTGATTGTGCAAAGAGCTGGCATTCAGGGGACAAACTATGACTGCTATGTTGAAAAACATAATGCCATGGCTACATTAATATACAAAATTGAGAATGACCCATACTATAGTGATGTTGCAATAGATTGTGATGCTTTAAATTTTTTACCTCCTATAAGTACTGATATCTCTGATCTTTTTCACTCAATGAAAGAACCAACTCATAACACAACTCAACTAATGGAAACTCTAGAAAGTGTTGTTGATAAGGAATCTGAGCTTGAGGACTTGTCATCATTTATTCTATTGATGCCCAACCCTCCTTTTGAATTACAGGAAATTAGAGATGCCTTGAATATTAAAGACATTAGTCAAAATAATTTTCCTTGGCCTGAGATAAATTGTAGCCCTATCAATGAATATAATATAGAAGGATCATTAAGCATGGATTTTCCAATCTTGTTCTCCACTGGAACAACAATGCCCCTACAATAAAGAAGCATACAGATTCACTTACATGAATATGCATTACACTTGATGAGATACTGTGATAATAGATTTGGGAGATCTATTAGATTTAGATATTACCTTTATAATTTGATAATGAGACATTGAAGCCAACAATCGGCTTTTGTTTTCATGAAAACAAACTTGGAGGAAAGGATCCCAAAGTCCGTTATTGCTTTGCAACAATTGCTATTGGATGCACCAAACACCTAGATAGAAAACCAACTTGTTTTATTTGGTGCATCTTTTTGAGGAACATGCTCATATTGGGGAAAGTGTCAGGAAGAGCTTGTGGTGATGATCCACCAGCATGGTATGTTGATGAGTTCTCTTTTTCACTTTCAGCTCTACAAACAAAAAATGGCTTGATTTGCACAAGGTAATTAATCTCCATGCCCAACCACATATTCCACACTCCCAAAGGTGCTTCACAAACAATTTTGTACAAAACCCACACATAATAGCCTTGTACATGCACTTGTGGTTCACCATTTTTTGTGAATAGGTTATTGAGAGGCTTTTCCACACAAAGGATTACTGGTATAGGCATGAGTGGCAACACCGTGGTTCGACACATGTCCATTGTTTCTTGTGGCTTCCAAGTGCCCCGAATATGTACATGCTTGATTGGTCCAACCCACATGAGTTTCAATAGGGAAAACCCTTCTTTGATCGTTATGTTTTAGCATGGAACCCTCGTTCCCCTGATTAGCAAATGTCAAGAGTTCACCACTCATCTTTGGAGGACCCGTGCTTGCTTAATAGTATACAAATTTTTTGCATGGATCCAATGGTAGATTATGAACAACTCTTGAACATGGTACTAAGGCATACCAAATATACTCAATACACTTTCCTTAGGAAAAAAGGCCACCAATTGCAATGTTGCTACAAAGCTCCATGGAATACACAACCATCATCGACATTGGTAATTGATAGTGAATTGAAAAAATCCTATAAGCCAACAAGAAATGATGAGTATGTTAATATCCACAACCCTAATATGCTTGTAATTTTGTGAGCAAACGTTGATTGCCAACCAATCTTATCAAGAAAATTTGTGTTGAACTACATTTCCAATTATGCATCAAAGTCTGAAAAAATCTGAAAGCTATATTGATATCTTGCAAAAGCTTGCAAATAGAGATTCATATGGGGATAAAGCATTGCTTTCCTATCAAAAATTCATGATGAACTTGGTTACAGATCGTGACATTGGTACACAAGAAACATGCCATATGCTGCAAAAGTTTCCCCTTGCCATCTCAAGCTAACATTTCATGTCTTTGAATGTTAGCAGGCAAACATTCCACCATTTGAAAATAGTTGAGAATGGTGATGATCCTTCAAGTGGTTATATTCATTGTTACATGCAAAGACTAGCTAAAATGGAGGGAATATCCCTTATTCAATTTGCACAGTTGTATATACATATCAAAAAAATTGCAAAGGTAGGTGTTGGCATCCCCAGCCACTACCTGATATCATCATTATTTACCCGCAATTCAAGACCGCCCCCTAGAGCAAAGTGATACCTTTGAAAAAATTTGTTGGTCGGAATTGCTACTATAAAAGCCTTTCTGAAATGTCAAGGCAGACATAGGCCTCACAAGAGAAAGCATAACACAAAACTAAAGGCTATTTTATGTTGTTAGCTATGACCCTTGGCATGTGAATAGAGTTATTGCCCCCCCTTCCTATGAAGAGGAAGGTGACAGTGATATTGATAGTGCCTAGTCTCTGCCTCCCATAGATGAATATGAATTGGAGTTTCTTTCTTGGCTTGGTGCTACAAATAATGTTTTCTTTGACTAGCTACAACTATTAGTACATGAGACTTTGATCTACATCATGAGTGGGATGCACACCATGTTCCAGAGAATCTACATAGAATTATTCAACAATTCATTTCAACAAGAAAATTGAATACGACTGAAGAAACTCTTTACTCGCTGGGAGTGCTTACACTTTGTCGTGAGCTATCTCCTAAGAAAAATCTTGCCCTGCATATCATTGAAAAACACCATCTTTACCCATCTTCATCATCACCATTGTGTATGATCATTCAAGGAACTACAGGCATAGGTAAATCATTCATTGTTGACAGAATAGGAAGAGCACTAAATACATCACCAAATTGAAGAATGAATCCTTTCATTGCTTTCACATCAATGGGGGTGGCTGCTTACAATATTCATGCCTCCATAGTGCATACGGCTCTCTGAATACCAATTAGAGATATGAACCCATTGAAAAGACAACCATTGACCATATTTCAAGAATACTTCAAACATATTAATTACATCTTAATTGATGAAATGAGCTTCATGGGGCCCAAATTGTTTCTTAAAATACATAGTCGATTATGACAACCATTCTCTACTAGACATATGCAGCCATTTGGTGGTGTCTCTATTATACTTGTGGGTGACCTGGTACAGCTACATATTTTGGGCATGCCTATCTATGCTTCTCGCTCCACATCATTGGCTTTTTGGTACACTTTTAATATTACTGTCATGCTTGACTCTATCTTCTACCAACATGGACAATCAGATACACAACAACAATTTTGTACACTCCTTTTGAATATGAGAATTTTTTTGCCATCCTAGTTTGATTGGAAAACTCTTATGAATCGAACAAATTACATGCTTTCAACTAAGAAGAACCAAGAGTTTGATGAAGCTATCCACTTATTCCCAACAAATAAGTTGGTTTCCTTGCATAATAGAAAAATGCTTCAGCAAATAAATGTTCCCATTGCAATTAGTGCTGCTGAAAGTTCTCGACAAAACATGCTTGATTATGGAGATGACGAATAACTTCAAGCAAAGCTCTTACTTGTAATTGGCCAACAAGTAATATTGACAACAAATCTTTGGGTGGCAGCTAGCTTGGTAAATAGATCATTCGGTTTAGTGAAGACTATCGTATATGCTAGGGGTGTTAAACCACCTCAACTGCCTAATTATGTTGTTGTCCACTCCCAAACTACATTGGCCAAGCATGGGATCAAGAGAATCCAAGAGCGATCCCCATTACCCCGATCACATGGGGCAGCCGAAGGTAGCTCCCCTTGATAATGGCCTAGGTGATAACAATACATAAATCTCAAGGCTTGACACTAGAGAGAGATACAATAAACATTGGAACTAAAGAAAGGAAAGGACTAACATTCACAACCATCTCTCATGTTAAATCAATAACAGGAATACATATAGATCCACCTCTCTCTTTTGACATATACTCTAGGATGCATTCCAACAAATACAATGTACTTCAAATCAAAGAAAAAGATCGGCTCCAACAATTGTTTGCATTCCCATCATGATGAAATGCTTTTGTTCTTGATGGTAACTATACTTCTTCTCCTTTTCCTTTTCATTTCAATGCATTTAGAATTCCCACCATTCCTAATTTTCCTTCCTTCTTGTTCCCTCCATAGTACAGTTGCAATCATTTCTGCCTAGATAGCCAATGTTTTACTTCTTTAGTGATTTCTAAGAGAAGTTTTTTTTCAATTCTTGCCCTAAGTTTCCCCTTGCCTCCAACGACAAACGTGGATTCCTTCTTGTTCCTTACTCCACCAAATATTATTTATATTTAATTTTCCTTGCAACACCTTCTTGTCCTTTGCTCAATGATGCCACTTCAATGTTGTCACCCTTTGAACCATTTGTGTCTAACTATATCAGATTCTAACAAATTTAGATTGTAATCATTTTCAGCTGTAACTACAGAACTAGACAATTTTTAATAGCTTCACGCTCACACGTTTCCCATGGTGTCTGAGTTGCAACTACATTCCATTTATATACAAGTTAAGGATATATCTCCTTTATTCCATCTCTTCTTTCATAAATACATCTGAAATTCTTTGTCACAAACAACTATATATATATTTTTTAAATGGATAACACTTATTTTGGCTGAACAAAATTGGTAGGTGTCAAAAGAGAATTATATAGAAGTTATAATTGTACACATATTGTTTCCTGCTCTTTGTAAAAGGTATGCATGCATCTTGTTTATATGATCTCTTCTATTGTAGATACATTAGATATTGTTTGTTATAAACTATATAGAGTTGTTTATATTTCCTAATTTAGATATTGTCTGCCAATGACACATGTTTGCTACACTAAACTTCAAATTTTCCTTGGGTCTAACTATATTTGATTGAAACCATTTTAGATTAGAAACGTTCTGAACTATAGATACACATCTCCATAATACTAAATAGCTTTTCAATCACTTGTTTGGCATGGTGTACAAGTTGCAACTAAACTCTATTTAGATAGAAGATAAGCTTATATGTCCTTTATTACATCTTTTATTTTAAAACTGCATGTCAAATTGTTTGTCATAAACAATAGAACTATGTATATTTTTTAAAATGTAAAAGACTAATTGCAACTAAATAAAATTTTTAGGTTAATGCTATGATATTTCCACAATCCAAAATGCTGAAGATTTGGTGTTACTGGATATTTGATTATGTTTTTGTTTGTGGATGGACAAACTCACACAATCAAATATCCAGAAACAACATATATTAAGCAAAAATTCTTGAGTGTTGAAAAATTGGTTTCACCATTGATCATAGTGGTGGCCAATGTATGTTCTTTCTTGGGGGCTTGGTGAGAGCCCACACGGCTGTATGGCCCAATATGGTAGGGTGGACAGCAGGCCTTCTTTTGTTCTATTCATGCTACATCTCATTGCATCCACAAGGTCTGTCTACATCTTATTTATTTAATGTTTTTTATTGCACATGCATTGCATATTATTTGTTAAAAATTATATAACTCTTTATTTTCCCTAGTTTACATATTGTGTACCAATAACATATATTCATTGCACTAAACTTCACATTTCCTTTCATTTTTTGCAAACCATACTCAAAACAAACAAATTTTGTTTCATATTGCATTATGGGCATTTTGAAGAAGTAATGTTTTGTAAATGACCTTTGACAATGATTAGAAATAAAATTAAAAAATATAGTTTCAAATTTTTGTATCAATCTTCAACACAATTGTGTGGATGCAATTATCTCTTTATTCCTAAGGTACTACATGGCTAATGTATATATACTTATTTGGCATTTCAATTATACTCTAAGTTTTCACATAATTGTATTACCTTTTTGAGATAATATATTGTCAATTCTTCTAATCAATGGTGGCATCAATGTTCCATATAACACTTAGAATACACTTTTTGCATGGTTTTGTTGCTATGAATTCTTGTCTTTTGTGGTTTTTTCCATATTACTCATCGTAGAAACCAATATTTTTTGATTTATGGCTTCCGTTTTTTGGCTATGGTTGCAATGCAGTAAAATAGCTGATGTTATACAGTTTATGCTAACATATTATTGTATTTTTAATTTGGTGTCATTGAACACTCTATATTTTTCCATAGGTTTGTTATTGTGAATTTTGTTGTTTTGTGAATATTGTTATTGAAACCAATATTCTTTGATCTATGGATTCTATTTTCTTCCTATGCTTGCAATGCAATAAATAGTTAGTGTTATACAGTTTATGTTTCTTTCTATAAGAAATTGTTGATTCTAATTCTCTGCCTTAGGCTAAATTGTTTCATTTTTGAAAATGTGTTGTTGAAAGGGTTGTATTGTTTCAATCTTCTATAAGGTGTTTTCCACAACATACTAGATTGTTGTTATAGCCAATTCTGCTACATTTATGGTTTTTGTTTTGTGGAATGTTCCATACAACAAGTATGCAAAACTATGTATCAATCGTGTTTGTATCTACTATGACATACATACATATCTGCATATATGGGAAATATATTTTCCACCACTGTGTACAATGTGTCATTATGTAACTATGTTGCATGCATTTGTTATGACATATATCCAACTTTGCACATGCCTTTGTTACTTACTGCTTTGAATGGTGAGATTGATTTTCTATTCTTCATATGTCCTCAGTGTTTGCACGTCACTTCCATTTGGTGTTCCCCTCCACCTATTGGCTCATCATTGCATGTAACTACACACAACTACTAGTATATTTGAAGAATACATATATTCTAAAGTTTCATTTTTTGAGACATGTAAGGGGTTTGGTGAAGATCTCAGTATGAATTGTTTCCTAGATAGTTCATGAGACTATGACCAAGGATTACACCTTTACAAGGGTTGAGGAGATAACCTGTCAAGGATGGTTGTCCAATAATTATTGTTTGTACCAAGGCTTATTCCTTTACGAGGGTTGAGGAGACAACTTGTAGGGTGGTTTTCCAATAACTACGATCTATAATTTAAAAGGTTCATGGGAGGAGGAACTCAGGAATTTAGCTCAGATCTTCTGGAGGAGTTCTACTTGATTCAAGATTTATTTCCTCAAAAGGAATATTTTTTGAAGATTGTATACATATTTTTTTATCAGTCGATTTTTTTATGTAAACCTTAAGGGGTTCCCTTGGAAAAGTGCATAAGATATTTTAGGGGATAAATTTGTAGGAAAAATGTAATAAGGGGGGGAATGTTGGTGAATATTACATCTAAGTAGCTGTTGGTAGTCAGTTACTGTTCGTATTAGTTAGTATTACTCAACCAATTCCCTATTCATCCGCTTTACTATAGCTTCCTTGTTCAACCACTTTGCTCTCAACTACTTCGCTTCTTCCTATAAATGCAAATGTAATGTCAAATATCAATCTATGAAAGTTTTATGCATTTAAAAACATTCTAAAAATATCAATTTTTGTATAAAAGATACTTTTGTATGAGTATGATACTATTTAGGAAAAATAGTTATTTGAATGAATTTATTTTTCAAATATTCCAAATTTGTGGACGGGTGCAAATCCAATCATTCTACCTAAAGGAATGACCACAAGAGGTAGTGGTTGTGAATGGGTTGGACTAATTTGTTTCACACTTTCATACAATACCACAAAGATGAAATTGGGAGTGATGTCACTACTATAGTTCTCCTACACATTGTAAAACTTTATTTACAGTTTAAAATTCCATACAATATAACATGTAGTGATTCATATAACTCAACTCCATATAAATTTTCCTCAAAGTCAAATTTATCCAAATTTACCAAATTTTAAATGAAAATGGTATTTCATGGGCCCTATGGATTTAATCAAGGGGTTTTTAATTCTTTAAACACCACCAAAAAGGAATTTTCTAGATATACCAAGAAACTCTAATTTTTAAGCCCTTTGAGATCTAGCCTATACTGTCCAAATGGGATAAAATATAAAAGTATGAATTTCTTAGCTACTGTAAGCTTGATGGTGAACTCTTATTCTTTTGTAGAAGCTTCAATTATATACCTACAACAGCAAAGTTATAAAAGGAAGATCCACCAAAATCTTGTAGTTCTTTGAGAGATTTCTAATTCTCCAAATTATTGAAGGTTTGAAGAGAAGAGCATACTCATGTGTTTTAGAAGATAATATATATATAATCCATTTTTTTCTTAAAGATAACCTATAACTCACAACCATACCTCTAATACCATGCAATATTTGGTTATGTAGCCAATGAGAATATAAATTATTGAAGCAAACCATAGATATGAAATCTAAATTGATAAAATGAACTAGTCTATTCAACATAAATACAAAGAATATGAGAATGAGTAATTATAATGAAACTAATAGAAAATTATATACATGATATCCACAAAAGATGCTAAAATAATAATTGATGCGGGATAAAGTAAGAAAAATCGCAAGTAAACTTAACTAGAAAAAATTAACCTAAGTGTAGTACTAGGTAGAAAATGGACTAGATAGGAAATATAGCGCATTCACACTAGAAAAATAAAAGGTTAAAAGATGAAAGTTAACTATAATATGTGATTATAGATGATAAAAGGGATAAAATCTAGCTTAAAATTTATTCCAAGTTTTAAAATAAAAGAAATTTCATATAATGCCACTAAATTTAAAAGATTTTAAAAGTATTCAATGTAGTTTATACCCATTTTCATGTTTAGATTCCTATAGGAGACAAAAGAACTAGAAATAAATCTTTCTAGGTGATAAACTCTAAGAGGTGAAATTTTACTAAATTGGGATAAGATCATAGGTTAGTCCGAAATTGAATGAAATAAGATCAATTCAAAGATTAAATAGAAAAATAACCTAGACAACTATCCTTTAGGGTTAAAATTAATTTAGAGAAAAAAAATCATAGAAAAATTTAGTCTATTGACTACAAATTTGGCACCTAATTAATTTGACAAAAAAAGTAGAAAAGATTGAAATTTAAACAATTTAATGTTTAAAATCATAAAAATAAAATTCAAAATGGAAACAAATCAAACCATGACTTGCAAACATAAATCAACATTCCCTATTTGAAGAAAATAAGTGTGTTGTTACATACAACACCATATGATTTATTTATCATATCTTAAAATTATTTATATTGATATTTTGGGATGTACGCAAATGTAGTCTTGCATGCATGCAAAAATTGGGGGAAAATGTAGAGTATAAAAGTGCATTGTTTGTTGGAGTAAATAAGTCATTATCTGATAATTAATTAATCATTAATTAATTATTAGAGGCTTTTTTACTTTAGTTCACTTAAGCTAAACTTAGGAGTTTATGTTTAATCTTTAGTTTGATTCTTATTATTAGATTTGACTAAATTTAGGATAAGTTGTCTCATTGCATTAGATTAAAACACTTGACGCTATCTTGTTAATCCACATGTAGGGTTTCCTTGTGTGCATCAATACAATTCTCATATTATTGAGCATAATCTCACTTTTGATCTTCTTTATTGTGATAAGTAATTGCTTGCAGGTGTTTCATGGGAGTTGTGGATTGAATCAGTCAATTCCAACATGGCATCAGAGCCCAAATCTGCAACCCCCTATTCAATTTATGAAGAGATTTGGCCTTGAGAAATTTTTGGTGTGTCCTTGAACAAAATGGACCTCCCCATCACATTGGGAGTGGCTAAAAACCCTAAGATCACCTATCATTGTGCTCAAATCCAAGTAGTTGCAATGAAAGGAAAAAAAAAATTAAGGGCACATGGATTTGTACAAATTTGTGCCCTGTTTTGTCTCAATTTCCATGTACAGCAGGTACATAGATAATTTTTTTTGTTTATAAATTTTTCCATCAATCAAAAAAAATTAGGGTTTTTAATTTTTTTTACCTATAAAATCAAAATATATTATCAATTTTTGCATTAAAAATCAAATAAAAAGAGCAATTTTTTTTTTGTAAAAACTAAAACAAAAAAACAATTTGAAAGGCTTTGAATAGTGTGCAGAATGGTATAGGGTTTTGTACCTTGTCGGAAGCCTACACAGCTCACCATTTAGGGCAGGCCCCTACCACCATCCTTCAAAGCTCAATTAGTTGACATCTTCAATAGCCGCGGGTAAAAAAAACAAATCAGTCATAAAAAACCTGACATTGACTTTTTCAATCCCCGACTATTAAAACAAAGGCGACATCCCAAGGGAATGTTCCCTTTACTTGGGTATATATAAGCCACCATTCACAAACAGTCATGGCTATAAGAAAAAGGGCAACC
Source organism: Sequoia sempervirens (assembly GCA_007258455.2). Taxonomy (NCBI): domain Eukaryota; kingdom Viridiplantae; phylum Streptophyta; class Pinopsida; order Cupressales; family Cupressaceae; genus Sequoia; species Sequoia sempervirens. The sequence goes on along the minus strand of VDFB02271358.1, from coordinate 23,889,667 downwards.
CTAATAAAATCTCGGCAACAAGAAAGTTCAAATGGTGGTGAAACCTAGGTGGTAGGGAATATTCCCTAAGAGATTCTATCGAATATTCTTTTTCCTCTAACGACTATCAAATTTTTCAAGTAGGGGCATTTTTTGCATTGACGGACATCCAACCATCAAATTTAGGCTCATACTTTGATGACATCATCATGATGTCAAGTTGACATCATCGTATGGACAAGTCTTAAGCCCCCCTCCTAGCCTTGGTTTTCCCTAAAGGAGTAGTTTTTTTCTTTTCGATATAACTTGGGCATACAGTGTCAAAATCGGGCAAATGAGATATCATCAGAAAGCTAGTTTTACAAACTTTCCAATGGTGCTGGTCTCATCATTTTATGCTTTTGAGCTCATAATTTTTTTCCTATATCTCCAATTTTCATGGTTCAAGCAACGTTGGAAAGGTATTTTAGAGCTCTTTAGATCTACCTATGCAATTTTTCTAGAATATGTCCTAGGTACATTTTATTCAACATTTTTTCTTTTCATACTTTGCTTAATTACTTGGACATCTTGACACCTAGAAATGATCTATTTGCATGAGGTGACATCATTTGATTTGCTTTATCAATATTGAGGTTTTTAGTCTCTAATATTTTCATTTGAGTGAGTATCATTTGTTTTTCTCATCACCCTTCTATGATCAACATGGATAAGGATAATTATGGGTCTTGGTGAAATGACATCCTGATACATCTCAGGTGGCTTGATATTTTTCCTTATGGACTCATACCTACACCAAACACACCAGGGAGATTATCAACATGGGGCATCATCAGAGATCATATTGTAGGGGTTATAGGTTCTAGTGTTGATCTTGACACTATGTATGTTGTATCAAACACATACTTTGGACACGACTTTAGGAGATTGGTGGAGAAACTCATCTCTCCATACCATTTGATGATGATACTTTAGAGGAGCTTGAGTATATCACAAGTCTTGCATGTTTTGATGGTTTAGAGATTTGCATTCATGTTCCTATTCTTTAGATCAAGACTTCATCATCATCTTCTGTTGTTCCTAATCAGTTGACATCGCCACATCTTTGGCCCCTATTGGTTCAGTGCAGTAGGACATCATTCATCTTCCAGACACAAATACTTGGGATTCATATCTTGTAGGCATACCATCCTTGTTTGTGGAGTCATATATTGTAGATCCAGAGGATTACTTTGAGGACCTTCATCTCCTCTTTGTTGAAAGCCACATCATCATTGTTGGTCCACCATCTTCATCACCTTTGCAACTTGTTCTATATTAGTGTTCACAAGATCTTGGAATGACATCATTGCTTCCAACATGTGGACACATGAGCAATTTTTAGAGACACACATCATTTGGATTTGGATTCCAAAATCACCCATTCTTTTGGATTGGCTTCACCAATCACCAGTGGATACTTTTCTTCCTAAGGGGAGAAATGTTGTTTGTAGGCAATGGATCATTTTTTTTTCATATGTTCATCATTGGCATAGGAGTTCTTTCATTATGGAGGGGATTCATATCCTCAGTTTATCTCTCTTATCGGGCGGACATCTATTGTACTTGCATGACAAAAGCAGTCCTTGGGGGGTCAAATTAAGTCCTCCTTCTATCCTTCTTTCACTAGTGCAGTCATTTCTTTTTCTCTCTTTTGGAGAGAATTTTTTCCCATTTGGTTTTCTCCTTTTCTCCAGTTATGAGAGATTTTAGTTGCTTGTTCATGGGTACCTCATCAGGCCTTTTAGTTGGGACCTATTTTTCATTCATTTAGCTTCCTTTATTAGTAGTTTAGTTTCTTCCTAAGTTGGTCTTAAGGGGGGTGTTGGAGTAAATAAGTCATTATCTGATAATTAATTAATCATCAATTAATTATTAAAGGTTTTTTTACTTTAGTTCACTTAAGCTAAACTTAGGAGTTGATGTTTAATCTTTAGGTTTATTCTTATTATTAGATTGGACTAAATTTAGGACAAGTTGTCTCATTGCATGAGATTAAAACACTTTTCACTATCTTGTTAATCCACATGTAGGGTTTTCTTGTTCTTTGCTTATATAAGCATGCACATTCATTTGCAATTTTCATCCAGGTTATTTGCATCAATACAATTCTCAGGTTATTGAGCACAATCTCACTTTTGATCTTCTCTATCATGATAGTTAATTGCTTGCAGGTATTTCATGGGAGTTGTGGATTGAATCAGTCAATTCCAACATTGTTAACATATTTTTGTAATATTTTACACCTCTTTAAAAACATGTTGATTATCTTGAAGAGTTCCTTTGATAATTTTCTAAATTACACATATGTTTAAGTTCTTAAGTGGTCGTTTTTCCTAAAAGCTAATGTGTTATTTCTCGTGGACATGTATTTAAATGAATCATCATAGATAATTGAAGTTATGAGAATTTCACATTGAGAATTTTTGAAGATAATGAAATTTACACATTTTTGTCTAGTATTTTGTAGGTTCATGGTGATTTCTCTATCTACATTAGCATTAACATTTATCTTTACATTTACTTTTATTTTTATTGGTAACTTAGTCTCATGACATAACAAAAGTGCAATTTTTTTTTGAACTTCAATCGTTGAAAAACAAATGACATTATGGTTTTTAGCACCACGTATATTTTTTAAATCAAATATCATGTATGTGTATCTTTTCTATAATATCAAATGCTCAATTCTACATAAGAGGAAAATCACAACATAATAAAGTAATCAAAACATTTAAAACATATTAGTCCTATAATCTTTCTTTCAATAAAATTTTAATTATAAACCAATCTAAATTTAACCATATTATAATTAAAACCATTATAATGAGAAACTCTCTATTGAACATTCAAATCAAATAAACCCTAATTTCCTCTTCAGTTTTAACATGTACCTCACATCTAAACTTTCACAATCTATTCAAGAAGAAGATTACTTTTTAAGCCAATAACTTGTGTGCATAAGCTCTAGGGGAGAGAGGTCAGTATTCGTGTGGGGTCCAATAGTCATGCAGTCAATTGTGATTATAATACCTAGTCTTACTGCATATTTAGACTATATATTGTAAACAAATAGTCCAAATCTAAATAAAAAAATAACCAAATGTTGATCAAAAGTGGACCCATTCTTGAACACATGAGAACCTCTTAATGTTATATAAAAAGAACATAAATACATTCATGAAGAAGTGAAATAATTATTTTTTTGTCTCAAATAAAATATCATAACTATCCACCATAAGTTTATCATTTAAAAAATAAAATGCTCATTTAATAAAATAAGACACTCATTTAAACAAGTATTGTTATATAGTGAAAAAATATTGTGCAAATATAAAAGGTGAGCACAATAAATAACATGTATTTTCCCATTAAATGTGAAGGATTTTCAAAAAAATTTAGTGTTCAACTATTGGTCCATATGTGTTGAATATAAAAGCTAGAGATATCAAAGATTTATGGTTATCAATAGGTATTTGGTCCATTTAGGTTTATATTAATTTTATTTTAAATAAAAATATGATATTCTACAAGCAACAGATGATATTTTTTTGTTCAACTATTGGGGGTTCCATGATTAAGATTTGGTCGAACCTTTAAAAAGTCAAATTTTAGACACTTCTCAATAGATGTGCTGATGTGGCAAGTTGCATGATGAGTCACACCTCCAAACCTTAGTTATAGATAAATAAGAGGCCACACTACATTTAGAAAAAAAATGAAGGTTCTACATATTTCAGTCAATCGCTACATGCTGACAAAGTTAGCTGACACAACTACTAACCCCTCTCCCCTAAATACCATTACCATTGCAAAAGCATAAGGTTAGGAGAAACATACATTTATATATACCAATGCGATTTTCGGAGAAATCCCTTTTCTTTATACTACCGATCGCTCTTATCCACCGACAAGTTTCTGCTTAAAGAAATTACTTTTACTAAAGTGCAAAGAGGGAGATGTCACATGATACACAAAGTGTGATACCAGACAAAAAGTAGTTGCTCTGAGACCGACATGTCGTTGCATAAAGTAGTCGTCGCCAGTTGGCCATCATATCAGTAAAATGGCGCGGAATAATAATAAACATTGTACTTAACGGAACGGAGAGCACCTTACTAAATCTATATATTCAGAGGAATAGTCCTTTTGCCCCATCGAGCAGAATGGCCAGTAAAAAAGAAAACAAAACATTGGCATGGCCAAGTTCAATCTTGGGATGCCTTCCGTCTTCAAGAGACACTGCGTCTCCGAGTGCTGCCAAACCAAAGATAAATATTTCAAGGCATCCTGTGGAATCTGATGATGACCATCCGCCTGATAGCACTGCAATAGATGACCAGCAACTCCTTGAAAAACTTTCCCATCAAATCGATAGTTTCTTATACCACGCGGGAAGCCAGGTTGAATACATTTTCCGAATTTGTGTGTGTTTAGTTCGTTGGTTACTTAGATCTTTTTTGAAGATAATGAATATACATGCTTTTGCAGAGTCATTGGTCAGAAAGCTTGGGATCTATTGCAACCGGGATCTACATTTCCTCCAAAGGGATCGACTCCATTTCCCGTGCCGCCTCCACTGCTTATGAAAAGGTACATATTCATTCGCTGCATATGACATTATGGTTAGTGTATATTTAACCTATCTTCTATAAATGATGGACAACCAATAGTCACAATTTCTGTTAGCATGACGCAATTAGTATAGATAATAGTAATTATTGCTTATAAGAAAAATATGAAGCTCAACAGAACTCTACCCAAAATACACTGGAGCATGCCCTCCTATAAACTGGAGGAATTGGGTATCCCAATAAATTGGGGTATGTTTTCTTCTGTCACGGGGACAGGGGAGAATGGACTTTGTGACCTTTTGACTGTAACAAGATGCTTTAGTCAATCGAACCAAGACCTCTGTCTGAAATTAGTTTTTTTTATTTCTTTCCATGCTGTTATAACTGCTCCCTTCACCAGAGTTTCTATTTCTGAAAATTTAGAAGGTAAAAAGCAGTCTATTTAAAATTTCAAGGGTTTGGAATTATGTCATTAAGATAAGATGCTTTAGTCAATCCAACCAAAATCGCTGCCTGAAATTAATTTTTTTTATTTCTTTCCATGCTGTTCTAACTGCTCCCTTCATGAGAATTTCTATTTCTGAAAATTTAAAAGGTAAAGAACAGTCTATTTAAAATTTCTAAGAGTTTGGAGTTATGTCATTAGGGAAAGTATTTTAAAAAGTAATATTTTGATAGATTTTGTGATCGAACTACCATTGCAACCACTCAAAGATACAAGTCGTACAATTCGTTATTTAAATTAGCTTTTTAATTTATGATTTTATGAATTAACTACTTTAAGTAGTTAGTTAATTTGTGATTTTAAATGTGCGTAATGAATTTATCTGTCTAGTTAAAATCGACCAAGTTCGAGGATGTGATCACTACGGCTGGAGATATATTTGCAGCAATGGGGAAGGTTCATTGGGCGGCGTCAGGCTTGTTAGTTGTAGCAGCAGTCATAAACAACATTGAGAGAGCAAAACATGTTGATAAGGAGTGTATTGAATTATTGGCACTGGTTAATACTGTGGCAAGGTCTCTTAGAAGGTTAACCGCATTGCCACACCCACCTGAAGAAATGGAAGCCACTATCAACCGAGCCAAGACTATCATATCCAAAAGTGCAGCATGCTGTTTCTCTATCATCGAATCGCAAGGATTTTGCAAGTAAGAATTACAAAATTCTGTACATTCCATTCGCATTGCAGTTTTCTTGATGGGTAATGCTCTACTAAATGGGGTGCTACATAGTAGAGGTGCATATTCTCTTCCAAGAACCAAAGCGAAATCTCTGCGTGTAAGAAGGATTTAGAGAGTATGCAGCAATCATTGATATATCAGGTCGTAGTTGCTCAGTATGCAGAACGCCATGAAGCAGTTAGCGGCGCACTACGCAAAAAAATGAGTACAAAATTACTCTTCTCCATTCCACTTTATTTTAACTCTACTTTTTTCTCATCTAATTCTATTTTTTTTCATCTTAGGAAAATTCACTGTCGGAAGATGAAGATTCACCGTCAACAATTCACTGTGAGAAAATTCATCTTCATGATAAATTCATTTCAAGGAAAATTCACCACCAGCAATTTACTACCATGGAAATTCATCGCACTAAAAGTTTGTGATTAATTTTCTTTGGCAGTGAATTGCTGGTGGTGAATTTATCTTAAGGTGAATCTGTCATGGTGGTGAATTTTCCCAGATGAATTGTTGATGATGAATTTTCCGATAATAAATTGCTGACAATGAATTTGCGGATATCTTTTAAAAAATATATTAGATTTTAATAAATTCAAATGTAACTATTTACTTATCTATTCCTCCCGACTTGCAGAGCAACAGGGCGAATACATATCCAAACCCGAAGAACAAGAAGGTAACCCAGAGTTGAATGAAATCATTCTTCTTATAATTATTATACTTCTCTGTAAGGAGAAAAATGATCGATAACTTTTGGAGATAATTTGCTTGATGAAACTATAAATATCTAGAACGCTTAATTCTGATTTTATGATCATAAGTAATGGCTTTTGTTTCTTCACATTGTATTCAGATGGCTTGCCCGTGACAAGTGGTTCCTCTCGACGTAAGTGATCCCTTGTCTTACATATTAAATTTATCTTTTTACACTTTTCTATGAGGACCTACAATATGTTTATAATATATTTAATACTGTAAAAGGAACTAAAATAAACCTTATAGATGATTTATTTAGACATATTTTGATGTTTATATTTAAATATAAGTATTTAAAAATAAAAATGAGTTTTAGTTCTAGATTTCAGAATATTTTTAATTGACTATTCATTATATTATAAAGTGTGTATTTAAAAGATGACTATTCTTAAATATCAAATAAATCAATAATAAAAGAAATATTATGTAATAAAAACAAATAATTATTTGCAATGTTAAATTTAACTAGAGTGTTGATTATTTTATCATTGAGCTCTTTAATACTGATGTTGAGCATTGTAAGATATGAAATATTGATACACACCATTAGAATCTTCTTATATAATGATTGATGAGACACATGATCATATAATCTAAATCGTGAATATCTCTAAACCTAAATTTTGTGTCAGCTAATTTAATGTAGAGATCAATAAATAATCATTAAGATATGTAAAATAGTAGTTAAATTAAAATTAAATTATTTACTAAACCTCTCTTGCATTGATAACAACCAAATTAAAATTAGACAAAATGATTATGAAATTTGTAGTTATGTATACTTGAACCTTACAACTTAGTCCATGTAACTTTGAGCTACAAAATGATTTTTTTCTAATATTTTTGTAGTAGCGCTTACACTAAGCAACCACAAGAAATCAATGGCTGAGGGCTAGGGTAAATACTTGTGATTTGTTTCTCTTTTTATGTTGTCTTCCCTTGAATGAATAATAAGGTTGATATGTGATAACAACATGTTCCTAAATTTTCCCTTCTTGAGTAACTTAGTGTTTTATATCTACCAAGGGCTCATGTTTTATTAATTTTTATCCATTTAAGCACTTTTCTCTTTATCAAAATCTACTATAACTTAAGCTACGTAATGGTGACTATAAATAAGTCATCACCAATTTGCTTCACATTTGTTCCTCAAAATTAAAAAAGTTAAATAATTTTTCTTGAAGACCTAATAAATAAGATGATAGTAGTATAGTGACAACTAGAACTATAACGATTAACAACCAAAAAAGCTATTGAATATAAATTTAAAAAGAGTGTTTACCGAGATCAATCAACTTTAATAATGATGTAGGAGCATCCAGGGTGTAAGAGAAATCTTTCATCACAAAAAAGATTTAAATTTTTATGTGAATTCATTTGGAATAATGTTTTATGTAATATTTTGATTTTATTTGTCCAAAAGTAAGAATTTAATAATTGGGAAAATTTTGGTTGCAAATGTTGAATTGGAAAACATGTTGGAAATTCAAATTTTGATGTTTAGTTGGAAAAAATCAATTTGGGCATGGGATTTTGTTGGTGGTTATGAAGTGTTACAAATTACACAATTTGTAATATTAGTTTCAGACATGTGGGGACACCTATGATATGCATACTGAGCAATTTTTGAAAACAAACTCCAAATTGTGAAGGTAGTGAATTAATGTGATGGCTAGTGGAGACCTATCATCCAAGAAGAAGTAAAAATATGCATTGGAAAGTTACACATTTCAATTTTATAAAATTTAGTTGATTTCTAGGTTGGGAATGGAAAGGGGAGAGTTTCAAAGTTGCTAAGTAATAGTGGTTGCATGGAGGGATTTTTGACAATGTTACCTGGAATCTTAGTTTTCCATAATTTGGAGTTGTTGGAGTGGGGTGTAGCTTTTCCTCAAGGATGATTGCAGATATTGTCATTGTTGGTTTGGGAAGTATTTTGTAGTAGCAAATGGATTTTGGAATCCATGGTTGAAGAATAGGAAAGTTGGTGATTGAAGAGTGTAGATTTGAGAGTCAAGTTCATAGTGTAAGAAGGTTTTTTGAAGGAGAATAACTTATTTTTTTGTGGATGTTGTTTTGATTAGATTAATATTGGAAGGGCTAGTACCCATAACAAAACAATGATAAAGGAAAACAAGGTCTCATGAGAAGTGAAAATCCTAGCAAACTAAAGCATAAACTAAAACTTAAATAGTCTGACCAGCAAAAAGAAACAAAGATAGCACAAAATAGACTAGCATGGGACCACAAAACAACTACAAGTCTCCAATAAACTTGAGACAATTGATTATATTCCACTCCTAAGCCAGGAAGTGGAGCTTCTCCTCAAAAGATAAAAGGCCTTTCTGCATAGTGTGAGTATCCAATGTGGCATCTAGAGCTCAGTTGTCCACCGCCTTACCTTTCATTTGTGTGTGACCATCATCACACCCTTCATCATCCACCCATTTTCCCTGGCCCTTCCTAATCTCTTGTTGAAAGGTCTTAATGGTGAGGGTGGTGTTCTTTACACTCACCTTACTACAATCAGTTATGACCTAGATGCACTGAGTGGTTTTTTCCTAGTTCCTATGTATGGTATTAGTCTCTACTCATAAATTCTTTTTTTCCTCCTTCATGCCAACTATGGAGCAATTTTTCTCTAAGTGTTTTTTCTTTTGATTTCAGTCCCTATAGTATTCCTTTTTGGATCCTACTTCTTTTTTGCGCTTTCATGACACCACACCCTAAAGAATAAAGTTACTCCCACAAAATGGCGTGCAATGCACCACGTAGTGGTTGCACAAATTTTTCCTATATCGTTTTCCTTTCAGGCTCAAAATGGGACATGTAACTACATGGTGGGGATTTTTCCCAAGCTACTCTCTCACGGACTCAGAAATCACCCACCAGCATGCCATGTCACCCAGTTTTGTCGAGTGGCTTCTTTTATCTGTGAGTGTATCATTCATTTGGTAGAGTTTATCGAGCAGCGCAATAGGTCTTATGTCTTCAGGATTGGTCTTTTGGGGTGAAACCATTATTTCTTGCAATAGATTGGATCATATTTTTTCCAGGCTATAATGACTCTAGATCCTGTTTTGACAAAAAATCTTTGCAAAGCTTCTATAATATCTAGATCCATTAATGAAGCAACTCAATTTTTATTTGCAAAGATTTTGGTGATTGGATCAGAGCTTTGATTGGATTATGAAGTATCAGATGAGGAAACCTATTAGGAGTTCATTTCTACATGCTTCAATATTGGCTCATCTCTCTGGCTCTATAAAAGGAGGTTTTGATGGCTTATGATCATCACCATCATCATCTAAACAAAGGATTTTTTTTATCTATTAGAAGATTAGAATAGGGGGAATAGGAAATATTTTTATAGAGCTTTTTTTTCACTCTATGGAATGTTAAAATTATCAAAACTATTACTTGGATTGGTATTCGACCTTTGCATTTATGTTTTTATTACAAGAACAAGTAATATTAGGAAGAAATATTTGAGATTGTGAATCTATGGCCTTTGTCACTTGTTTTCCTTCTCTATTTTTGTATGTATTGAATGTTCTATGTCAATTCATACAAGTACAGTCTTAGTGATTACTTTTAGATTTTATGTTCACTTAGTGCTATCTTTCATAAATTGAATCATGTTTGTTGTACTCTTTAATTTTCTATAAATTTTTTGCTAACTTTCATATTTTTTTGTAAGAGAAAAAGGGTTCTGTAAAGATCTGAAATATTTATTTTAGTATGAGGCTTCTTATTTATGTCAAACCTTAATGGACGCTTCCTGTAGGGAGATCTCAATGACTAATTTATTCTCCTTCAGGCCTTAGTTGTTCATTCTATTTTCAACAATGAAGGGTTTGTAGCATTTTGTGTCCATTTCATCAAAAGTAAGAAGCTAATGATATTTGAAATGTTGTAAAACCTTTGGTGCATCACCACCTTTCATTTTCTTTGCATTTATCTTTCCCTTGTTCTTCCAAAACACAAGGAAAGAGTCAACTTGTATAAAAATCCTTGAGGTTATTCAATGAGGTGCAAACAGGTCCCCCACTCACTGAATTTCCCATAAGGTTGTTTGAGAGAAGTGCAAGATTTCATGATCAATAGTTCTTTTTGTATAATGCTTGGTGGGACCCAATTTTTTCATAGTGTCGTATAGTCAGCCTTGAAGAGGCAGTTTCTAAATCAGACTAACAAGAGAAGCTAGTAATCTCATGCTTAGAGTCCAAACTAGAGCATCCTCTAGAGGAAATTTCTAGTATTCTCAGTTGCTCTCTTCAGCCCCTAGGAGAACATGAGTCACAAAATCCATATCACCTATCAAAAGCAATAGAGTAAGATGTGTTAGCCTAGAGTCTAGAGCCTTATCTACCCCTCTAGGTGGCTAAACCTTTCAAATCAAAATACTTGTCTACCCGGTCCACATGAGTCTATTTCTAATGGCTCTCTAAGGTCGTCCTGCTCCTAGAAATTTTGTAACCTGGGATAGTGGTAGCCTGCTAGTTCCCCCTACACCTCCAAATGTGTGGCTTGCCATACTTACTAATGCCCTCAAAGAAATTTTGAAGTTCACTAGGGAGGATTTTGAAACTTCTTCTGAGCATCTCCAAGACATAGCAGAGGTTTACAGGGTCCATACCATCATGGAGAAAAATGTGGCCCTCAAATTATTAGTTGCATATTTCAAAGGGATGGCTTAGGACTAGTATAGATCCCTGTCCTCCAACTCCATCTACTCTTGGGATGAACTTGGAGATAAAAAAATTTATGGCTTCTGAGAGAAAGGAGACCACTTGTCTTTATTACAGAAATTTATCACAATCAAGCGATCCCCACAAGAGGCCATGATTGACTTCAACACCAAATTCTATAAGACTTGGGAAAGGGTTCATGTGATAGTTAGGCCCCTAACAGTTGTGGCATTCATGTTCTATTTAAAGGATTTCAATTTGGATATCGCTATCATGGTACAATCACTAGGTGATTCCTTACTTGTTGCATACGATCTAGCTGTACAAGCAAAGAATAGTCTAATAGACTTAGGGAAGCTTCCACCATGGCCACCAATGCCAATGTTCATAGAGATCTCTAGTGGAACTAGGAGAAGGTAACTCCCAACACCTCTACCTCACTCCCAAGCACATCAGGCGCACCAACACCATCAATGTACATGTACCCAAATGGATAACCAAACATGTTAGGATCCTCTTCATTGACAATAGATGTCAAAGACATGAAGAATCTCATAATAATATTCACAAATGAGCTAGTTATTAATCAAAGTTTGTAGGAGACACTCTTGAAGACCCTCGTACAAAGTTATTTAGGAGGGAGGCCACCTTTCCAACATAACACATACCAAGGATCTCTGAGAGGATGAAATTAGTAACAGGAATATATGAGTGAGATAGTCGCAGTCACCACACCACTCCACACCATCAAGAATAGACTGAACAAGGATTTGGTCCTAGGTCAGAACAATCTGGAAGAAGATAATAACACATTGTGCTTTTCATTCAATGATAATCACATGCCCCAAAACTATCCAAGAGGAAATCTTCAGAAGAGGGTAGAAAAATAGAGAATCCAGGGCATATTTTTGAATGCCAAAGACTAGCAGTCTCTTCGAATGGAGAATTCTCAGTTCAATACACAAACACAAGGTATGTTTTTCAAATAGGAATTGGACATCCCCCCTAACCAAGTGCTTTTCTCTTAGATGTAGGAGGAAGATTCAGTATTAGCAAATGATGTTCTAAAAACTATCACCCTACAAGAATAGTCAGACTATAATATTAGATCAAAAATAAGACTTACTAGGGAATATGTGCAACAGGCATCCCAACGGCCACAGCCATAGGTATAGCAATCTTCACAGATACAACCAAATCAACAACCACAATCTCAACCCTTTTTTTCAAAGGACATCATTCAAGTCCCAAGCCTTCTAACAACAAATAAACCTTTATCTAAGGCAAGGGAAGCACCCCTATTTAAACAAAAGGTCCCACCAATCGAATTGCCCAATGTGGTAGAGCAACTAAAGAAGGAGCCTGCCAACGTGTCTCTGTGGGATGTCCTATCAATACCAAAGTAGAGGACCTTGTTGTAAGAGGAATTCAAAAATGAAGAGAAGAATTGATAGACAAATATAGCCCCATCATACAATCAAGATAAAGGGAAAACGCTTACATCAGACCACCAAACCTTAGGAGCTACAACATATGTAAATACAACAGACAAATAAAATGTAAAAGAGGTAAGTAATTCAAAGCCCACTCCCTTCCTAACACTTATCATTGGAGATAAGCTTTTGCACAATAATATGATCAATTCAAGGTCTAGCACCACAATCATGCCCAAAAAAGTGGTTGATGCTCTAAAGTTGGAATATGAGCCCCATAAAAAGAAAATCATGTATTTGGATGAGAGGAAGGTCTCAACTGTTGGTTGCATTAAGGACCTCTCTTTAAACTTTCTTTCATGTCTGAGCCAAACCATCATGCAAGAAGTGGTCATAATCAATATTCCTCCATCTTCAAAATGTGACTATCAAGGGATTTCACAAAAAAGCTTGGAAGATACCTTGCACTTGATGGGTCTCACTTAATATTATGAGCAAAGCATATAGAAAATATGAAAATAATGTCTGAGCCTTTACAACCCAAACACATCATAGAAGATGTGGTGTTGAGTTTTGAAGCAGCGTATACCTCCTTTTCCAAAAAGGAAATGTATTGCATGGAAATGTTGGAAGAAGAGGCCACAAGTGATTAGACCCTTAAAGAGGAAGTCTTGCTTAATCTATTCATTGGTTTGGACCCTTTCAGGAATTTCCATGCTATCGGGCTAGGAATTTATGTGATCTTTGACAAGGACCAAGCCCTCCCAAAATTGGTGAAAGAGCAAGAGAAACCAAGCAAACCAAGAAAAAACAATTTATAGACACTACATTTTGATGGCACCAAATGTAAGACTGGTTCCAGATCTGACATCTGACTTGTATCTCCAACTAGGTTGGAGACCCTTAGATCTTTCCACTTCCAATTCCCATATTCAAACAATGACACAAAAAATGAGGGGTTGGTTCATAGTCTTACTCTGGAAGAGTGAATGGGTGTAAAAAGAATATAGGTTTTTAAAGATTTTGAGCTTGTTGTAAGATAAATATGATGATAGGTGGCCACAAAAAATGTAAGGATGTGATCCTACCGCCACAGGATATGGGACCTAATTGAAGGGTTTGAAGCTTTTAACATATAGGTTATCTCACAATCTCAAAAATCTTCCATAGACTATATTAATTTTATCAGCTCACAATTTGAGCCAACTACAGGATTAGCCAAGAACCAGTATGCAGCATGTACCATTGTCTGACTGTTAATCCCCAATAATGACCATAACTAGTAGGTCTTTGAGGATGATGCTCAGATTGCTACCTTCTTGCGATAGTCGGGGGAGTTTTCTGAGTAGCCACATCCTAGATTTAGAGAGGTTGTTGAAGAATAAGTGATCCAACTAAAAGACAATAAGATCCCATGAGGCATAATCTCAAGAATCTCTTCGACTGCAAAGACACAAGAAATAGTGGGTGAATATTCACATCCAATGAAGAGGACTATGAAGACCTCAATGTCAAAGGTGGTCCAAGAAGCTAAAATTCAAGAGGAATGTGCCATAGGTAGACAAGGAGAGGTTGAGAGACTTGTGAGCTAAAGACAACTGAGTTGTGACCTAGACATATGACGATCTCAAGGGATATGACCCTAGAATAATCTAGCATACTATTGACTTGGATGAGGGCTCCAACCCGTCTAACAAAAGAAAAGACCAATTAATACAAAGTTGGAAGCATTAATGGAACAAGATCTTGCAAAGTTGATCGAGTCAAATATCATATACTCGATTAGGCATTCCACTTGGGTGTCCAATCTTGTCCCAATCCAAAAAAGGAATAGTGACATACAACTTTGCATGGACTTTCAGGACTTAAATAAATCCTCATTAAAAGACCAATATCCTTTGCCATTAATGGAGAAGATCTTATAGATCATGGTTGGATCAGAAATCTTCTTGTTGCTCAATGGATTTTTGGGCTATAACCAAGTCTACATAAAGGAGGAGGATCAACACAAAATGGCATTCATCACTAAGTGGGGGACATTCGCATATGCAAAAATTCCCTTCAACCTCTCCAATGTGGGTGCCACCTTTCAATGTGCAATGGATATCACTTTTAAGGGTAAGATCAATAAGATCATCCTAATCTATCTAGATGAGATGACTATATTTTCAAAATCAAAAGATGATCATTTTGGTTATTTGGAAATGGTTTTCCAGAAGTGCCAACAACATGATATTTCTTTAAATCCAAAAAATTTGTATTCAGAGTACTGCAAGGCAAGTTGCTTTTCTTTGTGGTGTTAAAAGAAGGAAAAGCCATAGACCCCAAAAGGTTGAAGGATACAGCAAAACTACTATTTCCTGTTAATCAGAAGGGGTTAATGTCTTTCCTAGGGAAGATTAATTTTTCAGACGATTTATTTCAGATTTCATATGCATCATGATAACTATCACATTGATGTTGAAGAAAGGCTTAGCATTCAAAAGGACATAAGAGGGAAAAATTTCCTTCGAGCAGATTAAGGTAGCCATCTCTATGACTCCAGTGTTATCTAACCCAAAATTTTCCAAAGACTTCCTGTTGTATGTTTATAGAGGCCAACACAACATAGCCTATGTGCATATGCAAAAGGATGAGAAGGGAGGCAAAGAGCATCCCATTGCTTTCCACTCCAGGAATCTAAAGGGATACAGAACTAGATATAATTTCATTGAAAAGTAGGACTTTTCCATGGTAAAAGGCCTCAAAAAAATTTGACATTTAGTTTTAGCTAGTACAATTATAGTCCTCATCGCGCATCCTAGCATTAGGGAATGCATGACAAAAGGTGAGATAACTGAGAAAAGAGCCAACTAGATCACTAAGATCTTGGAGTATGATGTGGAAATTTGGTCAACAAAGTTGGTCTGAGGAAGAGGATTATGTGATTATATCATGCAAGAACTTGACCCCTAGGTAGGAGAAGAGACCAATTGATTCTTAGCAAATCAAATCAAATCTGATGAGTCATGGGTGGCTGATCAAACGAGATTCATGTAGACTGGTCGATACCCACTTGAATTTTTTCTACACAAGAAAAGATATTACAGGTTTCAAGGTGTTGGATACATATTGGTCAAAGGAAATTTATTTAAAATAAATTATGAGGGAGTCCTCTTTCACTCTATGGAAAAGTCACAGTGAACAAATTCCATAGCAACCTAGAGGGCAGACACTTCTTTGCCAAGACCACTACCATAAAAATCATGTGGGAAGGCTACTACTGGCCTACGATGTTCTTTGAATCCCACCATCTAGTGCAAAAATTCACTCAGTACCAATATTTTGTCGACAATTGGAAGAACTTTTCCAATTTGTTGATCTTGATTGTGAGCAAGGAACCCTTCACATAGTTGGGGTCAAATTTTATTCAAATAAGCAATCCCATATCTAGCATAGGGCATAAATAGATACTCACAGCCACTGATTATTTCATAATATGGATGAAGTTAATTCCTCTAAAGAATGCTATAGAAGAAGCGATTATAAATTTTCTTGAGGAACTAGTGGCAAGATTTAGTTTTCCAAACACCATCATCTTGGATAATGTACAAGCCTTTGTAGGCTCGAGGATATCCGATTTCTCCCTTAAACACATATTCTATCTCAAGACTTCATCTAACAATTACCTATAAGGGAATGGGCTAGTGGAATCCACCAACAAGAACCTAATCAAGTTGATAAAGCATATTAGATTGGATTGCTAAAGAGAATGGCACAAGCATCTACAAGCAACCTTATGGGCAGACAACATTATGCCCAAACAAATTTTGAAAACCTCCCCCTATGAGTTGGTGTATAGAAAGGAATTATTCCTACCCATTTCGATGGAGATCTCAGTGTTGCAATTACTAAAGTCCCCAGAAGTTGAGGGAGACAATGAGATGGAAGTGAGACTAGCTGAGCTATTAAGCCTCGAGGAAAAAGAAGGGCATTCAAGGCCATGATTAAATGCCAACAAGTAGTTAACTGATGGCTCAACAAGAAGGCCTCTAACCGAGGTTTCAGGGAGGGGAGTCTTGTGCTAAAATTTGATGAGCGAGCTAGGAAATAGGGCAGCACAAAAAATTTGATTGTCTATGGAAGGGTCCCTTCCACATTCACAAATGTGTATGAGCTAGAAGAAATGAATGACAACATTTTTGATATATCAATAAATGGTATTCATCTAAAACAATTCAATTAAATAATCATAGTTCATTAAAAATTTATCTTATGTACCATATGTAATTTTTTGTAAATAATATAATTTTTTTTGGATAAAGCCATGAACAGAAATAGGAAATACTATATTATATTCATGACATATCATTTACATATAGTATGGAGTTGTGAGCTTAGAGCTCAGAGAGAAGCTTGAAAATATTCTCCTTCAAAAAACCAAAAATAGATTCATCATTACAAAGCCAAAATGAGACATAATACAGAAAGGTAGGGAAATTTAGCCTCTAGAGTACTAACAGTCAAAACATAGCACTTTTTTTAGAGATCACCAACAAATGACAACATGGCTTTCATCACATAGGTGCATAGAAATTGCATAGGCTTTAGTCCTCCATGCAAGGGTTATATATCAAGCTCTCAAAGGCAGCAATCCATTCAACGTCATGAATGGGCTCCACATTGTTCATCTTTAGGAGGAAGCTAGCTATAGGTCAAGATCATTGGCAGTGGGGCTCAAGATCCATGGTCTGAAAATCAATAAGGAATGGAAATTAAGGTACCACCTATGCATTATGTACATGCCTACGCAAGTCCATTAAAGATGGAATACCAATGTCAAGGACAACCACTTGAACAATTCCTCTAGCCCATCCAAATATGTCAGATGGAACATATCCCAATAGAGATCAATTATCCATGGTTTGGTAATGTTCAAATCTAGTAGTTTGTTTGAATCCTTCACATAATCCCTCCAAAAGACCCATTTAAATGCCATGATGATAATGTGGTTCTTTGTCTATAGCAAGTGTTTCATCCTGTCATTGTTGATCTCCCCAACAAAGGACCTTTGCAATTTTTGGATCCAAAGCTAAATCAGAGTGCCTAGCCACATAATGCAGCAAATTTTTTACAAGACTCAAAAGGAAAAAGAAAAATGGAAGATACTTGCAAACTCAATGCAAACTTAATGACTATTCTCACAAGATGGACATGTTATTTATAGAAAAATGTGAGCTGAGAAAGCTTGTAAACAAAAAACTTATTTCCCATCAAATGATGATGGAAATGTGAGTCAATAGTAAGAATTAAAAGGTAAATCTTATGAGGGATATTTGGAAAAGCTTTAAGAAATTAATTCAGGCACTAGAAATTAATGCTCACATATATGACCTACCACCATGTGTTTTTCATCTTCACTAATGCCAGCCAGCTCACTTGTCTGAAAAAGACATTTTTTGAAGCTAGATCTTGCTTGATTAATGCAAATGTCTTTTCTAAAGCACACTTTCCACTTCTCAAAGTTATATCTCTCCATGGTCGGCATAAGAAATGTACTAATTTCATTCCTATACCAAATTTGGCATTTCCAAGAAGTATGGGCCCCCACTCCACATGTATTGCCTTGCTTGCAGTGCTTAACAAGCTATCGATAATGAAAATGCATTTACTGCATGTGTGTTTGAGAGTTAAATGAGCCAAAATAAAAATAAAATTCTAAGTGTCAAACCCTTGAGTAAATTCTTTTCTCTGAGAGTTTCATCTGCAAAATTCTTCCAAGACGTGAAAATCGTTGAAGCATTATCTTCTAGTCGAAACCTTGGAATCTCATTCTCCAAGCTAGGCCATGTCAATTTATATTTTGGGATAAATCTTATGCCAATGCTCCAACACCACAAGAAAGGAGCTTTCTGCATACAAAAACTATACAGCTAGGTGACCACATAAAAAATGAGGCGATCAAAGATTTCATAGATGACATCTTCCTCCCCAAGCTACACACAAACCCTAAAGGCCTCAAGGAAGGGGCATTGTAGAGAATGATCACTAGAAGGCCTTCTCAAAGCATTGGAATGAGACTAACATTATCGTTTACAACAATATATGTTTCCCTACACACATCAATGTCGAGAGCTAGTAGACATATGTGTAGAGAAGTACAAAAGCACTTGGATTATCTGTAGTGATAAATTAAAAATATCCATCAATGTGGAAACTATTGGGGATATGTTGTGTATCCCTTCAAACATGGAAGCTAAGAGGTTCTAGAATAGGAACATGCAAGATTTTTGGGAAGCAAAGAGAGATAAGATGAAGTTCTATAAAGATGAAATGAAGTCAAAGCTTTAAAATGGGGAAATTCTCTTCCCTCTATCACATAGACACTTCCATTTGGACTTATAGGTTGTCTTCTCAATGCTAGCCTTCGTATATGGCCATAAAAGGGATGACAAGGTTCTTGAGTACCAGATGGGTCTAGCTTTCATGTTGAGGAAGGAAAAGAGCTAGAAGTGATTCAACTTTATTGAAGCAATCATAGACTGAATGCTTAAGTAATTAAGCAATTATAATCATTCTTTCAAGTTTAGGTATTCCTCTTTTCTGGTGCATTTAATTTTACATAAAAATTGTGAATTCTTTAGTGGTTATTTTCCACTCAATATGTTTGATGTGTCAGGGTTATATAAGCTAGTTTCAGTCTAGACCCATGTGCTTTCAAGAACATAGTAGTATTATGCATTTTTTGACTACTTCCTACAACTCATACTTCTAGATATATCTCAGCAGCCTCAGTGAAGATTTTCTCCTACGGTTTAGACTAGTTGAAGAATTACCAGCCCCTAATATATTATTTTATGGCTCGGTTAATTTTAATTTTATTAGATGCCATGGATTTAACGAGGAGCCCTTCAAATTTCCAAAGTTTGTTATAGAAAATACACTCACCCTGGAGGCATGGCATCAGAAAATAATTGTAGACAATGGTTATGGTGTCAAGAGGCACAAGAAGGTAATCCACACAATTCCCCTCACTATCACCAAAAGCCAAGTAACACTTGTAATGAGTGAGGAGCAAGATGTGTTAACCAACAAGATATCCTACCTTGGCCTAGTTCTCATTTGGAATAGATGGAAATACCACCCCATTGTCTATTTATCATTCAAGCATGAAAAGTGACAATATTCAGAGGAAAGGAAAAACCCGGTCGAGGAGAGGGAAAAGATCTATATTGACCTAGCTTTCATACCATTTTTTTGATCCTCATGGCTCACTTTTTAGCCAAGAATAGCATAATTCTGACAAATTTTCTACATGGACAAGTCCCTGAAGGCACAGTTGAAAATTTTGGGGTGGTCAAAAAGAAAAACGACTAATTTCTAGAGGTACTGAGGGGAAATCAAGTAGATAGGCCCCTTATTCAGAACTATTCAAGCAATAGATGAGTGGTTCAACAAGATTTATGATGTAGAAACCAAATTTGATTCTGACCTGAGGACTGATCAAGTGCCTAAACAAGAGCATGCACCAATTTATAATCCACCATCTCAAGAACCCAAAGTAGGAAAGTGGAAGGAAAATGCATCACAACACAAGGAATTGTAGATCTCATCTTCCATCAGCATTCTATTAAATGGTAAGAAAACTTGGTAGTCATCCAAGAGGTCTTCCATAGTTCAAAAGGCTCAAGGTTCATCGGGGTCAATTGTTAAAGAATTTGAAGCCGCCAATGTGCCCCCCACAAAGAAAAGGAGAATCCAAGACTTGGGTGGGCCTAGATCCTCAACCAAGGGAGAAGAAGAAGTGGACTTCACTCTATGGGTATCTTCAGCCCCAACAATCGAAGAAAGTTTCATACCCACCATTCTTTCTTCTACTACATCATTGGTAGCCATTGTCCCCTCACTTGCAGAGGAAAATCCCCTATCTTTTGATTCTAATTTTTTCATCCTTAGCATACTCCTAGTTTTATTTAATAGCGAGACTCATATAGAAACCTCACATGCTAAATGTGCATCTTTCACCTCAACCATGATTGACACCTTGATCACTTTATGCAAGGAACAAGTAGTAAACATAGAAATTCCCATGCTACAAGTCTTGTCACCTTCACCTACTTCCAACTATGTGCCTCTTTTTTAACCCACTAGCCCTTTTACCCTAATGAGCACCCATTTTCCTTCTGAAGTCATACATGGCATCCCAACCTTTTCATTGATAGCACTTCCTTTTGCTTCCCCTCAAACTCAGTCAGGGGTGAAAGAACCCTTTCTATTACCCTCTATGGCCTCCCCACCGGTGTCCCTATTGTTACACAAAGTATTAAAAGTCTCCATAGAACCTTCAGACCCAAATGTAATTAACTAAGAAATCTCAACAAGAAAAAAAACATAGGTCATGGGAAAAGGCCACAAAAAATATAGCAACCCTGAAGCTAGAAACCTATTTCAATGGGGAGCACAATTCTCTAATGATCTTAGCTATTAGGCCACGGGTGTCCAAACTAGAGGGAGAGATGCATTATGAGGATTATGATATGAAGAGCACAAAAGATTTACTGAGAGGGGGGGTGAATCAGTAAATCAATCACAAACTTTTATTTCTTAATCTTTTTCAAACTTTTTACAATCAACTTTTTTATATGAATCAACTTCCCCAAGTTGACACAACTTTACTGAAATAATATTATTTTCAAAGTAGGCACCAACCTACAGATTTACAAAAGGATGATTTAGTAGAGTGTAACCTACAAGGAACACCTAGACCTTTACAAATTTAGTAGGCACCTACCTACAAGGAGCACCTACCCCTAGTGCAAAGTATCAAACCTTGACTTGATGGATGTAAGACTGCCTTCAATCTGATCTGTACAAACCCAACTCTCCAATATGCTCTATGTGATAAATGATATCACTCTAAGCCCACACAAGGAGATGGGAATCTTAGACTGATCTGCTAATCTTCAAAAACAACCACACTTCAACCCTTGAAATGCATAGCAAATATATACTTGAATCAAGACTTACATCCCTCTAGTGAGAGAACGCAACTCTTGGAAAATTGCACCTCTACAACTCTAACAAACTATTTCTTTTTGTAGACGCACTTGTTCATTAAACGCATCCTTTATTTTATCAAGAAGCACGATTTTTGATATAGACATGAGAAGATGTGGTTAAGCTTTCTCTAAAAAGAAGCACGTCTTTTGTGTTATTGTTAATCTATTGTGTTAACAATGATTGTGTTAATCTATTGTTAGACACACTCGTTCTTTCAATGATTGTAATTTGAATCTGTTGAGAACACGTCTTTTCAAAAAATCCTTTGAGATTAATGGTTTACACTCATACGTATTACTTTGTTATTGTAATAATACGTATTATCATATCTTTTAACCCAGACGTATTATCATAGTTAAATCATTAATATGTATTAACTAAGATGGATTTATCCATGACGGGATTTCAACGACCATTGCAGTGATGCGGCCATACCAAAATGTAATCATTTAGACGTGTAAAATGATTAATCTAAGAGGGCTATATGAACTTTCAATCATAAACTCCACTTCTGAGCAAATATTTGATATCCTTGAGTATGATAAAAAATTTGAAGTGTAATTTGATCATCTAGAGATCATACTATGTTCTTTGTTTGCTGACATCGATTTCACAATTTGATCTATCCAAAACTGTCCTTCAAATACGTAATTCTGAGTCTAGAGATTGATATTATTTTGACCATCTGTATATTTTCATAAATTGTTATTTGACTTTTGACATCAATGACAATATTTCTAACAATCTCCCCCTTTGTCATTGATGGCAATCTCTTCAATGGAAATTTTGAACTTCATCTTTTTGACTTCCCCTATCTCCAATTTCTCCCCCTTTGACATCAATGGCAAGGGGTCTTCTAACAATGATTTGCCTTTTGTTCCACAAAGCTACAAGATTTTGTGCGTAGCTCCCCCTAAATACATGCTTCCATCAATTAATTTGATGGATGTGAGACAACTCCCAATTTGTCCCTTAGATACTCAAATGCATCTCTTGGTAGTGGTTTGGTAAATATATCAGCAATTTGCTCTTTTGTAGCTATATATTCCAAACATACTTGTCCTTCCGCTACTTGCTCTCTTTAAAAATGATATTTAATGGGGATATGCTTGGTTCTTGAGTGCATTACTGGATTCTTGGAGATTTTGATTGCACTAGTGTTGTCACAATAGACAGTGCAAGGATGATCACACTCCACCTTGATATCTCTTAAAGTTTGCCTCATCCACAAAAGTTGAGTGCAACATGCTGCTGCTGCTATATATTCAGCTTCTACTGTAGATAGAGAGACTGATTGTTGTTTTTTGCTCATCCAAGATACTAAATTTCCTCCAAGAAAAAAAGCCCCTCCACTTGTACTTTTTCTATCATCCACATTGCCAGCCCAATCAGCATCTGTGAATGCTTCAAGAGTGAAAATATTGTTGCTAGGATACCATAAACCATATTCCATAGTTCCTTTCAAATACATGAATATACGCTTTACTGCATGAACATGTGTTTCTTTTGGTGCTGCTTGAAATCTTGCCACAACTCCAACAGCTTGCATTATGTCTAGTCTTGTAGAAGTTAAATACAACAAACTTTTAATCATTGATCTATAAAGTGTTTGATTCACTTCTTGGGATTCATCATCTTTTCTTAGCTTGCAACCTATAACCATAGGAGTGCTAACAAGATTGCAATCTTCCATCCTAAACCTTTTTAACATTTCTTTCACATATTTGGCTTGGGAGATGAAAATACCTTTGCTTGATTGTGAAATTTGCAGCCCAAGGAAGAAGGATATTTCTCCCAACATTGACATCTCAAACTCTTTTTGCATACATGATGAAAATTCTTTGCACATTTTGTCCTTGTCTCCACCAAAAATGATGTCATCTACATACACCGCCACAATCAATAAATGTCCATCCTCTTCTTTGATGTACAGATTGCTATCTACATCTCCTCTTTTGAAACCTTGCTCTTTGAGATACTTGTCATGTCTAGAATACCAAGCTCTAGGAGCTTGTTTAATCCCATAGAGAGATTTCTTTAACTTGCACACATAATCCTTGTCTTCTGATAATAGGAAGCCTTCGGGTTGTTCAATATAAACTTCCTTCTCTAGATCTCCATTAAGAAAATCAGATTTGATGTCCATTTGATACACCTTAAACTTCTTGTGACTTGCATAGGATAAAAACATTCTAATTGCTTCAATCCTTGCAACTGGTGCGAATGTTTCCTCAAAATCTACTCCTTCAACTTGTGCATAGCCCTTGCACACTAACCTTGCTTTGTTCCTTGTGACTTGACCATCTTCATTTAATTTGTTTCTAAAAACCCATTTTGTGCCAATTACATTCTTATCTTTTGGTCTTGGGACAAGTTCCCAAGTTTCATTTTTCTCTATTTGATCCAATTCTCCATTCATTGCACCAATCCAACATTTGTCTTTGCTTGCTTCTTCAAAATTTTTGGGCTCAACTTGAGATAGGAATGTTGCATGACAATCTTCATTGTAATTCACCATTTTCCTTGTAGATCTACATCTATCTTGAAGAATCAAATCTTCAGGATGGTTCTTTTGAACAAACTTGGAAGGTGTCTTTGGTGTCTTCATGGGAGTCTTTTGTGAAGATTCTTCTTCCTTTGCCTCTTCCTCCTTTTCTTCCTCTTGGGAGTCCTCATCCCCTTTGTCTTCATCATTCATAGTTTGAACATGGTGATCACTTTGTCCAACTTCTTTGAATTACTTTCCTTCATCAATTCTTACATTATCACTTTCAACAATGTTGTGAGTTCTTTTGTTGTAGCATTTATATGCCTTACTTTTTGATGAGTAAACAAGAAAGATTCCCTCATCTGCTCTTGTGTCAAATTTTCTCAAATCTTCTTCATCTCTTCTAATGTAGCAAGTGCTTCCAAAAATTTTGAAGTACTTGACAGTTGCTGGTCTACCTTTCCAAAGTTCATATGGTGTCTTCTCATTGTTCACTCTTATTTGTGCATGATTCAAGATGTAAACTGCTGTATGAATTGCTTCCTTCCAAAAGGAATCTGCTATCTTACATTCATTTAGCATTTACCTTGCCATTTCTTGAACTGTCCTATTTTTTCTTTCTACAACCCCATTTTGTTGAGGGGTTCTTGCTGCAGAAAATTGCCTTTCAATTCCATGTTCTATGCAGAAATTTTCAAATTCCTTTGATGTGAATTCTCATCCTTGATCTGATCTAAGACATTTTATCTTGATGTTTGCTTCATTTTCAACCAGCTCTTTGAAAGCCTTGAATTTATCAAAAGCTTCAGATTTTTCTTTCAAAAATGCAACCCAAGTCATTCTTGAAAAGTCATCAATCAACAACATAAAATATATTTCTCCATTCATGCTCTTGGATTTGGAAGATCTGTATGTATGAGTTCTAATGGCTTTGATGAAGAGTGCTCCTTAGGCTTGAAGCTTTATCTTGTTTGCTTTCCAAGTTAACACTCTCTACAAATGATATTAGAAGGTTTTGTTATCCTTGGCATATCTCTCACATCATTTCATTTGCTAACTTTGACAATATTATCAAAGTTGAGATGGCCTAGCCTCTTGTGCCATAACCAACTTTCATCCTCTTGTACTAAGTTGCAAATTTCACAACTTATCTCCTTTAAGACATACAAATTATGTTTCCTTTTAGCTTGAGCAACCAGCTTTCCATCTTTCTTGATATCACATGTATTAGAAAGAAATGTGATGCTATGCCCTTGATCACAAAGTTGACTAACACTTAGAAGATTTTCTTTTAGGCCATTAACATACAAAACATTTTCTGTTTTTGTTTTCCCATTATCTAGACTAAGTGTTCCTTTTCCTTTTTTTTATTTTTTGTATTATCACCAAATCTTACTGTTCCTTCATCGGTAGGTTCAAGAGAGATGAATTTGCTCTTGTCACCTGTCATGTGCTTTGAGCACCCACTATCAATGTACCATCTATCCTTCTTACTTTCAGCATGTAAGGCGGTTTGAATGAACATTGATTTCTCCTTTTTCCTCCATACTTTGATAGGAATTTCTTTCCTTTTAATGGACTTATCTTCTTTCTTGTTTTGCTTTGGAGAATCATTAGAAATTGTCCTACAAGCTTGTTCTTTGTGCCCAAGATTATTACAATTGTAGCATAGACAATTATATTCCATTAATGGTGTGAAAGGATTATAATCTCTCCTAAGGTAGCTAGGAATATTTTTCACTTTATTTTTACAATTTAAGGCCTTGTGCCCAAATTTGTTACATAGAAAACAATAGCCATTAAATGCATAGAAGTGCCTAGTATTCAGTCTTCTTTTAGGATCAACACTTATCCAATCTTCTTCACCTTGCTTTGAGAAGGTCTTAGATTTTTCTTTAGAGTCAGCAACCTTCTTGGATTGTCCTTCAAAACAGCCCCCTATTTTGTTTTGAAGAAAATCTTGAGCCTTCATTAGCTCAATCAACTTGTTGGATTCTTCATCAATCTTTGTGTGTTGTACCTTTGTTTTCTCCAACTCTATCTTTAGCATTGCTATTTCTTGCTCCAGCTTGTCACATTTCATCTCCTTTGTATTGAGTTTGCTTTTCATTTCTTCTTCATTTCTTTCAGCTTCCATGATTAGAGTTCTCAAATCTTCAATGGTTTTGCTTGAATTCTCCAAGTCTTTTGTCATCTCTTTGATCTTCAACTTGTACTTGGCAGCCTTCTTCTTCAAGTCTTCATTTTTCTTGTAAGCATAGTGCAATTCTTCTTCAAGATCTACTTCCTCTCCTTCATTGCAATCTTGATCTATCTCCTCTTCTTCTTCATATTCTTGATCAACATTTTGTTCTTCACATTCAGCCATAAACAATATTTCATCTTCCCCATTGCTTGAGCAATCTTCACTTTGTTCTTCGGAGGTGCTGCTGTCTTTCTTTGAATAGAAACTCTTCTTATGTTTTTGAAACTTCTTCTTCGAGTTATTGTTGAAATTCTTCTTTCCCTTTTTCTTGTTGCTGATTTCCTTTTCTTCTTCACTAGAACTGCTTTCATTTTGAGGACATTTTGAGGCATAATGTCCAACTTTTCCACAATTAAAGCATTTAAAAGGAAATTTCCCTTTGTATTTTCCTTTTCCTTTCTTAAGTTTACCCATGAAGTAAGCTTCTGCTTCATCACTTGATTTTTCATCCTTTTCTTCATGCTTGTTCTTGCCCTTTTTGGATGCTTTGAATGAGACTTCCTTTTGTGGTGATCTTCCTTCAATCCTCATCTCATAGGCAACAAGGATCCCATGCAATTCATCCTTTGATAGCTGATCCAAGTTTGTTAATTCTTCTAATGCTGCAACCTTGGCCTCAAACTTTGTAGAAAGAGATCTTAGAATTTTGTCAACAATGAAGGCATCATCAATCTCTTCACCAAGTCCTCTCATGATGTTCACTGTTTCATCAACACGAAGAAAATATGAAGCAATATCTTCATCATCCTCCATCTTAAGAGTTTCTAACTTCCTTCTATGAGTTTGAAACTTTTCCTTCTTTACTTTTGCATCTCCTTCATAGATGTTTTGAACTTTGTTCCAAATTTATTTTGCTGACATACACCTCATGACCTTTGTAAATTCAAAATCTATTAGGCCGCAAAGAAGAGCATGCTTAGCTTTTGCATTGTCCTCACTTCTCTTTTTCCCTGCTTGATCCGTTGGAGGGGTAGCTAGAGGTGTATACCCATCAACAACAAATTGCCACACATCAAACCCAAGTGTATTCAAATATGCTTCCATCTTAATACTCCAAAATGTATAATTAGTCCCATCAAAGATGGGTGCTTTCACTATGTTGTTATGGTCTCTCATGAGTGCTCTTAAGGATCTCTTCAAGTGGTTAGGCTTTCAAGAAGAACCTGGCTCTGATACCAATTGAAGAGCACAAAAGATTTACTAAGAGGGGGAGGTGAATCAGTAAATCAATCACAAACTTTTATTTCTTAATCTTTTTCAAACTTATTACAATCAACTTTTTGATATGAATCAATTTCCCCAAGTTGACACAACTTTATTGAAATAATATTTTTTTCAAAGTAGGCACCAACCTACAAATTTACAAAAGGATGATTTAGTAGAGTGTAACCTACAAGGAACACCTAGACCTTTACATATTTAGTAGGCGCCTACCTACAAGGAGCACCTACCCCTAGTGAAAAGTATCAAACCTTGACTTGATGGATGTAAGACTACCTTCAATCTGATCTGCACAAACCCAACTCTCCAATCTACTCTATGTGATAAATGATATCACTCTAAGCCCACACAAGGAGATGGGAATCTTAGAATGATTTGCTAATCTTCAAAAACAACCACACTTCAACCCTTGAAATGCATAGAAAATATATACTTGAATCAAGACTTACATCCCTCTAGTGAGAGAACGCAACTCTTGGTAAACTACACCTCTACAACTCTAACAAACTGTTTCTTTTTGTAGACACACCTGTTCATTAAATGCATCCTTTATTTTATAGAGAAGCACGATTTTTGATATAGACATAAGAAAACGTGGTTAAGCTTTCTCTCAAAAGAAGCATGTCTTTTGTGTTATTGTTAATCTGTTGTGTTAACAATGATTGTGTTAATCTGTTGTTAGATGCACTCATTCTTTCAATGATTGTAATTCGCATCTGCTGAGAACACGTCTTTTTGAAAAAGCCTTTGAGATTAATGGTTTACATTCATAGGTATTACTTTGTTATTGTAATAATACATATTATCATATCTTTTTACCTAGATGTATTATCATAGTTAAATCATTAATATGTATTAACTAAGATGGATTTATCCATGATAGGATTTAAACGACCATTGCAATGATGTGGCCATACCAGACTATAATTATTTATACATGTAAAGTGATTATTCTAAGACAGTTGGATGAACTTTCAATCATAAACTCCACTTCTGAGCAAATATTTGATATCCTTGAGTATGATAAAAAATTTGAAGTGTAATTCGATCATCTACATATCATACTATGTTCTTTGTTTGTTGACATCAATTTCACAATTTGATCTATCCAAAACTGTCCTTCAAATATGTAAGTCTGAGTCTAGAGATTGATATTATTTTGACCATCTGTATATTTTCATAAATTGTCATTTTACTTTTGACATCAATGACAATATTTCTAACATGATATACAAATTGTGGGCCTCAACCTGAGTGAAGCTCTCTAGTGTGACAAAATAGGCCTTGAGAATGCAACACAAAAGATGGTTTACACTAACTATGAGAAATTTGGAAAGAGATTGAAAAAGAAAGAGGTAGAGTTAGAAAATGCGAAGGCCATGGTGGATAAATTACAATAAAAGATTAGGGAAAAGGATATGAGCATAATCTACTTGATGCAAGAAAAAAATCAACAGGGAGAAGTAGCTAAGTCACTTGAAGAAACATAGAATGAAAGAGATTGGCTTTGCACTGAAGTGCAAAGATTAGAGTGTGAGGTTGAGGTTGAGTAAAAAGACACTAAAAATGTGAAGATCTAGATACAATAGGTCACTAAAGAGCATCAACATAAACAAAAAGAATTTTAATGATGTAACAAGCCAACAAAACAAAATATGTGTGGAGTTGCAAAAAGACCTGTGGGAGATGGGAAAAGAAAAGGATGATATGTAGGAAGATTTGGGTAATGCCTGATCTCATGCAACCAAAAATATTCAAAAATCCTAGGAAGAAGTGGAGAAAGAGAGATGAGAGAAGCTGGAAATTGAGTCTATTTGGAAAACTCACAATGGAGAGGTAGAAAAGTTAATATCAGAACTTTCAAGTGCTCTCTAGGAGACAAACCAATTGAGGAAGGATATGAAGGATAAGGAAACCCAATTCCAGCAATAACTAGCCATGGCATGAAGGTCAGAGCTCCTCCCGATACTCTAAAAAATATTGTTGTCCCATTGGGAAAGAATCATGGTTATAGTAATGGCCCTAAATCTAGCTTTGAGATTCCTAACGGATGCGCATGAATTAAATGCAAAGGTCAACCTAGTGG
The DNA here is from genome assembly GCA_007258455.2 of Sequoia sempervirens. NCBI lineage: Eukaryota > Viridiplantae > Streptophyta > Pinopsida > Cupressales > Cupressaceae > Sequoia > Sequoia sempervirens. The sequence goes on along the minus strand of VDFB02271358.1, from coordinate 23,859,931 downwards.
TTGACCAAATTACATACAATCACTCCTCGTTTTGAAGATTTAGGAAATTTGATCACCAAATTGTATAAGGTGATCGAGGATGCTTTAAGAGATACTAGAATCCTAGACTAGAGGGTAGCTACAAGGAGAGAAAATGAATTCATCATCTATAATTAGGTTTCCTTGAAAAGTAAGGCTTATTAGTCAAAATTGACTAAGAAGGTCAGCGAGATAAAGGAAATTCTTGAGGTTCTAATCTTCTTTAGACTACCTCCCTTATTCTTGCTAGATAGAGAAGTATTCATAGAAGAACAAATCAAAGAGGCCATCAGGATCAAATAGCAAGACTTCTCAACACTCCAATTTTTGAGCTCATCACCTTCAGTCGAGGAAATCAAGAAGGAAATTCTTCCCTTGTCTTAACTCTAATACCACATTGGAGCTTCTTCATCAAAATGGGGAGGGGTTTATTTTAAGGAGGTTTTCAATCTTGATTAGGCCTACGAGACATTGTGCACACTTGTTCCACCTTCCAATGAATACTAGGAGTTCCAACATGCTACTTTCCTAAAACTCAGAGGATTCTTTTTATATCTGAGTTCATGCCTCCATAAGCAAAGGCCCCTATGAGTCACCCAAAAAATATGGAGGGAGATTTAGCTGGGGGGAAGAGCTATAAGTGACCCCGACTATAGTTGGTGTTTGGTTTAGTCATAGTTTAGTTCAGACAGTTTGGATAGGTCTCATTGTATAACGTATATAATGCAATGCCCCCCCACCCCTCCCTTTTCCAGAGATTCCGTGCAGCTGGCATCACATAAACTCGAGCTATCTCCTTCAATATCGCCGCTTCAAAGACAAACACTTCGGATTTGGCCCTCTCCCCTACCCCTCTAGTGAGCTATCTAGTTGGCCTACTACTCTTAAGTCTGGCGTCCTTCTCATCATAGTCTGTGGTCTTTCCCGTCATAGTCTGTCGTCCCCATACCCACCCAAGGCCTATCCCGGCTATCCTCCCACCCCCATAGAATAGTAGGGAATCTACCGACTAGAATTAATTACCTTATCCGAGAACTAGCAAGCGCATCCATAGAATTGTAGGGCACTGATTAATTACGGTGGGGTCTTGTACCCCGGACCGGGTGGGAGGCCCCTACAATTCTATGTGGTATAGTTCCGGGAACAGAACTATAATGGGGGGGGGCGGGCCTAATTTTAGCGCGTTAGGTTGACGAGAGCTCGGCCGGGAGGGACAACATCCATTCCCGGCGGAGCTGGATCCCAATGTCAGTTATCTGCTCGAGACGCCGGGTGGGTAGCGAATATCATATGGAGTGGGTTGATGTCCAGATCTAGATGAAGGAACTCCTGGAATTGGGAGCTACCGCATGTTGGAGCTAGTCGTTGGCTCGTTGGTGGAAGAATGGGTTAATGACCACCAAATGGATGGGGGTCAACTGCAGATTCTGAATCCTTCCTACCAACAATAGAACTAAAATTCCCTCCCAACTAGAACCCTATAATCCCCCCCACAACTCAAATTCCCGGGTGGGAGGGAACTATAGGGAGTATAGTTCCGGGAACAGTAGTAGTTCCACCCACCCCGACTGAAGAACCTCTTTTTGATGCGTCGCGGGCGTAGGGCGAGAAAGCCGCTGGTTCATAATCAGCCAGTTCATTCGGAATTGGAGAGTTAGCCGGTTCATGACAAAGTCACTCGATGATTGATTGGACCAGTTCCTTGCATTCGGATCGAGATCATGCGTGGTGGGTGGGGGGAGTTCTCACACAGCACAAGAAAGCTCGGGGAGGATCCGGAATTCGGGTTACAGCCAACTGCATCCTCTCAGAACCGTTTCTCGCCTCTATAGTGAACCTGTGCCACTGGGACTATGCCACTGTTGTGTGGGGTGCACCCCTGTTCGTTACCCCTATGAAGGAGTTGCTCAAGCTGTTCCCATTGCAGTGCTACTGCTGTTGCCATTTCCACTGCGCCGTTATCCCCACCAGGGTGGTGGTAATACACCTCCTACCCAACAGCTATTCTCATCCCCTACAACTATAATTGGAGGGAGGGGCAAACCCAGGCGGTGATACTCGGACCTTCCCAGACCTACTATTCCTTCTTTTCTTTAGTACTCAAACCCAGGGTTGTTTCTACTTTGGCTTCAATCCCTCCAGTCTTCCTTTTTGTCTCCAATTTTTTTGTGATTTGATGACATCATGCCTCGAAGGACAAAGTTACTCCCACAATAGGGTGTGCAATGTGCCACGTAGTGGCTATGTAACTCTTTCCTATATCACTTTCCCTTCAAGCTTGAAATAGAACACATGGATGCATGGCTTGGATTTTCCCCAAACTATTCTCATGGACATAGAAATCACTCGCTAGCATGCCACATCACCCACTTTTTTTGGGCAGGTTCTTTCACCTGCAGGTGTATCATTCCTTTGGCAGATTTTTTTGGGTAGTGTAGCGGGTCTTATGTCTTTGGGATCAGTCTTTTGTGGTAGCACCATTATTTCTCATAGTGGATCGAATCATATTTTTTCCAGGCTATAATGACTCTAGAGCCTCTTATGACAACAAATATTCACAAATATTTTGTAATATCCAAAGCTATTAATGAAGCATCTCAATTTTTATTTGCAAAGATTGTCATGATCGAGTCACATCTTTGATCTAATTTAAGAGTATTAGATGAGGACACCTGTTAGGATTTCATCTCTATTGACTACAATATTGGCTCATCTCCCTAGCTCTATAAAAAGAGGTTTTGATAGCTTATGATCATCATCATCATTTGAACAGAGGATTTTTTCATTTGTTAGAATATTAGAATAGGGGAGGAATAGGAAATATTTTTATAGATCTTTCATTTTCACTCTATGGCATGTTAAATTTTTTGAGACTATTACTTGAATTGGTATCCAACCTTTGCATTTATGTTATTTATTACAAGAACAAGTAATGTTAGGAAGAAATATTTGAGATTGTGCATCTACGACCTTTGTCACTTATTTTCCTTCTTTATTTTTGTATGTGTTGAATGCTCTGTGTCAATTCATACAAGTATAGTCTTGGTGATTGCTTTATATGCCATTAGCTTTTATGTTTAGTTAATGCTATATTTTGTAAATTGAATCATTTTCATTATACTTTTTCACTTTTTGTAAAGATTATGCTAGAACTTTCATATTATGTTGTAAGAGAAAAGGTGTTCTATAAATATCCGAAATATTTATTTTAGTATTATCCTTCTTATTTTTGTCAGACCTTAATGGATGCTTCTCATGGGGAGATCTGAAAGACTACTCTATGCTCCTTCAAGCTTTGTTTTTTCTCTTTCCAATAATGAAGAGTCTATAGCATTTTGTGTCCATTTCATCAAAAGTAAGAAGTTGATAGGCTTTGAAATGTTGTAAAACCTTTTGCACATCTCCACCTTTCATTTTCTTTACATTTCTCTTTCCCCTTTTCTCCCAAAACACAAGGAATAGTTAGCTTCTATAAAAATCTTTCATGTTATTTAGTGATACACAAACAAGTCACCCACTCATTGAATTTCCCATAAGGTTGTTCGGGAGAAGCACAAGCTTTCATGATCAACACCAATGATAGCTCTTAGCTCTTCTAGCTCCTTATCCCATCTAGCCCAATGATCAAATGACTTACCTAGAGAGGCTATCATTTCCCAATGGCCTTTTTCCTCCACCTCCCTTGTCCATGAAACCTATCGCTACAACACCTTATTTTCTAGAATCTAGATTATCTCTTTCGTAGTAACCAACTACCCCAGGACCCACTTAAGAATATCATTTTGGAAATTAACCTTCAAATTTTCATTAATTTTTTGGTGAAGGGGGTTTCTAGGAGCATGAATATCAAAACCCACCATGGGCTTAGTGTTAGTCCCCTCCAAATTGATTTAGAAATTAGGGGAATTTTGGTGGCTAGGGTTAATAACAGGGGGATGTTGGGGACATCAAAAACCTCTACATGAACAAGCGAGTGTGTGGAGGAATTAGCAAGGGCAGGATTCCATGACTCATCATCTGAGTTGTTCGACTCATCAAACCAAGAAGTAGAAATAGGAGTGGGCTTGGACAGGGAAGCAACTTTAATGGGGTCAAGAGGGGTTTCCTCATTATCAAGGTTTTTACCACTAGCATGGGTGAAACGATGAGAAGTGGGAGGAGTTTCATCTAGAGTAATGGAGGGATTGGGTCTGTGGTGAGTTCACAAATGACAAAGGTCTTCTTTTTAACATTGGCATGGGAGGGTAACAAAGTGGCCTAGTATTGACAAATACAAAATATCACACCATAGTGAATGGGTCAATTCTTTCTTTTAATCTAGATGTTTTTAATAGATTGTTCAAGAGAGGACAAAATCTAAAAGGGAAAGTTCATCTTTGTATTATAATGAAGATGGTTAATAATTGGAAACAACTGAGCATGAAAGTGATGGAATTAGCCTTTGAGCACAACTTACCTCATCAAGACTTCCAAAACCGTACTACAAATGTCAGGGAGGTTAGCACAATGGAATCCAGTTTAGATTCTATTCACTTTTTCACCCTCTTTAAAAATGTGCTCCATGTCTTTTTGATAGCTATCCCTAGGCTTACAGGGAATGCAAACACCCTCCAATGAAAGCCCTGACACCTCTGCAATAAACTCAATATTTTCCATGAAGGAATACCTGCTAACCATGATAGTGTCATCTACCTAGGAGGTAGTCAACGCCATAGAGAGCTTGAGGTCATGCACCAACATTCATTCCACATACGAGGCCAAATTTCCCCATTGAATGATGGGTGAAAATTCCTTTTGTAGTTTCCACATCTTGTAATTAGTAGGTTCTTCCTAAACTAGTTCACCTCCCATGGCAAAATTTGAAAAATTTAGAGCAAGGAAATATAGACTGTAGAAATTCCAATATGAATACCATAGCCACATGTAAATGAGTTTATGAAAAGAATGCTTAAAGGGATTAATTTTCCATAAGTGAAATTGATGGAAAATATCAAATGGGGATGACAACAGATCCAACTCATTCTTAATTTGGTAGTACTTTAGGATCATGATTCATTAATTCGCACACATGCCCAGGGATATGAAAAATATTATCCCATATTACTAAATTTTGTGTGAAGGCACTAATGTTAGCAAGCACATTACAACTTTATTGTTGTTTCTAAACATGTGAATAGCCCTACATGTTTTTTTATTGTCAAATAGAATACTTATATCTATTTTTGTAATGATTTTCTTTAGCTTGTATGGATGCACAAACTTTTGTAATCATATTTTTTTGAAATTGTGAATTCTTGTTGCGAGATTAATAGAGAAGATTAAATTTGTTGTTGCAAATATTTCCATCTTATTTTCTATTATTGGTGTTGAATGAATTTTCATGAGGGTTGTGTGAATTTCCCTCTACACTTGTGGTATCAGAGTAGGAGTTTCCAAGTGTGAAAGAAAAATCACCAATGTGGTGTAGTTTGCACAAGGACCTTGGGTTGGATGAAATTTGTATGAGAGAATATTGGTTTTCATCAAATGAGGATTGAAGTTGAGTAGAAGGTTCACATAGTTCCTCCACTAAGAAAGAGTGGGTAGAGGAAGTGAGAGGTGTTTCTTCCAAAAATATTTATTTGGTAGAGGATAAATGTGTATGTGATTCTTATTGCAGGTATATGTGCAAGTTGCAAAGGTAAGTTGGAAGAGTTTGAAGATTAAGAGTGTGTGGAAAGTGTTTGAAGAAATTCCAAATAAGAAAGGAAAAAAAAAATTCATAGTTGTGTATGAAGGTGAACAAGAAAGAGAAAATATTCCAGAAGTATGTTTGAATGAAGGCATAGAGAAAGAGAGGGAGAAAGAAGAAAAAAGTGTAGAAGAGGTTGGGAGATAAAAATAAGGTGAAAATTTTGAAGAAAAGAATGATGTTGCAGTAGTAGATGAGTGCCCTTTGGAGGACTTAAAATCATTGAAAAATAAAATTACAACTGAGAGTGAAGGTAAAGAAGATACGGCTATAGACAATGGAAAGGAAAAGGTTGTAATAGAGAAAGAGGTAATGCATAATATTTTTATTTTTATGATGAAGATGAAAGTGAATATTGTGTAGGTGAAAATATTGCAGAAGATAGTGAGAAGATAAATGTTGCAGTGATACTATCTAGGAACATGTGAAAAAAATTGTAATGACTTATATTTTTGAATTTTATGAAGTAGGAAAATAGAGATGACTTACAAGTTGACATGAAAGAGGTAGCTAGTGTACAAGGAGAGAAGAGATGGTACAAATATATTTTGTTACTATTGATTTGTATGCAAGGAAATATTTGAATGATGTCGCAAATTGGTTTGCGGATAGTGTATATTTTCTTGTAGAAGTTATCAAGGATGTTGCAGGTGAAATTTGGTGGAGCTGGTTTGTTAATGGGTGGTCAAATCCCATGAGATCAAAGAGAAGAATGTATGGTATTAGGAGGAGGATGGCGGTAGAGGGTGGATACATTTCCATGAGATGAGAGAAGAATAAATTGTAGGGTTGTTGTAAGAGGATGGTGAATGTTCCAGTGAGGTGTTGAAAGAGGAGGAAAAGGAAACTATCAGAGGTACCAATTTTAGTGATGGAGTTTAATGAATATTTCTTGCAATATAAAATTGTTGTAATACCACTCAACTCCATTTTTTGAATCTATATTAAAAAAAAAAATTCATACCATAGGTGTCTGATGCAAGAGCATCGAGGGTTTAACAGAAATCTTGCATCAACAAAAATGTTTAAATTTTGATGTGACTTGGTTTGGAATAATTTTTCATTTCATATTTTGAGTTTATTTGTCCAAATATAAAAATATAATAATTGGGAAAAGTTTTTTTGGAAAGATTGAATTAGAAAATATGTTGGAAATGCAAAATTTGGTGTTTAATTGGAAAAAATCAATTTGGGTGTGGGATTTTCATGGGGTTTATGAAGTTTTGAATATTATTTAATTTTTATTATTATTTTTAGACATTTTTGGTACACCCATGACATGCATACTAGGAATTTTTTGAAAATGGGCTCCAAATTATGAAGGAAGTGAATTAATGTGACAACTAGTGGACACATGCCATTTGGGAACAAGTAAAAACATACATTGGAGATTTAGACATTTGTAATTTTATGAAATTTAATTGATTTCTAGGTTGTGCATTGAAAGGGGAGAGTTTCCAAGTTTCTAGGTGATAGTAATTGTAGGGAGGTATTTTTTACAATGTTACATGGAATCTTAATTTTCCAGAATTTTGAGTTATTGGAGTGGGGTACAGTTTTTCCTGGAGGATGATTGCACATATTTTTGTTGTTAGTTTGGGTGTATTGTAACAACAAATAGATTTTTGAATCCATAGTTGAAGAACAACAAATTTGGTGATTTAAGAGTACATATTTGAGAGTCAAGTTTGAAGTGTAGGAAGGTGTTTTGAAAGACAACTTGTAGTTTGTTGTGGATGTTGTTTGTTGTCACATATCATATTTATATCTATTTTTGTAATTATTTTATTTATCCTACATGGATACATAAAAATTTTTAATCATATTTTATTGAAATTGTGAAAACTTATTGCATGCTTAATAGAGAAGATTAAATTTTTTGTTGCAAATATATCCATCGTGTTTGTTGTTATTGGTGTTGAATGAATTTCTATGAGGGTTGTGTGAATTTATCTCTATATCAGTGGTATCAGAGAAATATTTATTAAGTGTGAAGGTAGAAGCATCGGGATTTGAGGTAATTTGCACTAATTCCTTGGGTTGGATGAAATGTGTATGAGAGAATATTGATTATTCTTAAACAAGGATTGAAGTTGGGCAGAAGGTGTACATAGTTCCTCCACTAAGAGAGTGGGTAGAGGAAATGAGAGGTGTTTCTTCCAAAAATATTTTTTGGGTAGAGGATAGATGTGTAAGTTGCAAAAGTGATTTTGAAGAGGTTGAAGATTGAGAATGTGTGGAAATTGTTTGAATAAATTCCAAAGAAGAAAGGAAAAAAAATTGTCATAGTTGTGTATGCAAGTGAATAGAAAGGAGAAAATTTTGTAGAAGTATGGTTTGAGGAAGGCATAGAGAAAGAGAGTGAGAAAGAAGAGAAAATTGTACCAAAGGTTGAGAGACAAAATTAATGTGCATAAATTAAAGAGAAAAATTATGATACATCAATAGATGAGTGCCCTTTGGAAGACTTAAAAGCATTGAAAAATCAAATTGTAGGTGAGAGTAAAGATGAAGAAGAAATGGCAGTAGATAGTGGCGAGGAAAAGGTTATAGAGAAGGACATAATGCATAGTATTTTTTATTTTTATGATGAAAATGAAATTGGATTTTGTATAGATGAAAAGATTGCAACAAATAGTGAGAAGACTAGTGTCACAATTATACTAGAAGAACATGTGAAAACAATGGTAATGACTTATGTTTTTGAATTTTATGAAGATGAAAATAGAGATGATTGGCATTTTCACATGAAAGAGATCATGGGTTTACAAGGATAAAAATATATGGTAAAAATATATTTTTATACTATTGATTTGTATAAAGGGAAATATTTGAATGATATTGCATATTGGTGTACAAATAGTGCATATTTTCTTGTAGAATCTATTAAGGATTTTGTAGGTGAAATATGGTGAGGGTGGTTTTTCAATAGAGGGTCAAATCCCATGATATTAGAGAGGATGATGTATGGTATTAGGAAGAGGAGGATGGTACATGGTGGATACAAGTCAACGAGAGGATAGAAGAATGGAGTGTAGGGTTGTTGGAAGAGGATAGTGAATGTTTTCATGAAATGATTGAAGAGGAGAAAAATAAAATTATCAGAGAAAAAAATTTCAGTGATAAAGTTTGTTGAATATTTCTTGCAATCTAAAAAGGTGGTAATATCACTCAACTCCATTTTTTGAATCCATATTCAAAAAAAAAATCCTACCTTAGGTGTTTGATGCAAGAACATCTAGGGTTTAAGAGAAATCTTCCATCGCCAAAAATATCTGAATTTTTATGTCACATGGTTTGGATTAATTTTTTATGTCATATTTTAATTTTCTTTTTCCAGATATCAAAATTTAATAATTGGGAAAATTTTGGTTACAAAGGTTGAATTGGAAAATGTGTTAGAAATGTAAATTTTGATGTTTAATTAGAAAAAATAAATTTAGGCATTGGATTTTATTGGGGGTTATGAAATGTTCCAAATTATTTTATTTGCATTATTATTTTAAGGAAAGTGTGGGATGCCCATGATCTACATACTAGGAAATTTTTGAAAATGGGCTCCAAATTATGAAGGTAGTGAATTAAGGTAATTGCTAGTGGAGACCTGTCATCTGAGAAGAAGTGAAAATATGAATTGGAGAGTTACACATTTGAAATTTTATGGAATTTAATTAATTTTTAGGTCATGCATGGAAAGGGGAGAGTTTAAAAGTTTCTAGGTGATAGTGGTTGTGTTATGCCTTGCATAACCACCCCACTTTGATCTAGATCAAAATGGGTCCCCCTTTGTCTTTTCCCTTTGGCCTTTGGTTTTCTGCCTTAGGCATTTTCCTTTCAAAGTTCTGTCGGAGGCAGAACTGGGACCAATATCGGACTTGGAATTTCCTTCTATGTTTTGGTCTTGTTTCATCCCTGGTTCTGGTTCTGACTGTTCTTTTCCTTCTCCCTTTGTTCTTTGTCAGAGTCGAGTCCAGGACCGACTCAGAATGTTGAACTTTATCAAAGTGCCTCGTTGGGGTCATTGTCCCGGGTCCGACCCTGCCTTTTCTTCCCTCTTCATTGGTATTTGTCAGTAAATGTCCTTTGCCTTAACTTTATTTTCGGCCTTGGGCATTTTCTTTTTCGTTCTGGCAGACCCAAAACTGAAACTAGGGCCAAACCCTGGAACTTCCTCAAAGTTCCTGGTTTGGATTTAGTTATGATCCTGGTTCTTCTTTTTTGGTTCTTTCACTTCTAGTTTCCTCTTTTTTGGTTGTGGGGTTTTCCTTCCCCTTTCTCATTCTTTCTATTCCATTCTTTTCCTCTTTTCGATTGACGTCAAAGGCAGGTTCGGAATGGAATCCGAACCCAAAACTTGGAAACTTCCTCAAAGTTTCTAGTTCGTATTTGGTTCCGACCTCGCTTCCGTTCGTCGTTTCGCTCCGGCTCCCCCGGTGTTTTCATTGCCATCCTTTTGCATTTTGTCTTTCTTCGCAGAAGTGGGGTCGGTTCAGGGTGTGAACTTGGAAATGTTGGTTGTTTCCCTGGCTTGTTCCCGCCCCGACTCTGGTCGCGGTTCTGATTTTTGTTTGACCCTGCCCCCGCCAGTTTTGAAGACGGGCGAATGTCATTTCTGGGTCATGTATTTTGTTTCGGCCCTGGTTCTGCCAAGACTTGTTTATTTTTGCTTCCCAGTTTTGGATTTGGTTCCGCCTCCACTGGAAGCAAGTTTTTCCTTGCAAATTGTGATAAAATAATAAGTGTTCTAGGTAATTTTGAGGATGACATTCTTGTGGTTAGGAAGACTAATGGAGACCTCATTTTGTAGGGGTAAAATTTTGTGCGTGACCATATGTCTCAAGGATCTTGGCAATATTTTTTGAGCTTGGTGGAAGGTCTTGCCGAATCAGTAAAGTCTCCCCGAAGGAAAGTGGGCTTTCACCAACATGGAGTGGCTTTGCCATAGGGTCTGGGTGACCACGGAGGGCTACACCGAAATAGAATGGGCTTATTTCCAAGAAAACAAAGGGTCACTATAACGTCACCCCGACCATGGGAGGTCATGCCAACAACAAGGAGTGGCTCGGTAAGAAAAGAGCCATTCGGGGTAAGGTTTCCCCGAAACCATGAAAGTCTCACCGAATAGCAAAAAGATCAAACACTTCGGCGGGAGTCTTTTCTTCGGTATATGGTCATAGCGAAGTCTTTTGGTCTTGTCAACCGGTGACAAGGAGAACACTTTGGCGGGAGATATTGATTTGGGATGAGATCTTGCCGAGAGCCTAATGTCTTACCAACATAGTGCAAAGGAGGGGGGTCTATCAGGTGTCTTCGGTGAGAGAATTAGTATGTTACGGCGACAAAGGGATGAGCTAGTAAATATTTTTCCAAGGCATGGGGTGTCTATAGGACGTCTTCCCGATAAGGGGAGGTTACAGTGAAATGCATATAACGAAAGAAAGAAGTGGAGCTCGGCGAAGGATCATGTCTTCGCTAAGAGGTCTTAGCAAAGAAAGTAAGTCACAACGAGGCAGACAATCGGAAGCCCAAGGAAGATAATTGTTGTGATATGAAATCGCATTGGGGAGACACCAGGGGTGTCTCGCCGACATGCGAATGCCAAGCGGACCACCTTTTGACAACTCGAGATTCTACGTAGCAAGTGACCATCCAATCAGGGGGAGCTAAGAGGGGCCTTTGACTAATTGATCGCCCCTATGGAGGGGACTAACAGAGTGCGACCAGATGGATTCTTTCTGAGAATAGGTGGTGATGGTCTGCTCAGCTAAAATGCAAAGATCCACAAGGAGACCCGATAGTGTTTTCAGAAAACAGTCAACGAATATGCAGAGAGTTTAGAACAAAGAGGAAGCCAAAAGAAAGATGAAAGAAACCATGACTCATAGGGACAACTATGAGATCTACTAATAGGGGTAGCTCGGCTTTAATGGTGATATTTTAGGGCACTCAAAGTAGCTCCGCTAGAGATTGCAAATGGACAAGGAGGTGTGGTAGTTATGACGGTAGCTGCAAAAGATCTGCAGAGCACCTCAGGGGACTATCTTCACCGACATAAGAGACCAAGGATTCAGATTTATTGTAGAATCCACTTTTGTTAAAGATCTGGGCGTTGGCTTCCTGTCAACATGGGATATTTTGTAAACCCTAAAAACAGGTGCTGACATTCTTCTCAGGGAGATGTATATATGGAATTCTTGTTTCTTTGTAAAAAAAAGGGGGGATCTTCCTAGATTAGAAGTTCTAGTCAGTAATCAGTAGAATAGGAATAGGGGGGATAGAAGCTGGTCCTAATTCTTTGTAATAGGAGCTTCTTTTTTCTTCCTGAGTAGAAGTTAGATCTAAAATAGACTAATGTATCTTTCAGTCTTCTTACTGTAAATGGAAACAGCTTGGAGTTAGATTTTTTGTACACTGGTGATTGTGCCAACTTTGTAATTGTTGTTTATCTATTTTATGAACAGTAGAAGCAACCAGATCTTAATCTACTTCATGTTGTGTTTCAGAATGGTGTTAGTCTTGAGTTGATCATTTGATTTGAAAGCTTTCAAGGAATTAAGTTTGTTTTTTCTGTTTGGTTTGAATGGTAACTTGCAATCTGCTGTTGAAATCAGCACTGTGAATGGATGAAGCTGTGTGTTAGTCACAAGTTAATTCCGTTTTGTAGTTGTAGTTAGGAATTCCTTGGAAGGTGACAAGTCTAGTTAATTCAGATGAACTATCATTCTTTTCTGTTCTAAATCCCTTATCCATCTTTTTACATTTCTTTAAAACCCTGGTTAGAATAGGTTTTAAGTTTATGTTTTTTCTCACAATAGTCCAAAAGCTCACACCAGCAGGCCCCTTGAATATTAATGTTACATTGACCACTAAGGGACATCACCACAGTTGAGACCCAACTACCAAGACCTTCGGAGCTAAGGCATCCATGTGTTTCCTTTCTCTTTTAGGAGAAACAGAGTAGCAATATTCTGTTTGCAATGTTGCTATGCCATTTGGGATGTCAACAGGAACTGGCGCTAGAAGGAGGGCCTGTGAGTAATTGTGAATCATTGTGAGTTGGAGTGGGCCAGGTCTTGGAAAGCCCAGCTCTAATGGGTAGCCCTTTGTATATACCGGGGTTTTTCCATGAAATCCTTGGTCACCTATATGATCGGCTTCCTTTATTTTTTCCTAACAGTGGGAAAAATGCTTTTGAACATGTCAGAACTTGTAGACATATACTTACTTTTCTCCAGGTTCCGTATGAGGATGTTGTCTATCAATTGTTCATCAGAACATTTCAAGGTTTAGCAAGACAATGGTATGTTTATCTGGCATCACAATCTATTTATTCATGGGCAGAGTTAGAAAGCTTATTCTTAGATCAGTTTGGTCCTCGCGCACAAGGCCACTAGGAGAATTCATCCCTACAAAATCCAATCACATAGTTGATTACTTCATTCGATAATGAAGTTATAACCATATTGTCTCTTTTCAGTCATCTTCCAAAGCATACTCCATTATGTCACAGTGAAGCTCTAGATGAAACATTTGATTCGCCAGAATATAACTTTGATGACTTGTTTGGTGAAAAGCATGAAATGGATGTAAATTTAGAGCATAATGTAAACCTCAAGATGGAATCTAGCTTTGTTGAAAATGCTAGTACTAACGATGGTTGTGAAGTAGATGAGGTAAACTCTTCTGACCAAGATGAGAGTCAGGGTGATGAGGAATGGACAAAGGAACATGGCTCATGTTGGCTAGATATCCCATGTGCAAAAAATCGAATAAGGGAGAAATTAGAAGAGATGGGAGGTCTGAAACTGTCATAACTTATTGGGCCAAGTGGATATAGGATACATCGAACTAATCAGCATTCTTAGATGGACTGCCATGTCTTCCTAGGAAGGATGGATTTGTATTTCAAGCAAATGATCACTATTGAAGGAATACTTATGGAGGATCCTTGGATTACATATCCCCCCCATGAGAATGAGGAGGAAACACCTTTTGGTGGGTTAACAGAAGAAGATGACTCTACAAATTTGAGTAGTGGGCAGATTGAAATAGGTGACATGCTTCAAGATGAGATTGCCAGTGAATCTTGTGTTCAAAGTCAAGGACTTAAATGCCCAAATGAACTCTTGAGGGAGGAAATTCAGGTAGATGCACAGATCAGTCGAGTGCTCCCTGAGGAAATTCATGATGGAATACATTCAGACGAAGTGGAGGAATGCCAAGAAAGCAACTAGGAGGTTATCTCTAAAGTTGAATCTCTTCAACATAACGAAGAGAATGAGACAAGGGAGTATCTTCTTGATTTTGATTCTGATTGCTCAAGTGTATTGTTGGAGGAAGGTCCTTGCTTAGTATCCACAAATCAATTTGTTCCTAATGCTAGTGAATTTGATGCTAAGCGGCGTGTCCTTGCTGAAGAAGTGCAAACAAATGAATTGAGAAAGTGCTTTCCTAACTCGGACTTAGTGCATTCAAGTGAGTTTGAAGGAAATCCTTGTTCACCATGTGCCAGTACCCCTGACATTAATGGTGATAAGCTGGAGCTAGATTCTCAAACCCTAGGGGATGAAATGTTGCAAGAGAATGTTCAAAGAGAGGATTCATCTCAAGAAATTCAGAAAATTTTTGACTCTGTGCCTAAGATGAATACAAAGATGCTGGTGAATGAAGATCCTAACTGCAAGATGAGCCCTAATTCACTGGTTTTCCATGAGTTGAGACCCTATGAGGAGGAGATTATACACCACAAGTCTGCATTGGTAACTAAAAATATTCAGAATCAGGTGGTGTCTTTTCATTATCCTCTATGTTTTAATAATTTTCAGTTTGATTGTGGCATAGAGGATAGTAAAACATTTTTTTGGATAAATCATGGAAAAAAATAGAACCCACAACTGATAATATTTTGAGCTTTATGCCCTCAGAATGAACTTATTGCACACAAGCTTTATATTTCTGAGTATAAAGATAAATTTTCTAGGTTTAGAACTACGCCTAGTAAGTTAAGATTGTTGCACATAATGAAAAATTAGTCAAGTCAATGTACAAATTTTTATATTCTTGTGTTTGCAAAGTTTGGCTTTGGAGTTAGTTTAGGATTAGGATAGGTTAGTGTTAGTTTTTGGTTTAGTTAGTTTTCCTTTGTTTGGTTTTCTTTCTTTTCTTGTTCTTTTTTTTTTTGTTTGTAGATAGTTTGTTTGTTTTTCTGTTTGTAAATTTTATGCTTTTTCTTCTATTGTAAATAGCTTTGTTGTTGTTTCCCTATTCTTCCCTTTTTCTTTCTGTCTTTCTGCTTCCTTGGTTCTATTGTTTTCTCTTTTATTTTTTCCTTTGGGGTTTACCTGTTCTACCCCATCTTTGGAATGGTGGTTATTATCTGAAGCATACTTTGGTCATTAGGAGAGAAGTGGTTTAGGTATTTTCAGGTTTCCTGATTGGATGATTTTTTCTTCAATTCACTGTTTCATGCTTGTTACCAATAAATTTTGTGGAAAGTTTTGAAACAAGGTGCAAAGTGAGTAACCTTCATTAGCTCCCTCTAAATCTGTCACAAATCAATAAGATCATCTCCTCTTGTAATGGTATATTTGTCCTAGGATGGCAATGTTGTAAGACTTGAGTGAAAAATCTAATTTTCCAGGTGTTGTCATGAGGTCCATGGTAGTTTTCAACCTAGATCAGATGTTAAACATCTGACGTATTGAGAAAGAATCAAATGAAATATCTAAAACTCTATAACAAGAAAATAAAAAGAAAAGAATTGTCAAAAGAAAAGAGGATTCAATATGAATGGGTGATTCTAGTATCTCTACCGAGGCTATGGACACCTAACTGGCAGTAGAGAAATGTTGTGAGAAAACTAGAGGTATCTCCCTTAGGGCTATGGATGCCTGACTGGCAGTGGAGCAATGCCTGGGATATCATTGCACAAAAGGAAATCAACTCATGTAGCTCAAATCCTGCATATTGTTGTTTGAAAGATGAGGAAAACTTTAGGAGAGACTATTGCACAATCAAGCACACACATTGATTCAGGGGTAGCCATTGATTGACTTACATTTGAGACTCTAGCTCTACCTTATTTAGTTATAACTGACCCAACTGGAGTTGTGACAATTATGAACCAGGAGTTCTGGGTAGTTGAATCCTTCAGATTCTTGAAAATGGTTAAACCATTTTCCTATCCAAGTCGCCATTTGTTATGCCTTGCATAACCACCCCACTTTGATCTAGATCAAAATGGGTCCCCCTTTGTCTTTTCCCTTTGGCCTTTGGTTTTTTGCCTTAGGAATTTTCCTTTCAAAGTTATGTCGGAGGCGGAACCGGGACCAATACCAGACTTGGAATTTCCTTCTATGTTTTGGTCTTGTTTTGTCCCTAGTTCTGGTTCTGACTCTTCTTTGCCTTCTCCATTTGTTCTTTGTCGGAGTCAAGTCCGGGACCGACTCAGAATATTGAACTTTCTCAAAGTGTCTCGTTCGAGTCACCGTCCCGGGTCCAACCTCACCTTTTCTTCGCTCTTCGTTGGTCTTTGTTGGTAAATGTCCTTTTCCTTAACTTTATTTTCAGCCTTGGGCATTTTTTTTTCATTCTGGCGGACTCGGAACCAGAACTGGGGCTGAACCTGGGAACTTCCTCAAAGTTCCTAGTTCGGATTTAGTTTCGATCCCGGTTCCGCAGTTTTTGTTCTTTCGCTTCTGGTTTCCTCTATTTTGGTCTTGGGGTTTTCATTCCCCTTTCTCTTTCTTTCTATTCCATTCTTTTCCTCTTTTCAATTGATGTCGGAGGTGGGTTCGGAACGGAATCTGAACCCAAAACTTGGAGACTTCCTCAAAGTTTTTGGTTCATATTTGGTTCCGATCCCGCTTTCGTTCGTCATTTCACTCTGGCTCCCCCAGTGTTTTGATTTTCGTCCTTTTGCGTTTTTCATTTCTTCATGGAAGCGAGGTCGACTCATGGTGTGAACTTGGAAATGTTGGTTGTTTCCCTAGCTCATTCCTGCCCCGACTTCGGTCCCCTTTCTGGTTTTTGTTTGACCCCTCCCCCACCAGTTTTGAAGATGGGGGGATGTTGTTTCTAGGTCATGTATTTTGTTTCAATCCTGGTTCCACCGGGACTTGTTTATTTTTGCTTCCCGATTTTGCATTTGGTTCTGCCTCCACCGGAAGCAAGTTTTTCCTTGCGAATTGTGATAAAATAATAAGTGTTCTGGGTAATTTTGAGGATGACATTCTTATGGTTAGGAAGACTAATGGAGATCTCGTTTTGTAGGGGTCAAATTTTGTGCATGACCATATGTCTCAAGGATCTTGGCAAGAGTTTTTGAGCTCGGTGGAAGGTCTTGCCGAATTAGTAAAGTCTCCCCGAAGGAAAGTAGGCTTTCACCAACATGGAGTGGCTTCGCCATAGGGTCTGGGTGACCACAGAGGGCTACACCAAAATAGAATGGGCTTATCGCCAAGAAAACAAAGGGTCGCTATAATGTCTCCCCGACCACGGGAGGTCATGCCAACAACAAGGAGCGGCTCAGTAAGAAAAGAGCCATTTGGGGTAAGGTCTCCCTAAAACCATGAAAGTCTCACTGACTAGCAAAAAGATCAAACACTTTGGTGGGAGTCTTTTCTTCGGTATATGGTCATAGAAAAATCTTTTGGTCTTGTCAACCGGTGACAAGGAGAACACTTTGGTGGGAGATATTGATTCAGGATGAGGTCTTGCCGAGAGCCTAATGTGTCACCGACACAGTGCAAAGGAGGGGGGTCTATCAGGTGTCTTCACTGAGAGAATCAATATGTTACGGCGACAAAGGGATGAGCTAGTAAAGCTTTTTCCAAGGCATGGGGTGTCTATAGGACATCTTCCCAATAAGGGTAGGTTACAGTGAAATGCATATAACGAAAGAATGAAGTGGAGCTCGGCGAAGGATCATGTCTTCGCTAAGAGGTCTTAGCAAAGAAAGTAAGTCACAACGAGGCAAACAATCTGAAGCCTGAGGAAGATAACTATGGTGATGGTCTGCTCGGCCGAAATGCAAAGATCCACAGGGAGACCCGTTAGTGTTTTCAAAAAATAGTCAACGAATATGTTGTGTTTCAGAATGGTGTTAGTCTTGAGTTGATCATTTGATTTGAAAGCTTTCAAGGAATGAAGTTTTTTTCTCTGTTTGGTTTGAATGGTAACTTGCAATCTGCTATTGAAATCAGCACTATGAATGGATGAAGCTGTGTGTTAGTCACAAGTTAATTTTGTTCTGCTGTTGTAGTTAGGAATTCCTTGGAAGGTGACAGGACTGGTTAATTTGGATGAACTATCATTCTTTTCTGTTCTAAAGCCCTGATCCATCTTTTTACATTTCTTTAAAACCCTAGTTAGAATAGGTTTTAAGTTTATGTTTTCTCTCACAACAATCCAAATGCTCACACCAGTAGGCCCCTTGAATATTACTATTACATTGACCACTGAGGGACATCAGCACAGTTGAGACCCAACTACCAAGACCTTGGGAGCTAAGGTATCCATGTGTCTCCTTTCTCTTTCAGGAGAAACAGAGTAGCAATATTTTGTTTGCAATGTTGTTGTGCCATTTGGGATGTCAACAGGTTGTAGGGAGGGATTTTTGACAATGTTGCTTGGAATCTTACTTTTATAGAATTTGGAGTTTTGGAGTGGGGCATAGCTTTTCCTAGAGGATAACTACACATATTTTTTTTTTTGGTTTGGGAGGTGTGTTGTACTAATAAATGGATTTTGGAATCCATGGTTGAAGAATTAAAAAATTGGTGATTGAGGAGTGTAGATTTGAGAGTCACGTTCGTAATGTAGGAAAGTGTTTTGAAGGAGAAGAAAATGTAGTTTGTTGTGGATGGTGTTTTCTATCATATAAGAGACTTATATCCAATTTGGTAATGATTTTCTGCAACTTGTATGGTTGTACAAACTTTTGTAGTCAAATTTTATTGAAATTGTGAAACCTAGTTGCAAGCTTAATAGACAAGATTAAATCTGTTATTGCAAATATTTCCATATTATTTGAACATTGTTACTAGTATTCAATGAATTTATGTGAGTGTTGGGTGAATTTCTCTCCACATCAAGTAATATCTTCCATAAACATGGTGATATAGAAGTGTAATGAAATAACTAAATGCATATTAATAATTATAATTATTTTAATTTACATTTAATTGAGTATTGTAATTGTAAAAAAAGAATTTAAATAATTAAGTGTAAGCGTTATAAATATTTAATTTAGTATTATATTTTATTTATATTTAAATTCATTTTGAAGATTTTACAGTTCAATTTTAATTGTCATAAGATTGAACCTAATTGTCACAAATTTGAATTTATCCTTTTTTTCATCTAGAAAGTTTGTAAGGACAATTTTGTATTCATAAACAACTTATTGGAGTCTATGACATCTACTCAAATTCTCTTAGGTCAAGCATTTAGGTGATCTAGCTTTATAGATTGGCGTGAATATTCAACGAAAAATTCACTAAGATACATGTAGACTATATATAAAAGGTTATTTATCTATTTAGTATATAATTGAAGTGTTCTCAATGAATCTAATTTTTGATATCATATGTATCACATTGATGTAGATTCATATATTATTGTACACAAAAACTCAATGAATAAGTGAATTATAAGGTATGATAAATGGATTAAGGGATTGAATATAATGAAAGGTTTAATGAATTTGTTTTGGAGGTTTAATATTAAAAATAATATTTCTAAGGTTACAAGGGACAATAGTAACTTATTGGGTGTTATAATATAATTCAATGTGCCTAGAATATAATAGCTCAAAGTCACCTTCAATGGAATTTCACCTTGCAATAACCATTACTTCTAGTTATCCCTCTTCTTACAACTAATTTACTATCTAGTTTGTTGACACATAGAATTAAGTGGGGAAAAGGGATTCTCTACCTCTCTTCAAAGGAGATAAGTATCCCAAAGAATAATGTCACTAGGTCTTTACATGCTTGGGTAACCTAGAGGAGTTAATATTTTGTTCTTCCAATCAAGATTCCTATCAATCTAGAGACATTGATATTTCAAAAAAAAAAAAATTAAATGAAAGCTTGTTATCCTCGAATCCAACTATGCTCGATTCACGAGATAACCCCCTATGAAACTTGTATGTTTCATAGGTCCATGCACTTCACGCATGCAAAACAAGGAAAAAAAAATTTGGCCTTAATGCATAGTCCTAAGCCTCGAATTGTCTATTTGAGCGCTCATCCTTAGTCATTTCTTGAAAATCTTCAAAATGAATGTTTTGTTGATTTTTACCGTTCGGGAGTTAGAAAAATTCTTGCTCATGTAAGAGCCCTATTTTTTAGCACTCCTACATGCATAGGATTGTGAAAGTTTTCTAAGTGTTGGAGCGTTATTTCTCATCACTCCTACATTTCTCTCACCTATCATTTGCTAGAGTGTTATTTTTCAGTGCTATTACATTTGATGTTTAGTCTAACACTTGGACATGACAGAGCGGTGATTTTCACCTCTTTTACACTTTTGATCATTTTTGAACTTGCAAGAGTGGTGATTTTCACTGCTCTTGCATGTTCTCGCCCAGTCCCACACATGAAATTAATGCAATCTAAGTTCATTAATGGTTCAAATTTTTAAAAGTCTTTTAAGGTTATTAAAGCCTTTTTAGTCCATTTTATGATTATTAAACTTGTTTTCCTCTTCTTTCCTCGCGTCAATCATCTTGCAAACTTCAAGCAATTTTTTGTTGGTGGACTCTGCAGGTGATTGAACTAGGGTTTTCACCTTTTTCTTCCTCCATTGTTTTTTAGCCGTGTTTTGAGTTTCTTCTCATTTTATTCAAGGTTTAATTTTCTTCATGGTAATCTTTACTGTTATTCCTTTAAGTTTTTGTAATCTTTGATTTTTTCTCCTATTTATTTCTTTAGTGTTGTTTTTGTGCTAAGGTTTTTATTCTTTTTTCATCTTTCCCTAGGTTTCTTCTTTGGGACTTTTTTATTTTGTTCTTGATTACGACATCAATTTTCAATGCTCTTCTATTTAATTTCCCCAGATGCTTTTTGTGTATGACTGATCTTTATTATCACTTGCACATTCATTTTCACTCTGCGAAACGGTGATTTTTTTAACAACTTAGCATCATGGTTTAGTAAAGTTTGCAATACATATCTAAGCGGTGAAAATTGCTACCTTTTCAAGTGATTGATCATTCCTACATGTAGGAGCTATGATTTTCACCACTCTCACATGTATTATAATTCCCTCATCCAAGATGTAGGAGAGGTGAAAATCACCGCTCCTGCAAAAAATTGATCTTCCCCCTTTGTGCATAAGCCCTGAAAAGTTCCACTTTTTCACATGAATTGACATTATACTAACCATGTAGAAGCAGGGATTTTTAGAGCTCGAAAATGAAATTGAACTTTACACTAGGTGTTGTAGCACTGATTATTAACGCTCAGACATCAATTCCTTCCAAGTCTTTAAAGCATGTTGGAGCGCTGATTTTCAGCGCTTGTGCACCAAAATCAGAACTTCCAAGATGTAAGGGTGCCGATTTTCAATGCCCTTGCACAAAAGACATTTTTTCACTAAGTTCTCAATATATCATTCCATTTTCTTTCCAAACCTTGTTCCACTATTATTGCTTTATTTTTCATGCTTCATAGCTCACATTTTATCATTCCAAAATGCTTTCACAGCTTCACGTATTCCAATCACTCTTATAACGCATATACTCCTAACATCTCATAATCCATGCTTTCTTGTAGTTTCTTTAGAGCTCTCATCAGGAGATCTCCAAATGTGAATTTTTATTAGTCTTTGGTACTCTTAGATGACAATAGAATAATCTTCATTGTCTTCCAAAAAGAGAAAATGAAGTACAAGTACCAAGGCATTTATCCTCATACCATTATGATCTCAAAGATTTGTCACCTTGATATGTATTATTTTTGGAAAAGAATAGAAAAAAAACATTTAGAAGAAAATTTATGAACAATCATCCATAGAAATCTACATCTAGTGGCTTCTTTTCTAGTTGTAGCTCACTACATGAAATTTGTTCTTTAGGTTGCCTCGCATTATATCAAGGAGGAAAGAAGTGTCAGAGATTATTCTAGAAAAATCATGATGTGATTGGATCCAGAGTTTTTTGATATAGTTTTATGGGTTCCACACATGGAAAAATATACAAATGTTTCCATTCAACAAGCACATGAGGTTTATGAAAAATATCCTAACAAAGCTAAACAATTGATAAATTCTCAATGGTTGAAGACTCCAAGGCCCACTATCTCTAGATGGCCCAAAGGTCTTCCATGAAGTAATTTCAAGGACTATGTTTAGAATACGATCAATCTTCTGAGAAGGGTGAAAGGCTTTCCTATTTCATTCCATTTTCAAGATTGGATGTACGAGTATATCTGAATCATCAGAAAGAGGAAAGCACACATAGACTAGGGAATGTAGATAAGTGATGGGATTCATGAGTAGCTCATCAATGTATAAACCACATTAAAGTTTTACATGACATCCTACCTATTGTATATTACTACTATTATGAGATAATTTCCAAGATTTTCAACAAAAGGTTACATATATCTTGTGTCAGTATATGAGTTCTACTCCTAGATCACCTTGAGAAATAGTATCAAGCATTTTAGCAGAGTCACTGATGCTTTCTTTGCACCTCTTCTTTTCACTTTTGATCCAACTCTTGAGAAGAAGAGAGTATGAGATGAAGCCTTCAAGGTTTCTAGTAAGTTTGGATGTATCTTCTTACAATTTCCTACTTTCACATATTTAAGAGTAGGTTGTTATACAGGGTTCCCATACATGTTACCTAGATATGCTTCCAACAAATGGATATTAATGGAGTTGTGTAGATAGTTGATCATAGTCCATTAGGAACACCAAAAATTTCATACAACAGGCTTTAAGTTTCCAATTAATATTGGAAGGTATACTATTCAAAATGTGCAAAAGGAAAAATCAGTAGCTACAATGATGCAGATTATGATCATAAGGTCATACAGGTACAAATTTCATTTTGATTACAAAAATGTGAATAGAAAGCTTAAGAAGGATCATCACCATGTCTACCATTTTGAGGATATATGGGAAGACTGTAGAGATGAGGAGGACATTCAAAGAATTTATTTTTGTAGGTTAACTATGGAAAAAATTATGGACCTTGGCATGGCTGATATTCTAGAAGGTTTTGAAGATCCTGGTGATATCATAAATTTTGCATATGAAGAAGAAGAAATTTCTAGTAAGCCTTTACCTCATGTGTAATGGTCCAAGAAAGAAAGTGTTTCCATCAGAGAAAGAGTTGGTCCTATTTTTCATAACATAGGTGAATGGTTGTAGAATGGTTGTAGAGGCATGGCTTTCAATTAAAATCTTTCAGAATAGAATCTAAGGGACAAACACTAAGAGGTGAAACCGGATGACAACAAGAACTCTGCACTAAACATAAATATGTTGCTGCTCCCTCTTCTTCACAAAGGGGTCCTAAGATCAAATTTATTTGTTGTAAAAGTAGTGCACAGACAACTGAAGAATATTAGGCTACTAAGGAAGAACAACCATTTGTAGAAGAAAAAGAGGTTACATATGAGGAATGATCATCATCAAAAGAAGTAGAGAATGAAAATGAGGAATCAGAAGAGTCTGCATAAGATGAATATTCTAAAGAAGTTGAAGGAGAGGAAAAGGTAATGAGGAAGAAGAAAGGCATAATGATGAAATACAATTATCTCCCCATGAAAACATTATGGATGATCCCCCTCATACATTATATCCTATTACTACCAATGTTCCTCACACTCCAAATCCTACTACTCCTCCAACTCCTCCTCCCATTTCACCTCCTCTTATAGCAACTCTACATGTAGTGAAGGTTACCATTCCTTCTTCAACATCATCAATCCTTTCCACTCCTCATGTGGGTTCCATTTTTCAAACTGTTGATGTTTCCTCAAGTTCTCCATCATCTATCTAGAGTCTATCTTCTCCATCATATGATATCTCTTCTTAGGCTGAGTTTGATAGGTTCATGAAGGATTCATTGTAGGATCCTCTTGGTTTTCAATCTACTAGTGCAATCATGATCAATACTATTCCAATTGTTACTATAACACCCATTTCTATAGAGGAAGTTGTTACATAAGAACTAACAGTAAGTCAACAAATAAATACTTCATTTCTTCCCCCTTATCTAATCTCACAAGTATATAAGAACAAGAAGTAGATGGTTTTCCCAAATGAGCTAGATCTTGAAGAGATAGTTCTTCCAAAATCCAAGGGGAAAAAGAAGGCAAAGATTCATTCAGGACTTCATGTGGACAAGTCAAGTCACCCGTATGTGGATAGTGGATTACCTCCACATGTTAGGGTGATGTGAATATGGAAGATTACATCGTAAGAAGGGTCAAACATGGGAAGGTAACTAATGCAAGTGCCAAAGAATATGCGCTAGTGACACTGAATGCATTGTCAGATAGACTTGATAAGATGATGCAAGCTAGAAATATGTACAAGGAAAATTTTGAACGGTATGCATCAGTTTTGAGAAAGATCATAGGTACCTCAGATAATGTGCAACTTATGGACATGGTAAATGTTGAAGAACCAATGGTGCAAAATGTGGAGAATTTTTACTCCAAGGGAAAAGTGTTGTATGAATTTGTTGATGAGATAATAGATTAGGGTTCACAACTCATAGCTTTCATTGATGAAAAGAATGTTCAATTATCTAAAATGAAATTGGAATTGGAAAAGGTAGAAGCATACTTTCCTTGGAGAAAAAGGAGATGGAACAAAGTCTCACATTTTGGTTTCAAATGAAGGAAACTAAGTTGAGAAAATTAGTGGAATTCAGGGTAATTCCTAAAAAAGATAAGTATGTGGAAGTAAAGGAGTCTCTTATAAACCACATGAAAGTCATCAAGTCTCTCATCAAGGACATACAACAAGTGCAAGAATATGTCAAAGGGCATCATATTGTCATGGTGAATGGAATTGAGGAGTTGCCAGGAAAAATCCTTGATGATGATCATACCTTCTTCCTGATAAGTGAGATTGCTCAAATCTTCAAAGAAGCTATCATGAAGCAGGTGGAAAATGAAGGATTTTAAAAGACTTCAACACATGCCTTTTGTCACGTATGAAATTTATTTGGACAACCTCAAGATGCATCTAGATAGATGCAAAAATATTTTCTCTTCTGCAAGGAAGTCAATCATAAGAGTTCATACAATTATTAACTATATAGTTGGTCCATATGAGGCAATCATGCAGGAGATTAAGAAGAAATATGAAGACTTCCATGGCAAGAGAAAGGAACCATAAAAAACTTCTTATATCTCCAGAGTTAGTTAGTTCATATGCTTTCTTATATGCTTTATGTAGATAGGCTTTGACATTTTACATGTCATTTTGGAAAAGGTAATTACATGTAAAACAAATATGTTCTCATACATTTATGGATGAAATTTTTGAATAAGTCAACTAGTTAGTTAGGGTTTTCCTAGATTATCTCTCCTCTCCCATCTATAAAGAAGAGAAGATTCTATTGTATTATGCACCTTTTATCTTATGAAACGAAGTGCTACCCAATTGTACAAGGTCATAAGTCAAATATCAATGAGATCATACAAGACCACAATGTACACCAAAGATGTATCAAGGAAATACTTCATAAATCAATATAAGTCCATTCAACAACAATCTAAACCAACTCCCATAACATACTTCTAGAGGAACACAATAAAGTAAAACACCAGGGCAACTAGGGGAGAGTGTCATCGCATGGCTTAACATGGATTTTCCAGGCTACCTATTGCAAGGTACCGCCTCCATCTACTGACGGATTATCCAGGCAACCAAGCACTAGGAACCTCCTCCATCTATGGTTATCCAGGCTACCTATCTCAAGGAACCACCCCATAGGGTTGCTCATGCGGACCCGTTAACCATTCATGAAGACAAGGCAACGATCTTGCCAACCACGGCCTTCTCAATCTCCTTTAGCCTGTGATAGCACTAAAAGGCGGATGAGGCATCAATTTTTAAGCCTTATAAGGATATTACTACCCAACCCTCCTAAGTTAATTATTAGGTTTTCACTTGATTACTAACTCACTTATGGGTTATCCTGTGCCTTTCCCCCTTAAACGGGGTGTCGGCCCCCACGAGGAGCCACTCTCCCTAGAGTCCCAACAACATCAAAGCAAAAACCAAGGGTTGTACAACATAACAAGAACATTAGATCACAATAGAGAAACATGTGAGGCATTACCCATCTCGCTATAAATACATTATCAAAATCTCAATGATTCCCGTACAACCCTTTTAAAATCATGAAACCAAAACACTTGCCACATCAAGGGCACATAAAAGGAGAGACACTAACCAACAATAAAACAAACAAGCCTCTGGAAGACTCTCAAAAAGTTTACACTAGGGTTTCCCCATCAAAGAACTGACAACAAAATTGCAAGGCCATAAGAACTATTTTCAATTTAAATATAATGAGTGAATACACCAAAATAAGATCAACAACTCCATTCAAACAACATCAACAACTTCGATACAAACTAAATCGGAAATCCAAGGGAAACCTCTATTTTCTCCTCTCGGAATACCCATAACTCAAAGAACTTTTCAATTTGACTCATTAACAACTCAAGCAGAATCATCAATCATGATAATGATAACATTAACCGATTTACCACTTAGGGTAAAGGAACCAAAAAAAACATATGGGTTCCCAACGAATAGCAACATACATTAATTGAGAGAAAATCCCCAACTCAAAATCAACTCACGAAAAGTCACATCGAAAGGATCTATAAAAACAATCCATAAAACCACACATTCAAATACAATATATCCATTCATTCAATAAGAAGTAACTTGAAACAATCTAAAAAGAACATTATTTTAAAGATCAATCATTTCCAACATTTAAGGATATCACAATATTGTGAAGTGAAGATATAATCTGATGTTTTTAAGCCATAAGACACTAATCACAAGTATACTCTTCCAAACACAAATTAAAACAAATATATTCCAATTTACACATTATATTGTTACTCTTAAATATCAAAAATCTCCATTCCTAATTCTATCACTCTCTTTTTTGTCAATATTACTTAATTCCTTTATATAAAACAAGTTAATAACTTTACGACAATATAATTCAAGAACCTCCTTAATATTACTCAATTAATCATCTAAACTATTTAATCATTCTCTTTCTTCTCTTTAAATTAATTGTTGCACCTAATTTAACTACACCTTACATAATTATTTTTCGAAACACTTCCTTTTAGAAAAATCATTCACTCAAAATCATTTCTTCAACATAACTTAAACACAATAAATTATCTAAGAAGGCCAAAAATATTCTTTTCTCATATGAATTTAAAATAATTTTCACATAATAAACACATAGAATATTTCATCTTATTTTTATTTATTTTTAATTATCTCTAATTTCCTTTATAAGAATAAAACCAACTATAACTTAATTTCCAAAATTTAGTAGATCTAAACTCCTACATATCTAACCTAATGAGTTAACCTTTCCTTAAGCAATTTTCCAATCTTTTTAAATTACTATATACATCTTTTGATAGAAAATCACTATTCCCTTAGCCTAATTCCTCAACAAGTCACTTTAAATCAAACTCATCATTTATCATTATCTAAATCAGTAAGGCCGAACGTTAGATTTACATCTCTAGCTAACATAAATTATGAATATCATAAAACTTTTAAGGAAATATAAACAAATACAATTTTGCACAATACAATTCCCATCAATACACTATTTGTGAGCTTAATCCTTAAACATTAAATTTTTAACAGGACCATTTGGGCTTTAGTAAACTAGAAATATAAGAATATGAAATGTGTAACTGGCTCAATTAATTCGGGAGAATTATTTCTTCTGAAGGCCTCATTAGAAAACTAAAGGATTAATCAAATAGAAGAGAACTATTTTACAACAAGATTGGTTCGGGTTCTCTACTCGCTTCATTTAATTCTTTCCTGAGTTTCCTTAAAGAAAAATTAAGATATCTGGCTATTACATATTTTGGTGGATATATACATCAGAACCTAAATTTCTTATTCATACACATCTAGGAAAGCAAAGCACTTCACATCTTTTCTTTGCCTCTACTAAAATAATGTAATCCATATATGGAAGCAATCCGTAAAGAAACTAGCTTAGTCATCTAATTTACTCGAGAACTAGGTGCTTTGGTTGCTATTTGGAAAGATAAATTAAAGATTTGTCTTTGACATCAAATTTTGTTTTTTTTTTAAAATCCCAGAATACAAACTGTGTGAGCTATCCTACATCTTGTATTTATGGATGTGGATGTGTTCTACTGAGACTGATCTTAAGAAAACCTAATGCGTGTGGATTCTCTTAAGATTGTTAAGGTAGTGTTTGATCATACTCGATGAGTCAAGAGAAACACTAGATATTCAATTGAAACACATAAAGGAAAAAGGAAAAACCAATAGATATTGACTAAATGCAAATGCTAGATACATTCGCAGAAATCAAATGGGTAATATGGCTAAGCTAGGGAATCATCGATGAGATAAAAGAGCAGACTTAAAATCCATAAATGAAATCCATAAGAATGTAGACAATATTATAATTGAAAAAAAAGATAAGATCAATAATTTGATGAATACCAGATGCAAGACCTTATGATTCTCTGGAAACTTTCTGCAAAATTCCTAAAGAATTAACAGTCTGTCCTCCTTTTCCTTTCCTACCACGGCGAGGATGAAGACTTGTGGCCAGGCACTCGCAGCAAAATGCCAGTCCCTCTCTTGCAGGTTGCCAATTATATTAGAAAGTGAATATTGGAATTTGGAAATATCGCCATCTCCTTGCTTAATTAAAGATATTTTCAAGTGTTGCAGCTGCAATAGATTGTTAGGAGATTCAAGTAGGTTATTTAAACCTTTAAACTTCCTATTATATTCCTGTGCGCGGCGGTGATAGGTTGACACAGAAATCACAAAAATTGTTTAAACGTTTAAGCTTCCTGTTATGATCAGGTGTGACGGTTGAGACCGACTGATAATGACATCAGAGAGATTATTTAAATTTCTACACCTTTGCTAGTCTAAAAGCTATAGCTGTGACAGGTTGCCAATGGTTTCAGGGAGACTATTTAATTCTGAACAAAACCTCAACTCTAAATGCAGTATCAGTGACAGGTTGCCAAAAGGTGATTGTAAAGTTGAAGTCAATACCATTATCCATGTTATCATGGGCTCACCCAAAAAGGGAACTGCTAAAATAGGACAGTAACTTGAAAAATACCCAAATCGATAGTCTACAAAGAAATATTATAACCGTCTTCTTCCTTTTCCTTAGTAAGACTAATGTTATGGAGGATTCAAGGGAATCGAATAGCTCTTATTAAGTTCTTTGCTGTTTGAACATTTTAAAAAAGGTAAAACTGTGCATAATAACAAATAAGATTTACATGAATTCAGATTCTAATAAATGAATGATTATTTACCTTAATCCCAAAACGTATGCAATTCAAAGCTTTTGCTTCGCCCTAACTACTTCAATACTTCATGCATGCTTCTTTAATGCTACCATGATTCTCCAAGGTCTACTAGCTTGGCATCGATCAACACTTTTTCTTCTCATATTCCTGTGTTTGGCAGCGCGTACCATTCGAGCTACCCTTCCTCCCTCCAAAAGCTAAATAAGGTTATTATTTATTTTTCATATTCTACAGTTCTCTTCGACTTCCAATTGCTCCATAGGTGTAGTTTCTTTCCAGCTTTTCTTGTTTTTAAAACACTTCAGCTTCCTATCTCCTTATCCTTTTAAATTTCTTATTATAATAATTATCTTTTCAAGATTATTTTGTTCATAATTATTATTAACTTCAATTTAACGCAACAATTTAAATCAATTTATCTAATAATATCACTTTTACTTTTAACGAATTAGTTTAATTTGATCATTTATTCTAAATCATTTGATTTAATTTAATTGATTATTATTTTAATTTCTAATTATATTTTAAATAACCTTGTAAATCACTTATGATTTAATTAATTATATAAACATTACTACTAACATATGATATTTTCACACAATCAAATAACACAGTAATCAATGAAGCACACACAAATACTCACACAAAAGTCCAGAACAACCGACACAGAGGGGCACTACATCCTCCCCCCCTTAGGCATCGACTTACTCCTGGAAGTCGAGCTCAAGCATAAACATGGTAACACAACAATATCAATGATCATAAGTACATCAACACCATAAATTAAAACATTAATTAAATGTCATCAAGTAAGCAACGAAAATTAAACAAACCAAAAATAAGGAAATGATACCAAAACGATAATAGTGATCGGGTTGCAACCAGACTAATTTTCCAAACACAAGGACTAGTGATGAACTGGGTTGGGGAAACTTTCTTGTTAGCTCCAATGTTCAACGTCAAGCCCATTGGGTGTATATAATGCTTGCCCTGTCCTGACAATGCAGGTGGAATCGAGACTTAATTCTTGCAATTCCTGCATGCAAACAAACGTTGTGCACAATACATATATATCACAAATATATTGTGAGAGGAATTCCCAGCATAGTAGGGCACTCGCAAGTGAGTGATACCACATGGTCCCTCCCACCAAACCACACATAATAGTCACAACAATTCTAGTAACTCGTAAATAGTTTGCTTCTTATTAGTTAAGCAATATTCCTATAAGGATGCTAACCATAAACCTAATTCATCTACTATATCAAATGAATTACTACTTGAATTTATAAGTATCTATACCTACATATTACAATTGCTTTACCTTCATCACTACGTTTCTGAAGCCAACTTCCTGTAAATCATAAGCTACCATAGAACATTGCACATTAGTACCAATAATTCAAGTTGCGTCTTAACCTCAAGATACTATATTCTACTAAAAATCATAGAATAATTATCCACAAAACCTCACATCTTCGTTAAAACTCATAATTTTCACACAAAGAACTCCACTTTAACCATTATTCAACACCAAATCTCACATCAATTTCAATAAAAAGGGTAAAATTTTACACCTTCATAGATTCAAGAAACATAATTCATCACTCAAGGACAACAAAATCGCAGATTCCACACACACTTGACATATTCACACACATAAAACACATCACCAAGAAACATATCACACTAAAACTCAAGGGTCCATAGAGCATCCCCAACAGGAAGGATATCGGTGCATTGCGCACTACACCGAGGGTCCTATCCTTTCCCATCAGTTTCCTGCACCATCGACCCGACACCGGTTAATAGAAGAAACTCAGGTTCACAACAATAACAAAAGAAAAGTGAAACTCAAGACTCACGGGTCTAACACAAGGTTACATAGTGAGCACACATAGTGCCCAGTGTATGAACCTATGCTCTGATACCATGTTGTAACGCCCCGTCATGTGAACCCCAAAGGACAATTAAACAATAATTACTGCACAATTTTTTAATTTTATTTTTAAGTAAACATAACATACATGTGATACACATTAAGTCATGACATGAATTTCATTTAAATAGATTCACTAACACATACATCCATTGGGGTACACGAGGAGACATTACAAACTTAAATCCATAACAAAGTAAACATTAACAAATGTAACACTTACATGAAAAATTCATTGATAAGAATACCATGATTAACTCAACACATTGAATAACAACTGCCATGGCCAGTATCCACACTAAGTTTAACATTACATTACAGTACAATGTTTAAGAAGTGCAATGATACAAAAGTGTTTCCAATCATGAACAGAAACCATACAACAAGATAACATGATGCACAAAATCATAACCGGATCCAAGATAGATACAACTCTGGAGTCGCCGCAACAGCACCAATCCGCACCTCTCGATCCTCGACTAGGCACCCAATGGGGTGCTTAGCACGTTCCACCCGACCACGTAGGTCTGAAGACCCACCCCCTCTGCTAAGGAGCTAACAAGAAAGAGACCTCAACCAAGAACATCCAAACAGGGAACCACAAGACTAAACATCATACAAAAGTATCATAAAACTCAAGGATTACAATGACATAATCAACAACATCGAAGAGTCAACATAATAACTTAAAGTCATAAATCTCATCACATTAAACAAAAAAATAACCAGTAAACAAGTAACCAAAGGAAGATCATGAAACACTTCCAAAAGAAACTAAATTAATAAACATAATACAATTCCAAATTGCAAATTAAATAATACAATAACATCATTTCACAGTACCAGAAGAGTACAAGGTCATAAGTCAAATATCAATGAGATCATACAAGACCACAATGTATACCAAAGATGTATCAAGGCAATACTTCATAAATCAATATAAGTCCATTCAACAACAATCTAAACCAACTCCCATAACATACTTCCAGAGGAACACAATAAAGTAAAACACTAGGGCAACTAGGGGAGAGTGTCATCGCATGGCTTAACATGGGTTCTCCAAGCTACCTATTGCAAGGTACCGCCTCCATCTACTGACGGATTATCCAGGCAACCAAGCACTAGGAACCTCCTCCATCTATGGTTATCCAGGCTACCTATCTCAAGGAACCGCCCCATAGGGTTGCTCATGCGGACCCGTTAACCATTCATGAAGACAAGGCAACGATCTTGCCAACCACAGCCTTCCCAATCCCCTTTAGCCTGTGATAGCACTAAAAGGCGGATGAGGCATCAATTTTTAAGCCTTATAATGATATTACTACCCAACCCTCCTAAGTTAATTATTAGGTTTTCACTTGATTACTAACTCACTTATGGGTTATCCTATGCCTTTCCCCTTAAACAGGGCGTCGGCCCCCACGAGGAGCCACTCTCCCTAGAGTCCCAACAACATCAAAGAAAAAACCAAGGGTTGTACAACATAACAAGAACATTAGATCACAATAGAGAAACATGTGAGGCATTACCCATCTCGCTATAAATACATAATCAAAATATCAATGATTCCCGTACAACCCTTTTAAAATCATGAAACCAAAACACTTGCCACATCAAGGGCACATAAAAGGAGAGACATTGACCAACAATAAAACAAACAAGCCTCTGGAAGACTCTCAAAAAGTTTACACTAGGGTTTCCCCATCAAAGAACTGACAACAAAATTGCAAGGCCATAAGAACTATTTTCAATTTAAATATAATGAGTGAATACACCAAAATAAGATCAACAACTCCATTCAAACAATATCAACAACTTCGATACAAACTAAATTGGAAATCCAAGGGAAACCTCTATTTTCTCCTTTCAGAATACCCATAACTCAAAGAACTTTTCAATTTGACTCATTAACAACTCAAGCAGAATCATCAATCATGATAATGATAACATTAACCGATTTACCACTTAGGGTAAAGAACCAAAAGAAAACATATGGGTTCCCAACGAATAGCAACATACATTAATTGAGAGAAAATCCCCAACTCAAAATCAACTCACGAAAAGTCACATCGAAAGGATCTATCAAAACAATCCATAAAACCACACATTCAAATACAATATATCCATTCATTCAATAAGAAGTAACTTGAAACAATCTAAAAAGAACATTATTTTAAAGATCAATCATTTCCAACATTTAAGGATATCACAATATTGTGAAGTGAAGATATAATCTGATGTTTTTAAGCCATAAGACACTAATCACAAGTATACTCTTCCAAACACAAATTAAAACAAATATATTCCAATTTACACATTATATTGTTACTCTTAAATATCAACAATCTCCATTCCTAATTCTATCACTCTCTTTTTTGTCAATATTACTTAATTCCTTTATATAAAAAAAGTTAATAACTTTACGACAATATAATTCAAGAACCTCCTTAATATTACTCAATTAATCATCTAAACTATTTAATCATTCTCTTTCTTCTCTTTAAATTAATTATTGCACCTAATTTAACTACACCTTACATAATTATTTTTCGAAACATTTCCTTTTAGAAAAATCATTCACTCAAAATCATTTCTTCAACATAACTTAAACACAATAAATTATCTAAGAAGGCCAAAAATATTCTTTTCTCATATGAATTTAAAATAATTTTCACATAATAAACACATAGAATATTTCATCTTATTTTTATTTATTTTTAATTATCTCTAATTTCCTTTATAAGAATAAAACCAACTATGACTTAATTTCCAAAATTTAGTAGATCTAAACTCCTACATATCTAACCTAATGAGTTAACCTTTCCTTAAGCAATTTTCCAATCTTTTTAAATTACTATATACATCTTTTGATAGAAAATCACTATTCCCTTAGCCTAATTCCTCAACAAGTCACTTTAAATCAAACTCATCATTTATCATTATCTAAATCAGTAAGGCCGAACGTTAGATTTACATCTCTAGCTAACATAAATTATGAATATCAGAAAAATTTTAAGGAAATATAAACAAATACAATTTTGCACAATACAATTCCCATCAATACACTATTTGTGAGCTTAATCCTTAAACATTAAATTTTTAACAGGACCATTTGGGCTTTAGTAAACTAGAAATATAAGAATATGAAATGTGTAACTGGCTCAATTAATTCGGGAGAATTATTTCTTCTGAAGGCCTCATTAGAAAACTAAAGGATTAATCAATATAAGTCCATTCAACAACAATATAAACCAACTCCCATAACATACTTCCAGAGGAACACAATAAAGTAAAACACCTGGGAAACTAGGGGAGAGTGTCATTGCATGGCTTAACATGGATTCTCCAGGCTACCTATTGCAAGGTACCGCCTCCATCTACTGACGGATTATCCAGGAAACCAAGCACTAGGAACCGCCTCCATCTATGGTTATCCAGGCTACCTATCTCAAGGAACCACCCCATAGGGTTGCTCATGCGGAACCGTTAACCTTTCATGAAGACAAGGCAACGATCTTGCCAACCACGGCCTTCTCAATCCCCTTTAGCCTGTGATAGCACTAAAAGGTGGATGAGGCATCAATTTTTAAGTCTTATAATGATATTACTACCCAACCCTCCTAAGTTAATTATTAGGTTTTCACTTTATTACTAACTCACTTGTGGGTTATCCTGTGCCCTTCCCCTTAAACGGGGCGCCGGCCCCCATGAGGAGCCACTCTCCCTAGAGTCCCAACAACATCAAAGCAAAACCCAAGGGTTGTACAACATAACAAGAACATTAGATCACAATAGAGAAACATGTGAGGCATTACCCATCTCGCTATAAATACATAATCAAAATCTCAATGATTCCCGTACAACCCTTTTAAAATCATGAAACCAAAACACTTGCCACATCAAGGGAACATAAAAGGAGAGACATTGACCAACAATAAAACAAAAAAGCCTCTGGAAGACTCTCAAAAATTTTACACTAGGGTTTCCCCATCAAAGAACTGACAACAAAATTGCAAGGCCACAAGAACTATTTTCAATTTAAATATAATGAGTGAATACACCAAAATAAGATCAACAACTACATTCAAACAACATCAACAACTTCGATACAAACTAAATCAAAAATCCCAGGGAAACCTCTATTTTCTCCTCTCGGAATACCCATAACTCAAAGAACTTTTCAATTTGACTCATTAACAACTCAAGCGGAATCATCAATCATGACAATGATAACATTAATCGATTTACCACTTAGGGTAAAGAACCAAAAGAAAACATATGGGTTCCCAACAAATAGCAACATACATTAATTGAGAGAAAATCCCCAACTCAAAATCAACTCATGAAAAGTCACATCGAAAGGATCTATCAAAACAATCCATAAAACCACACATTCAAATACAATATATCCATTCATTCAATAAGAAGTAACTTGAAACAATCTAAAAAGAAAATTATTTTAAAGATCAATCATTTCCAACATTTAAGGATATCACAATATTGCGAAGTGAAGATATAATCTGATGTTTTTAAGCCATAAGACACTAATCACAAGTATACTCTTCCAAACACAAATTAAAATAAATATATTCCAATTTACACATTATACTGTTACTCTTAAATATCAACAATCTCCATTCCTAATTCTATCACTCTCTTTTTTGTCAAGATTACTTAATTCCTTTATATAAAACAATTTAATAACTTTACGACGATATAATTCAAGAACCTCCTTAATATTACTCAATTAATCATCTAAACTATTTAATCATTCTCTTTCTTCTCTTTAAATTAATTGTTGCACCTAATTTAACTACACCTTACATAATTATTTTTCGAAACATTTCCTTTTAGAAAAATCATTCACTCAAAATCATTTCTTCAACATAACTTAAACACAATAAATTATCTAAGAAGGCCAAAAATATTCTTTTCTCATATGAATTTAAAATAATTTTCACATAATAAACACATAGAATATTTCATCTTATTTTTATTTATTTTTAATTATCTCTAATTTCCTTTATAAGAATAAAACCAACTATAACTTAATTTCCAAAATTTAGTAGATCTAAACTCCTACATATCTAACCTAATGAGTTAACCTTTCCTTAAGCAATTTTCCAATCTTTTTAAATTACTATATACATCTTTTGATAGAAAATCACTATTCCCTTAGCCTAATTCCTCAACAAGTCACTTTAAATCAAACTCATCATTTATCATTATCTAAATCAGTAAGGCCGAACGTTAGATTTACATCTCTAGCTAACATAAATTATGAATATCAGAAAACTTTTAAGGAAATATAAACAAATACACTTTTGCACAATACAATTCCCATCAATACACTATTTGTGAGCTTAATCCTTAAACTTTACATTTTTAACAGGACCATTTGGGCTTTAGTAAACTAGAAATATAAGAATATGAAATGCGTAACAGGCTCAATTAATTCGGGAGAATTATTTCTTCTGAAGGCCTCATTAGAAAACTAAAGGATTAATCAAATAGAAGAGAACTATTTTACAACAAGATTGGTTCGAGTTCTCTACTCGCTTCATTTAATTCTTTCCTGAGTTTCCTTCAAGAAAAATTAAGATATTTGGCTATTACATATCTTGGTGGATATATACATCAGAACCTAAATTTCTTATTCGTACACATCTAGGAAAGCAAAGTACTTCACATCTTTTCTTTTCCTCTACTAAAATAATGTAATCCATATATGGAAGCAATCCATAAAGAAACTAGCTTAGTCATCTAATTTACTCAAGAACTTGGTGCTTTGGTTGCTATTTGGAAAGATAAATTAAAGATCTATCTTTGACATCAAATTTTGTTTTTTTAGAAATCCCAGAATACAAACTGTGTGAGCTATCCTACATCTTGTATTTATGGATGTGGATGTGTTCTACTGAGACTGATCTTAATAAAACCTAATGCGTGTGGATTCTCTTAAGATTGTTAAGGCAGTGTTTGATCATACTCGGTGAGTCAAGAGAAACACTAGATATTCAATTGAAACACATAAAGGAAAAAGGAAAAACCAATAGATATTGACTAAATGCAAATGCTAGATACATTCGCAGAAATCAAATGGGTAATATGGCTAAGCTAAGGAATCATCGATGAGATAAAAGAGCAGACTCAAAATCCATAAATGAAATCCATAAGAATGTAGACAATATTATAATTGAAAAAAAAGATAAGATCAAGAATTTGATGAATACTAGATGTAAGACCTTATGATTGTCTGGAAACTTTCTGCAAAATTCCTAAAGAATTAACAGTCTGTCCTCCTTTTCCTTTCCCACTGCTGCGAGGATGAAGACTTGTGGCTAGGCACTCGCAGCAAAACGCCAGTCCCTCTCTTTGCAGGTTGCCAATTATATTAGAAAGTGAATATTGGAATTTGGAAATATCGCCATCTCCTTGCTTAATTAAAGATATTTTCAAGTGTTGCAGCTGCGATAGATTGTTAGGAGAATCAAGCAGGTTATTTAAACCTTTAAACTTCCTATTATATTCCTATGCGCGGCGGTGATAGGTTGACACAGAAATCACAAAAATTATTTAAACATTTAAGCTTCCTGTTATGATCAGGTGTGATGGCTAAGACCGACTGATAATGACATCAGAGAGATTATTTAAATTTATACACCTTTGCTAGTCTAAAAGCTATAGTTGCGATGGGTTGCCAATGGTTTTAGGGAGACTATTTAATTCTGAACAAAACCTCAACTCTAAATGCAGTATCAGTGACAGGTTGCCAAAAGGTGATTGTAAAGTTGAAGTCAATACCATTATCCATGTTATCATGGGCTCACCCAAAAAGGGAACTGCTAAAATAGGACAGTAACTTGAAAAATACCCAAATCGATAGTCTGCAAAGAAATATTATAACTGTCTTCTTCCTTTTCCTTAGTAAGACTAATGTTATGGAGGATTCAAAGGAATCGAAAGGCTCTTATTAAGTTCTTTGTTGATTGACCACTTTTAAAAAGGTAAAACTGTGCATAATAACAAATAAGATTTACATGAATTCAGATTCTAATAAATGAATGATTATTTACCTTAATCCCAAAACGTATGCAATTCAAAGCTTTTGCTTTGCCCTAACTACCTCAATACTTCATGCATGCTTCTTTAATGCTACCATTATTCTCCAAGGTCTACTAGCTTGGCATCGATCAACACTTTTTCTTCTCATATTCCTGTGTTTGGCAGGGCATACCATTCGAGCTACCCTTCCTCCCTCCAAAAGCTAAATAAAGTTATTATTTATTTTTCATATTCTACAGTTCTCTTCGACTTCCAATTGCTCGATAGGTGTAGTTTCTTTCCAGCTTTTCTTGTTTTTAAAACACTTCAGCTTCCTATCTCCTTATCCTTTTAAATTCCTTATTATAATAATTATCTTTTCAAGATTATTTTGTTCATAATTATTATTAACTTCAATTTAACGCAACAATTTAAATCAATTTATCTAATAATATCACTTTTACTTTTAACGAATTAGTTTAATTTGATCATTTGTTCTAAATCATTTGATTTAATTTAATTGATTATTATTTTAATTTCTAATTATATTTTAAATAACCTTGCAAATCACTTATGATTTAATTAATTATATAAACATGACTACTAACATATGATATTTTCACACAATCAAATAACACAGTAATCAATGAAGCACACACAAATACTCACACAAAAGTCCAAAACAACCGACACAGAGGGGCACTACAAGTTTTCCTTTGTTTCAATAAGTAGTAAGAAGGGTGCCTCCCCTTTCCAAGAGGAGAGATTCTATCTAACATAACTGTTGCTAAAATCAAATTTTTATAATCTATTAAAAGGGATTATAGAATTTTCACCCAACAAAGCTCAAATTTGTCATGTAGATTCATAAAATAATAATACAATTGATTCTATTATATCCATCTAATATATTTATATGTGACCATTTCTTTCGATATCAAACATGTAGCTCCTTTCTCCTATAACTATTACTTGAATCTTGAAAGTGCCTTACACAAATAACTAGTTTATCAAAAAGATAGAGGAAAATTAGACAAAAAATTATTAGATGGTGGACCACATTTTTCTTATTTAGGATCTACAAAGCCTATGAGGATGTTTCAATTTTGGCCATGGTATAATTAAGGAGGACTAAAAATGGATTGGTTTTAATCATGAATATATTAGTTGACCTCACTTTAGGTAATTGAAACAAGTTTGCATATATGATTAAATAAATGGCAAGTACATGTATCACTACTTATGGATCTAAATAAATGAAAATTTTCTTGTTCTAGTACGGTTGTAGTGGTATCTCCTTGGGTACCCCTATTTTACCCATTTGTGGGGTTGGTTGTTGGCTAGGTTTTGGCCTTGTTTGGAGTGAGATGGAATTCTTATCTCTATTTTCTACTTCTATGAGTGGTGTTGTTTCCTACTTTTGTGTAGGAGATGGAACTCCTTCAGGGGTTTTGGTTCAATTTTGAGTGTATTTTTAGCTTATTACTGGGTTCCTTGTCTTTCCTTTCGGTAGTGACTAGTTGTCTTTTAAGATGTTGGTTCTATTGGTTTTTCTTTTCATGTGTGTTCTAGGTTTTTGTAGTTCTTTTGTTACTAGTTCCATGCTCT
Source organism: Sequoia sempervirens (assembly GCA_007258455.2). Classification (NCBI taxonomy): domain Eukaryota; kingdom Viridiplantae; phylum Streptophyta; class Pinopsida; order Cupressales; family Cupressaceae; genus Sequoia; species Sequoia sempervirens. The sequence continues at coordinate 23,820,021 of VDFB02271358.1, read as the reverse complement.
TGTCAAAAGCATGGGTTGTTAGTGTTCCTCTCTAGGATCACTTCTAGTGAGTCTTTCTTTTTTGTTGTCTCAATTTTTTTGAGCCCCCTCCCTTCTGCCTTGATGACTGCTTTGTAATGGGTGCAAACCCTTCTTGTCTTAATCTAATCAAAACAGTCACCCAAGATGTGGTATCAAAAGTTTGATTCCTTTGCATTGAAGTTGGGTTTTTTAGGTGTGAGGAGGAATTTTTATATTAAATTGAAACATCAAAAAAAGAGAGGAGGGTCCACAAGATGGGATATCAAATTGATACACCTTTCTTTTTCTTAGTTTCACTCAATTTATGAGGAGTATAATGCATAAATAACAATAAAAAATCAGACCTAACTATTATAACAATAAATAGGAAAGTTTTAAGATGCCAAAATGATGTGTACTTTGTTGAAAAGGTGTTGTTTTTGGCCTCACTAAGGACTCATTCGCCCAGTGGTCAATGAGTCCCTGGTAGGGTTCTAGAAAATCAATTTGTGATCCTATTCTTCAATGCCTACATCCCAAATCCCAAGTGTTCAGCTCCCAAAAGTCATAAGTAAATCATGTAGAGTATTTTTTGTGTTCTTGTAAGAAAGGTGACAACTTTTGAAACTTTAGAACTTTGAGATTTTTTTCTCTCCACTTGATCTTCAACCAAAAACCTGCAATCACACATCAAAGAGGAGAAAATGTTGATTGTTAGGGGATAAGGGTTTACCTTGGTCAAACCTTGTTTTGGTAATCAAACCTTGAATTGAAACAATATATAGAAGTAATGATGAATGAACAATGTAATGATACACCTCACCAATCCTCAATTGAACCTTGGAGTACAAATCAACAAATTAGCATGAAGTGGCTTTAATGTATGTAAATCTTGATATTGAATTTGGATATGAAAGAATGCTTGAATTGGATCTTCAATGCTACATCAATAGGTGAAATCACAATATTGTGTCTCACTTTTTTCCCAAGATGGGAATTTACATCAATACTTTTAACTAAATATTCATCTTCTCAGACCTATAATAGCAAAACCATTAAGAATTTGAAGATGATGTGAACTAGTGATTTCTGGCAATTTTTGTGTAAACTCTATTTTTTTTTTTTTAAATTCCAAAATAAATCATGAATCTTCAAACATCTTCTTTAATAACTAGTTTTAAACATAAAACACCATTTTTAGAAAGTAATGTTTGTGTCGTACAACATAACTTTTTTATATAAAGGATAAAATTATAATTTTTTAAATATAGATTCTCAACATCAATATCTAGGGAACGAATATTTTTCATAATTTTTTGTTACATATATTTTTTTTAATTAATTTTTGAAGTCATTGTACCTATAATTTGGACATGCATGTGTGTCGTACAACCTAACTTGTTTATATATCAAAATCCAATTTTTCTTTCTTTTTGTGAAATAAGGACATCAATACCTAGAGAAAGGGTATTTTTTGAAAAAAAATTACAATGGTTTACTATTTTTCCACCTTTGTAGAACAAAGAGCTTGATGTTTAGAGAAAAACCAATGTTTAGTAAAAATTTAAAATTAAATAGAAGATAAAATGAAAACATATCAAAACTATAATTGTTAGAAAGCTCATTTTTAGGGCTACAATCTTTCAAAAGATAATTTCTAAATGACATTATTTAATCCCTCAAAAGTTAAAGAAAAAAGTGTTTTTTTTCTAGCATTTTGATAGGTGTGAAGGAGATTCCATTGTAGGTATGATTTAATACTATAGGAGTTCTATCCAAGGGGGTTGGATCTAAGGGGGTATTATCTATCCCTCCTTAATTAAAACCCTTTAGATGGAGCCTCTCAAGTGTAAAATCATTTGTTTATCTAAAAAAAGTGATTTCAAGAAAAAATTAACATGTCCCAAAAGTAAGACACACTATTGTGGCAACACCCCAACATATTAGCTCAACAACATGCATGATGTACTATTCCTTTGACATGATGATATGACCTTTGATTGCTCAAATAAAACCTTGATAATTTTCCATTGAATTCCTTTGAAATTATCTTGAATTCTCTATAATTCTCTTGCTTTTGATCTCATGAAGTCACATAAAAATTCTTAGGTAGAACTATGTAAAATAACCCTATATTTATACTTAACTTAAGATATAATCCAAAAATTCAAATAACACAAGCCAACATCTAATATAGGATTTGAAATTACTAAAATCCCATAAAGAATATATTCAAAAGGGGGTGTCCTAAGTTAAGGAGGGCCCATTCGACATAGGGAAAATGGGTCCTAACACACTCAAGTAGGACAAGTTTCAGGGATATGAAGTAAGATGTAAAAAGTGGGTCCTAGGAGCTAGGAAGAACACATTCACCAAGTGGTGAATGGGTCCTAGGTCACTAGCCTAGGACTCAAACCTTGCTAAATTAAGTGTTGTGAAATATTATTAATGAGTTTCAGGCTTTATCCCTTGGAAAATGCAATAAATAAGGCTTGGATTTGAATTTAAGGTGTCAATTAAGCTCAATTGACCTTAATTAATTAATTAAAGCCCTAGATTAGTGTGGAAGTGTAAAGATGCACTTTAAAACACCGGAAATAAAGAATACTTAAGTCCATTTTATCATTAATTATTATTCCCAAACTAAGGGAAAAGGGATACCTTTTCTGTTACTACATTTTTCCCCCACTTTAGTTAGAGTATGACCCCATGTCAAACGCACACTAAAGTAAAGATTAAAGACACTTACATATGCAGCAATGAAAAAGATACACAATCATACCCTATCAAAGACCAAGAAAAAAAAGGAAAATAAAGGATCAAGCTTCGAACATTCCAACGTGATGTTGAGCGCAACTGTTTGTCCAAGAAAAGGATCAAGATTTGATAACCTGTCCAACATGATGTGGAATAGGTCGAGGCTATTTTTCCAAAAAGTGTTTATAAGCATAACACAATTTATACTATGTAAATGACACACACACGTGCTCACTCTAGGGTAGTGGAATCTCAGGTCATCCACTAGGTGAGCGTCCTAAAAAATGTGAGAAATGAGAGAATCATATTAGCCTCTCATACCATACCAAACTTATCCTCCTGACAACTTTAATAAAGCACCACAATTCTATGCACTTATGAATGTTATGTCTATAGGGTTTTGTTCAAGGGAATCTCACTTCATGTAAGGTCTTCTTGTTAGCGAAAGTTGTGCCTAATGTCTCCAAGAGATGACAAGTCAAGAATATCATATTGCCACTTATGGGATGCCTTGTATCACATCATGCCACTAAGGAAAAGTTGTACGCTTAGACATATCAAACTCTTTGAGGACATCAAACCCAATGACACCACCAAGAAAAGGATGCATCACAAGAAAGAGAAAATCACACCATGAAATATGCAAAATGTTGAAAGATGTCATCAATGTATGTCCCCACTTTAAAGCGGTTTCTAACACCATTGTTGTGAGAAACTAATTTAAAGTAGCCAATATTTACTCCTACAACATGAGAGATTTCCTTGGAAAAACCTATGCCAAGTCATATATTTCTAAAATAAAGCTACATCATAAATACTGGAGGGAGGGGTTTCCCCCAAGAATACATAAGGAATCTATGGATTCGGGGTCAATATGTCTTTGATACAATGTTTTTTTAGAGCATGAAACTATCATCATTCCCTAAATACTAATAGAACTAGAAGAATGACACATAGAGAGAGAGAAAACAAAGAAAAATTCTTCGAGTCAACATGGAAGAGACCTAAATGTCTTGACACCTTATGTCATCCCCAAAAGGAAAACAAAAGAAAAATGAAAAATATAAAATGTTTACGACATATAGAAGAATGTAGATACATATAAGGGAATGCAAAAAGAGAGAGAAAGAGAGATACATCAAATAGAACATCATAGGGGATCAGATTATGCGCATGCAATCACATAAAGAAACATGAAAAAGAAAACAAAGCAAAAGACTAGTAAGGCACATGCAAATCAACCTAAAGAAAGTCATCTACATCCCAATCTCGATCAGTATATATGGACATTATCATTCAAGTAATACAAGTTTGTAACATATGAGTAATACAACTATGTCTATGCCTAAACTCTTTAGCACTTCGGTTTTGTTTCAGTATGTTGTCAATTTGAGTTTGTGTAGGAGTGGGTTTATCAATCATAGGCTTCTTCTCTTCCTTTAGCAAAGGAACAAAAGGACCCATAGGAGGTTTTTCAACTGCTTTCTGTTTAGTCTTGTTAACGTGTTTGATTTTAGGAGGCAGAATGGGATTTTTTTGGTTATCTTGTGGTATCTTATAGGAAATTGTAGGAGGATTTTTCATAGGCTACTTTTGGATGTTCAGAAGGACTTGTGGTTCAATCATTGTTTCATCAAGGATAGTTGGATCAATCACTTGTTGAGGCATGTTTCTAAGGGATAATTAAGCTATAAACTTTGTATTTAACTTTTCATATGATTTGAAAAATAATTCCTCATGAGGTCTAATAGGTTCAATAGGCTCTAGCCAAAAGAAATTCAGTGAAAAGTTCCCTCAAGAAGACATAGGATTAAACCCATTATGATGCACAGTAAAGATTTCATTCCTGAAAGGAAACTTTAAACATTTATGCACAACCAATGGGATGGAATTCATGGAGAAAATCCATGGATAGCCTAACTTCACGCGAAATTGGTCCAATTGTAGGATGATTATGAATGATAAATGTAATGTTTTCAGTCCAACTTTTAAATGTTGATCTATCGAGCCTATCATTGGACAAGAAAAGCCATTATGTGTCTTGATCCATGCTTTCAATTTTTCATATATCTTCATAGAGTTCATGCACAAATAGAAATTATTGAATGATCACATTCTCTCCATAGGCAGGATCAATTAATATACCATTAGTGGGTTTGTTATTCATTCTTCTAGCTATGTAAAGAGGACCATCGGGTGCATGTTTAAGTATGTCTTTTTGTGAGAAAGTAATATCAAGAGGAATTTTGGTTGAGCCCTTTGAGGTTTAGCTTCAATAATGTTGATAAAGGCATGGGTGTAATTATTCTCTTGTTTCTATATGTTCTCATTTAGGAAGCAAATAAGGCTATTGACAATTTGTTCTCCATTTCCAATTTTAAGTAGTTTCCTTAGATTTTGTAAAGTAGGAAACATACTAATGTCCACATTTTTAGTAATAATAATGTCTTGGAAATTTTCTAGGCCTCCATATAGTCTTTTTATATCTTCTTTCGAGAAATGAACCTCATTCACATTTTTTGTAGGAAGTGAAGTCATGGGAAATGAGATATGCATGTTATGATCCATAAGGGGTTGATTATCAATACTATTAGGAAGAGAGCTAGAAAACCCAAGATCTACGATGAATGGGCTATCATGAGATGACATGAGTCTCAAACTACATCTCACAATAGTATTTCTAATAGGACACCAAGTTGTAAAGCTCATACAAGTTCTACAAAATTAATGTGCAAACCCAAAATGGAAAGAGGCTTGAAGTGAAATGCAATGACCTAGAATGAAATGCAATTTTTTTATTATACTATGCAACAATATGAAAATGGAATGTTGTAAATGCAATTTGAATTTAGACAATGCAGTAAATGATCTAAATTAAGTTAGATCCATTGAAAGGAATGAAACATAAATTAAACAAATTGAAACAAAGATCTAAAAGTAGCAAATAGAAGCACGGAACAAAAGTTTTCAATTTCCATAAATTCAAATTTAGGTATGATCAGGGACTCATTCACCCTAGAGTGAATGGCTCCTAGATTAGGGTTTTGAAATTTATTTGTATAGATTTTTAAGAATTTTTCTAATTATTTTTAGATTCAGGTCTACAATAGTAAGTTTTTGGTTTAGATTTTTGTAAATGCAAGTTGAAAAATGTGGCAAAATGATGAATTAAAAGACCTAGTTTGATATGCAATTTTTTTTAATTTGCAAAAGTAAGTGTAAGGAAAACTTAAGGTGCAGAACAAACTCTCCTAATGTGAAAACTCAGAGAAGAATGCAGATATGTCTTTAAATTTTCCAATTATAGTTCATTAAGATGTACATGATAGGAAGAATAGAATAGTGAAATAAACACATACACAATTGAACATCAGATTTACATGGGAAAACCATTACAGGAGAAAAACCCACCACACAAAAGAAAAATCTCTTGTATTACAGTAATTGAATTACATACAAGTTACAAACTCTCATTTTAGATAATCAATCTCACAGTAGCAACATTTCCCTGATCAACCTTGTATAAAAAAAATCTAATCACACTTTGTTATGTCTCTCTGTTACAATGCATATACAACATACAATGAATAAAGCACACTGATTCACTCGACCATCGAACCCATAACAATTATAGTACGTTGCAATGTATAGCAACAACCATGATCGAAATGTTCTCTGTACAAACAATTCAGTTTAGTTTCCTCTGTTGAGTAACTTTCAAACTTACTAGTCATCAAATGGCCATCTCCAAGTCAAAAAAATCCTCCACTATTTGGTGTACACCTCAGCAGTCAACCAAGTCTGCACTCATTCACCCATGGTTCGCTTCAAAGTTACAGTACAGTGGTTTGTCTAGCGCACAACTATCATGCTTGACCAAGTGTCACCACGGGGTGGCAATATACATTGCACTATCGCTAGATAGCTAGGAGGCTTCCACGAGATGTCAGTATACACCGCACTACCATTAGATAGCTAGAAGGCTCCCGCGGGATGGTGGTATACACCGCACTACCGCTAGATAGCTAGAAGGCTTCCATAGGATGGCGGTATACACTGCACTACTGCTAGACAGCTAGGAGGCTCCCACTATATGGTGATATACACCACACTACCGTACCTCTCTCACAATCACCTAGCAGTATAGTGGTACAAGCATGAAAGTAACACTTATGCAATTTTGAGTTGATTGATGACAGAAGTAGGGTTATACCAATGAGTTTGAGACACATTTTCTCGACAATCTCCCACTTGATGAAGAACTCACTAAACCCTTTTCAATACATGAAGTCACTAAATATTATGGACCCCAAGGCCCATCAAATTTGCACACCATCTAAACTTATTTGTGCTCACTAGCTTTGTCAATGCATCAAAAAAATTCTTCAGAGTATCAACCTTTTCCAAACAGACCTTTCCATTCTCCACCATATCATGTACAAAGTGGTACTACACATCAATATGTTTTGTCCTAGCATGGAAAGTTGGATTTTTTTCCAGAAAAATGGCACTCTGACTGTCACAATAATTAATAATCTTCCCTGCATCAAAACCAATATCAGAACATAATCTTCTAAACCAAATGGCTTCCTTACAGGCATGAGTTGATGCCATGTACTCAGCCTCTATAGTGGATAAAGTGGCTACAACCTGCCACTTGCTCATCCAACTAACTGCACCACCATTCATCATGAAAATATATCCAATGGTGAACTTTCTACTATCAATGTCCCCTACCCAATCAGAATCCACATATCCATGAATGCTCACTAAATTCTGAGATCTAGTAGAATGGCCTTGGTAACACAAGGCATACTCTGGCGTACCACTGTTTGGGCAATGTCTACCCTAGTACAGACCATTGCATACATTAAACTGCCAACTGCACTTGCATAAGGCACTCTGGTCATGTCCTCCATCTTAGTAGGATATTTTGGACAATCTTCAATAGATAGCTTCGTTCCTTGCAAAACTGGAACAACTAGTTGCTCACAATCAGTCAAACTAAATCTCTCTAGAATAATGTTAATATACTTACTTTGGCTAAGCCAAAGCTTTCTGCTCTTTCTATTCTTGGTTATTTCCATTCACATAATATACCTTGTTGCACCAAGATCCTTCATTTTGAACTTTGCAGACGACTAAGATTTTAGATTAGAAATCATAGACTTACTATTCCCTATGAACAACATATCATCAACATAGAGTGCAATAATAAGAACCTAATCATGTTTTAAGTTTTGAAGTACACACAATGATTTGATTTCGATCTTACAAAACCTAATGACAAAAAAAACATGTCAAATTTCTAGTACCACATTATAAGTGACTGTTTCAAACCATATAGAGATTTATTTAGCTTGCAAACCAGATTTTCTTTACCTTTTTCCACAAAGTGCTCAAGCTAGGACATATAAATTTCTTCTTCAAGATCACCATGAAGAAATTTTGTCTTCACATCCATTTGCTCAATCTCCAAGTCATATGCTACTGCAAGTGACAAAAGAAATCTGATAGATGTCAGCTTTGCTACTGGAGAAAAAATTTCCCCATGATCAATTCGCTCTACTTGGGAATATCCTTTTGCAACCAACCTCACTTTGTACTTTTCAACATAGCCATCCAGACCAATTTGCAGCCCATAGGCTTTCTACCTCTAGGTAATCGAACTAGATCCCAAGTATCATTTTTCTTTAATGATGCCATTTCTTCATTTATGGCTTCCAACCAAGAATCTAAATCATACATTTTAGTTGCCTCTTTTATAGTCCATAGCTCATTAGTATTAGTAATCAAAGCATAGGCACAAGTATAATCTAACATAGAGAACCCATACCTATCAGGTTGCTTCTTCTCACATGTAGACCTCCTCATAGGCTGAGGCTAAGGTTGTGGTTCTTCTTCAGAACTCTCAGAGCTGCTCAAACTCTCTTAAGTTTCAGGTACACTATCAATGTGTTGTTCCTCTTTTTTTAGAGTTAGAGGTATTTCAACAACATCATTTTCCTCTTTATTTTCTTTCATCCCTTACTGCAAATCCACTGAAGAAAGTTTCAGCTCCCGAAAGATTACACTTCTACTATATACAACCTTTTCAATCATAGGATTCCAAAGCTTGTATCCTTTCACACCAATGTTGTAGCCAATGAAGATACATTTAAAAAAATTGTTTTCCAATTTAGATCTCTTCTCATCTAGCACATAAACATATGCTTTGCATCCAAAGACACGAAGATTTCTCAAAGAGGGATTCTTACCAGACCAAGCTTCTATTGGAAACAAGCAACACTGAGAGGGGGCTGAATCAGTGTTCTACAAAAATCAACTTTATTATTCTAATCTTTAATCCACTTAAAACATTTAATCAAAAGTAATATGTTGAAACAGAAAGCAAGAAACCATATAACCATAACACCATAGCACAAGGATTGTATGTGGAAACCCTATTAGGGGGAAAACCATGGTGGATGGCCAATCCACAATAAGTTCTAAGTATACCCAAAAGAAATATTACAATATGGGAATGCACTTGCATTCAAGCTCACTGCCTAGAGCGTACTGCTAAAAATAGATAGGCTCATTGCCCTACAAATATATGGATTAGATCCAAAATAAAATGAACTCAATGGATAGCATCTACTAATGCTTAATTATAGTTTTGATTAAGCTCTGATGATGATCTTCTATCCTTTTGACTAATACTAAACTTCTGCTCTATTATGCTCAAGTTCACACACAAAATCTTTATGCGCAAGTGAAACTACGCATGATATTGCTCTAACAATCCTAAGATATTCACAACATACATCAATACACCTTTTTCATTACTTAAAATGATAGAAACGATCATCTAAATATATATGCAGCTAAATATTTAATCGCTACAAGATGGCTCAATAAAACTTGAGAATATTTGCAACTTGTCGGCCCAAATCATGAACAATTTTGATGTGCACCCAAAAAAGTCAGCTAGACCATAGCTAGGACTCAAAATTAAACATTTGAACATAAGAATATTTTAAATTATTTCACTTTACACCCACAATGCACCACATTCACTGTGTCAGCTACAACAAGCAAATAAACAGAAAATATCCTACCGGACCTCCAAGCTCGTACTGCAACTGATGCAACACCACAAAACTCAATGGTAATATAATTCATGTGCTCATCAAGAAATTCCAAAGATCCACAACACAAAATGATGATCCATTGAAGTTTTCTGACCGAATACCCTATTCTTCAAGTATTTTGTCGGTGACACATAGTATTTCACTTTTTCTGCCGGTACGACTAGATACTAGTCTACAGACCATGGAGATGACTTCAATTGCCATCAATGAAAACGCTATAATCCATATGACAATACCTTCCATAGGTGTTTTGTCAACAAGTGTTGATGAAGGAGACTGATTCAACAAGTAACATGTTGTAGCCACAACCTCAGCCTAGAGCTTCTGCTCCAGACCAATATTACTTAACATACTTCTTGTCTTCTCCATCAACATCCTATTCAACCTTTTAGCAACTCCATTTTTCTATGGAGTGTAAGGTGATTTTTTATGCCTCTTAATTCCATGGTCTTTACAATACCTTTAAAAATATCCAAAATAGAATTTACCACCATTATTTTCCCTTAAACATTTAATTTTTCTTCCAGATTGATTTTCTACCAAGTTCTTAAACTCTTTAAACCGATTGAACACTTCTGATTTATTTTTCAAAAAATATACAAATGCCCTTGTCGAATAATCATCAATAAAAGATACATAATATTTTGAATTTGACAACGAAGGAACATTTACTAGACCAAAAACATAATAGTGAATATAATCCATAACACCAGAAGATTTGTGAGGACTAGAGTAAAAAGAAACATGATGATGTTTACCATATATACAATGTTCACAGAATTCAATTTCTAGATTACAATCATCAAGCCCCTCAAATAGGTTTTTATTTTTCAGGGATTTTAAACCTTTTTCACTAATGTGACCAAGCCTTTGATGCCAAAGCATAATATTCTCTGCTAGAAGTTTAACTTCCAAATAATTTTCCCCTATAGGGACTTTAGTCTCCTTCTCTACATGAAAAAGCTTATGTGACTTTGTAGAGACACTGTTACATTGAACAACAAGTGTGTCCAGCTCATACAGAGTACCTATTCAGGGACCCCTAGCCAACAAAATCGAGCCTCTAGTCATTTTATAGTCATTGCTTGAGAATGAGACTTGCACTCCAACATCATTTAGCTTACTTACAGAAAGTAAATTCTGAGTCAGGCCTAGTATATGCATTAAACCATCAATTCCCTTAATTCTTCCATTGGGAAACTAAATTATGAGTCTTTCACGACCAAAAAATTTCAGAGATGAATCGCTTGCTAAATACACCTTTCCACCATCGTATTTTTCATACTTTGTGAACCAGCCTATATGAGATGTCATGTGGGAAGATGCTCCAGAATCAATCATCCAAACATCATTTGATGCTTGAGTTTCCAAGGCTGCAATAAAGGCATATGCTTCACTCTGAGAAGAATCATTATCAGAAGAGTTCTTCTTCTTCTTTTTCTCCTCTTTGCAATCCTTTCAAACATGACCAGGCTACCCACAGTTCTAGTACTTCACCTTGGAATTTTTTCTAGGAGACTTTGATCTCCTTCTGATTTTGATTTAGAATTTTTATTCTTCTTCTTTCCTTCTTCTTTCAATCTTCCACGATTAGCTAGAGCTTCCTTTGCCATCTTAGAAGATTTCCTTCTCATTTCTTCTAATATAAAAGAATCAACCACATCTTCCATCTTGAAAGTGGTTGTCATGCTCCCAATTTCCATCACTAAATGATCCCAAGAATTGGAAAAAGAACACAAAAAAAGTATACAACAATCTTCATCATCAATTTCCACACTCACAGATGTTAACTGAGCAATCAATGTGTTAAATGTATTCAAATGATCAGCCATAGATGCCCCTTCCTCCATCTTCAAAGAGTATAAGTTCTTCCTTAAGAACAACTTATTCACCAAGGACTTGCCCTGATAAATTTTTGCAAGCTTCTTCCACAAAGAAGATGTGGATTTCTCTTCATGAACGTTTAGTAGAACAAAGTCTACCAAACAGAGTCTTATCAACCCTTTTGCTTTTATGTCTATGAGGTCCCAATCTTCTTGCTTCATGCTAGAAGGTTTCGTTCTAGACACAACAAGCCAAAGATCATGATCTACCAACAGGTCTTCCATTTTGAGTTTCCACAACTCAAAATTGCTACCATTGAATTTCTCAATTTCAATCTTTCTTGATGTGCTCTCCATCTTAATCTAAAATCAAGATTACCAAACTTCTACAAAAAACTCGCATTGAATAGGATTGACACAAAAAACCCAACCTATCCACAAGGATAACACAACTGGCCAGGCTTTGATACCACTTTTAAGGAAAACTTAAGGCGTGGAATAAATCTCCTAATGTCAAAACTTAGAGAAGAATGTGGATATGTCTTTAAATTTTGCAATTAGAGTTCATTAAGATGTACATGACAGTAATAATAGAATAGTGAAATAAACACATACATAATTGAACACCAGATTTACGTGGGAAAACCCTTACAGGAGAAAAATGCACCACACCAAGGAAAAATCTCTTGTATTACAATAATTGAATTACATACAAGTTGCAGACTCTCCTTTCAGATAATCAATCTCAAAGTAGCAACATTTCCCTGATCAACCTTGTACATAACAAATTATGATCACACTTCATTATGTCTCTCTATTATAATGCATATATTGTATACAATGAAGAACACACACTGACTCACTCAACCATCAACCCATCACAGTTACAGTATGTTGCAATGTATAGCAACAACCATGATCAAAATTTTCTCTCTACAAATGGTTCAGTTTAATTTCCTCTGTTGGCAACTGTCGAGCTTACTAGTCATCGAACGGCCATCTCCAAGTCAGCAACATCCTCCACTATTCAATGTACACCTCAGTAGTCAACCAAGTCCATGCTCGTTCACCCATGGTTCACTTCAAAGTTACAGTACAATCGTATGTCTACTACACAACTATCATGCTTGACCAAGTGCCACCGCAGGGTGGCAGTATACACCGCACTACAACTAGACAGCTAGGAGGCTTCCGCGGGATGGTGGTATACACCGCACTACCACTAGGTAGCTAGAAGGCTCTCGTAGGATGGTGGTATACACTGCACTACTGCTAGAGAGCTAGAAGGCTTTCGTGGGATGGCGATATACACCGCACTACCGCTAGACAGCTAGGAGGCTCCTGCAGGATGGCTATATACACCGCACTACACACCTCTCTCGCAATCACCTAGTGGTATAGTTGTACAAGCATGAAAGTAACACTTATGAAATTCTGAGCTAATTGGTGACAGAAACACGGTTATACCAGTGAGTTTGAGACATATTTTCTCAACAACAATTTTATATGATCTAAATGATATGCAAGATGACTATTTTTTTATGTTTTTTAGATTTAAAGATTGCAAAAAATGTAATCCTAAAACCCTAGATGAGATACAAATTTGATTCAAACTAGACACCCTAAATGAGATCAATTCAATACCAATGAATGCAAATGAATGCAAGATCTAAAATGGATGAAAAGAGAGAGACTCCAAAATTAGAATAGCACAATGCTCAAGAATTCAAGTTCACCAAAATGAAACATGGAAAAAGAGAAGGGGGTCCACAAGATGGGGTATCAAATGGACACACCTTGATTTTTCTTAGTTTCACTCAATTTATGAGGGGTATAATGTAGAAATAATAATAAAAAATCAAACCTAACTATTATAACAACAAATAGGAAGGTTTTAATATGTTGAAATGATGTGTACCTTGTTGAAAAAAGTGATGTTTCTAGCCTCATTGAGGACTCATTCACCCAGTGGCGAATAGGTCCCTACCAAGGTTTTGGAAAATCAATTTTGGGATCCTGTTCTTTAATGTTTCCACTGTCAAATCTGAGGTGTTGAGCTCCCAAAAGTGGGAAATAAATCCTATAGAGTACTTTTCATGATCTCACAAGAAAGGTGACAACTTTACAACTTTGATAATTTCTTCTCTCCACTTGATCTTCAACCTAAAACCTGCAATCACACATCAAGAGAGAGGAAAAATTGTTGATTGTTAAGGAATAGGGGTTTGCCTTGGTCAAACCCAGTTTTGGTAATTAAACCTTGAATTGAAACAATTTATAAAAGGAAAGATGAATGAAAAATTTAATGCTACACCTCACGAATCCTCAATTGAACCTTGGAGTACAAGTTATCAAACTAGCATGAAGTGGCTTCAATGTATGTAGATATTGATCTTGAATTTTGATATGAAACAGTGCTTGAATTGGATATTCAATGCTACATCAACATATTAGCTCAACAACATGCATTATTTACTATTCCTTTGACATGATGATATGACCTTTGATTGTTGCAATAAAACCTTGATAATCTGCCCTTGAATTCCTTTGAAATTCTCTTGAATGCTCTATAATGCTCTTGCTTTTGATCTCATGAAGTCACATCAAAATTATTAGGTAGAATTAAGTAAGGGAAAAGGGATACTTTTTTTGTTACTACATTAAATACTAATTTATATAAAATAATATAATAATGTACATGATTATTTAACAATAAAAAATTGTATACAATGTATATGAAACATTATAACCATGGTCACTATATGGTGCTTCTAACCACTATTGTGGCATATATGGTTGTATAGTAGACCATGCATCTCACTTTATATACAATTGCATCCACCTAACATACTATTCACTATCCATGAGATAAATATTTAACAAAGAATATTGTGTTAAAATTTTCATATTTTCTTTCTTTAATGGTATGTCTATTTCCTCCTTTGCTCTTCTTTTTTTTTCAATATTATTTATTCAAAAAATAATCTAAAAGCATATATATCAGAAAAAATAATCATGAAATTAGAAATAATTTGTTTCTAATATAAATTACTCAATAATACAGTGAAATTTATGACTAAAAATCAAACTAAGTCAATAAAATTATTGATGATACAATTTTTAATATAGAATAATTTTATTTTCTTCTTTAAATTATTGAAAATTATAAGAATGTATTATTTCATTTTACTAATATTGATTGAACTTATTAAATTGCATGTATTATGATAGGTAAAATGAATAAAGTTGGTGAATGCTTACAAATACTCAAGACAATATGCAAACAAGGAGGTAATCCCTTTAACATAATCTTACACTTAGTCATAGAATATAATATGCTCTTAGGATTTATGAAATTTTAAAATTCATTTTAAAATTTATTATATTATGGAAAATATTAATAATTTTTATCTAATAATTTATAGTTTTTAATAGGGCGAAGGATTTTTTTTTTTAATATTAATAATTTCTTTCAAATTTTAAAATTATCGGGCTTTTATGTATTTATTTTTATTAAAGTATGAAATGTCAAAATATGTGATGTATATGGAGGGTGAATTAAATATGATGTGATGAGAGACCTATTTTCCTTTATTTTCCTTTATTTCATTAGGAAATGAGATCCTCACAAAGAATTGACTAACAACCCTTAGGCGAATCAAGTCAATGTGAGAATCTTTAGATTTCCTTATGACTGGAGGACGGGGGTCAAGGTAAAACAACACTTTGGGGAGAAAAACTAAAAATAGAAAATAAGTTCTCCAAAATGTAATCTAATAATTGAAACAACAATATTAAACTCAATATTAGTAGAACTAGAAAACAAAATGCAGATCTGAGAAGGGCATAAATGTGTTTACTAGTCATAAAAAGTTCTTTATGGAAGTTGATCTGAGACTAATTCACCCATCATCAAATAGGTCCAAGTACAATGGTTTCAACAATCTTTCAAGAGCCTCTAGTGTAGATCGGTAGCTTTTTCGTTTTTCTAGGTTTTAATGTTGGAAAGTCAAAAATCAGATCTATAGGTTAGATTATGTGATTTGACAAAAAATTTGACAACTTTTACAACTTTGACAACTTTATATATCTTGATCTTCAAAATATATTCAATCCTTCTGCAACTTAAATCTTCAATCACACACACAAGCAAGAAAAATGTTTTTTTTTTATGCATGGGGGTTTTCCTTGGTCAAACCCCATTTTGTTAATCAAACCTTGAATTAAATAATGAATGAAAGAGGGAATGAAGAATGAACAAAGCTATGTTACTTTCAACAAACCCTTGTAGAAACCTTGATAATGTAGATATTAGGATACCTACAACTTGCATGAAATGGTTGAATTGGTGTGGATCTTGATACTTGAATTAATGCTTGAAATTCTTGAACTTGATCTTGAAACCTACATCACAATGTTAGCTCCAAAAACATGCATGATGCAAGAAGAATTTTACATGATGAATAGATCTTGATTCCTGCAATAATTCTCCGATATATCTACTCTTGAATGCTCTTGACCATCAACTTTTCTCTTTTTAAATTTATCTTGAAAGTTCTCTTGGGATATCATGAAAATGCTAGGTGAAACTTAGTGAAATAACCTTGTATTTATAGGTATGTATCCTTAATTTCCTAAAATTCAAATATCACAAGATGAAATTGAATTATAGAACTGAAAACATTAAAATACCATGAAAAACATAATTTAAATTTAGGTCTAAAGGTCTAAGGAGGACCCATTCACCCATGGGAAAATGGGTTCCAAGTCCCTATACCTGGAACACGCATTGCTCAGTGTAAAGTGTTATGTTTAGGCATTAATTATTTTTGGGTTTCCCCTTCAGAAAGTGTAATTAATTAGGCTTGTAAATGAATAAAATTCATAACTAAGGCATAATTAAGCTCAATTTAATTAAGATGGTTCAAATAAGTGCAAAAATGTAAAAGGGTACATTTATCATCACAAAATTAAGGAATTATTAAATCCATTTTAACTAGGAGGGTCAAAACAAGTGAGAAAATTTAAAGGGTTACATTTTTCTACACTACATTTAGCCTCCACTTTAGTGAGAGGATGACCCTACGTCAAACTCACACTAAAGTAGACAATCAAGAGAGGTATAATTATACAGTCATTGGAAGAATAAGATAACAAGGTCAAGGAGGATGATCAGGCCTCCAAGATCTAAGATCTCATGGAAAAACCAATAGAGGCACAAGGAGACATATTTGCCTATGTTAAAAATATACATGTATGCAACAATGATAAAATACTCGATTATACAATGCCAAAGACTCAAACAAAGAAAAAGAGAAAAAGAAAAGGGAAATGGTCAAGCCTCGACTATCCAATGTGATGTGTATCACACCTAAGTTGTTTCTCCAAAAAAATTTACAAGGGGAACTCATTTTCCACTATGCAAACAACAATGCACAATCACACGGGCTAGTGAAATCCTTTATCCACTAGGTGATCCTCTAAGGGTGGAAAATCATAGAATCTTATTAGGCCCCCATACCATACCAAAGTTATACCTCCAATAAAATTAATAAGGCACCACACAATATGAACTTCAAGCTCCATAAGGCTTAGCAAGCTATGTTATGCTAAACAGTTATGGACAAACAAGGCTCCAAAGGTAACCAAAGTGTGTTATGCTTGGTGGCCATGAAAAAGGATTGAAACCTTGAGCTTCAAAGGGTTAGCAAGATACGTTATGCTAAACACTTATGAATAAAATTAAAATAGGATAAGACATGTTCTAAGGGGTTTTTCTTATTTCATGAAAGGCATCCTCTTAGGGAACATCATGCTTAATGTCTCCAAGAGAGGACAAGTCTAGGATAAAAGATTCACAACTTAGGGAATGCAATCTATATCATCACCACTGAGAGGAAAGTCGTATGCCAAGAAAGGTCACTCTCTTAGAGGACATCAAGCCCAGTGACTCCATTAAGAAGAAGACACATCGCAAGAAGTAACAAGACCGCTCAATGAAACATAAGGATATAATCCAATATCTCCAAAAATGGTAATGCCAATGTATTCCCCAACTTTAAAGAAATTGCTAACACCTTGTTGTGAGAAATTAATTTAAAGTAGTAAATGATAAATGCTAACAATAAGGAAGACATGAAAGCTTATGGGTATGCACAGGATCATGATGGGCCAAAAAGTGGCGATATGATGAGTATGTGTAGGGTATGTGGCTGATGACTTTTTTTTTACACAAAATTGATGAAATGAAAAGGGTTTTTAAAGGAGATTCTTAGCTTTCCACCAATATAAATTATTCTTTACTTTGAATTTAATAAATTATTATTATTCATTTTCTATTTGAATTAGCTTTCAAATGGTATCACATTTTGAATGCAAAACATGTGTCACATTCTATGCTTCGTATACTATAGGATTAAAAAAAAAATTGAATTTCATGAAGTTTTGACCAAGTTAAGGTGGTTAGACATATGAATTTTATATTTTTTAAAAGTTGTAATAAAGAAATGATAATTAATTATTTAGTTGGAAAAAAATTACAAAAAAATATGCATCACATATGAACATGAGTCCTCTACTTATATCTAAAATATTATAAAAAAATATTATCATTTTATTGTGGTTAGGGTGGTCAGATAGACACCTACTTCTGTTTTCTGAAATTTCGGTATATTACTTGAAATTTCAAATTTTTCTCAGGATTTTTTTAAATAAAACTAGTTTAGAAAATATAATTCAATTTTCTATAGATTCTATTCTTACATATTTTGAAATAATATAGATACTTGTTTAGAATTTTCATTAGTTGCTTCCTTTCGACTTTTCTAAATTTTTTTCCACTTAAGGGCCTATTTTTTCCACCATGATCCTGCACATACCCTTATTTGGAAATACATATGCCATTTCATATGTTTCCAAATGAAGCTATGTAATGTGAAGGGGTTTCCCCCAAAATGAAATCCAAATATCACATAAGGGATCCACAGATTTGGGGTTAGTGTATTTCTTTGCTACAATAATATTATAGAGCTCAAAAACATATCATCATTCCCCAAATAACTAATGGAATAGGAATAATGACACATAGAGAGTTAAAGCAAAGAAAATATTTTGGGTCAATAAGGAAGAGGCCTAAATTTCTTGATTCCTTGCATCATCCCCAAAAGGAAAGCACAAGAAAAAAGAAAATATAAATGTTTACAATATATAGAAGAATTAAGGTAGAAATAGAGGAATGAACATGAACATACACCAAAAAAATATTATGGGGGATTAGATTATGCTCATGCAATCACATAAATAACATGAAAAGGAAAACAAAGAAAATACTAGTAAGGTACATTCAAATCAACCTATAGTAGGTTGTTGGCATCCCAATCTTGTTTGTCGTATGTGGGAGGTAGACAACTAGCCAAAGGGATAATATCAATTGCTAAACTAGGACAATCACCAATTCAACACATGGTGAATCACTCTTTGTAGGAGGATCACCATGATTATTATCTTTTAAGCTCGTAGAAGAGGAAAACAATGAATTCAACTCATTATGCACTTGTTCATCAATTTTTCCAATTTCATTATCATCATCCAAGTTAATCACAACAAATGGTCTAATGATAATATCCATAGAAGATTCTTTTTCTCATTGTGATTGAGGTTTAGTACTTTCTTGTTTCGGAGAAAGGTGGAGAATCATCATGCATTACTTGAGGTAAGTTTGGATTTTGATTTTATATGTTGATCTTTTCTTCTTTTTCTTGTAACAAATGAGCAATATCACGATGTCTATGCCTATGATCTCTAGCATTTCAATTCCTTTTCATTTTATTTTCAAGTTGTGATTGTGCATGATTGGGTTTATCAACCATATGTTTCTTTTCTTTCCTTAAGGGAGGAATAAAAGGAACCATGGGAGCTTTTTCAACCACTTTCTCATTAGCTTTATAAACTTGTTTGATTTTAGGAGGTGCAATAGGACTTATTTGGTTATCCCGTAGTCTCTTATAGGAAACAGGTGAAGGATTTACTTTTTTTTGTCTTCGTTACTTAGGAGGGCTTTTGGTTCAATCATGGTTCATCAATGATAGGAGGCTCAATCATGGTTGAGGAATATTGGTAATGGATAAGTTTGCTATCTGTTTTTCCTTAAACTTTTGATAGTATTTGGAAAAGAATTCCTCACAAGGCCTAATAAGTTCCATAGGTTTGGGAAAAAATAAATTCAATGAGAAATTCCCACGAGAAGACAAAGTATTAAAGCCACTATGATGCACAGTAAAGATATCATTGCCGAATGGAAACTTTAAGAATTTATGCACAACCAATGGGACAACATTCATGGAGAAAATCCATGGGTAGCCTAACTTGACATGAAATTGGTCTAATGATAGGATGATGGAAAATGAGACACTTAATGTTTTTGGTCCAACTTTTACAGGAAGAGTTATCAAAATTTTCATAGGGAAAGAAAAACCATTATGTGTTTTAATCCATGATTTTCATTTTTCATAAGTATCTTGATAAAGCTAATGCACAAATAAGCATTATCTAGTGATCACATTCTCTACACAAACAGGATCAATTAATATCCCATTAGTAGGCTTGTCATTGATTCTTTTGGCTATGAAAAGAGGACCATCATGTGCATGTTTAGTTATGTCATTTT
This sequence comes from Sequoia sempervirens, assembly GCA_007258455.2. Lineage (NCBI taxonomy): Eukaryota > Viridiplantae > Streptophyta > Pinopsida > Cupressales > Cupressaceae > Sequoia > Sequoia sempervirens. The sequence goes on along the minus strand of VDFB02271358.1, from coordinate 23,799,643 downwards.
TGCTTGAGAAATCAATGCCCAACAACATTTAAGTTTGACCCACTTATGAGTTTGAACTTCCTGGTAATTCAAATGCATTCCATATTTTCTGCCGAGTTTTATCATTTATTTGTAGTGTCATAACATGATTCTTCATTCACTTCAGCGACAAAGGAAATTTTATGATTTGGCATGGATTAGTAAAGGTTTGTGAAATTTCAATTAGGAGAACTATAGACTTATTACATTAATTAAGCCTTAAACCATTTGGAATATAGATTTGATCAATGAGGTCTTTACTTTAAAGATGCTTGAGATGCTTGTGTTCTCTCATCTCTCATTGTTAGGCTGAAATAGAATATTTTGTAGACCCCAAGTGCAGAAGTTTAATGGGATCAGGAGCTCTGGCAGGAAGTAAGAAAATAGTTTGAATTGCATGCGCAGCCGCCAATGTTATAGTATCAGGTAGAAAGATGGGCAGCCTATTTCCTGACTGGTAAATGTATACTTTCTAATGCCTTGGCTGCCAGTTCAACGGGATTGGTTGAGGATTATCTTTGCCACAAAATCGCATTTTGTTTCTTGAATGATTTGATAGTTATTATGATAGGCTGATTCTGTTTTTTCGAGTGATTCGAAGGAGTTTCCGCTCCATGACTACCTGAATTAGAATTGCAGTAGAAATCACAAAAAGGAAGTGATGCGCCAGAGGAAGGAATTTCATCTCAAGTTTAGAATGTATTTTTTTTGTAAATTGGAAATAAAAATTCTTTGAAGCTCATCATTGGGAAACTTAATGTTTATTTTTTAGTAGAGAAATTAATATTGTGCTATGAAATCGGTGGCCTTTTCATCATCTTTTTTTGGGCATGTCATTAAATAGACGAAGGTCATCTTAGGACCTACATGGCACAGATGATTATGGGAATCAACAGAATCATCAAATGAATGTGGACTATTTGGTAAAGGAAAATCCATTTCAAGGTAGTATCTTAAGGATCTGAGGGAAAGAGTTGCTTCAAGATTTGCATCACCTCAAAAATGCCGATACTTGCAGAATCTGATTTTAAAAAGCAGCCTATGGGGATCTCCTTTCCATCATATTTCTCAAATCTGGAATCTCCCATACCTTATTGTCTACATTGTATTAGACATACAAGATCCATCATGGAAAAAATAAAGTGGCAGACGTCAGAAAAATTGAGGAGTTGGCAACTTAGTAGAAATTTGAGATTTGAGATTCATCCTCTTCATTTAAAATCATGTAAGGCTGGATATAGAAATTTTAGGATGATATGGTTTCTGGCTTACACTAGAGTTTTTTTCATCCTATTGGGTAGAAATTACAAATTTCAATGTAATGCCACTTAAATTTGGGAAAAAATAAGTGATATCTATACGACCCACCTAACCACAATAAAATGATAATTAGACATTTTATAAGATTTTTGAATACACCAAGTAGAGGACTCTGTATCCAGTATGATCATATTTTTAATGAATTTTTTCCGAAGTAACGTAATTAATTATGATTTTTATTATGTATTTTAAAGAAATATAAAAACTTATGTCGACCACATAGCAGATAAAGAAGCTTCATAAATTCAATTATTTTTTAATCAAATACAGGCTTTAGGAATGTGATGCCGTAACACCAGATTCAAAAAATGTGATACCATTTACAGAAAGCCTATAGATGTTTTTTCAATTAGCCTATCAATGGGCTTTAGTCACTTAATTCAAAATAGAAAACAAATAATAGTGTTATTTATTCATAAAAATTCAAAGAGTAGCTTATAATTTATATTTGTAAATCCAGAAAATCTATTTGAAAACCCTTTTCATTTCATCAATTTTGGGTAAAACAAAGGTCATCAGCCACATGGGCCATCATATCAGTTACATATCGCCACTTTTTTTCCCATCATGATCCTACACATACCCTTGTGTTCTCAATATCTCCAAGGACAAGAGATTTATTTTGACATATTGTGAAGGTTGGCCATTTTTATTTTCACTTATATAACAATTTTTTATTGGAGGGATGAAATTTTTTACAAGAGTATGTTAAGGATGGGATCATTTTTAATAGTGTGAGATGGAGGTGAATAAGGTGGAGCTATATATGTATTCAGAGGGAAAGTGACTTGGAATTTTGTGAGAGGAGATGGATTAGGAGATATGATATTTGAATGCACAAAGCTAAATGGAATCCTAATAGAAAAACCTAAGTATTGATAGTGCTAGTAGGTTGTGTGGTTGTTATAATAGTTGGATTAGTGTATGTTAGAATAGGGGTTATGTATATGGATGGTGGAATTGGAATTCCACCCTGACTTTGAGTATAACCCAAAGCTTGAGGATAACTAGTCATGGTAGGGACATGTTTATCAATAATGTGAGCTAAGCTATGAATAATCTCTATTCCTTATTCATTTTCATGCATTCTCCTCATGTTATCTATGATAGGAATGGCATTACCAACAACATGTTTATAACTCACAAAGTCTTGCAATTTTTCAAGTTCTACATCCATTCTCCTAAGGTTATGTTAAGGACATTAGAAATCATTGCATCAACATCAGTCACATTGGTTGTGGGTAGGGAAGTCATGGGAAATGAAGTGTTAATGGTATGATCCATATTGGGTTGATTAGTGTCAACACTATGAGTGAAAGAGTTAGACAACCAAAGATCCAAAATGAATGGAATGAGTCTCGAACTACACCTCATAATAGTATCATCAATAGGACACCAAGTTGTGAATCTCATACAAGTTTCACAAACCCAAGGTGAACCCTAGATAGATAATAGGTAAAATGCAATGAAATATCCTAGAATATAAAGTATAATGCATGTAAAACCAATTTTTAGATTTGAAACAAGATATTTTTTTATTATGGTAGGAAAAAACTTTAAAATGATTTTTTTAAATGCAATTTTGAATTCACACAATGCACTAAATTTGAAAAATGAAGTTTAATATGAACAATTTTAGATAATAGAAATTTTGGAAACTAAAACAACAAACTAAATAGAGAAATAGAGAATGTAGAAACAACAATTTTAATCCTCAAAAATTTAGGAAAATCCCTAATAAGGGACTCAATCACCCATGGGTGAATGGGTCTCACTTAAGGGTTTTTAAAAATTAATTTGTATATTTCTAAAGTGACTTCTATGGTTATCAAATTTTGGTTTCAAAGAGTAAGTGACAGTTTCATATTTCTATAAAATGAGGTCTAAATGCAAGTACAAAATAGTGCTAAATGACAAGAAAAAAGAAGTAATTTGGGATGCAATTTTGATTCATTTTTTTCTTTTAAGTGACTGATTATGTAATGTTATGTAAACACTAACAAAATGACTAATATTTTTGAATTTTCTAGATTTTAAAGAATGTAAAAATGGAAACCTAAAACCATAAATGAGATGTAAACTAATGCAAGTTAAGAAAGTAAATCAATGGAATGCAATGTAAATGAAGGAAAAAACCTAGATCTAGGGTTGAAAATGGACTCTAAATCAGCAAGTTATGATGCTCAAATGTCGGGTTCACCAAAATGAAACATAAAAAAATAGGTTTTTCAAAATGGAACATAGAAAACTATGGCGTAAGGGACCTATTTTCCTTTATTTCATTAGGAAATGAGATCCCCACAAAGAATTCACCAAGAAAACTTAGGTGAATCAAGTCAATGTGAGAATCTTCAAATTTCCTTATGACTGAAGGACGGGGGTCAAGGTCAAACGACACTTTGGGGAGAAAAACTAATAATATCAAATTAACTCTAAATTGCAATCTAACACTTGAAACAACAATATTAAAATCAATATTAGCAAAACTAGAAAGAAAAATACAAATTTGATAAGGTTCGAAATGTGTTTACCAATCACCAAAAGTGCTTTCTAGAAGCTGATCTAAGACTCATTCTCCCATGGGAAAATGGGTCCAAGTACAAGGGTTTCAACAATATTTCAAAAGCTTTTGGTGTAGATCTTTAGCTTCTAATTTGTCTAGTTTTTAGTGTCAAAAAGTTAGAAATAAGATTTGTAGGTTAGATTATGTGATTTGATGACAACTTTGAAAACTTGTGCAACTTTCACAACTTTGTAAATATTTCTCTTAAAAAGTTCTTCAATCATTTTTCAACCTAAATCTACAATCACACAAACAAGAGATAAATATGTTTTTTGGGGTGAATGCGGGTTTTCCTTAGTCAAACCCCATTTTGGTAATCAAATCTTGAATAAATAATGAATGAAAGAGGGAATGAATAATGAAAAAATATATGTTACCACTCAACAAACCCTTGTAGAAACCTTGATAATGTTGATCTTAAAAGACCTACAACTTCCATGAAATGGATGAATTGTATCTAGATCTTGATACTTGAAATAATGCTTGAAATTCTTGAACTTGATTTTAAATCTACATCACAATGTTAGCTCCAAAAACATGCATGATGGAAGAATACTTTGACATGATGAATAGATCTTGATTCTTGCAATAAATCTCTGATATATCTGAACCAGAAAGAAAATAGGTGGGAAAATTCCCACTATTCTCCTTCAACCACTCAATAATGTCCTGGGAACCCAAATTGGATTGACTATTTGTTGGAAAAACAAGGATAAACAACTAAGAGGGGGGGTGAATTAGTTGTCATAGAATATTTAAACTTTTCAAACTTAACTTAACTTACTCTCAGATCTAATGAATGAACAATAAACCACATAAAATTTCAGCACATTGAAAACACAGAGAACACCAAGATTTTTACATGGAAACCATGTTAGGAGAAAAACCATGGTGGAGGTTAGTCCACAAGATTATACCCTGTTAAAAGTATAAGAGAAAGAAATATGGGGAATGCACTTGCAATCAGGCACACTACCTAGAGCTCACTGCTCAATTACAAAGGAAGGAACACTGTCTTACAAATAGATTTGGATCCTATATCCATCCGTAGGGATTTTAGATAATAAAATAGCATCTGCTAATGTTTAATCATAGTTTTGGTTAAGTGCATGAACAACTCTTCACTCTTCTTCACTCTTTTTAACTTTTCTTCACACTCTGCTCTACCTTCGAATGATTAGGACATTATTCACACACACAGACACATTCAACATACTTCAATTTGAACAAACAACCACTCTTAAATATCTACAACATGGAATTATATCAACTTTGTTGGCCAAAATAAAATAGAAAACATATACACAATGTCAACCCAAATTTACAAGTAAATTTTTAATGCGAATCAAACATTGTTAGCCACAACATAATGAAAACTTAAAAAAATATCCTCAAGTGTGATAAACATTCAAATTTTAATCTCAGGATCCACAACGTATTAGAACCACTATGTTAGCTACAGCAGAACATGAAACCCAAACGCACAGAAAAATCCAGCACGACCATGAACTTTTGTGATCGCGAGGCCGTGCAAAAAGGTAGAAGCGTGATCTAGAAACATCCACAAAATAGAGAATCATCAAAGAAGCATCTATGGCAACTAAAATTACTAGAATCCACATCAACTTCAATTAGGAACATGAACAAACCAATCAATGCAGACGGCCACAACAAAGGTAGAAGCGTGATCTACAGAAACATCCACAAGAAGCGAGAATCATCAAAGAAGCATCTATACTTAACTAAAATTACTAAGTCACATCAACTTCAATTAGGAACACTAAGCTGAAGCCATAGAAAAAGCTGATTAAAATTTAATTGTTCATAAAATGGACACCTCTACAACTTCGGTGGATAATTCCAGATACACTCAGCTTAATAAAATCCTTTAATCCCTCAATGGTACGTCGCCGCGATCTTTTAGGAAGAACACCTTCATGACGCTGATTGTTCCACTATCAACGCAGCACTGCTTTAACAATTTTCTCAATATCCGACTTATATATAGCTACAATACATATTCGCTAATGAGTGTTGACATCGTGAAGCAACCACACTATCGATAACAACCTAACAACAATCCTCCTTGGCATTGATGGCAACCTGTGATGTGAAAAACACCATCAACGCAACTAACTCTTGCTTAGGTTCTGACTCATCTTCTCCTCAACACTTTCACATAATCTTTCTCCCCACAAGGCATTTCTCCCCAGATAATCACCAGTTTTTCACATGACTTTTCTCCCCCTTTGACATCAATGGAAAGATAAAGAATTATCTTTTCCACATACAAGCTCCTCAACCACAAATCACCGCGCATCTACTTCACCCTCACAGTGGCGATCCTTGAAAACATCAATGCGGATCAAATATAGTTTATGAATCACTGAAGCCAGTGAATTAAATGCATATCTAGTTCTTATCAGGAGGGTAATCACCCCTAGCATCCATTATGAGATAACTCCAAATGTATCCTTTAGCAATGACTTAGGTGAAAATGTTTGCAAATATGTTCTTTTGTAGGCATACTCAATCGACTTCTTTCTCTGCTCACTTTCTCCCTACAAAAGTGAAACTTGATTGATATAGCTGCTTGTTCTTAGGTGTGGCACTAAATTCTTTGATATATTTTATTGCCTTCGAGTTGTCATTATATGGAAATAGGCTCATCATATACTACTCTAATATATTTCATCATCTATTTCATCCCTGTACTTGGTACAATTATTTGTAGCAGCTTAATATCTCTGCCTCCAGCGATGGAATGAGGGAAATGGAATTCTACTTTTTACTCAACCAAGAAACTAGCTTCTTCCCTAGGAAGAAGGCACCACCACTAATGCTTTTCCTATCATCTACATCTCATGCCCAATTTGCATCAGTATAGGAACTCAAGGTAAGATCATCATCTTTGGGATACCAAATCCCAAAATCAACTAGTCCTTTCAAATATCACGAAGAAATTATCTTTACAACAGTCACATAAGATTCTTTCGGACCAGCTTGATATCTAGCAACCATACACACAACATTCATGATGTCTGGTCTATTCTTAAGTTAAGTAGAGAAATCCACCAATCATTGGCCTATATATTATTTGATTTTCCTTAGAAGAATCATCATTTTTTGTTAACTTTCATTCAGTTACCATGGGTGTACCAATAGGCTTTGATTCTTCCATGCCAAACTTCTTCAGCAACTCTCACATATTTGGACTGAGATATGAAAATCCCATTGTCTAACTAAGTGACTTGTAATCCAAGAAAGAACTTCATCTCTCCAATCATACTCATTTCAAATTCATTTTCCATTTCATCAACAAACTTCATACATAGATCATCATGACCTCCAAAAATAATTTCATCAACAAATACTTCAATAATCAACTCTTTATCATGATCCAACTTAAAATACAAATTGTTGTCAGCAGTACCTTTATTGAATCCAAGCTTTAGTAAGTATTTATCCAGTCTAGCATACCTGGCTCTGGGGGCTTGCTTGAGTCCATATAGAGCTTTCTTCAATCGACAAACCATGTCTTCCTTATTAGTCAATTGAAATCCATCTGGTTGTTCAACATATACCTCTTCTTCTAACTCACGATTTAGAAAGGCTGACTTCACATCCATTTGATAGAATTTGTAGTTCTTATATGTAGCATAAGCAAGAAATAATCTTACAGCTTCAATTCTGCCAACAGGGGAAAAGGTTTCTTCAAAATCAATACCTTCCATTTGTGAATACCCTTTACATACTAGTCTTTCTTTATTCTGAACCACTTCACCTTGTTCATTCAACTTATTCCAAAAGACCCATTTAGTACCAATCACATTTTTATCTTTAGGTCTGGGAACAAGAATCCATGTATCATTCTTTTCAATCTGCATTAGTTCTTCCTTCATAGCTTACATCTAGTGTTCATAATTATAGGCTTCATTGACATTGTTAGGCTCAGTCTTGGAAATTAGACAATACTCTTCTGCAATCCTTCTAGTTTTCACACCTTTATTCTTATCTCCTATAATTTGATCTTCAAAATGATTTAGCTTTACATACCTCAAAATTTTAGGATTCTCTCACACTTCTGATTCTTTTGTTCTCTCTTCTACACTTCCACTTGTTTCTTCTTCCTAACTTTCATGATTTACCAGAACAATTTTAACTTGATTCTGTGCCCAAGCATTCTTCCCTTTGTCTGTACTACCTTTATGGTAATCTAAATCATATCCACAATAACTAGATGATCTAGCAGAGTCTTCATCAACTCTGACATTTACACTTTCAACCATTTTTCTCAATCTTTTATTATAGCACCAATAAGCCTGGCTCTTAGTAGAGTATCCTAGAAAGACTCATTCATCACTCCTTGCATCAAACTTTCCTATGTCCTCATCTCTCTTAATATAACACTTGCTTCCAAAGATCTTGAAATATTTAACAATAGGCTTATAAGCAAACAACGGCTCAAAAGGAGTCTTACTAGAAATACCATTGACATTTACCTAGTTTAGAGTGTATAAAATAGTGTTTAAATTTTGCTCTCCAATAGATGTGAAGCAAATTTCCTTCCAACATCATTATTCTAGCAGCATCCGGAATTGGTATGTTCTTTCTCTCTACAACTCCATTCTGTTGAGGGGTTCAGGGAGCAGATAACTGTCTTTTGATTCCATGCTCTTCACAAAAAGAATTGAACTCTTGGGAGGTGAACTCACCACTTTTGTCTGACCTTAGGAATTTGATCTTCAGACCTATCTCATTCTTTTCCATAACTTTGAAACTTTTGAACTTCTCTAATGCTTCACATTTTTCTCTTAAAAAAGCAACCCATATCATCCTACAGTAATCATCAATAAGCAGCATAAAGTACCTTTCTCCTTGTATAATTCATATTCTGGAGGGACCGCAAAGATCTGTATGCACCAACTCCAATGCTCCATTAGAATGATGTTGTTTGTTTCAAAAAGAAACTCTATTTTTTTCTCATCAGACATTCCTTTCATATTGTGTTAGTAGGCTTCACTAGCTTAGTTAGATCTCTTACTGCTTGACTGGAGCTTACCTTGACAATGTTATCAAAATTCACATGACACAACCTCCTATTCCATAACTAGCTTTCATCTACTTGAGCAATTAAACGACTTTCATTAGCAACACTCAAGTGAAAAATATTACCTCTTGTCTTTGTACCTAAAGCAATTACATTTCCAGAGCTTCCAAGTATCCTACATCTTCCATCTTTGAATTGAAGATCATAACCCTTGTCCACCATCTATCCAACACTCAACAGGTTATGCTTCAAGCCTTCAACATAAAGGACATCATTAGTGTTATGTTTACCACCAAGACAAATAGATCCTCTACCATGAATCACACTAGCATTGTTATCTTTGAATCTTACAACCCCACTGTCATATTTCTCTAGACTTACAAATTTGCTTTTTTCACCAGTCATATGATGTGAGAATCCACTATCAATAACCCACTCATCCTTTTCTTCAATTTAGGCTGCAAGAGCTTTCTCAACTTTAGTAGATTTACTAGCCACCAAACCATTTTCCTTGATAGAAATGAAAACCCATTCATCTTCATTTCCATTTTCTTTATCAAATTCTTCATCAGTCACACCTTCTTCTAATAGAATTTATTTTGAAATCTAGGTTTGTTAGGCTTAGACCTAAGAACTCTTTCAGAACACCTTGAAGAAAAATAACCTATTTTATTGCAAGAGAAACGTTTAATAGGAAACTTTCTTTTATACTCACCTTGTCTTCTACCTTCTGTCTTCACAATCAATGCTTCTGGCTCTTCTACCTCTCTTTCTTCATCTTCAAGTTGTCTCATCTCTTCCTCATACTTGAATTTCTTTTTATAACTCTCTCTTAGATCATATCTTTGCTTGTTTCTTCTAGATACAGAGGCCTTAAATGTAGTTTCAATCTTCGGGGCAGAATCACCAAATTCACTCAACTCAAAGGTAGTAAGTTTACCAATCAACATATCTCTTGTCACATTTGTTATTTTTCTGAGCTCTTCAATTGCACAAGCCTTTGATTTGTAAGAGGGAGGAAATTATTTGAGAACTTTGGCCACAATTTCTTGTTCATCCAGGGCACCACCAACACATCTAATACCCATCACAAGTTCATTTACTCTTTGCATAAAAGAAGAAATATTTTCATCTTCACCCATCTTCAAAGTTCCATACTTTCCTTTCAAACTCTGTAGCTTAGTGACCGTCACAAGTGCATCTCCTTGATACAAAGTCTCTAGATTCTTCCAAATCTCATGAGTTGTCTTCAGATCCATCACATTTTTCATTTTTGAATATGTTAGAGCACTCAATAAAGCTTCAATAGCCCTGATGTTAATCTTAGCCTCTTTAATTTCATCAGGAGTGGAAGGACCATTCTGAGGAATAACATATATGTTCTTTGTAATCTTCCAGAAGGGTTCACCAATACACCTCAAATGACACTCCATTCTGGCTTTCCACAGAGAGTAGTTTGTTCCATCGAATCCAAGACTATCCTTCTTGAATGATTCCATCTCGGATCACCTCAAGCTTTTAAACTTCTTTAGAGGAACCTGCTCTGATACCAATTTTTAGAAAAATAAGGACAAACAACTGAGAGGGGGGTGAATCAGTTGTCACATAATATTTAAACTTTTCAAACTTAACTTACTCTCACATCTGATGAATGAACAATAAACATAGACAATCAACACATCAAAAATACAGAGAACACCAACATTTTTACGTGGAAACCCTATTAGGGGAAAAACTATGGTGGAGGTTAGTCCATAAGATTATACCCTGTTAAAAGTATAAGAGAATGTGTAGTGCCCCTCTATGACTAGCTCCTCTTTGGTATTCAATAAATTTTGTTCAGGTGGTTTGAATTTAATGTTGTTGGGGGTATTGAAATTGATTGGTTGTGAAGTTGTCACTTAGGGATGAATTAAATAAATTGATTTTAGAGTGATATTGTATTTTTTTTGTATTATTGATATTGAGGTGAAATTAATATTTTATGGGTGGAGTAATTTGCAATTTAATTAAATTTGAGTGTGAAATAAATTAAATAAATTTAAAATTTAAAAATAATAATATAATATAAATTTAGTAATAAATAATTAGATTTAAAATTGTTTAGATAAAATTTTTGTTTTAAATTGCATTTAATATTTGACAATTTATCTTTTTAGGGGGGGATAATTGTTTAATTATGAAAATAAGGGGGATTTTTCATATGAATTTAGAAGATAAGTTTGAAACTGTTGTAAAACAAAAACAAAAAAAAATAGTAAAAGATAAAAAGAAAGCCATGCAAGGCTTCAAACGAAGTTTTAATGGGAAACTTGTCAAATTCGAGAAATAATTATTTGAATAAAGTAAATTAAAAGAGATAAGATTTCTATATGGATTGTAAAAGCACTTAGAAAAGATAGAAATATGTTGTATATAGAACATGCATAACTGCGAACTAAAAGACAGAAGGAAACTTGTTGTTTTCGTGAAGTTTTCTTATTGATTTTAATTGACTTTTTATTTTTGGGGAGAAAAAGCGGAAACCACACTAAGAGATTTCCACAGTTGTAAGAAAGAGGGCTGATTGGGGGATCTTAAAGAAAAATCGTTCTTGCATGGCTCTGGGGTTGGAAGGAAGGAAAGAAAAGAGTATAGTTGGTATTGGGAAGATTGTGATGAAGCTGGAAAGAGGAGATGGTCATTGCGAAACAGAGGCCCTATTTGGTTCTCTCCGTTCTGGACGAAGGGTTTCAGGCAAGAATTCTAATTTCATTCTAGTTATGATGAAATTGTGTTTCCTCACCATCCTTAACTTCATCTAGCCACACTGATGGGTGTCTTTTAGTTTCGGTTATGATTCTTCACCATTTTTTAATATAAATTTGTGAGAAAGTGTGCAAATTATATGTTACGGACATTGTTTAGTAGAAAGAAATGGCGATTCTATCTGTGTTTTATTTTATGCTTTCTCTTTGCTTTAAACTATATTCGAATCCTAAATTTTAATGAGTTGCCTGAGTGTCTTAGTGTTCTCTTGATTCGAATCTAAACCTTTAAATGGAGGTTGGGCGCGAGTTCCTGCCACAATAGCCTCCCTCTTTCTCTCAGAGCTCAGATCTGCCATAGGAACCATAGGTTTTGATCAACCCTGTATGTGATGAAATAAAGGTTATTGACGTGTGGATATGCACAGGCCTCAGCCGCTAAACATGTATAACTGTGTGCGTCTAGATCATAAACAAAGCTTGCAATATTAGTACGTGACTTTTGAGTGCGTCGTTGATTCAATTATTATGAGAACTTCACTGCACAAATCATGCACTTTGCACCTAGCATTTCTTCTCCTGTAGTTATTTCTCACTGATGATGGAGTCTTTATATTTTACGTCTGCGATAGTTCTATCCTTCAACCTTTAATTATCACCAGTTATCTGATGTAATGCGCATTAGGACAGTGCGTGTTGTTGTTTGTTTGGATTGTTCCATTTAGTATTACCAATAATCTCTTTGATTTCATTGGCAACCCGTCTCAAGAGAAACACTTGAACATAGAAGACTCCAGGGAGGTGTACTCAGCCCGCTAAGTAACCCATCTGTTGTACTTGAAAATAGAATATTGTAGAGGTTTAAATAATCTTTCTGATCCATTGTCAACCTGTCTCAGCTGTAGCACTTGAATATAATAGGAATTTTATAGATTTAAATAACCTGCTTGATTCGTTGTCAATCTATCAAGTAGGCTTGCCGTGACTTGAAAAAAATAAATATTGTCATTGTACGAGCTTAATTTTTGATCGTGGCTAAGTTTAACTTCCAAACTTCAAATTTGAGCGTTTTGAAACTCTTCACCACCAAATCGGAATGCCTAGTTCAAAAAAGAAAAGGTTGTACATTATTTCTCCTACTCTTAAGTCACGTATTTGCACCTCACCTTTCTCCTTCCCTTCAGTCTTGGGATAACATTTGAGATTTGATAATAATGCAAGTAGATGGTGATATTTCCAAATTCCAATATTCACTTTCTAATATGCTTGGCAACCTGCCTTAGTTACAACGTTTTGAGTTGAGGCATTGTACAGAATTAAGTGGCCTCCCTGAAACCATTGGCAACCCATCACAGCTGCAACTTTTAGACTTGTATAGGCGTAGTGGCTGATCATTTCTTAGTTAACTTGCCTAGATCTGCATTCAATGTTGGCTTCTCCATATCCTTTTGAAAGCCTTCAACTTTGGGTTCAACGCCTTCAAATTATATGTCTTTCTAATCCTTTTTTTTTACTTATGTGAGTACACTGAGGGTGATAACTCAAATTCATTGGTCTTTCCTTGTTGAAATGATGTCGCCACCCTGAACCTCACAACCTATGAACCAAAAATTCCACTGTTTATTTATTCCAGTGATATCAATCTAAGAATCCCCAATGGTATGAATAAAGTCTTTTTACTCGTACTAATGAGAACTTAGTATGCTCATGTAAATTGTTATCTCCTAGCTTTGCATAAATAGACCAATGTATCACATAAATATGTGCATATATACGTATCTCAATATATGGGTATGAATACATCAGGATGTATATATATATAAATGTGTGTAATTTGTGTGTGTTGTTCTATTTACAAAATTAGATGGTTATTATTGGTTTTCCTTTAAATTGTATAATTATATATATATGTTTATAAATATATTTATGTCAATCATGGAAATATAATTATATATAAATATGGTTGGTAGGTTTGGTTGCAATATAAGTAAACCATTAGGAAGCCTTGTAAAAGAGGAAATTGGATTAATCACTTTAGTAGTTAGGATGAAACTGGATTCTTTTATCAAGTACTCAAACAACCGAATGGTAAACTACACTGTGTTTAGCATGATTGCATTAGATATCGAACTTGGAAAATAATAATGGTGAGAAGTAGGCTTTCTTTATATAAGCGTGTACTTATACAATTAAGGAAATTAGCTAAAATGGAGGAATTTGACTATCTTTTAAAGTGATTGATTTCCTTGTGTGCGCTAATAGATGAATATTGAACTTAAATGAGTAGCTTGGTAATTCGAGATACATTTATGCCTAGTAGTGAAAGGCTTAATATAGATCATGTTAAGGAGGTATCCATATTGTGGATTTAATGACAACCTATAACATAGTATGTTCATTAGAGTACTACAGGAAATGTTTCAAATTAAGGAATTAGATTACTTATGTAAATCATAGAATGTGGATTATGTTAGCATAAATGTCTTTATGGTAGTTCTTGGAACTTATGGTGTTAAGTTACTTAAAGTAAGATATGTTTTTATGTTTCCCTTGAATGTTAAAATGGTTTCTTAATGCATGAGAAGATTAAATATAATGACGTGTTAAATATTCTTTGAAAGTAATCATTTCGATTATGTTTATTTATTATTATCACTATGTTTGTATTAGTAAAATGGACTGTTGTTAGGGTTTACTTTTAGATATTGTCATTGTGATCTTTTTATTGGGGTAGGTTGTAAATAAGTTAATAGACTTTCTAACTTAAATAACTCCTTTTGTTAATAAATGATCTTTTGAATGTCGTACCCCCTTTCTACCCATTTTGTTGTTGTCTGCATGTCCTTTATAAGGATCGTTACATAGAACATTGGTGTATGATTGTTTTCTTTATCGGAGTGGATTGATTTTCACCTTAAGTTCATGTATTGGTTGATGGTTTTGTTATCATGGTCTACTATTCTATTTGATTTTTTCCTTGAATTCAATTTGTAAGTTCGTTAAGTAATGTGTGGTCAAGGGTAACCTATGCGGAGAAAATTGAGGTCTCCCTTTGGTGTAATATGTTGATATTATGGTTGTTTGAATTGTGGATGGTTTTGGTGGATCTCCCTTGGGGTGACTTTCCTTAAGTTAATCATTTTTTTTTATAAATTTTATCCTTGTGTTGGAATTATTGGGGAAAAGCTCTTGTTGCTTCTTTTTACCCTCATTTGTGGATTGTCGTTCTTTTGGCTTCCAGAGGCTTGAGATTATTGACAGTCGATGTTCTCTCTTTATGTGCCCTTGATGTGGCAAGTGTTTTGATATCATGATTTTAAAAGGGTTGTACATGAATTTTCGAGACTTTGATTATGTGTTTATAGCGAGATGGGTAATTCCTTGCATGGTTTGGTCTTGAGATTATTTGCTTTATCTGTTACGGTACAACCCTTGCCTGGTTTTGATTTATGTTAAGGGTCGTAGGGAGAGTGGCTCTTCGTGGGGGCCGACGCCTCGGGTAAGAGGAAGTGCACAGGAGAACCCACGTAAGAGTAGTTAAACAAGTGATAACCTAAAAATAGAATTTAGGGGATGGGTAGTAAAACGCACAAGATAATAAATATTGGATACCTCGTTTATGCATTAGGGCTATCATAGACTAATGATAGACTGAGAAGGCCTTGGTCGGAAAAGTCATAATCTCGTCTTCATGAGAGGTTATCGGCTCCACATGAGCTACCCTATGGTGTCGGCGCCTCAAGTAGGAGGAAGGGCCAGGAGATCCATAGATGGGTGTCGGCGCCTCAAGTTGGAGGAAGGGCTAGGAGATCCCATGAGAGCTATGTGATGACACTCTCCACTAGACACCTGTATGCCTTGTTCTTTGTTGCCTCTGGAAATGTCTTTTGGATGTTGTATCAGTTCTTCTGGTTTTGTACTCTTATGGTTGATTCAGATTCTTGTGAAAATGATTTATGAATGTTCTTTGGTGACTTGTGTAATTGTTATTGCTTGGGTTAATTGTGATGAGTTTTCATAGCTTTATTGTATTATGTTGACTCATGAATGTTGTTGATTATGTCATTGTAATCCTTGAGTTTTTATGATACTTTTGTATGACGTTGAGTCTTGTGGTTCCCTGTTTGGGTGTTCTTGGTTGAGGTCTCTTTCTTGTCAGCTCCCTAGCACAGGGGGTGGGTCTTCAGACCCACATGGTCGGGTGGAGCGTGCTAAGCACCCCATTGGTCCCCAGTCAAGGATCGAGAGGTGCAGATTGGTGCTGTTGCGGCGACTCCAGAGTTGTACCATTCTATCTTGTCATGTGTTTCCTGCGCATATTGGGAAACATGTTTGTATCATTGTAAGACTTGAACAGTGTAAAGTAATGAAAAGGATGTGATGTAATATTTTGTCATTGGTAAACCTTGTGTGGATATGGTTCCATATCAGATGTTATTCAAAGTGTTGTATTTATTTAAGTGAATGGTTCTTATTGATGGTTTTATATGTATGTTTTTTCATGGATTAAATTTGGCTTTCATTCTTTATCATTGATGTATGGAATTAAGTTTCATAATGTATCCTCATGTACCCCAAGGGACGTAAATGATATTGGGTTTGTTTAAATGAATTTTCATGTCATAACTTTTGTGCATCTCATGCATGTTAGTTTTACTTTAAAAAAAAAATTGTGTGGTATTTGTTGCTTTAGTTGTCCTTTGGGGTTCACACGATGAGGCATTCTAATGAAATATGGGGAATGCACTTGCATTCAAGCACACTTCCTAGAGCTCACTACTCAATTACAAAGGAAGACACACTGTCTTATAAATAGATTTGGATTATAGCCATCTACAAGGATTTGAACTAATAAAATAGCATTTGCTAATGCCTGATCACAGTTTTGGTTAAGCTCATGAACAACTCTTCACTTTTCTTTACTCTTCTTCACACTCTACTCTACCTTCAAATGATTAGGACATTATTCGCGCACACACACACATTCGGCATACTTCAATTTGAACAAACAACCACTCTTAAATATCTGCAACATGGAATTACATCAACAACTTGGTCAGCCAAAATAAAATATAAAAAATATACACAATGTTAGCCCAAATTTACAAGTAAATTTTCAATGCGAAACAAACACAGTCAGCCACAACATAATGAAGACTTAAAGTAATATCCTCTAGCATTCCAAACATTCAAATTTTAATCTCCAAGGATCCACAACATGTTACAACCACTATGTTGGCCAAGAACATAAAAACCCGAACACACAAGAGAAAAATCACTGGCCACGAACACATTGATCAACGTGAATGGGAAACAAAGATAGAGCATGATCTAGAAACATCCACAATCACCAAGAATCATCAGAGAAGCATCCGTAACAATTGAAAGTACTAGAATCACATCAACTTCAATCAGGAACACTAACTAAAGCCACAAAAAAATTGTTTGAATACAACTGTTCATAACGCGGACCTCTGAAACTTTTGATGGATAAACTAGATAAAATTAGTAATAAACCATTTATTCCAAAATGATTGATCACCAACATACTGAGAAAGACACCTTCATTACCTTCACTATTCCACTGTTAACCTGCAACTCTTTATTTAACAATTTTCTCAATGTCCTCGACATATACAGCCTACAATACATCAACGCTAATAGTGTTGACATCAATGAAAACCACATATCAGCAACACAACCACAACATCCAACACTATCAACCTCAAAGGTGATTCAATTCTCAACAAGGAAGACCTAGGAGGGGGTTCTTTAAGCTTTGAGGGGTTCACCACCAAGCAAAAGCTTGGAAAAGAAAACTTAACATTCAACTCACAAAACCTAGTAATGCAAGCTAAATGATGGATGCAAATGATGAATTTAAGTAACAGAAAGTTAAGATGTATGTACCTAGGAAGTCTGGAAATGTGATGAGGATTCTGGAAATGCAAAAATGTTGTCAAAATATGCTATGGGGGACTAAGATGCCCTTACTTTTGTCTTAGTCCTGTTGTTGTTCTTTGAGGAAGATGTTGAATCTTCAAATGTCAAAATAGGATTTGAAAGAATCTCTAAAAAATACCTTTAGGAGGACTAAGAAGCCCTAGGTGGCGACTTAATCCCATTTTGAATTTATGAAATCTCTGAATGTGGTCCTAAGTGTCAAGGTCTACACTTCCTTCTTCTCTGATCTCAGGTTCTGAAACTTCTAGATTTGGCCAATAGGTGAGTTTTCCTAAAGATGACAACTATGCAATGCAACCTTGCAACTTTGCAACTTTTCACTTCAAATGCTTCAACCTAAATTTGGAATCACAAATACGCAAAAGAGGAAAAAATTGTTGATTGTTAGTAAATGGAGGTTTTCCTTGGTCAAACCCCTTGTTGGTAATTAAACCTTGAAATGAAATAGAATAATGAAGGGAAATGATAAATGAACAAAGTGCTATGTTGCAACTCACCAAACCCTTGTCATGAAATTTGTAAAATTGTGTGAAGTGGCTAGCTTGAATTTAGATCTTGAATCAAAGTAGTGCTTGATAGATCTTGACTTAAAATGCTTGCTTGAATAAAAACCCTACATCACAAATGTTAGCTTAAAAACACACATGATGCAAGAATATCTTTGATATGATGCTTCAATCATTATGATGGCTCCAAATTCTTGATGAATTGCTCTCGAATTATCTTGATCTCATAAACTTTCCTTAGGAATGAATACTTGAATTTTTGTTTGGATAAAATGATTGAAAGAACCTTGTATTTATACTTATATATGCTTAAGATCCCGAAATTACACCACAACAAGATGACATATGAATTCGTTAATTGAAATAAGTTATATCCTGCCAATATTTGAAATTAAATCCCGAAAATACCTTAAGGGGGACTAAGATGCCTTAGGTGGTGTTTTAGTCTTGAGGCATGAAACTCAAAGCACAAAATCCAAAATGGGGCCACTTTAAGGCACATTTGAAATCATGGTCCTAAGACCTTTGGGGGACAAAGACCCCCTAGGTGGCATGTTACTCCCGACCCAAAAATCAAGGACACTCAACCAAAATCATTAAATTATCATTTATGGATTGATGTTTTTCGGGATTAGCCATAAAAAGATATAATTCGTTAGGCTTGTGGATGCAAAATAGGACCAATTAAGACAAATAGGGATAAATAAAGTAAAACGACCCCAAAAAAGTGTGAAAATGCAATGGTATGCATTTTCCTACACTACAATATCTACTTTTGAATGCTCTTGATCATCAACTTTTCTCTTGTGAAATTTCTCTTGAAAATGCTCTTGAGATATCATAAAAATGCTAGGTAAAACTTAGTGAAATAACATTGTATTTCTAGGTATTGTAGTGTAGAAAATTTTACGCTCTTGAAAGCAAGATAATTTCACACTTAATTTGGACCTATTTTGGCACCCTTGCACTAATTACCCTTTAAATCATCATTAATAGGCCCCTAAGACCCATTATTTTAGATCTCAAGGCTTATTTCAGCTCAGAACCTGACAAAGTCATCTAAAACATCAAAAATCCTAAAAGTCCACCTCAAAAATCTAGGGTGGGACTCACTTGCCACCTTAGGTGAATGAGTCCCCCTAGGTGGGACCCATTCACCACCTTGGGTGAACTAGTCCCATTTGGGGCCTTTTCCAATTTTTGAGTGGGAAAATCACCCTTTTAATTCAAATTTTTGGTTGATGTCAGCCTTTGAGATTTGGATAACTGTAAATTAGGTGTTAATGCCTAATAAGAAAGCTCCTAAGTCACTTTTTATCAAAGAAAGCATTTTTCAAGAGCAATTTCAAGAGACAAGAATCAAGAATCTTCAAGAATTCTTTCACAAGAGCATTCAAGTTTCAAAAGCAAGCAAATTTGAAGTATTGGAGTAGCATTAAATTGTTTTTTCAAGTCTTCAAGCTCACTTTAATTCATGATCTAGTGTTGTATAGGGTTTATCAATGTTGTCTATGGTGAATCATGATGGATTCTAGGTTGGGGAGATGCAACTAGCCATCAAGCCAATCCTAATGACTTCTTTCCTAAGTGATTCCATCCTCTATTATCAATCTTCTTTCATCCTAAGGAAGGTACAAGCATTATGAGGCTCATTTAAGTGATTAGAGACCTCTTAAAGTGAGTCCTCCATTGTCATATTTCATTCATTCATCTCATTCTTGCACATTAGAATAGGGTTGCATTGCATTTTAGATTTTGTAATCTTAGACACACTTAAGGTTAAGATTGTCATTCCTATTTGCATTCACATTTCATTATTTTTATCAAGGTTTAATTACCAAACTAGGGGTTTGACCAAGGAAAACCCCCCATAAGCAAATCAAGTCCATATTTTGTTTTGTAGGTATTTTCTCAAATTCTAATCCAAAAATATTTTTGGAAGGGAAGGGTAAAGATTGGAGCATAGATCTAAACTTTATTTAAATTCTTGAAAAAGTAGAAATGGATTGATTTTCTAGAAGTGGCAAATGAGTTCCACTACAAGTTTTTTTCAGAACTATTTGCAAATTTAGATACCCTTTTCCTCAAAACTAGTTCCTGTGCAAATATCCAGATCTAGGACTAATTCACCCAGATTGGCGAATGAGTCCCAATAGGTCAAAAAGTCATATTTTCTAGCATTTTAGAGCTTCAATCAGTCATCTTTAGGTTCTCAGGTGCACACAGTCCTTCCTATAGCATTTTTTTTGTCCCATTTACTTTTCTAGGTCATTTTGTAATTCATTGCATCAAACTAGGTTTAAGCATTCTATCTTACATTGCATTTTTCTTTCCAAGTTCGTACTTGGTGGTGAACCCCTCATTAGTTTATATTCAGCCCCTAGGAGATCCCTATTGCAAGATCTCTTTCTCCTTTGCATTGAGATCTCTAGGGTTTGTTTTTGAATGACAGAGTGTGAAGATTGTCATTCTAGATCCTAAACCCTAAAAAAGCCACAATTTTTGCACTTTTCATTTTCATGAACCTTCATTTAGAACATAATAAATTCTAATTTGGAGTGCATTATCATCTTAGATTTGGCTTGCATTAACATTGCATTGGATATTGCAATTAGTTAATTAGCATTCTATGGTTTCTAATTTTGCATTAGTAAAAGTTCATATAGCTTGCATTTTTGCATCTCAATTCATTAAAAATCAAACAAAATCTACATTTTCACTTAGGATACAGATAACACAACATAAAAATCATAAAAAATAATTGAAATTATCTATTTTTTTTGCAAAAAACCCACCACTAGGACTAATTCGCCCCTCTGGGTGAATCATTCCCAATGTAGACTTTGCACTATCTTTTCAAGAGTATAAAACCCTATTTTTAGGCTTGTATTTGCTGTTAAAATATTTATGTTTCATTTTGTATAGCTTCTGTTAAATTAAGATCATTTGAATTAACATAATTTACATTCATTGCAATTGTGAATAGAATTAATTTCTTGCAATTTTTAATTTCAGCAATAGTTCATAGTTCAATTCGATTAGATTACATTTTCCATACATTAGAAAACAAAACCAAAAACACCTATAAACTGATAATCCACTTGGAGAAAGTATAGTCATTTGACTATGTCAAATCTCTTCTTCCAAGTTAACCTAACCCTCAAGCCTTTTATTAGTGATGAATTTGACATGCTAGATGAATCCCTTGAGGATTTCATCTCACAAAGTTCATCCTCTAAAGCTTGTTATGATAAAAAAAACCAAGAGAAGTTAACATGATTCAACCTCAACTCATCCTTTACCCACCTTCACACAAACCTCAACCTAAAAACAAGCCTAAATTCACCCTTTACCCACCTAAAAATAATGTTTTATAGAAACCAAGTAATAATACCATTGCTCATACATACAATACTCAAAACAATCCGCAACCAAAACAACCAACTTTGACAACCTTACCTTTACCTAATCCCATTTTTCCTAGTGCTACTCGTTTAACTTCACATAGTGGGAAGGAGTATGATCTTGATGAACAACTAAAAAATACTCCTGCATAGATATCCTTATGGGACCTAATTTATAATTCACCATTTATCACACCATACTTTAAACAGCTTTACAAAAAGTAGTGGTCCCCCCTAATACAAATGCAAATAATGTGGTGGCTTTAATACAAGGAATGAATATAGTTAATGTAGACATTACCTTTCATCAACATGAGTTGCCTCCTTTGGAATTGAGAAATAAAAATTATGCCTTCATGATAATAGTTGGCTACAATAGACTAGGAATAAAGAGAACCCTTGTTGAAAATGGTTTCACTCTTAATGTGTGTAGTGTCACACTTTTGGATAGACTTGGTGTGGGTAAGTCAAAAATTCAACCTAATTCCTTGTCAATTCGTGGATTTGATGACATAGAAAAACAATCATTGGGTGTGATTACTTTACCTATTATAGTTGGAAAAGCAATCTTGCAGACCCCTATTCATGTAATGCTTGATAATCTTTCATATAATCTTCTTTTAGGGTGACCTTGGATTCATGAAATGTAGGCAGTCCTTCAACCCTTCACCGAATAATGAAGTATGTCTAAAATAATAAGGTATATCAAATTAAAATAGACCTTAAACCTAAAATTTTCCTATAAGTTGAAAAAGGAATGGCCAGGCCTCTAAAAAAATTTATTCCAACACCAAACATAGAACATATGGAAGAAGACAAACAATAAATGGAAATAGTGTCAAAGTTATTAGATCATGATTGGGGTTCCTTGGAGTTCACACCTTCATTTAGGGGAGAATATGTAATCAAAAGAAAGGAAGATGAAAAAAATAGCAACCAATGGTCATGTCAATGCAGAACTCAAAAGAAAATTAACAAACATATACCTCATCTACCCTTGAAGAATATACAAGCTACACAACAAACTTCGATGAGATAGATTATCACAACCACCAAAATTGAAAGAAATGGAAAGACTTCATGGGAGAGGTAATGAACTTATGAAGCAATTGGGTTATAGTGGAAAAGGATGTGGAAAGGAAAAAACAAGGCATCCTTGTTCTTGTGGAACCTAACATGGAAGAAACAAAAAATGGTTTGGGATATTGTCCTTCTAAGATAACACAAGCAAGTAAAAGACCTTAGTTAAACATCAACACCTTTATGTGTAAACCTAAAATTAGTCTCACCTTGAAACATCCTAAATTGCTTGATATGAATTCCGAACCATCATGGGAATACTTTGAAGATGATGAATCCTTGAAGAAAATGCTAGGAGTTTATGAAAAACTATCTACTCCTCCTCAAAAGAAAAAGGTTACATGTGCTATGATTCACACCAAACAAAAAGATGCAGAAAAGGAAACTAATGAGACAAATATGAGAAAAGAAGAATACAACCTTGAATTTCCAAAACCAAGTGCACTTCCTTTGGGAGATATAGTTGACATACCAATGGACATCAATGATAAGGAGAAAGTAATTAAGATAGGAAAGTTCTTTGATGATGAAGAAAAAGATCACACAATTTTACTTTATGACTTTCCTGAAATTTTTGCTTGGAAATATTTAAATATGTTAAGAATCGATGCTAAGATTGTGACACACAACATAGTCCTTGCTGAAAATGTTAAACCAGTTAGACAAAACATATGAAATATGAATCCTAAGATAGCCTTGCTAGTTAAAGGAGTGATTGAAAAAATCCTTGAGGATGGTTTCATAAGACCTATAGATTACTCTCCTTGGATCCAAAACATTTTCGCACTCACAAAACTTGATAGCCATTTTAGGATGTGTATAGATTTTCAAGATTTGAATAAAGTATCTTTAAAAGATGACTTTCCCCTTTCTAATATCGACATGATAGTAGATTCAACTGGAGGACACGCTTTGTTGTCATTAATGGATGGATTTTCTAGGTACAAGTAAATCTTTATCAACCCTCAAGATCAATACAAGAAAACATTTACAACTATTTGGGGAAAATTTTGTTGGGTCATGATTCCTTTTGGATTGAAGAATGTGGGTGAAACATATTAACGAGCTATGACATTAATATTTCATGATTACATACATAAGATTTTGGAAGATTATGTTAACGACACCCTAGCTAAATCTTTAACTTGACAAGACAATGTAAATGTATTTTGAAAAATCTTTGAGCGAATGCGAAAATACAACATGAGATTAAATCCAAAAAAGTGTCATTGGTGTAGGTAGTGGAAAATTCCTAGGGTTTATCGTATCTCATAGAGGCATCAAGGTGGACACAAAGAAAATTGATGCTATAGTTAACATTCCACCTCCTAGAAACATCTCTCAATTGTGCACATTACAAGGAATAATTCAAGTTATTTTTCATTTTGTAGCATCTTTAGCCGATAAAATGTTACCATTTACATATCTCCTTAAGAAAGATGTGCACTTTGATTGGAACAATGATTGTAAATAAGCTTTTGAGAGATTGAAGAATTATCTTGCAACTGCACCCATTTTACAACCCACTATGAAAAAAAAACCATTCATCCTTTACACAATAGCATTATCCCATGCTCTCACAACATTACTGACTCAACAAGACAAAAACGGTAAAGAGCATCTTCTTTATTATATTAGTCAAACTCTGATTGATTATAGGAAAAGATACACAATAATAGAAAAAAAATGTTTTCTTCTTGTATTCACTACAAGTAAACTGAGACATTACTTATTGAATGTTGAAATACATGTACTGACAAAATTTGATCCTCTAAAACATATTTTTAGTAAAACGGATTTATTAGGACACTTAGCTAAATGAGTTATGTTGTTAACGAAGTTTTACCTTAAGTTTTTTTTAGAAAAAGCAATTAAAGGACAATCCTTAACCAACCACTTAGCAGACACTCCCTCACCTCTTTCATTACCTAATGTGGAAATGTTCCCTAACAAAAATGTTTGAGCTATTCAGAAAGATGAAGAAGCATGGGAATTATAATTTGATGGATCTAAGTGTAGAATAGGCTTTGATGTCAGGGTTATAATATTTCTTCCCATAGGAAAGCCTATTCCCTTATCATATCACTTAAACTTCCTATGCAAGAACAACACGGTATAATATCAAACATTAATTGTGGGTTTACATGATATTTTAGCTTTGGGAGTTTTAAATATTAAGATATTCGGTGATTCACGATTGGTCATTAAGCAAATAAATGGAACATGTCAAACAAAGCATGACAAGTTATCAAAATACAAGGATCTCACAATGAATTTGTTAGAGAAGTTTGAATCATTTACCATTGACAACATCCCTTCAAAAGATAATCGAAATGCGAATGAAATGGAAAGTGTAGACCTTCTCTTATATCCCCTCAAGATCCTTCAAAATACTTCACCTTCATTGGCATACAATTATGAAACCATCAATCAAATCCAAAGATGAAGAAGTATTAACAACAACTATGGAAGGTTCTAGTGAATGGTATGCACAAATAATTAATTATTTAAAAGAAGGTACCTTTCTTGAGCTGACAACTAAGAATACTCAAGATTGTCTTCACAAACTTGCAACTAAGTACATAATTCTCGCTGATGTGTTATACCGAAGATCCTTTAACAACCTTTTACTTAGATTCCTGAGAGAATCTGAAATCCCCATAGCACTTGAAGAAGCTCATGTAGGTGCCTGTGGAGGTCATTTTGGAGGAAGATCATTAGTTCAAAAACTCATTCGCATGGGATAATATTAGATACATATGGAAAAATATTGTTTCAAGTATGTTAAGAGATGTCACAAATGTCAAGAACATAGCAATTTGATTCATGCTTAGATTTCTTATGAGCTTTGGGCCCAAATTCCTATTTTCATGTTCTTAGTGTGGGGACTATTTCTGATTGGAAAAATCTCACCACCTTCCACCACTAGACATACTTTTATAATCACCATGACAAATTATTTCACAAAATGGTTAGAATATATTCCTCTTCGATCAAAAATTGCTAATGTGATATAATGTGATATGTCATTTCATATTGGAACACATTATTTCTTTCTTTGGACTTCCTTCCATGTTGATTTTGAATAATGGGACACCATTTAAGAATAATGACACAAAGAAGTTTCTAGAAACATTTAACATACAACATCGGTTTTCAACACCTTACTACCAGCAATCTAATGGTTAAGTTGATTCAACTAATAAGACCTCAGAGAAAATCCTAAGGAAGATAGCAAACAAACACAGTAAGGATTGGCACAGACAATTGACATATGCATTCTTGGATTATCGTACTGGTATCAGAAAATCCTTTGGGACTACTCCCTATAACCTTGTCTATAGTACCGAGGAAATTATGCCCCTAGAGTTGGAAATCCCCACGTTAAGGATTTCTCTTTAGGGACTTGTCGGTGACAACACTTATAAAGAACAACGATAGCATCAGCTTGAGATGCTTGTTGAACAATGCATTAACGCTCTTGAAAATCTCCAAGCTTATGCTATAAAATTACATGTAGTTATAGAAATCATGTCATCCCTCACGCATTCAACAAAGGTGATTTGGTCTTATTTGAAAATCAATGTAACATTAATGTTGACCCAACTGAAAAAGGAAAATTTAGTCCTAATTGGTTAGGACCTTATATAATTAATGAAATTTATGGGTCTAGTGCATACACGTTAATAGAAATGGATGGCACACCTCTAAAAGAACCTATTAAGGGTGCACATTTGCACCGATATTATGTCTAACCTTCTTGAATAGTGTGAATTATAAAGCAGTGGTGTTAGAGTTACTAGATGATGTTCTATGTGCTCTCGCATTGCTTCGTTCTTGACAAATAATTATTTGTGTATCTTGAATACTAAAGTAATTATTTACTTCATTTCTAAATGATTACTTTATGTTTCATGATATTTGAGTTCATCTTGTATGTTTTGTTAAATTAAATCCTTATATGCTTTTAATGTTCTATAATTAGATCATAGGTGCATTTAATTTAGCATAATATACTTAATCACAAGGTTGCATCTAAGATAAACTAGAATAAGTTTTAATTAGATCACATAAAACATGATAAATCATGGAGACATTCATTAAATATTATTACAAAGATTATTTTTGATCAATTACATTTCCATTTAACACGTAACACATAAACACAAATAATTAAACATCAAATGCTCATATGTATATGCTAGATCCCTCAGGATATGGTGCTCGCATATGTCTAGAGGTGGTTCATCGAGAGACAATGGTATGTGATCATGATTGCAAGTCTTTGAATGCATTAAGAGCAAACTATAAACCCTGTACCTATCCAAGGGCCTCTTGATGCTCCCTTGCTAATTGATCTCTCTCTCTGCTTGTAATCTCTCAAACTCTTATGGGCTTCCAGATGACTGAGCATCCTAGATAACCTCAGCTTGGTGGATGTGCTTCCTGAGACTCTCATACACTTCCTATAGTATGGTGTATGGCTCGAACAACTCTAGATCCTGCTCCATGATGTGTGGGGGCACATAGTCTATATCAATGACCTCCTCGTAGATTGATGGGGGCACTATCTTGGTAGCCACCTGACGATAGAGAACATGAAGGTCTCTCACAACTCTTGCAAAATAGAAATCATAAATATAATTAATACACCTCATGATAGATAGATATATATATATATGAACATAAAATTAAAGAATAAACATAAGCAGAAACCATGGTAGTAAATAAAATATCATCACCTAGCTCTCTGGTAGGTTGTGTGAAGACAACATCATTGTGTATAGGGGGCATGGAGGATGTACTAGCCTCTCCATGGTTGTAGGTGCTAGGGCCTACTGCATCTTCTCATTGTGGTACAGTAACATGAATGTGAGATGACACCCCCAACTTGTGGCCCATTGGATCCTCATTTGTTGCCTCATCACCCTCATTCATCTGCTACTCCTTGTCCTCATCCTCATCCTCCACCTCCTACCCATCATAATTAGGATCTGTAACCTTGACATACTCCTCATCTATCACATTGGTAAATATGTATATAGCCCTAAATCATATCTCCTTAGCTCTGTCCTCCACCTCATCTCCCTGATCTAGGAGTGACCCTACATCACCTATCGACTCATCCATTAGGAATACGGGAGATGGCCATCCTTCTGACTACCACTCCTCATAGGAATCTATGGTACTAATTTCATCAACATCAACAACTAGAGGCATATCAAGATCATCATCATCAGAGTCACTGTTGACGAAATCATTGGCAGTGAACCATCTAGAATCACCGGGTCTCTAGGAACTTTGTACTAATCTCCTAAGAAAGGGTCGTGTTGCGGGTTCTATCTGAACCTATCCAAACTATCGCATGACGCAATCATAGTAGAAAGGTAGTACTATGTAATCATTTATGCCTATCAAAAACCTATCCATTTGAAATTTCCTTATCTTTCAAGTCTCATTCAACCACTGTGGAATAAGCTAGTAAGGTCACCATATGACCTCCTACTCATCCAGTTGGTCAAATCAGACTCTCCAAAAATGTAAGTCACCATACTTCCATATCCACTCCAATGTATAATTGAACACCAGAGCATATTTGAGGGTTGATGTGCATGGTAATCCTATCAGTTTGGTGCATGTGATATGCTTTAGTCACCACACCTACAACAACATATAGTGTACGATACTGTCAATCTCCAAAAATGAAAACCACCCAAGATCATAATATAGGTGTGCTAGGATGCTACACCCCTAGGCGTACACAGTCCTAGGCTCTTCCATCCTTTGAATCATGTGTACTAGTCCTTCCTCTAAGTGTGCTCCTCAGCTATCAAGGACAAGTACTAATGCTACTGTGAACATCATAATCTGCACAACCAGTGGGTCCCACGAATATAGAAACATCACTAGATCGATCCATGGCCTCACCATACCATCATGAACTGGACCTCCAAGGAATTACTACATATCATATTTCATCTCCCAAAATGACCACTTTGCTAGGAAACGTACCCTCTTGCCCCAAATTGGAACTCAGAGAATGTGATGTGTGTGTGTTTGCATTCTACCACTCTAAAAGTGCCATCAATAGAGCATTGTGATACCTCATGGGGGGCTTGAGGTATGCCCAGTACAATGCTATATTTTGTGAAATCTCTATGTCCTTTGCTGATAGTGTGGGAGCTAGGTCTTAAAGGTGACTGATCTATTTTCTACCAAGACGCTACCATGAATGAGGAGGAATCTAAAAAAAAGTGAAAATATGTCCTATAAGCATTCTAATATCTTCAATTTCTACATCAAAAATCAAAAAAGTGTACTAAATTTGTTGTAGTGTACTCTCATAAGGTTCCTAGACACTTTAGACCCCTTTTGGGACACTTCGCGATGAAACGAGACACTTTGTGACAAAAAGGGACACTTCACAACAAAAGGGGACACTTTGCAAAAAAAAGGGATGCTTTGAAAACTTTTCTTCCAAGGCCCTACATTAACCTATAAATGCATAAAAATCATAAAATAAATACATAAGGACAAAGCCAAGGCAGAGAAATCAACTCCCCTGATGATAATGCTCATCGTGGGCTACTTGATCCCATAGGACGTCTAGTCTAGTAAACAGATAATCTTGTCGGTTTGGCATCTTCAATCACTCTTCACCAAACTCAAGCTACAAGAAGGTAAATGACAAAATAGTTAGAATTTACTTCACTTTTTACTCTTATATAAGTTAAAATTAGGGTTTTTACTATATTAGGGTTAAAAGTACATTTCATTCAAATCAACGTAACAGGTCCTAGAGAGCTTCATTTTCCACGTCATTTTTTTGCGTTGGAATCATGATTCCACACTCATCCTCATATAATGTCTATCACTATGTGGTATGGTACTTGGAAATACCCTATAATATGACTTACCTTAATTGATGTTAGACTGCTACCTTGATTCCACCTTCATAAAGAAAGTGGAATCAAGGAGGGTCCATACATCTACCCTTGAATTTTATTTCTAGAAGAAGTTAGAGAAGAGGATTTTTGGACAACTAATGAATTCATGTTGTAGGATGTGGTTTCTAACATTGTGGTTTTGCAAATAACTACAGTGGGGGATTCATTCTCTCATGTTATGAATTAACTTATATGTATATCCTTTTATGAAACAAATATTATTGTTGGAGTCCTTTAGCTTGCATATGCACATAGAGTCATATAGGCAGTAAAGTGGGGGAGAAATATAGTGTAGAAAAATGTATGCTCTTGAAAGTGAGGTAATTTCACACTTAATTTGGACCTATTTTGGCACCCTTGCATTAATTACCCTTTAAATCATGATTAATAGGCCCCTAAGACCCATTATTTCAGATCTCAAGGCTTATTTCAACCAAAAACTTGACAAATTCATCTAAAACATCAAAAATCCTAAAAACCCACCTCAAAAATCTAGGGTGGGACTCATTCACCACCTAGGGTCACTAAGTCCACCTAGGCAGAACCTATTCACCACCTTGGGTGAATGAGTCCCATTTGAGGCCTTTTTTAAGTTTTGAGAAAGAAAATCACCTTTTTAATTAAAAGTTTTGGTTGATGTCGGCCTTTGAGATCTAGATAACGGTAAGTTAGGTGTTAATGCCTATATAAGCAAGCTCCTAAATCATTTTTTTATCCAAGCAAGAATTTTTCAAGTGCAATTTCAAGACACAAGCATTAAGAATCTTCAAGCATTCTTTCACAAGAGCATTCAATTTTCAAAAGCAAGCAAAGTTGAAGTCCCGGAGTAGCATTAAAGTGTTTTTTCGGGTCTTCAAGCCTTGTTTCATTCAAGATCTAGCATTTTTAAGGGTTGATCATGGTTGTCTATGGTGAATCATGATGAATTCTATGTTGGGGAGATGCAACTAGCCATCAATGAAAGCCTAATGACTTGTTACGTAAGTCATTCCATCCCCCATTATCAATCTACTTTCAACCTAAGGAAGGTACAAGTATTATTAAGGCTATTTGGGTGATTAGAGACCTCTCAAAGTGAGTCCTCCATTGTCATATTTCATTCACGCATCTCATTCTTGCACATTAGAATAGGGTTGCATTGCATTTCATATTTCCTAATCTTAGACACACTTAAGGTTAGGATTTTCAGTCCTATTTACATGCACATTTAATTATTTTTACCAATGTTTAACTAGCAGACTAGAGGTTTGACCGAGGAAAACCCCCCGTAATCAAATCAAGTCATATTCTATTTTGCAAGTATTTTCTTAGATTTAGATCCAAAAATTAGTTTGGAAGGGAAGGGAAGAGATTGGATTATAGCTCTAAACTTTAAATTCCCAAAAAAGTGGAATGGGATTGATTTTATAGAAGTGGCAGATGAGTCCCACTACATGTGTTTTTCATAACTATTTGTAGATTCAGATACCCTTTTCCCCAAAATTGGTTCTTGTGTAGAAATCCAGAACTGGGACTGATTTTCCTAGATTGGTGAATGAGTCCCAATTACATCAAAAAGTTAGATTTTCTATTATTTCAGAGCTTCAATCAGTCATCTTCAGCTTCTCAAGTGCACATAGTCCTTCTTGTATCCTATTTCGTTTCATTTACTTTTCTAGGTCATTTTGTAAATCATTGCATCAAACTAGGTTTAAGCATTCTATCTTGCATTGCATTTGTCTTTCCAAGTTCTTAATTGGTGGTGAACCCCTAATTAGTTTATATTCAGACCCTAGGACAGGCATATTGCAAGATCTCTTTCTCCTATGAATTAAAATCTCTAGGGTTTTTTCTTGAATGAGAGAGAGTGAAGATTGTCATTCTAGGTCCTAAACCCTACAAAAGACACAAATTTTCCACCTTTCAAGTATGTATCCTCAATATCTCAAAATTCAAATATCACAAGTTGGCATTGAATTATAGATTTGAAAATATTAAAATACCACAAGAAAAATAATATAAATTTAGGTCCAAAGGTCTAGGGAGGACCCATTCGGCCATGGACGAATGGATCCCAAGTCCCTATACCTAGAGCACACATTTCTCAATGTAAAGTATTATGTTTAGGCATTAATTATTGTCAAGTTTCCCCTTTGGAAAATGTAAATAATTATGCTTGTAGATGAATAAAAAGGCTAATTATTAAAGCATAATTAACATCAATTTAATTAAGAGGTCCCAAATAAGTGTAAAAATGTAAATGGGTACATTTATGAACACTAAATTAAGTCATTATTAGATCCATTTTAACTAGGATGGCCTAAACAATTGAGTAAATATAAAGGGTTACATTTTTCTACACTACAAAATATTTTTTTTATTAAAGGCTCATTTAAAAAAAAAAGATATTAAAAATTACTAATAATAGGTCCTACAAGGTGTGAGACTTAAAAAAGATTTAAAAACTTAGGAGGAATAACTAATAATGGAAGAAATAATGAAAATTCACTTTCATATATATCTATATATAAAGGTAAAAGTGGTAGGGCCACTATAGCATATATTAATATCAAAAAAGTTTATACATAGATTTAGGAGAAAATTTGATGCTTCAAGAGTAGATACAATGTTTCGAGAGATTTTATAAAACATCAGAAGTAGATGATTTATTCTCCTGAGGAGATAGCCAAAAATATATAGATAATTTACTAATTAGTACAACTTTCAAAAGAGGAAGCTACCTTAGGAGTGGAGGGAAAAATATAGCAGAGTGGGGGTCAACCATGGTGTGCTTTCAAATAGAAAATGTATATCATTAAATGTAGTCTAAACTTTACAACAAATGGAGTTACCCACATGAGTCCAAAGATATGGAAGTTGGGTAGAAAAATCATGGGGATTATCCCCCACTAGATCATACACCATCAAATTTAATAGCGAGGAGAGAGCCCAATTAGAAAAGATAGAATTGTGGTCTAGAAAGGAACTAGCAATAGGAGAACCTTTATAGAGGAAAAAATAGTCCAAGGCCTCTGACAAAGATGTGAAGGAGAACAAAGAATGCACCAAGTAGGAATGCATAAGAAAAAAAACCAATTATGGGCACCAAGTTAAATCCATCATATTTGAAACATGGAGGAAATTTCATTTAGTAGAGCCATCGAGAACTTACAAAAATAATCAGAGACAATTACATGTCAAATAAAATCCCCACCTAGCCACACAAAACATGAATGTGTTGCAAACCTTATCCCCTAAGAAAGCCAGAGGGTCTCTCAGCTCCCAAAACTTTGGAGGAATATACACTCTAAAATAAGCATCCATTTTTATGAGATCAAAACACTAGCTTTTGCAAGGACAACCACCTTCTGAGAGAGACCACCAAAAAATGGGAATGATGCAATTGAAACTAAAAAATATGAGAAAATTAATTACAATTAAATGCTTAGAATTAAATGAAGAATATTAAGATGTACAATGCAGTCAAGATTTCCTAGAAGGAAACCAAACAACCACAAATGTTCCTACAAAAAGTATTTAATCATCTCTTTACAATGAAAGAAAGGTAATGAAACCCATAGAAAGATTTCATATGAACACCCTAGAAACATAATTAAGTCATTTAATTTGGCATAATTTAGATTACCTCAAGATACTCCAAATCAGGGAATATATGCCAAAAATAATTTTCAATGATTACCACTACCAAGCGAAGTACATGTTGTCTCTTCCAATGGAAAGCAATGAAAAGAGCTCATATGTTCCATATTTCATGACACCTCAATGCTGCCCTGGACTCTCCAATACTGGTCAGCTAGGAGTGGGTAATATTCGTTGGCCAGTGAAAGAGAGAAATAAAAGATAAACATGTCCATTTTAACCCATACTTAGCTAGAAATCTCCAACATTGGGCAACCAATAGTGGGTAATACCAACTGGACAATGAAGGATACTAATAATAATATGTTGGAGAAAGAGTCTCAATAGCGAGAGATGTAAACCATCCACCTAGAATGTCACATAGTGATATAAGAGAGTCACAAAATGACTTTGAAATAACTTTTGTTCTTGAGAGAAAACAACAAGAAACCAATATTTTCAAATTATTGATCACGAACAAGTGCCAAGAGCCATAAAAAATTCCATGAACTAGAGTCAAGAATACTATAACCATTTGAATTCACCCATGCCACATTGATACCAAACAAGATGAAGTAATTAAGATATAACCTATTGGCCTCTTAGAAATGAAACTTTACCATGTTTCCCAGATGCCAAGATAACAAAAGGAGCCTGAGAATAATACTTAAGAAAATGAATACCCAAAATACTTGAGGCATTTATGTAGCTTAAAATCACAAATGCAACATCTAAAATGAAAATTTCTTACCATTTAGAGGCATATAAAACCCGAAACCTCCTCATGGCACATCTGTAGAAGAGGAAGATAATTGTTAATAACATTGTTAGCTAGCATCTCTAAAATAACATTAGCCTCTCTATAACAATGCACAAGACTTCAAAAAATATAAAAATTTTAATTATCTATTTTGTATGACACAACAAATAATTTCAATTCCATGATTATGAAGATTCTTTTGACAATGCACCAATCACCTCCTAAGAATTGTCTTCAACAATAATATGAGAAATGTTGATCCTTACAACCAATTTCAAACCAAGGATCAAACCATTAAACTCTGCAATATTATTTGTACCCACATCCAACATTTGATAGGTAGCCCACAAGATATTGCCCTTATGATCTTTAATGATCATTCCAACCCTATATAGGCCAAGATTACACCTACAATTACCATAAAAAAATATTTTGACCACTCCCTCTAGAGGAGTAACCCATTTCACATCTTTCCTACAAGACTTACCACACAAACCAAGCATTGAACCCTGAGAAGGAGGAGGTTTAACAAGAGAAAAAAAAATTAGTTTCCAATCATACCAAGAAGAAAAAACCTTTTTTTTTAGCATTTATAAAAACATAGGACATGGCTAACTCTAAAAATAAAGACTCCATTTTTTGAATTACAAAGTATATATTGAAACTTTTTTATGAATATCCTATTATTTTGTTCCAACCATATTTACTAAATTAGAATAGAAGGGCTCAATTCCAAAATACTACCAAAATAAGAAGAGATTAAAAAATGAGTCTAGCTTTCAAAATGCTTTAGAAGACAACAATGCAAGGGGCTAGCCTAGCCAAGTTTATTTTGTAACCAAATCCAACATTTATTTGAAAATTCACATGACAAGAGCATGCAATTTGTTGCTACAAGTATGAGTAGTTGGTGTTGTCATTGATTTTAACAAGTGTCTTTTGTCATTGATGTCTGTAATTGAGTGGTATTGTTGCAAGAGTATGAGTAGATAATGGTATCCATGGTTTGATTAGTTGTATTATGTTGTCATTAGTAAAGTACTGATTTCAACCTCTAGTTTTGCTTTAATAAGATTTTTTCTATGGTTGTGAAAGTGTTGAAGATGATGAGGATGTGCCTCTAGTACTGAATTTCCAAGTGCTATTGATAAAATTTGATAAAAAGAGGAAACAATGTGTTGCAGTGGTGTTCTAGGTGACAGAGTTATGTTCTAGTTTGGCTTAAATCATTTCTTCTAGGTTGAATATTTTCCTATGTGATTTGGTTATGTTGGTGAGAGGAGTTAAAAGGTGCTATATTCAAGACTTGGTACGTTGGATCATCGTATAGAATAAGTTATGTTCACCAGTGTATGACTATGTATTACAGAGGTGTCTAGGAGAGACATTTTTGCTCCACATTTTTTTGTAGTTATGTTTCAACTCTTGTGATTATAAAGGTGTGTTTATGGTGTTGATAGTTTACCTTAGTCAATGTTTTTTGAGGTTTCATGCTTCAGAAGATGGTTTTTCAACTAGTTGTGTATGGTAGAGTTATCTGAGTGTACTAGGTGTGTACATTCTTTAGGTGGAATTTTTGTGAAGGTGTTTGTTGGATTTCAAGATGTTTGTGGAATATTATGGATCATTTTTGAGTGATTAGTGCGGTTCACAAGTCATCCTTATGTTTGAGGAAGCAAACTTAAAATTTTAACGGTGTTTGCAAGGGTAATGACCGACCTAGTTTTTACACTACATGTGAAGGATAAGTATTGTTTATGGTAGCATGTGGTTGATTGATGTTATTGATTTGGGTCCCAAATAATTTTTTGATGTGGTCATCAGTCACTTCTATCTACCACTGAAGTGTTTTTCTGCTGACCTAATTTAAATTTACATGTTTAAGGTGCATAGCTAACCTTGGAGAGGGTTTCAATGTTGAAGACAGTATAAGTATGATTTGAGTTATTGAAGGATGATAAGATAGATGTGTGTAATGTGAATGATGTAGAGTTTTAGAGTGCAAAACTAAGCAATGTGGTGTGAGATTTCATGTGTTAGTTTACTGGATGCAATGAGCAAAAGGTGGCTACAATTCTTAAATCAAACTATGAAGGTGTTGAAGTCATTGTGGTGGATTCCTTATTGCATTGAGATGCTTTTCTCTATGTAACATTCCTTCTCTCTCTTCTTTTATTTTCCTAGAGTGAGCCTTTTGGTAGTGAACCTTACTTCTTTGGATAGTGAACCCTTGAGTAGTGATCCCTATTGTATTTGGTATTGATATTACTTATATTGTTAGCTAATCCTCACCATTTTTTTTCCTTCTTGGGTTTTCCACATAGATCTAGTGTTCTCTTGTGTAAATGGTGCTAAGTAGTTTCAGTTTCTATTATTTTATTTTAATGCTAATTCATCATAACAAAATTAAGGGTTTATTAATTAAATGTGGATCTAAATGTTAATGAGGGTTTTGAAGGTTTAAGGTATAACTAATTCACCCCCCCTCAGTTGTCTTGTGTGTTCAACATTTGTATCTTCATACATGCCCTACCACATAGGATACATGCAAAAAGAGGAGTGATGCCTAATATATCCAGTCTTGTACTATATAGGATTTTGTATTTAAAATCCAACCAAGCAAAAGCTCCGAATTTTGGTAACATTGTTAATCCCCAACACAACTTATGTGGTCAATCAAAAATTTTAACTACACTTGCTAGAGACCTATAACCATCCCCTAAATTGTAGCACCCTAATTTATATTTTAGACAAATTGTCCCATCTTCCACATCAAAAAATAGACATGCCTCTTATCCAATTCTTATTTCAGTGAATCCTTTAACTTTTGAGGCACTTGAAAATTTTCTAAAGACGTCCAACTCATTTAAGGAGGAGAGGAAGAGAAATCAATTACCATATAATCTCTCACCCTACATCCCAATAAGGGTTTAATAGTATTAGAAATTAGCCTTCAATTACCCAATTCCCTAAGGGATTTGTGACCATTCCAAGCATCATCCTAGAATAAATCCTTCTCCCCATTATTTGACATGTTTTAATATTCTCTCCCTTTCTAAAGAATCAAGGTACTTATGCCTCATAGTTTTACACCATTTTAAATCTAGATTTGCATGCATTCTTCACACTAGTTTTTCCCCTAAAGCCTTATTGTACAAAACCATGTCTCTCAAGCCAACACCTCCTACATATTTCGAGAGACATAGTTTTTCCCAAGAAGCTAAGGGGATTTTTTTTCTTTTCCTTTAAATTTTATGTCCAAATAAAATATATTACTACCTTTTACAAGCCTTTCAACTTCCCTTTTGGAATTTTTAAGACAGACATTAAATAAATCGGCAAAGCCTAGTAGACAAACTTTCTCATTACCAATTTTCCAACTATAAAGACAATTTTTTCCTTTAATATTTTGGTTTTCGGCTCTTACATTTTTCGGCTTTAAGATGGATCCACGTTTGAAAGTAAAAATATTATTTCAAAAGGTGTGCAACATTCCACATGGTGGTTGCACAACTTTTGTTTATCATCTTCCTTTTGAGAGCGATTCGAGGTACATTTCAGCTTGGCGAGGATTCTTTCTAAAGCCATTTTCATAAATCTAAGATTGCACGTTCGCTCGACATGTCATCTCTTCACTTTGGGAAAGTTTTTATTTGTGGAGTGACTTCTTTGGATGGAGTTTGTTGCAACATGTTGGGTTTTTCTTTCCTTTCGGGTAGAACCTTCGAATCAGCGCCATCAATCTATATGATCAATCAATCAGATTTTTCCAAGCTACTTTCTAAGATCTAATTGCAATATTTGCTAAATATCTAAGGAAATTAATGAAGCAGTTGGGAATTAATGAGTAGGGATTTCTATGATCTAATCAATATCTATGATTAGATCATGGGATATCAAGTGCAGGCATCTGGCAGTTTTACTTCTGGAATGATTGGTGGTGATGTTCTCTTCTTCCAGGCTATAAATAGTGAATGGCAATAGAAGTTAAAAAAGTTTTTAGTTTTTCTTGAGATTTTCTTAGAAAAAGGAAGTTACTTTGAATACCTTTTCAGAGTAGATAGATCTAGTTATGGATTTTTTATGTTTTCAGAAGTAGAAAGCTTTTTGGAATACTGCTATTCTTTGGCATATTATATTTCAACTAAAACTATAATCAAATTGGCATATGACCTTTGTTTTTTAGCCTATTTGATATTGAAGTTTAATCTATTTAGAAGAAATCCTTGGAAATTTGCATGTTATGGCCTTTTTCAAGTTTCTTCTTTATATTCTCTTTCATGTTAAAACATTGTGTTAAGCTTATTTTGATAGTTTGGGTAGCTAATTTTCATGTTGTAAGCTACTATAT
This sequence comes from Sequoia sempervirens, assembly GCA_007258455.2. Taxonomy (NCBI): domain Eukaryota; kingdom Viridiplantae; phylum Streptophyta; class Pinopsida; order Cupressales; family Cupressaceae; genus Sequoia; species Sequoia sempervirens. The sequence goes on along the minus strand of VDFB02271358.1, from coordinate 23,761,315 downwards.
TGAATAATAATTTTTAGAAATCAGATTATGTCTTTTGAACTTCTCCATTTTCTATAAAAGTTGTTATTTTCCATATTATGTCATAAAAGGAGGAAGAGTTTATACAATTTCTAGATATTTTTGTTAGCTTATAGATTTTTCTTATATTTGATCACACATTAATGGGTGCGTCCCAAGGGGAGATTTGAAAGACTACACTATGCTTTTAATTAGCCTTTATTGCTTGTCCTCTTCCCAACAATGAAAGGTTTGTGGCATTTTTTTCTATTATATCATCCATAGGAACTAATTTAAGGTTTGAAATATTGTAAAAGCTTTCGCGAATCACCATTTTGATATTTTATTTGTATTTTGTTCTACCTTTTTCTCCCATCACAAAGAAGAGTTGGCTTTCTATAAAAATCTTGGAGGTATTCAATGAGGCACAAATTGGTCCCCCACTCACTGAATTTCCCATAAGGTTGTCAGAGAGGAACAAGCTTTGATGACCAACAGTTCTTTTTCTAGCATGCCCAGTGGGACCAAAGTTTTTCTAACGCCTAATTAGAAGTCAGAAATATTTCTTAAATCAGACCAAGAAAAGAGGCTAGAAATTTCATGCCTAGAATCCAAACAAGCACATCCTCAAAGGGCCATTTCCAGTACTCCCAGTTACCTACCTTGATATCAAGGATAAGAATACTTATCTGTTTTGTATCACCTATAAGAAGCAATAGGGTAAGAAGAAAAAGCCCGAGATCCAGAGCTTTATCTACTCCACTAGGAGGCCAAACTTTTCAAATTAGAATACCAGTATACCCTAGGCACAGGACTCTATTTCCAATGGCTTATATAGCTACCCCCGCTCCTAGAAATTTTTTAACCCAGGATAGTGGTAGTCCGCTACAACCTCCTACACCCCCAAACATATGGCATGCCATACCCACTAATGACCTCAAGGATTTCCCAAAAAAAATTGGAGAATACTTCAAAACCCCCTCTAAAAATATCTCCGATATAGCAGAGGTATGCAAAGTACATAAAATAGTAGAGGAAAATATTGCTCTTAGGCTATTGGCTGCATCTTTCAAAGGAAAAGCTTAAAATTGGTATCAATCTCTGGCTTCCAGTTCTATCCATTCTTCCAGGATCAGCTTGGAGAGAATTTGTTCAAAAAATTCTTCGAAAATGGATATCATTCCTTGTTGCTACATCAATTGATCACTATCAAAAGATCCCCACAAGAGGCCATGACTGATTTCAACACCAAGTTCCACAAAACTTGGCAAAGAATTCCTATCACCGCTAGGCCTCCAGCCATGATGGCATTCATATTTTACCTAAAACCTTTCAATTTAGATATCATGGTCATGATAGCCTCTATAGGAGGATATGTCTTACCTAATGCATACAACCTAGCTATGCACGTAGAAAATAGTTTGATCGACAGTAGCAAGCTTCCACCATGACCACCAATGCCCGTGTTTGCAAAAATCTCTACTAGCCCTCAAGAATAAATTACTCAAAATTCCCTCACTCCACAAGCAACCACATTGGCTATGCTACAATCCATGTACGTATAGACCAATGCGCAACCAAGCACATTAGGTTCCTCTTCATTAGTAGTTGATGTTAATGATATGAAGAGTCACATGCGGTCTTTTTCTAATGGGATAGTCATCATCTGATGGCAACAAGAGGCACCTCTAAAGTAGACCACTAAAGCCTAGATCAAGGAGAAAAACCATCCTATCAACATAATATGTACCAAGGAGCCTCGAGAAGAGAAGGTCAACAAACAAATTTTGCCAACCAAATAGTCTCAGTTACTATGCCGCTTCAGGATATCAAGAGCAGTCTGAGCAAGGATCCAGTACTAGGCCAGAACAACTTAGCAGAAGAAGAAAATGAATGGTGTTTCTCATGCAATGATAGTCATATGCCCCGAAACTGTCTAAGGAGAAATATGCAACAAAAGATAGCGAAACCAAGAAATAAGGGTGTGTTCCCAAACATGGAGGAATATCAATCTCCCAAAACAGAGAATGCTCATTTTAGAGCACAAACGCAAGGAATATCTTTAGAATAGGAGCTAGATATTGCATCAAACCAAGTGCTATTCTCATGGATGGAAGAAGAATATGCAATATATGCAAATGATGCCCCTACAACTAGTGCCCCATGAGTATAGTCAAACTACAACATGAGGTCAAAGAAGAGGCTCACTAGAGAGTATGTGCAACAAGTGCCATAGTGTCCATAGGCCCAATCGACTCTACAGTCACAAATTCTTCCATGGTCAGAAAAGGAGATGGACAAGATACTGATTCCATTCATGTTGAATCGCCTCCTCCTAAAGATGAGAGAGATACCACTATTTAAACCAAAGGCTTCACCAGTTGGAATACTCAATGTGGTGGAACAATTGAAGAAGGTGCCCACTAATGTATCTTTGTGGGATGCCATATCTATTCCTGAACAAAATACATTTCTCCAGGAAGCATTAAAGAAGGAAGAACAAATACCACAGATGAAGGTGACTCTATTGTAGTATCAAAATAGTGATAAAGGTCTTGTATCGAAGCCCCGATCTCTAACAGACATGGCTTATGTGAACGTCACAGATGATGCAAAAGAGAAAGAGGTAAGCAAGCCAAAGCCCACACCTTTCTTTTTAACAATTATTGTGGGAGATAATCTTTTGCATAATAACATGATTAATCTGGGAGATAGTACAATGGTCATGCCTAAACAAGTGGCCAATGCCCTAAAACTAGAATATGAGACTCTCAAGAAAGGGATCATGCAGTTAGGCAGGAAGAAAGTTCTGACCGTCAGTCACATCAAGGATCTATCTTTAACCCTTTTCTCATGTCCAAGCCAAATGGTCACACAAGCAGTAGTTTTCATAGGCATTCCCCTGGTAGTCAAGATGTGTCTTTCAAGGAATTTCAAGGAAAAGCTTGGCAGATATTTAGAACTCAATCGGTCTCACCTGATATTATGGACCAAGGATGGGGCAAAGATGAAGATTTTGTTTGATTCTTTACATTCAAAAAACATAATGGACAATGTCATCTTATGCTTTGAAGTAGCACATACATCATTCTTGCAAAGAGAGAAGTATTGTGTAGAAATATTGGAAGACGAGGAAGACACAAGCAACTGGACCCCGAAGAGGAGGTCCTTCTCAACCAATTCATTGACTTCGAGCCATTCAGAAAATTTCATGCTACTGGGTTAGGAACCTATGTGATCTTTGGCGATGATCAAGTCTTCCCAAAGTTGATAAAAGAATGAGAAGAACATAATGGTCCAAGTGATAACAGTCTATGGATATTATATTTTGATGGTGCCAAATGCTAAGCCAATTCAGGAGCAGGTGTCTGACTAGTGTCCCTGACAGGGTTAGATACCCTCAAATCTTTTCGTTTCTAGTTCCCACGCTCCAATAATGATGTGGAATATGAAGCTTTGGTTCATAGTTTTTTCCTTCTAGAATGGATGGGTGTAAAAAGAATACAAGCATTTGGAGATTCAAAGTTGGTTGTAAGCCAAATCCATGGGCAAGTGGCCACCAAAAATATAAGAATGAAGTCATATAGACATAGGATACGAGATCTGATTGAGAGCTTTGAGTATTTCAACATTCAGGTTATCCCACATTCCCAGAATGTTGTCGAGTGGATAGCTTCAATTGGTGCACAATTTTAACTAATCTCTGATTTAGCAATGAAACAGAATGCAGTACAGATCATCATTCAACTAGAAATTCCTGACAATGATCAAAACTGACAAGTATTTTAGTACAATGATCAAATCACCACGTTTTTACAAAAATTAAGAAAAAATTCTAATCATTCACAACCTAAAACAAAGCCTTCCAAAGTGTAGGTGATGAAGGTAAAAGGCAATAAACTCCCTCAAGGTTTAATCTCCCTCAAAAATATTTTCAATTGCAAAGATGTAAGAAATGGAAAACAAAGGTTCATTTCCAATGAGAAATACTATGACAATCTTGATGTCAAAAATGACATAAAGTTAAAATTTGGAAGGGATGTTTCGTAGAAAGATAAAAAAAGACTAAAATTTCTATATGTTCTAGATACGACAGGCTTGTAGCTTGGACCTATGATGATCTTAGGGGATATGATCTGGGCATAATTCAACATACTATTGACTTGGATGAAGGTTCAAATCATGTCTGAAAAAAATAAAGGTTGTTCAATCCAAAAGAGCTCACCAAATTAATTGAATCAAGGATTATATGCCAGATTAAACATTCTGATGGGGTGTCTAATCTAGTGCCAGTTTAGAAAAAGAATGGTGATATTTGGCTTTCTGTGGATTTGAGAGATTTGAACAAAGCCTCATTGAAGGATCACTACCCTTTGTCATCAATGGAGAAAATCCTGTAGACTATGGCCAGATCAGAAATGTTCTTATTGCTCGATGGGTTTTCATGTTAGAACCGGGTATATGTAAAAGAAGGAAACCAAAATAAAGCAGTGTTCACTACAAAGTGGGGAATTTTTGCGTACACAAAAATTCCCTTCGGACTTTCAAATGTTGGTGCAACTTTTCAGCGAGCAACCGATATTGCTTTCAAAATTTTAATCAATCATATTATTTTAATATACCTAGGTTACCTAACAGTCTTTTCAAAATCAAAAGATATCACTTTGATCATCTGGAAAGGATTTTCCAGAAATATAAATAGTTCAAGATTTCCTTAAATCCCATAAAATGTGTTTTCGAAGCGCCCTAGGGAAAGTCACTCGGTTTTGTGGTTTGAAAGGAAGGAATAGCAATATACCCTGAAAGGGTAAAATACATAAGAAAGTTACCTCTATTAGTATATCAGAAAGGGCTGCAATATTTTCTAGGGAAGATTAATTTTGTCAATTGGTTCATTTCATACTTTGTAGACATCACAAGATCTATCATGTTGATGCTCAAAAAGAATCTAGTGTTGAAATGGACACCCAAAGGAAAGGTGGATTTTGAGAAAATAAAGGTAGCTATCTCTGCATCCCCGATGTTAGCTAATCCAGACTTCTCTAAAGATATTTTTCTCTGCATCTACAATGGCCAACATAGCATAACTTCAGTTCTCACTTAGAAGGATGAAGGAAATAGTGGAGAGCATCCCATCACATTTCACTCTAGGAATCTCAAAGGATATGAAGCCGGATATAACTTTGTTGAGAAATAGGATTTTGCTATTGTAAAAATCCTAAAAAAAATTGGACACCTAGTATCAGCCAATAGAATCACCATTCTTGTCACACATCCTAGTGTTCGGGAGTATATAACTAGGGAAAAATTACTAAAAAAAGGGCCAACTGGATCACTAAGATCCTAGAATATGATGTGGATATTAAACCCGCCAAGTTGGTCTGTGGAAGGGGTTTGTGCGAATATCTTGCATAAGAATTGAGTTCCTTAGCGGAGGAAGAAACCGATCAAGTCTACATAAACCAGTTTGAATTAGGTGAGTCATGGGTGGTGGATCGAACGTGGTATATGAAAAACGGGCTATACCTAGCCAACACTCTACTCATAAAAGGAAATACTATCAACTGCAAGGCACCAAGTATGTACTAATTGAGGGTATCTCAAGTTCAAGAGGAATTATGATGGTGTCCTGCTCTGATGTTTAGATAAGCCACAAGCAAGGAGAAACCTGAATGAATTTCATAGTAGTCCTAAGGGTGGAAATTTCTCTGCCAAGACTACTGCTTTGAAGATAATGTGGGTAGGATATTATTGGCCCTCCATGTCTAAAGTGCACCATATGGTACAAAAGTGTACTCAGTGCCAATTTTTTGTTGGCAAATGAAAGAATTTTGTCATGTCCCTAAGCCTAATTTTGACTGAGGAACCCTTTGCTCAATGGGGTTTAGATTTTAGGGTATGTGCAAGATCATGATGGGGCCAAAAAGTGGCAATATTATGGGTATTTGTAGGGTATGTGGTTGACGAATTTTTTTTACCCAAAATTGATGAAAAAAAAGGGTTTTTAGAGGAGATTATCAGCTTTCCACCAATATAAATTATGCTTTAATTTGAATTTAATAAATTATTATTATTTATTTTCTATTAGAATTACAACTAAATTCCTAAACGATAGGTTGATTGAAAAAAAATCTATATCTTTCAAATGGTATCACATTTTTTGAATCCAAAACATACGTCACATTCTATGCTTCACGTACTATAGGATTAAAAAAATAAAAATTAAATTTTATGAGTTTTTGACCAAGTTAAGGTGGTCAAACATATGAGTTTTAATATTTTTAAAAGTTGTAATAAAAATTCATAACTAATTATTTACTTGGAAAAATTACAAAAAATTTGCATCACATCCGACATGAGTCTTCTACTTATATATAAAATATTATAAAATAATATTATCATTTTATTATGGTTAGTGGTCGACAGACTACTTCTTATTTTTCCCTGAAATTTAAGTACTACTACATTGAAATTTCAAATTTTCACCAAATAGATTTTATTTTTTTTTAAATAAATCTAGTAGTTTAGAAATTACATTCAATTTTCTACAAATTCTATTCTTACATATTTTTGAAATAATATAGATAACTTATTCAAATTTTTCCGTCAAGTTGCCTAACACTGATTTTTCTAAATTTTTTGCCACTTAAGGGCCCGTTTTTTCCATGATGATCCTGCACATACCCTTCATTGGAATGATAAATCCTATTAACAGCGTTGGCCATAATTGGATACTTACGACAACCGATTACTTCACAAGGTGGATGGAGGTTGTCGCCCTAAAAAATGCTACAAAAGGTGAAATTGTCAACTTCCTTGAAGAGTTGGTAACCAAGTTTGGTTCGCTAAAAACCATCAAATCTGCACAATGCGCAAGCTTTTGTCGTATTTGGAATGTCAAGTTTCTCTCTCAAACATGGGGTTTACCTTAAAAATTCATCAAATTACTATCCACAAGGAAATGGGCTAGCAGAGTTGACCAACAAAAACCTAATTAGGTTAATTAGGTGCATCGGGTCAAAAAGACAAACGGACTGGCACAAGCACCTACAAGCCACTCTATGGGCCGACTCGATTACACCCAAAAAAATCTTGAATGCCTCTCCTTATGAATTAGTATATGGAAAAGAGGTGGTTTTACCTATTTCTATAGTGATCATTGCCTTGTAACTATTAAAAGCTTTGGAGGTTGAAGAAAGCAGTGAAATGGAAATAAGGTTGGAAGAACTCCTGAACATTGAGGAAAATAGTGATAAGGATTATGAGGCCATGATCGGGCATCAAAAATAGTAAAATGATTGTTCAACAAAAAGATCTCCAACCCAAATTTTAGGGAAGGAAGCCTAGTGCTAAAGTATGACGAGCGCATTGCAAAACAAGGAAAGCATACAAAATTTGAAGCACTATGGAAGGGTCCCTTCCATATTTGTGTGTGCAAAGAAAAGAATGCGTGTGAACTGAAAGATATGGATGGTAACATTCTAGATATACTGGTAAATGGTATTCATTTAAAATTGTTCCATTGAAATACGCAAGTTCTTTTTAAAATTTTCATAGTTATGTACTATATGTGAAAATTTTGTAAAATACAATTTAGTTTTGCAAATAAACCATGAGAGTAATGAAGGAAGAAGCAGAAAAGTACTATATTATATTCACTAAAATATTTTACATTATAGTACGAGCCCAAGGCTCTAGGAGAAGCTTGAAGCTTTCTCTAGAAAACCCAAAAAAGAGCTATACAACAAAAAGGAAAAAGAAGAGGCAATGAGAAAAAAATAGTAAATTTCATAAGCCTCCAACAATTGGTAAGCAGTCAAAAGTGGCTCTTCATCAGGTTCTTATTTCTTCTTCTTCTTCTTCTTCTTCTTCTTCTTCTTCGTCTTCACTTTCTTCTTCTTCTTCTTTGGCAAGGTGAAAAGGGGGTCGAAAAAAAACATGCAAGCTCAGCACACCAAGGACCTCAGTTCTCATTCCCATGGCTATACACTAAAAATTTAAGGTGTTTTTTCTAGTCCAGCATAGAAATGTGCTCAACACCAAACTCCCTCAAAAGGAAGGTAGTTACAGGTCAAGACAATGAACAATGCCTCTCAAGGTCCATTGTGTATAAATTAGTAAGGAAGGGTATCCATACCATTTCCTCCCCATAATCGATGTTCTTGCAGAGGTCCATGGTCTTTTGAATACCAACACCAAGGATGGTCACTTGAACAATCTCACCAAGCATGTCCAAATAGAAGAATCGAACATGATAGCACACAACTCAATTATCTAGGGCTTAATGATGTCTAGGTCAAGAAGGGAAGCCATGAAGTGGGAGATAATGTTGGAGTTACACCGTGGCTAGTTTTCATCCTTGACATAGTCCTTACCAATGACCCACTTGAACACAACAATAGTAAGGTGGTCATTCATCCATTCCAATCGCTTGATTTTGTTTTAGGTAATTTCACCCATGAAGGAATATTGTGGCCTTCGTGGAAGGAGTTGAATGGGAGTGTCCAAACCAGATGACATAGCAACAATAAAGACCTAAGGCTAGTGGAACAAGATACAGTAGGAAATGCTGGGTGATCCCATAATAGTGGTTTACAATTTTTGGCCAAACTGGACACTAAAATTATTATTTTTAACTAAATCTTCACATTCGGGCACCTATAGCAGCTAAACTGTGAGGAATTTCAAGATGGTGCAAACTAGAGTCTCATCACATTTTGTCTGTAGATTCTAAAAATATTTTTTTCAAAATTTTTGGAATCAAATTGCACTTCTTTTTCCATCTCCCACGAAAATAGATTTTTTTCAGAAAAGAACATTTTTAAAAAGTGACGCACACCGTATAACACAACTTTTTTTCTATGAAGGATAAAATTCTAATTCTTTCAAATTTAGATTTGTAGCTCTAATATCTAGTGCTTCCACTTGAATAGATAGTTTTTTATTGAATATTTTTTCCTTAACCAAGTTTCAAAGTCAAATGAATTACAATTTAGACACAACACGACTATATAACACGTAACTTTTTTTGTATATGTCAAAATTTAATTTAATTTTTTTTGTTGGATCAAGGAATTCAATATCTAGTGCACTCATATTTTTCATTTTTTTTTTTGATAATATTCTATTTTTCCACATGTGAAGAACAAAGAAATTCATTTTCGATGAAAAACCTATGTTTAATAAAACTTAAAAAACAAATATATAACAAAACCAAAACATATTAAAATTATATTAATTGGATAACTTGTTCTGAGGAATACCATAATCATTTGAAATAAATTTTAAATGAATTCATTTGATCCCCCAAAATCTAAATCAAAAGTGATTTTTTATCAGCATTTTGATAGGTGTAAAGGAGACGCATTTATAGGTATGGTTTAAAACTAGAGAGGTTCTATCCAAGGGGGTTTGATCTAAGGTGATTTGATCAAACCCTCTTCAATTGGAATCCTTAAAATGGAACATTTTAAGGATTAAATCATTATATTTTCTAAAAATATGTGATTTCAGCTAAAATTTGTTCCTCTCAGGAATTGTAAACCACTATTATGACAGCACCCCTTGTTAAACTAAAAAAGCTATTTTGAATGAATATTATAATGAGGTGGTGTAGCTATTTATACAAAATTGTGTACCATGTTGGAAATTGTGCCTCAACTTGTTGGCTTGTATCTCTATTCAAGACTTGGCGGATTTACCCTTTGTTGGTCTTCTTTATCAGCCTATCACCCAAATCCTGAACCTTGGAACCTTGTCGCACAGTTCAAAAGTTCCTTAACTTCCCGACTGGTCGATCTCCTTCAATGTCGTGATGTTCGAGATTTTCCTAACCTACTATGGAAGTTGTAAGTTTGTGTTTTCTTTGATTGAGCGACAAGCTGATGGATGTGGGGACCACTTGGAATTCTGGGAGACTTGTTGAGAATATTGTAGATTCCCAGCTTGATTCTTCAAAAATACACAAGTAGTGAACGTGTGTCATGGTGGAGACCACAAGAAATGACCAATTGTTCGGTGTGATGGTCAAATGCAGTGTACGAGTAAGTTGGTAATAAAAGGACTAACTCATGGATACCTAAAGTCTTCAGGATTTTATTTATAAACTAATGACTACTAATATTCTGCATCAATGTGGGATATTGTTGATGGTTTTGCATTCAGTATGATCTCTTGTCGATGGACAGTTGGTTTTCTTGTGATATTGGGAAAACTTGTTTTGTTATCAGTCTAACTTCTTAGGGTCTTGCTGATAGCTATGTGTTTGGGAATTTTGGCATCGGGGAGACACGGTCTGGTGTCTCACCGACATGTGATTTAGTTAAACTTTTTGACCGAATCTCTGTCCTACATGGTTTGTTCTGAACTAATGAAAGAAGCAGAATGTGAACCATTGGAATTTGAATAGTTGTGACTATTTTGTTGTGGAAAATGAATAGGCCGTTAGTAGAATGGATTTCACTCTGCAATGGTTGATGATGACAGAAGTGTGAGATAACGAAAGTGTTGCTCAACTGAACATAGATTGATCTGAGTGGGTTCATTTTATGCGTCTGAGAGCATTGTGAGATTAATGTTTTGTACAAGATTGATCAGTGAATGCTACTAGTGTAAATTGATATCAAAAAGTTAAGTTTGATCTCTGTATGAAATTTTCCTTACTGTAATACAAAGAGGATTTTCTTGGTGTGGTGGGTTTTTCTCTCGTAAGGGTTTTCCCACATAATTTCTAGTGTCCAATTGTGTATGTGTTCATTTCTCTTTTTTGTTAATTCTTTTCAAGTGTATCTTATTGAACTGTAATTGCAAAATTTAAAGTCATATCTTCATTCTTCCCTGAGGTTTTGGCATTAGGAGAGTTTGTTCCGCACCTAAGCTTTCCTTACAAGTGGTATCAGAGCCTGACTAGTTGTGTTATCCTTGTGGGTACGTTGGGTTTTTTGTGTCAATTATGTTCAGTGGAAGTCTTGTATAAGTCTGGTAATTCGAATTATAGATTAAGATGGAAAGCACATCAGGAAAGATTGAAATTGAGAAATTCAATGGTAGCAATTTTGAGTTGTGGAAACTTAAAATGGAAGATCTGTTAGTTGACCATGATCTTTGGCTTGTTGTGTCTAGAACGAAACCTACAGGCATGAAGCATGAGGATTGGGACCTTGTAGATCAAAAATCAAAGGGGTTGATAAGGCTTTGTTTAGCAAACTCTATTCTTCTAAATGTTCATGAAGAAAAGAATGCATGTTCTTTGTGGAAAAGACTAGGAGTTATTTATCAGGGCAAGTCCTTGGTGAATAAGTTGTTCTTGAGGAAGAAGTTGTACTCTTTGAAAATGCAGGAAGGAGCATCTGTTGCTGATCATTTGAATGCTTGCAACATGTTGATTGCTTAGTTAGCATCTGGGGGTGTGAAGATTGATGAAGAAGATTGTTGTATGCTATTGTTATGTTCTTTGCCAGATTCTTGGGATCACTTGGTGATGGCTATTGGGAGTACGAAATCCACTTTTAATTAAGATGGAAGATGTTGTTTCTTCTTTGTTATTAGAAGAGATGAGAATAAAATCTTTTGAGATGGCGAAGGAGGCTCTTGCTATTAGAGGCAGATCAAAAGAAAAAGGAAAGAAGAAGGAAAAGAAGTCCAAATTGAAATCAGAAGGGAGATCAAAGTCTCCTGGCAAGAATTCCAAGGTGAAGTGTTGGAATTGTGGGAAACTTGGTCATGTCTGAAAGGATTGCAAAGAGGAGAAAAAGAAGAAGAATAATAATTCTTCCAATAATGATTCTTCTCAGAGTGATGCAGACACTTTCATTGCAGCCTTGGCTACTCATGTATCAAATGATGTATGGTTGATTTATTCTAGAGCATCTTTGCACATGACATCTCATAGAGACTGATTCACTAAGTATGAAAAATACGATGGAGGAAGGGTGTATTTGGCAAGCGATTCATCTCTGGAAATAGTTGGTCACGGAAGAGTCAAAATTCAGTTCCCCAATGGAAGAGTGAAGGGAATCAATGATGTAATGCATATACCAGGTCCAACTCAAAATTTACTTTATGTTAGTAAGTTGAATGATGTTGGAGTGCAAGCCATGTTCTCTGGAAATGGCTGCAAAATGACTAGAGGCTCAATGGTGCTAGCTAGGGGTGCTCATATTGGTACCTTGTATAAGCTAGATGCATTTGTTGTGCAATGTAATAGTGTCTTTGCAAAGTCACAGAAGGCTACTCATGGAGAAAAGGAGGAAAAAGTTCCGGATAGTGCAAACTCTATGGAAGTTAAACTTCCAGCAGAAAAGACTATGCTCTGACATCATACGCTAGGCCACATTGGAGAAAAACGTTTAAAAACCTTGAAAAATAAAAACCTGGTTGAAGGGCTTGATGATTGTAACCTTGAATTCGAGTTTTTTGTGAACATTGTATATATGGTAAACAACACTATGTTTCATTCTACTCCAGTCCTCACAAATCTTCCAGTTTACTTGATTATATACATTCTGATGTTTTTGGTCTAGTAAATGTTCCTTCTTTGTCTAAATCAAGATATTATGTATCATTCATTGATGATTATTCAAGAAGGGCATTTTTTTTATTTTTTGAAAAGTAAATCAAAAGTGTTCAATCATTTTAAGGAATTCGAAAACCTTGTGGAAAATTAAACTGGAAGAAAAATAAAATGTTTAAGGACTAAAAATGGCGGTGAGTTTTGTTCTGATGAGTTCGAAAGGTACTATAAAGATCATGGGATTAAAAGACATAAAACTACACCCTACACTTTGCAACAAAATGGAGTTGCTAAAAGGTTCAACAGGACAGTAATGGAAAGAGCATGAAGTATGCTAAGCAGTGTTGGCTTGGAGGAGAAGTTCTAGGCTAAGGCGGTTGCAATAGTATGTTACTTAATAAACCGTTCTCCTAATTCCACTCTTGTTGAGAAAACACCTTTGGAAGCATGGAAGAGAAAGAAGCCCTCTCTGAGACACATTCGTGTCTTTGGCTATGAGGCATATGCATATGTGTCAAATGAAAAAAGGTCTAGATTGGAAAACAAGGCTATTAAATGTATTTTTATTGGTTATAGTGCTGGCATAAAAGGATACAAGCTTTGGAATCCTAATATAGAGAAGGTTCTATATAGCAGAATTGTTATTTTTCGTGAGCTAAAGCCTTCTACTTTAGATCTGTAGTCAGAGACAAAATCAGAAGATAAAAGGATGTAGTTGAAATTCCTCTAACACCAGATAAAGAGGAATTCAAAATTCAAAATGTACCTAAAACTAAGGAGAGCTCAAGTAGTTCTGAGAGTTCTGAAGAAGAAGAACAACCTCAGCCTCAGCTGGTGAGGAGGTCAATATGTGAAAGAAAGCAACCTAATAGGTAAAGGTTTTCTTTGTTAGATTTTACTTGTGCATGTGCTTTAATTTCTAGCACTAATGAGCCTAGGACTGTGAAAGAGGCATTTAGAATGTCTGATTCAAACTCTTGGTTGGAAGTTATGAATGAAGAAATGGCATCATTAGCAAAGAATGGTACTTGGAGTTTGGTGCCCTTGCATTAAGGCAAAAAAGTTGTTGGCTGCAAATGGGTATTTAAAAAGAAAATAGGTCTGGATGGCAGTGTGGAGAAGTATAAGGTGAGGTTGGTTGCGAAGGGGTATTCCCAGGTAGAGAGAATTGATTATGGAGAAACTTTTTCTCCTGTAGCTAAGCTGACGTCTATCAAATTTCTTTTGTTACTTGTAGTAGCGCATGATTTAGAGGTTGAACAGATGGATGTGAAGACAGTATTTCTTCATGGTGACCTTGAAGAAGATATTTATATGTCCTAGCCTAAGCACTTTGTGGAAAAAGGTAAAGAAAATATGGTTTGCAAGTTAAAAAAATCTATGTATGGATTAAAACAATCTCCTAGAATGTGGTACCAGAATTTTGACACGTTTGTTTTGTCATTGGGATTTGTAAGATCAAAATCCGATCATTGTGTGTAATACAAAGCTGAAAATGATTGTGTTCTTATTATTGCTTTCTATGTTGATGATATGTTGTTCATAGGCAATAGTAAGTTAATAATTTCTGATCTAAAATCTCAGTTGTTTGCAAAGTTTAAAATGAAAGATCTTGGTGCAACCAGGTATATTCTAGGAATGGAAATAACTAGGGATAGGAAGAGTAGAAAACTTTGGCTTAGTCAGAGTAAGTATATTACTATTGTCCTAGAGATATTATGTATGACTGAGTGCAAGCAGCTAGTTGTTCCAGTTTTGCAAGGAACAAAGCTATCTGTTGAAGACTATCCAAAATCTCCTACTGAGATGGAGGACATGACCAGAGTGCCTTATGCTAGTGCAGTTGGTAGTTTACTGTATGCAATGGTCTATACAAGGCCAGACATTTCCCAAGTAGTGGGAGTACTTAGTCATTTTATGGAAAATCCTGGAAGGACACATTGGGATGTTGTGAAAAGAGTGTTTAGATATTTGAAGGGCACATCAGAATATGCTTTATGTTACCATGGAAATTTGGTTGAATCATAGAGGACTCTTAGCATTCGAGGCTATGTGGATTCTAATTGAGCAGGGGACATTGATAGTAGAAGATCCTTCAGTGTCGCGGTGTTCGGGATTTTCCAACCTATTGTGGAAGTTGTAAGTTTGTGTTTTCTATGATTGAGCGACAAGCCGACAGATGTGGGGACCACTTGGAATTCTGAGAGAATTGTTGAGAAAATTGTAGATTCCCAGCTTGATTCTCTGGAAATGCACAAGTAGTGAACGTGTGTCATGGTGGAGACCACAAGGAATGACCAACAGTTTAGTGGGATGGTCAAATGTGGTGTACAAGTAAGTTGGTAATAAAAGGACTAACTCGTGGATACCTAAAGTCTTTGGGATTTTATTTATAAACTAATGACTACTAATATTCCACGTCAATTTTGGATATTGTCGATGGTTTTGCATCCGGTATGATCTCTTGTCGATGGACAATTGGTTTTCTTGTGATATCGAGGAAACCTGTTTTGTTATCAATCTTACTTCTTAGGGTGTTGTTGATACCTTTGGTCTTGCTGATAGCTATGTGTTCAAGAATTTTGGCATCAAGGAGACACAGTCTGGTGTCTCATCGACATGAGATTCAATTAAACTTTTTGATCGAACGTATGTCCTATGTGGTGTGTTCTGAGCCAATGAGAAGCAGAATGTGAACCATTGGAAGTTGAACAATTTTGACTATTCTGTTGTGGAAAATGAATAGGACGTGAGTAGAATGTATTTCACTCTGCAATGGTTGATGATGAGAGAAGTGTTAGATAATGAAAGTGTTGCTCGACTGAACATAGATTGATCTGAATGGGTTCATTGTATGCATCTGAGAGCATTGTGAGATTAATGTTATGTACAAGATTGATCAATGAATGTTGCTACTGTAAATTGACATTAGAAAGTTAAGTCTGATCTTTGTATGTAATTTTCCTTACTGTAATACAAAGAGGCTTTTCTTGGTGTGGTGGGTTTTTCTCTCGTAAGGGTTTTCCCACATAATTTCTGGTGTCCAATTGTGCATCTGTTCATTTCTCTTTTTTGTTAATTCTTTTCAAGTGTATCTTATTGAGCTATAATTGCAAAATTCAAAGTCATATTTACATTCTTCCCTGAGGTTTTAGCGTTAGGAGGTTTGTTCTGCACCTAAGCTTTCCTTACATACTAGTAAACCCAACCAATAAAAAATTCATTTCTCGCTGAATGGAAATGGAGAAAATATCAAAACAACTAGAGGGTGAGAGGCAGATCGTACAAAAAATCTATCATCATGCCTGAAGAAATAAATTTGGGCATTGGGAGTGAATGTTTATGTATGTTGATCGCTGCCATGTGTCCATTGCGATCATCAATGACAGCTTGCTTATTTATGTGAAAATATTGTTGGCAAGAGACACTACACAAGTCATCTAGTGTTTTCATTGATGGAAACCCTAGTCAGTAATCCCATCCGCTCCTCAGTATTTTCTTATACCGAAAGTCAAATTGAAGATATGTGTTAAGTATCAAAGCTAAAACAGGGCATCCGACAGAGTTGTGTACATTGACTTATATGTAATTTCCTAGATTATCATTTTGAGTTTTGGATCTCAGGGAAGGTCTTTTGATGTATGAACTAGCTTATCTTTTAATCATAGGGCCTCATATTGATTGGTGTGCAAGTTAGAAGATCTGATCTATTAATTTTTAGTCTAACAGTGCAGAAAGGCCAACTAGTTGAGTGTAGCATGTTGTGGATATTCGAGGCAAAATTGCTTAAGGTGTTTCATGTTTGAGACATGCTTTGGGTCCTTAGTATGTTTTGGCCGACATTGTTTGTTCTCATTGATATTTTTTTATGTATTGGGCTGACAGTTTGTGCACATTTCATATTTTATTAAAGTCGACATGTAGTTGATCTAATCTCTAGTTGCACAGATATATATAATCAATTATTCATATCATTTTGTGATGTGATGAGATATGATACAAAAGTTAGAAGGATTATAGATCGATTGTGTGTAGTTTCACTTGAGCAGAACAAAGATTGGTGATTTGAATTAAAGCAGACAGAGTTTTAAGTGTAGAATTAGACAAAATGTGAAGAATGTTGTCAATGTGCTTAATCGGAACTATATTCAGGCATTACCAGATGCTATCTCATAGTTCATCCACTCCAGTTGTATATATGTGACTATAAGAAAGTGAGTATTATTTTGGGCAGTAAGGCTTTTGTATTTGAGCAGTGAGCTCTAGACAATGTTTCTGAATGCATGTGCATTCCCCATTTGTAAACACTTATTTTGAGTATACTCATATTATGGATTAACCTCCACCATGGTTTTCCCCCTAACAGGGCTTCCACATAAAATTCCTTGTGCTATGGTGTTGTGGTTGATTGCCTTGTGTTCTTGCATCTTTCTTTTGGTTCAATGTTATAAGTGGTTTAAAGATCAAGTTAATAAAGTTGAATTTTGCAAAACACTAATTCACCCCCCTCTCTCAGTGTTCCTTGATTCCAACAATTGGTATCAGAGTAGGTAGTTCCTCAAAATAAGTTTAATAGCTTGGGGAAGATCTAGGAAGGTGATTCAATGGATTCTGGTCGTATTCAACAACTTTTGGTGGCACTAGATGATCTTGATCAATCCAAATCTAAAGTCTGGGAATTGCAAGCAAGCCTCATGAATGCTAAGAAATACATTCAATCATTCAAAGATCAAATCAATAAGTCTAGGGAAAAGAGAAAGGATATTTGTTATCAAATCAAGCAGAAAGAAAGCATGGAAAATGAACACTTAAGTCAAGCCTTGAAGGAAAAGACAGAAGAATGTGAAAAGCTCACTAGAGATAATGTTGTCCTAAAGCATGAGATGGAATCTATTTTGATGAGGATGACTAAGGAGATTGAAGAGAAAAAGAAGAATGAAGAGAATCTTACTCAGTCCTTGAAAGAAAGATATGATGAATGCAACAGAATTAATGGTGGATTCAATCAATTGGAGATTGAATTGCAACAATTCAAAAACAATGAAGAAGAGCTTGAAAGATAGATTATTATTCTCAGAGATGAACTTGCTACTGTAAATGAATACAAGGAGAAGTTCAAGATTAGCTCAACTAAGCTTGATGAATTGATTCAAAATCAGAAGATTGGAAGTGACAAGCAAGGTCTTGGATATGAGAAAGGAGAAAGCTGTGGATCTAGTCAAAGGAAATTTAGGCTAGGAAATCAGACAAGCAAAGCTATAAGGCATTCGGTAAGACAACCCAATGCTCAAAAATTCAATGGATACTATTTTGTTTGCAATAAATTTGGTCATATGGCTACTCAATGTAGAAGTAGAATAAATCCAAGTCGTCCATCATTCTCTGGTCAGTTTTTCAATTGCAATAAGTATGGTCATAAATCAATTGAATACAAAAATATGACAAACAACTTTTCAATAGAAATGTCAAATGTTATGCTTGCAATAGATTTGGCCATATTGCTAACCACTGCAAATCAAGATAAAATCAATGGAATAACTGGTTTGGAAAAAGAAATGTCATGTGCTATAATTGTAACAAATCCAATCACATTTCAAGATTTTGTAGAAGTAGGAAGGGTCTAGTAAACAAAGAGAAAAATATGCAAAAGGATGATAATGGAAAAGGAAAAGTTACTATGGATGAGATTAGGAATCAAATGAAGAAGACATGGGTGAAGAAGAGTGTTTCTGATGCAAGAAATGAATCCACACCAAAATTTGGTGCTAGAAATTCCTCTAGGAATTAGTTTAAGGCCTTTGGCCTGGGGGGGCTCTCAAGAAAATATGTTACCCCCTGTCAGTAGTTGCTACCGAAATGTGGCAAATTGCAATGATTGCATTAATGATCTACAGATATTTTTCAAATACTTGTGCAGGAAATTTATGCAAAATTGAATGTCCGTAGAAGAATTTTCTTTCACAAACTATGAAAATAGGGTGTACAGAAGACCAAGGGAAAAAAAAATTATTGTGATAAAAAATTTAGGTGCGTGAATGATAAAAGGTTACTCCTATTCCTCATTCATCACATTGCTTTTTGAGAAGAAGAAGTTTTGGAGAGCTCTGCAAGTGAATTTTGGTGAGATACAATTCTAAAGGAGATTCGGCAAACAAACCCTAATCTGGTGAAAGGTATTTATTTGCAAAACTTGTGAACTTGAAATTTTTGGAAATGGCCACTCTATTAGTTGTTGATATTAAGGAAAGAACCCACCCAAAATTCAAATGGCACCTGTTCAAATCCATTGAGACAGAACCATTAGGTGCATTTTCTTTCATTTTGTATGGTGTTTTGCACATTGAAGATATTAGGGCATATATTCATGTGAATGTTGAAGATCTAGGAAGCTCCCAGTTGTTAAATCTGTACACAAATCACATTATGGGAGAAGATCTCTGTGTAAGGCCTAAATTTAAGACTTTGGAAGAGAAGTTCACACAAATTGTGAAGTTTCCCGTGTCCGATGAAAATGAATGGATCCGACAGAAGAAATTTTTGGTACCTTTAAAGAGAAGAATATGCAAGTGCATGCACAACTAAAGAAGCTTATGATAGTCTAGAAGATGAGAAAGGAAGTTGAAGCTTTTGCATAAAGTATCGGCATATTAGTTGAAGCAATGAGGGAAGCTAGGAAGAAAAGAGAACAAGTTGAAGAAGGGGAGCCTACTAGAACAGAGTCAGCTAGTCTGAAAGCAAGTGCTACTAGATCTAGATCTACAAGGATCTCTACACCCTCATCCAGTCCTACAAAGAAATCAAGCCCAGTAAAATCTCAATTCAAGAAATCTGGAAGAGAAGAAAAGAGGAAGAAGAATAAAAGCACAAGTGTCTATGTTGTTGTTGAAGATGATGAAACTAAATCAGATGAAGTAGTAAGAGAAATCAAGCATAAGGGAACTAAGGCATCAAAAGTCTCTAAGGACAAGCCCTCCGGTGAAGAGAAAGCAAAGAACAATATGAAAACTGATAGATCAGGTATGACTGTAGAGGAAGTGGAAAAAGGTTTAATTAAGGATGGTAATCTCAAACCACTTTCTGAATGGTATGACACTTTTGATAGTGTTGGTTAGAGAACTCTTGAAGAAGCCACAATAAAATATTTGAATATTTTCAATATGACTCTCATAGAAATAAAGTCAGAGTTACCTAAAGGGTTATATGAAGTCTTAGAAATGAGGAGAGTAAATGCAAGAGCTGAAGATGAGCAAATGAGAGGACGCATACTTGCCAATCTATGTCTGGTAATGTCAATAGAAGAAATGAAGAAAATTCTCAATGATGCTAAAAAGGATTCTAAGAGAAAATAAAAGGTGAATAAGCTTATGATTATGAAAAATGAGGAAGTAGCAAAATACACTAAGAAAATTTTTAAGTACCTAGTTCTGTTGAAGAATAGATATAACACTGTCTCTGAAGAAACTCATGATGAAGATGTTCCATCTGGTCCAAAAATTGAAGAAGTGAAAGAAGACACAATTGAGGACACTCAGAATCCTCTAGATATATGAGATGCTAAAATTTCCATGGAGACTAAAACTCATAAAGAAATGTCAGTTGAAGAAATAGAGATTCCCAAAGCCAAGCAAGAATCTATGACTGAAGAAAAGAAGGTTGAGGGAAAGGAGGTTGCTATGGAAGCAAGAGACACTGGAAAGGAAACAAAGAAGTTTTTAGAAGAACAATAGGAGGAGTTTTACCTTGAATTGGTTGAAGGTCCTATCAACTTGGCCACTCTATCTCCTATTCAGAAGCTGAAGGTAGCATCATTTGCTCAGGCCAAGTCAAGGGAGGAGATATTGAAATCTCACATTGAGGATAGTGAGATGCGAAGTCTTGCATCTGGTATCTTGGAGAAGATCATGCCCACACATGTGAAGGACTCATCTGATTCTCCTTCTAGTCAGCTGAAGAAACTCATCAACTCTGTAAGTACTCACTTTGAGTCTCTTCAAAAGTCAACTGAGGATAAGGTCTAGAAAGAATTTGATGTAAATAGGTTCAGTAGATTGAATTGTATGATTGCTAATGATAAATCCTTATTAGCTACATGTGCAAAGAACATTCAAGGTGCATTATCTAAGGGTGGTAATATCTACAATTCATGCTTATCCTTGTCAAAATTCACTGAGGTCATTGAGAAGAAAATTAAGGAATATGAGAAATAGTCAGCAGATATTTCTCAAACCTTTGATCCTCTAACCATTTCTATTTGTAAGCAAGAAGGTCAAGTCATATCCCTGCTTTGAAAAATTAAAATTGTGAAGCATGAAAAAGATAGAATTGTTGAAAGGGTATGTGAGCTCAGATGACTAATTGGTCCTAAAATGGAGACAATTCTTAATGCATTGAAGGAAGCACAGGATGCTATGGTTGTCAGTGATCCAACAAATCTTGAATCAGCAGAGATGTATTCCTACCTATTATGTGGTCACATGACTATTTTGGAGAGTCTCAAAAAGGGTTGAGACACTAGTTTAATCATGTTGAAGAATAATTTTGCAGACATATTCTAGTCCATGTAAGTTAGAAAAGAATGTTTGTACATATATAGTTTGTTCATAGAAATTTTGGTATGCAGATTCTCGTCTTTGCCATTGATGTCAAAGGGGGAGTATGGGACAGTGAAAAATGTCATATTCATCTCAGGGGGAATTGTGATTAAATATTTTTTTGAAGTTTTGAGGATTGTAGTGTATTCATGTTGGTACTAATTCTGACACTTAATCATTTTTCACTAAGTGTTGCCATCAATGCCAAAGGGGGAGATTCTTGGAAAGAGACATTGCACAAGTCATCTAGTGTTATCATTGATGGCAACCCTAGTCAGTAATACCATTTGTGCCTCAGTATTTTCTTATACCAGAAGTCAGATTGAAGATATGTGTTAACTGTTAAAGCTAAAACAGGGAATCTGACAGAGTTGTGTACATTAACTTATATGCAATTTCCTGTTATCATTTTGTGTTGTGGATCTCAAGAAAGGTCTTTTGATGTATGAACTATCTTATCTTTGAATCATAGGGCCTCGTATTGATTGTTGTGCAAGTTAGAAGATCCAATTTATTGATTTTTAGTCTAATAGTGTAAAAAGGTCGACTAGTTGAGTGTAGTGTGTTGCAGATATTTGAGGCATAATTGCTTAAGGTGTTTCATATTCAAGACATGTTGTTTTGGGTCCTTACTATGTTTTGGCCGACATTGTTTGTTCACATTAATAATTGTTTATGGATTAGGCCAATAGTTTGTGCACATTTCATATTTTGTTAAAGTTGACATGCAGTTGATGTAATCTCTAGTTGTAGATATATATAATCAATTATTCATATCATTTTGTGATGTGATGTGATATGATGCAAAAGTTAGAAGGACTATAGATCGATTGTGCATAGTTTCACTTGAGGAGAACAAAGATTGGTGATTCGAATTAAAGTAGACAAAGTTTCAAGAGCATAATAAGATAGAATATGAAGAATGTTGTCAATGTGCTTAACCAGAACTATATTCAGGAATTAGTAGATGCTATCTCATAGTTCATCCACTCTAGTTGTCTATATGTGACTGTAAGAGAGTGAGTCTTCTTTTGGGCAATAAGCCTTTTGTATTTGAGTAGTGAGCTTTAGGAAGTGTGCCTAAATGCATGTGCATTCCCCATTTGTAAACATTTATTTTGAGTATACTCATATTATGGATTAACCTCAACTATGGTTTTTCCCCTAATAGGGTTTCCACGTAAAAATATTTGTGTTATTGTGTTGTGGTTGATTTCCTTGTTCTCTTGTATCTTTATTCTGGTTCAATGCTATAAGTAGTTTAAAGATCAAGTTAATAAAGTTAAATTTTGTAGAACACTAATTCACCCCCCTCTCAATGTTCCCTAATTCCAACAAAGATGTTTATTAATGCACTAAGTCCTGAAAAATTAAATAAACACATCTTTTTGAAGTACTTTATACAATTCAAAGCACACTTCCCATGGCTAAAAGAACGCTTTCCAATGCATTAGGCTTATTTGTGGAAGAGGCAGTAGGAAGAATGTACTAATTACATTCTCATGATGAATTTTAAATTCTCAAGGGATACGGATTTCCAATCCACACGTATTACCTTAGTGGTAGCATTTAGAAGACCAACAATAATGGAAGTGCCTTAACTACACGTACGTGAAAGAGGAATTAAATGCATCTAAAAGTAAATATTTCTAAGTATCAAGACAACAAGTCACCCTTTTTCTTAGAAGGCTCTCTGCTACTTTTTGGCATAACAATGGCAGAAGCATCAATGTCTGGTAGAAAGGTTGGATCCTCATCTAAAAGACCAAGTTATGCCAATATATTTGGGAGGGAATCATTCGCCAATGCCCCTATGCCAGAAGAATGAAATTTTGCCTATACCAAATCAATGCAAGTAGGAAACCATGTTAAGAAGGAGGAAGTGTTGGATTTTGCAGACAACATTTTTGACCCAAAATTGTTGGCTAACCCTAAAATCCTTAGGGAAGGGGTATTACAACAAATGGTTAAGCATGGTTAAGCTGAAGGTTTTTCTTCACGGCTTTGGAATTTTTGTTTTCCATAGTTCATGTTGCCTTCCATGCACCCATGTCCAGAGTTGGTGGATGCATGTGCTAAAAGGTTCAACAAAGAGATAGGGGTTATCAACAAAAGAAGGATAAAGGTCTCAATTAGTGTGGTTGCTATCTGGGATATGTTGTGTATCCCTACAACCTGTGATTCCAAGAGCTTCGACCCATAAGAAATGGAAGAGCTCTAGAGAACAATAAATAGGCAGCTACAATTTTACGAAGATGAAACAAAGGAAAGGTTGGAAAGAGATCAGTTTCTCTTCCCTCTGGCATAGAGAAAATTCAAACAAGATACATAGTTTGTTTCTTTGATGTTGGCCTATATATTTTCAGTTTTGATGATGATGAATGTTTCCATCCTTTTCAAACAGGCCTGTCTTTCATTCTTAAGAAAGAAAAAAGCCAAATGTATTTTGATTTTTTTGAGGCAATAGTTGAGGGGATGCTAGAACAATTAAGGACTTACGATACTAAATGTAAATTTAGGTATTCTTCTTTTTTGGTTCACTTGATCTTGCATTAAATCTCTTATTAAGAGAAGTTCTTCGTTATTTAGGATTGATGTAAAGGCTCTCTACCAGCCAATTTCGGTCTAGACCCATGTGCTTTCAAAGTCATAGGATTATTATTAGTTTGTGGATTATTTCTTGAGGCCGATACTTCTAGACTTGTTCTTGCACCCTTCGAGCTATTTTTCTCTTGAATTCTTGCAATGGATAAAAGGCTCATAGCTACCAATGGATTATTTCCTCAATGATGATTTCACTTTTATTAGATTCCATGGTTTTTTCAAGGAACCTTTCATGCTCCCTAAATTTGTAAGGGATAGGGTTTTCACCTCAGAAGCAAGTTGTTAGGAAACCATTGTCGACAACACTTATGGCATTGGAAGGCACAAAACTGCACTCTTTCAAACTCCCCTCATTATCACCAATAGTCAAGTAATGTTTGTAAAGTGGAAGGCATAGGAGGTGCTTACTAACAAATTGGAATACTTGGGCCTGGTTCTCATTTGTGACAAATGGGATTACAACCTAATAAGGCACCTCCCAACTTTGAGGCATGAGAATCGAGAGTATTTCGAGTCAAGAAAGAACCCGACTGGAGATAGGCCAGAACTATATGTCGACTTGGCCCACATACCAGATAAGCGGGCACCATGGCTTGATTTATACATCTAGACTATGAAGTACTAGAGGAACCTCCCAATAGGCAATTCCTTCAATATGCACTTAAAGTGCATGGGGTGGTTAGAGAGAAAGAAAGTAGATTTATGTAGGTTCCGATAGGAAATGAAGTGCCTCAATGCCATGTATGGAGACCTTTGGCCACATGATGAAAGGTTCAATGAGATTTATGACAAGGAGGTTGATACTGAGGGTATTAATCCTGAGACCAGTCACG
This sequence comes from Sequoia sempervirens, assembly GCA_007258455.2. Classification (NCBI taxonomy): domain Eukaryota; kingdom Viridiplantae; phylum Streptophyta; class Pinopsida; order Cupressales; family Cupressaceae; genus Sequoia; species Sequoia sempervirens. The sequence goes on along the minus strand of VDFB02271358.1, from coordinate 23,736,779 downwards.
AGGGCGAACTAAAGGAGCTTCCACTCTACTTCCCAACCTCAAGAACCAAACAAGAGAAAAAGATCTAAGCACAAGGACTTGCAGGTCACATCCTCTGCCCGTGCCTAAAGTAAAGGAAAACAAACCTGACGTTCCCCAAAAAGGTCCACCATGGTTACCGAAGGCTAGGTTTTGGTGGAATCGACTACTAAAGGATTGAAATATGCCAGTTTTGATCATACAAAGATTCTAGATGAGTCCAAGACCTAGGCGGACCTGGCACGCCAACTAGAGGAGAAGAAGAAGTGGAGTCTGCTCTGCAAGGATTTTTGGCTACAATAGCCTAGGTAACTTTTGCTCCTTCTCTTATTTATACCTCTACATCTCTAGTTACTCCTCTACCCCCATCTATGGAAAAGGGTCCTCCATCCACGAATTCTAACCTTTTCATCCTAAATGAACCACCAACCATTTTCAACAGTCAACACTATGAAGTAACCCCACAAGTCAAATGAGCATCATCCGCTTCGGTCGTGATTGATTCTTTAATCTCCCTATCAAGGGCTCCCATTGAAAGGGTTGAAACATCCATGTTTCCAATTTCTCCAAGCCCATCTTCTCCTAGGAAAATGTCTCCATTTCCTTCTACTCCCCTTTTCACTCTAACAGGTATTCCCCCTACTCAATCTCTATATTGTATCCCATTTTTCTCTATGATAACACTCCCCTAAGTTGCCTCTCCACAAACCCATACAACCAAGATTTCCCCTCCCATCACCCTATTCAATCTTCCTCCAAGTGCCTCCATTGCCAAACAAAGCATCAACACTTTGCAATCTCCAAGGTCAGTTTAATGCAACAAAGTAGGCCCAACAAGCTAGAAAGCAAAAGTTGCAAATAAAAACCATTGTATAGCCAGCTACTAAGAAAATTGAGGCTTGTTTCAATGAGGAGAAAAAATCCTTGCAAATTGCTACCATGAAGCCACTCGTATCCAAGCCTAAGGGAGAAATGAAAATGGAAGATTACAACATCAATGCTATGGGTTTGGATTTAAATGAAACTCACCCACGTGATAAGGTAGTTCTAGCTAAGGCCACTGAGAAATTGGTCTATACAAATTATGAAAGGCTAGACAAAAAGTTGAAGAAGAAGGAGGTAGAGGTGGTAAATATAAATGATACAGTGAACAGGCTGCAAATAGATTTCAAGGGCAGAGAGGTTGAAATGGCTCGTATAATCCAAATACAATATTAGCAAGGGGAAGTGACTAAGTTGCTTAAGGAGGCCCAAAGTGAGCAGATTTAGCCTTATGCTAAGATCAAAAATATAAGAGTTAAGCTTATTGTTGAACACAGACAAACATTGAGTACCAAAATATGCAGAAAGAGTTGGACACCATCTAATCTCAAGCTTCTGATAATCTACAAAATGCCTAAGAGGAAATAGAAAGGGAAAAGCAAGAAAACCAAGACATCAAGTCAATTTTATAGGCTTATGATCAAGAAGTCAGAAGGTTGAATTCCGAACTAGCAAACGCCCTCCAGGAGAAAATCCAAGTGGAAGGAAATATGAAAGAAAGGGAAGCTTGCCTCCATCAGGAATTGGCTGCGGTGCAAGGATCTGAGACTCTTCCAATATTGAAAGGATTGATATCTAATCATTGGGAAAGGATCATGGCCATAGTCGCCACTCTAAAACTAGTCTTGCAGTTTCTAAGGGATGCTCAAGAATTAAACGAAAAGGTTGGCCTAGTGGCTGACCAAATTCTAAAAGTTTACACTCCCAAAGCCACAAAATCAGAAAATTTTATTTCAAAGTTATGCAAGGCCACTAAAGAGGTTTTAAGGGATGAAGATATTCCTTATCAAAGGGCCACCTCAAGAAGGGAAAGTGAATAAATCAATTACTACAAGGTCACGGCAAAAAGTAAGGAGTGTCAGGCAGTTTTGGACAAGAAGGTTAATGAGATAAAAGGAGAGTTTAATGTTCTACTCGACTCTAGATTACCCACCCTTTTCTCACTAGACAGAGGAGTGTTGTCAATTGAGCAGATCATAGATGTAATCAAACAAAAGGCCCAAGCTTCCATAGTACTCCTAGGTTCAAGCCTGATGCCTACCATTGATAAAATTGAGAAGGAGATTCTTCCCCTTTCTTGGCGCTATTACTGCATCAGGGTTGTTTCATCAAGGTGGGGGGGTTTCTCTTTTAAGGAGATATTTTAGTTGGATCTAGCATATGAGATTCTTCACACTCTCATTCGGCCCACTGATTTGGATTGGGAGGTACAACATTCTACCTTCCCAAAACTCCAAGAAATTCCAGAGCTCTAGGTTTGTGCCTCTGCAAGCGAAGGCCCCCTATGATTTGTCAAAACTGTAAAGAAAAATTTTCCCTTAATCTTTTGGTTTTTGGCTCTTACATTTTTTGACTTCAAGATGGATCCACATTTAAAAGTAAAAATATTGTTCTGAAAGGTGTGCAACAATCCACGTGGTGGCTACATGGATTTTTTTATTGTCTTCCTTTTAGGAGTGAGCTGAAGTACGTGTTAGCTCAGCGAGGATTCTTTCTAAAGCCATTTTCATAAATCTAAGATTCCCCTCCAACTCGATATGTCATATCTTCACTTTGTGCAGGTTTTTGTTTTTGTGGAGTGACTTCTTCAGATGGAGTTTGTCGAAATGTGCTAGGTTTTTCTTTCTTTCAGGGTGGAACCTTTGAGTCAGCACCATCAATCTATATGATCAATCAATCAGATTTTTCCAGACTATTTTTTAAGATCTGATTGCAATCTTTACTAAATATCTAACGACATTAATGAAGTATTTGGGAATTAATGAGCAAGGATTGCTACAATCTAATAAAGATCTACAATCGGATCATGGGCTATCATGTGTAGGCATCTGGCAATTTTACTTCTAGAATGATTGGTAGCAGTGTTCTCTTCTTCCAGGCTATAAATAGTGAACAGCAATAAAAGTTAAAAAAGATTTTAGTTTTTCTTGAATGTTTTTCAAAAAAAGGAAGTTATTTCAAATACCTTTTCAGAGCAGATAGATCTAGTTAGGGAGTTTTTATGTTTTCAAAAGTAGGAAGTTTTGTGGAATATTGCTATATTCTCTACCATGTTATATTTTAACTCAAACTATCATCGGATTGGCATTAGACTTTTTTTTTTGGCTTATTTGATATTGAATTTTGATCTATTTAGAAGAAATCCTTGAAATTGTGCATGTTATGGCCTTTTTCAAGTTTCTTCTTTATATTCTCTTTCATGTTAAAACATTGTGTTAAGCTTATTTTGATAGTTCAGGTAGCTAATTTTCATGATGTAAGCTTCTATGTTGAATAATATTTTTTAGAAATCATATTATGTCTTTTGAACTTCTCCATTTTCTATAAAAGTTTTTATTTCCCATATTATGCCATAAAAGGAGGAAGAGTTTCTCCAATTTCTAGATATTTCTATTAACTTATAGAGTTTTCTTATGTTTGATCGGACCTTAATGGGTGCTTCCCATGGGAAGATTTGAAAGACTACACTGTGCTTTTAATTAGCTTTTGTTGCTCATTCTCTTCCCAACAATGACGGGTTTGAGGCATTCTATGTCTATTATATCATCCATAGGAAATAATTTAAGGTTTGAAATGTTGTAAGAGCTTTGGCACATCACCATTTTTATATTTTATTTGCATTTCCTTCCACCTTTTCCTCCCAACACAAAGAAGAGCCAACTTTCTATAAAAATCCCAGAGGTATTTAGTGAGGTGAAAATTTGTCCCCCCACTTGCTAAATTTCCCATAAGGCTATCGATGAGGTGCAAGCTTTGATGATCAACACCAAACAAAGAAATCCTTTTACACTTCCACAATAATATCTTGTCTGATATGTAGAGATAATGATCTTATCCCAAAAGGAGTGTTTTTCTTTTCTGAAGAAGAATGGAACCAAAAGATATCTATAAGGAAGAGAATCTAGTTTGAAGCCACAAAATTGGATAATCTTATTACTCACCAGGGGCCTCACATTCAAGAAAAATATCTTAGAATTATCTTTATTAATTTCTTGTCCAGAGTAAGCAATATATGTAGATAAAAAAAATTCCTTTTATTATACTTCTGAGAGAGTATATTGACCAAACAAGAGTGTATCATCAATAAATAAAGAATGTGTAATGGGTCATGGGAAATACTTTCCAGATATTCCTCTCATTTGAAGATAAAATAGTCTTACTCAATTCTTCTATCATAAGAATGAAAATGAAAGGATTCAAGGGGTCCCCCTACCTAACCCCCTGAGAGGAAGACAAAAACCCACAAGGATATCCATTAACATAAATTGAGAATTTTGGTCTTGAAATGTAGGAACCAATCCATTTACACCAACCATTAGCAAACCAAAATTTTTGAAGCATTGCTAGAAAAAAATTTCAATTAACCCTATCATATTCTTTCATCATATCTAATCAAGATGATAATAGGAATCTTCTCCTCAACTATGGAATGGAGAACTTCATGTGCAAAAATAGCTCCATATGTAGTTTCCTTTCTTGGGAAAAAATACCCTTGCTCCTTAGAAATAATTATCTAGAGGGATTAAAGAGGACATTCAGATAGAAACAAATTTTGTGAAATCTTGTAAATTGTATTATATAGGTATATAGAAAAAAGAAAAGTAACTTGATTATTTTTCTTTGGCACCAAGGCAACAAATGTGTTATTTATTTCCTTGAGCATCTTACAATTTTTCTGAGACTCCTCCAAAGCCAAAAGCACATCCCTAGCAACAAAATCCTAATTTTTTTGGAAAAATAGAGCTATGAATCCATATGGACCCAGAGCCTATATAAAGCCATCGAAAAACCCACCTTCCTAACCTTTTCTCGAGTAAACTCACTCATAAGCATCTCATTTTGTTCCCTAGATATAAAATTTGGTATGTTATGAAGAACAAAAGAATCAAACAAACCATTATCAAACGGAGGAGCAAGGAGATTCTTGAAAAATCTAATTGCCTTTATTTCAATTTCCTTTTATGAGGTGAGAGTCATACCACCCTCACCTTGGATAGATATGATACTATTTGTTTGCCTTCTAAGTTTGGTTGAGGCATAAAAAAAAAAAATTATGTCTCATTCCCTCAACCAAAGCTCTCTTGAATTTTGTTTATAGTACATCTCCTCCCTCCTCGAGATCTCATCCAGATCAAATTTCAAGGATTTTTCTTTTTTAAAACAAAAATGACCCATTCCATCTTTAATTATTGTATCATACAAATCAAACAAATCTTTCTCAATTCTTTTCTTCCCTACAATTTTTTTTTCAAATGTTTTACATTCCATTCTTTTATTTGTGCCTTCATAAATTTCAGCTTTTTACAAAGATGCAACATTCTTGAGCACTCAACAAATGGCAGAGAGTCCCACAAGGACTTAAAAGGGGAAGAAAATTCCCATAACTAAACCACACTGCTTCAAACTTAAAATTTATCTTCATCTATGGTTTATCATCAAACACAGTTTGTGAGACATGAAAATGATAAAATATTGTTCATGCTCCACTTTTTCCTTGATGGAGCTCGATTTAGGTTGTATTTAGGTCTACTAATATGCCTTATTTTGGCACTCTTTAATTTCCATATTTCTAGTTTACTAATACAAGGGTTTAGCCCCCTATGGCTGCTTTTGAACTAGTCAAAAATAGTTTCATAGCACAAAAAAGTAAAACATATAATAAAAATGTGTACCTTAATGAAGAAAATTTAGATACATGGGTATAGTAAAAATTAAAACATGGTATAATCATGTATAATCATATTAATTTTCTACCATAAATTTATTCTTATAGGTATAACTACTCTAATTTGATAAAACAAATTAAAAGTATGGCTATATTGTAAGAAATGTTAGACCAAAAATTTAATCATATGGGAAGTACTATAATTCCATAGAACAAAATTGAATATATGAACAATAATATAAGAATTTTATAACATGAATTATAAAAGGAAATAAAAATATATATTGTGAGAAATTTAATAAAGGTTTATAAAAAATATATATATATAAAGCTCTTAACTCAAATAATAATATAGTGATAGGTGAAAAAATGATCAAGGATGTTAAAGGATATTAAAAAGGTCCAAAAATATCTTGTCATCAATTTTTAAGTTAAAATTAAGAAAAAATTTCTACATGAATGTTACACGAATCTTCACGTAGAGACAATATTCTATTGCAAGAAAAATTTACATATAGGAAAATAATAGACGTGCTTTTACATTAAACTATCTATAATTGTAGATTAATTATGGATGTTCAATTGATTATAACTATGTGGTTTCGATATTGGAGAATGTAGATATTGACTAGTTCTTAGTATTGGAAATTTTCATTAACTAGACTCCACACCACACTTAAGAACAATTTAAACTAAAAAGTGACTAAAAGGAAATATTATTCATATGTGCACATAGTTAGACCTGATGGTAGAATAATGTAGGAATATTTGGAATTTCATACAAATAAATTTTAAAAATGGACATTAATAACACGTATGCATGATGTATGTTTGAAGTGGGAAATATATAAAGGTAATTTATGATAGAATAAAAAAAATAATAATATATATAATTATTGAATCTCAACTGAAAATAAAATTTTAAATTATTGTTCATATTAGATGTTTTTTATGTTTCTTAGTTTCAACTAATCTGTATTATTTTAAAACACATTTTTTTATTTGTATCAAAGTTGAGCTACAAATTTATGGAGAGTAATATGTATTTTAAGGGGGAAGAGTAATATAATATATAAAAATAAGGGATCATTCATAATCTAATAAATTAATTTTAGGAAAATTGAGGAATTTTAGTTTAATCAACATTGAATACTCTACAAATTATATGTCCATGAATAAAGTGAAAGATGGAATTGATGTAGGTAAGATAAATCTAAATGTAATTGAGACAATTTCTATAGAATTTTTAGAAAAGGAATATATTGAAGAAAGGGGAAAGATGGTAATAAAGAAGAATATATTGAAAATATTAGTGTGCATTACAAAATTATAATAATAGTGAATGGTGAAAAAATAATCAAGGATTCATTAGATTCTAATAGGAACAATAAGAGAGGTATTCAAAAATTTCACAACCAACATCAAATAAAGAAAATAGTCTTAGATGGAGTGTTAAATATCATAATATGAAGGGACCCCTCTAATTGAGGGAGTACACTAAATTAAAGACAATTATGAAGAAATTTTTGAAATATAATTAATTTCCTATAAAAATGTATTATGTTGTAAAGTTAAGAAAAGATGAAATTCATTGTTAGAAATCTACAATAGATTGATAACCCAAGGAACTTGATGAGAAAAATTTTAAGCTACATAAAATGGAAAACCATAAATAATGTAAAAAAGTGACTCTGAGATATATAAAATGTTAGAATGAGGTAACTTTAATAGTAAAAGATATCAAGTTGCAAATAAAATCTAGGTAGTGAGTTTATATAACACTAGGTAGAGGATGGAGGTGTTAAACCATCCAATAGGGAGTACCCACAAATATCAAATAAAGTGATCAATATAGTAAATGATCTACCCTTTTAGGATGGTGTCACCTCAGCACTTTATCTCCTATTTATTAAATTATTAAACTAACCTTTTTAACCCAAGAAATATTAATAAAAGTGTAGGAAAAGACTATGAATAAGGGAAAATAAGTTACCCACTAGGAAAAATAAAATCCTACACTAAAACCCCCCTTAAGAATAGATTCTAAAGGTTGGTGGTAATATGATGTGTCCTACAAAATTAAACCATGTTAGGTACCCATGTACATATTAAATTCCCCTCAAATAAGAAGTCCCCCCACAATAGGAAGAGAACATCGCCTAGAATAGAGAGAAATATAAGAGGACTAAGTAGCTCCCCCTAGAGAGGACACTAATTGTAGCCCAATAAAAACTCACAAATGAATTAAATTTCCATCATTGAAGGGTTTGGTGAACATGTATACAATCTGATTTGATGACAAACAATGCTTGAGATTAAGTATCTACTCATAAATCATCTATTAAATTTAGTGCATTTGGATCTCAATGTTTTTGGTCCTGTAATGACGGACTGTATTGTGAGAGATATATATTGCACTATGGTTGTCACAAAGATAATTGTACTCTTCCAAAAGGGAATACAAAAATCTATGAGAATGTTATGATGCCAAATGTCCTCAGTAGTATTATTAACAAATATGTGATTCTTGGTCTCTACAAATGAAAGAGAAATAACATAGTGCTTCTTCATCAAAAAAAGCTAGACCAAAACCAAGAGTAAGGAAATAAACTAAAGTAAACTTGTGATCCTAAAATTTTATAGTCTAATCTAAACCTATGTGTCCCACCAAGTAAAAATGCATGCCCACTACATAGTGAATCTCATGATTATGATTACCCTAAATATAGTGGCAATCCACTTAGCTTACTTCTTGTGTAACTCATGTGGCTCTTTCATGAAAAAACCATGCCTATAGCATGAAGGAGCCACATGAGTTTCACAAGAAATAATATTCTTCTATCTTCTAACCCTCTAGGTAGAAGCCGATAACTCTATGTGGAGCCACGTGAGGGCATGGGAAGCTTCACAAAAACAACACGAGAAGCTTCTTGAAAGGATTGTGGATCAAAATTTTAGAAATAAAGAGATGTTGATCCTTCTAAAATTATTGTCTTCTTCTTTTATGGTATGAAGGATACCCTACACAATCCCCAACTAAATGCAATATTTAGTAAAGCTAAAGAGGCTCTAAAGCTTCAGAATATGGATAATATGGAGGAGAACCATCACCCTCTATGTTAGAGCTAAAAAGTCCACATTGGTTGTCTTGTGAACCTCCATTTTCACCCATCCTCCCAAATCCACCATATGCCCCATCTCCATTTCATAATAATTTACATTAATATAAAGTACCAAAATGAGGCCCTTGATCATTACAATAAAGTGAAGTCCCTACCTGAAATGTTCTCCTAGCAGCTCATGACATATCACCAAGACAATGTCATATCAGAGAGAGTCTCACCATAGTCTCTTTGACACAAGTAGAAAGGGCTAATAAAAAATCTAGATGAGACTCCCAAATGTCTAAGAGACATATTCAAATGTCTTCCCACCAGCCTAAAGAACAATGTGTATAAGAGACTTGGGCATGTCGAGGAGAGAATCTGACATGTCTCACTGAAAAATCATACAAGTTTCAACATTCAGGAAATAGAAAAACATCTCTTGGACACCAAGAGATTATTATAAAATGAACAATAAATCACGGGTAGAACAAGCACTGACGAAACAACAATGTTAAAGAGACATCGACATATCAAAGAGAGAAGCAAAGAGGTCTCTTCGACACTCAGAGAGTAAAGTATCAGCAAGACACAAAGATATCAAACATAAATTAGATAAGGTCTCATCAACATCCTAACAAATGATATGTCGAGGAGACACAAAAATATCAAGAAGACATTATCAAAATTCTCCCTGACATTCTGGCACAAGTTATCGATGAGACTAGGGGATGTCAGAGAGAGGTGACCATGGGTCTCCTAGACATAACAAAGTCACATAGGCATCATCAGCAAGTATCACTACCAAGGGAAGAGATAAATACATGTCGAGGAGACATAGGCTTATCAGTAAGAAAAATCCACCGGTCTCATCAACAAAAAAGAGGACTGTGAGGGGGTGAGCTGAGAATTAAATATCGAAGAGACATTACAAAGTCAATGACAGAAACTTGAATGTCTCTTAGACATTTCTCAAAAGATAGCCAAGGATATCGAAGAGATGTAGATGTTGCACGATTAGAATCTCATTGAAAAAATATGAAATAATTGTCACTGGATTGATTTGATAGATTAAGTCATCGAAGAGACAACTGCCATTAATACACAAGTTGATAGGAAGGGTGGAACGAGTGCCATTTATGAACCAGAGCTAGCTTAAACATGCTAAAATTCGATAAATTTAGCCTCTAAGAAATGAAAATTCACTGCACATTGTGGCTAAGCATCTAGAGGACAGAGTGGGACGAAAGTAAGTAGCTTAGTAATTATAGCAGTCACTCAGGTAAGCACACCTTGGCTTAGCAGAACATAATTTTTCAATTATAGCTTGAAGCACAGCATTGTTAAGGTTGGAATGGATAAAACCCCAGAAAAGACAAGAGCAAAGAGGCAAAAAACTGAAAGTAGACCACTCAGTCAAGACTTAATAGATTAGTGTCCTAGGTTTGGGCCAAAATCATGAAGAATAGCTCAATTAAACCCATCATGTGAGACCCTAGAAGATTAACATAATAATCTAGGAGATGTATGGACTCCATAAAGAGGCTACAATTTACTCATATATCATTATAGAAAGAAATGTAGCTATAGCCTGGTCTTGAATCCACAAAGTTTGAATTTAGGGAAACTAGTAATGCCAAATATTTTTGTGAAGGTAGAATTAATTAAAGCACTGGACAAGAATTATAATCCCAAAACAAGGGAAATTAATTTGCATGATGGGTCACAGTTTATGATCATGACAAGGGACTATATTTGTATGGTTTTCCAATTGGAGACTTCTTTGAAAATGAAATTTTAGCTGAGAGACTTGTTGGAGGAGTATCGCTCTATGGATATGAGCTACAAGAGGTGGAAGTGGCCTCTGCACAAACCCAAGGGTCTGGGAAATCAACCTATGAGGTTTTCTAGCAATAAAAAACCCCCATTTTCTGTAAAATGTTTTGAAGAATATTATTAGTACACATACTATTCAGTTGGCCAAGTGTTGGGAATTGAAGCCCCTACTAACATGACTATAGCTCCCATGGTTTTTTCCATGGAAATTCAAAATCAAGATGCTAGACCCTATGATTATGTAGAGTATCTATTAGAGGTCATTAATAGTGCTCTTAATGCTATTAAGAACAATAGTGAAGCTATCAATTTCAAGCACTATTCACTTCTGATGCATATGATATTGTATGAGGGCCAAGTGATGGGAATCTAGGGAGAAGAATTGAGAGTAAAATATTTGGATAGTGATGTCAATTCAAGGCCAGTGCAAATGTGGACATCAGTTTGGGATAGTAGATGTAGGAGATCCCACTACTTGTACTTTGAGGAGCATTATGTCAAACCCTTGTATAAATTGTTTGGTCATAAATGTGGTTATAATCTATCCCCTAAGGTATAGAAGTTTCTTTGACCAAAGGAGAAAGGCCATGATGGAAAGATAAACCACAATTGGGGATATTGGTACGTGTTTTCAGATTGTACTATCATTAGAGTCTATGGATTTCAGGAAACACCATATTTGCTTCCTAAGACTATGTCAGATAGAGTTGCTTATCTTGAGATTATAAGACAATTGTCTTATTTAGCCTTTATGCATTTGAAAAGCTATGGAAGGAAAAATTTCATGCCTTCTACTTTGTGCTTTGGTGATTTCACCATTATTGTTGATTCAGGGTATGACTTGGTTGGAAACAAGTTAAATTATTATGGCTTGCCAATTGGAAATAAGAGGAAGACTTTTAACCCTAAGCACTTTATAAATGATGCCAAATTTTCTTAGAAATTGAATGGATATGAGCATAAGTTTGATGCTAATGATGTTATCAGGAATTGTGAGGATAGTCAGTCGATCATGAGAGAAAATGTATACAATATGACTATTATGGCTAAGGCCTAGAGATTAAACACTAACCCATCTTATGTAGAATCTTTTCAAAAAATTCAAGACCCCATGGAAAGAGTTGAAAAATTGCTTCTGCATGAAGAAGAGATACTAAAGGATGTACCTCTGGTGGCATTTCAAAGAAGAAGAAGAAATGTTGTCTCTTAGAGGCAAGTAGAAAATGTAACACCACTGGGCCATTTGTCACCACAACCTACCCAAGAGGTAAGCTTCTAAGTTAATACCCCAATTATGGTTGAAGATGATGCTGAAGAGGGTGAATAAGTCACACAAATCAACGCTCCTGTCATTCCCCCATATGAAATTCCATTGGAAAGGAGTGTAGTAAATTTTGAGGCTTCTGATGATCTATCTGAGGACTTGAGGCATCGAGCCAATCAAGAGTTCATTGTAGATGATGGCTTTGTCCAGACTCTTGAATTTAAAGTTTTGTATATAAATATAAAGGAAAGGTGGTAAGGCAAAGGTTGAAAACATTGACCTGGAGTTCAGGAAGCATATGCTTTAAAAGAACTTCAGCATGAAATTGATAGGGAGATGAAAAACATGAATGATGAGAGAGAAAGAGAATTGTTGAAAAAAGTTGGGGTTATGATCCTTCTAGGATGGGATATCCGCCCAACCATTGTATTTGATAGTTTTCTAAAGAGAAAAAATAAAACATTGCATTTAACAGATGAAGTGGTGACAAGATCTACACTGGATTGGGATTTAATCCCAATAATACTACTCTACAGCTATGGGCACTCTATCCACCAAGGAAAGAGCCTTCCCTAGTTCATCATGATCAAATTTTTGGACATATTTTGGTGCAAAGAGTAGGAGAAGCAAATCCCATGGAAACTGTTGATTTGAATGTGAATGTGGCCAAAGTCACAAAGGCTCAAATTCAAAAACTGGTAAGTGACAACAAGGGACTGATAGAAGAAAATGAAAGGTTGAAAGAAGAGTTAATCAACTACAGGGATAGAATACCTTCTTCTTCTCTCTATCCTCCATTGGTTAAACATGAAAGGAAAGTGCTTGAAGCAATGTCAGAAACTACATATTGGAAGCGAAGGCATGAGAAAGTGTAGAAGGAACAGGAAGAGTTAAAGGGAAAGCTTAAAACCAATACCTTTGAAATGGCATCAGAAATAGTCTGCATGAGATTCGAAGATATGTACAAACATGCTAAACAAGTTTGGAATATTCATGATAAAACATATGAAGCATTACTTGAAAATACTAGATTGAGTGATAGGATGAAGGGGGTAGAATCTCGGATCATTGCAAAGAAAGAGGATAACTCTATTGTGGTACAAGAATACTAGGAACTCATGAAAGCTCATAAGGACTTCCACAATATCTTGACACAGGAGTTGAGTGATTTCAATCAGCCACTGAGTATGGCCCTACCCAATTTCTTTAAACAAATAGAATTGAAAGATCAGAATACATGGAAGGATGAAATTGCTCACTACCTACCAATTATTCCTGATGTAATTAATGATGAAGAGGAAGTTCTTAAGAGGATGCATTAGCAACATGGGAGAATCTTATAATTGGAGTATGCTATGAAAGACATCATACATAATGCAAATACTCATGCCAAAAGTGGGTACGTGGAGCATTTTTCAAAGATCAGCTTGTTCATTTCACATACCAAGTAAGAGAAGAATCACAAGGGCTAGAGTTTGATAGTTTTGGATACACGATCATGGTTCATGAGCCTTGAATAGGTCTTAGATTACCATGGGCACTTGACTAGAGATTAATGGACTGTAGTGCATCCACTAGCAAACTCTTAATATTTTCATTTTTGTGCTAAGGTATGTGCAAGATCATGATGGACCAAAAAGTGGCAATATGATGGGTATGTGTACGGTATGTGGCTGACGACTCTTTTTTACCCAAAATTGATGAAACAAAAAGGGTTTTTAAAGGAGATTCTCAAATTTCTATGAATATAAATTATGTTTTACTTTGAATTTAATAAATAGTTATTATTCATTTTCTATTTGAATTACAACTAAAGTCCTGATTAATAGGCTAATTGAAAAACGTCTATAGCTTTCAAACGATATCGCATTTTTCGAATCCAAAACATGCATCACATTCTATGCTTTGCATACTATAGGATTAAAAAAACTAAAATTGAATTTCATGAAGTTTTGACCAAGTTAAGGTGGTCAGACATACGAGTTTTTATATTTTTAAAAATTTGTAATAAAAAATACATATTATTAATTATTTACTTGGAAAAAAATTACAAAAAAATATACATCACATCCAGACATGAGTCCTCTACTTATATATAAAATATTATAAGAAAATATTATCATTTTATTGTGGTTAGGGTAGTTAGACAAACACCTACTTCTTATTTTTTCCCTGAAATTTAAGTACCACTGCATTGAAATTTCAAATTTTCACCAAAAAAAATTTTGTTTTTAAATAAACATAGTAGTTTAGAAACCACATTAAATTTTCTATAGATTCTATTCTTACATATTTTTGAAATAATATAGATAACTTATTCAAATTCTTATGTCAAGTTGCCTAACTTTGATTTTTCTGAATTTTCGCCACTTAAGGGCCTGTTTTTTCCATGATGATCCTGCACATACCCGCTAATTATGTGTTAGTTATGAAACAATGTGACTTTTGTAAAGGGGCCTAAAACTTGTTGCTTCCGATACAAATAGGAAAACCAAGGCCTAATTTTGAGATCATCATCATTACATTTCATTTCATTAGAATAGGCATTAGTAAGAAAATAGATTGCATAATTCACCCATCCATACCATATTTCAAAGACTTTTGTTATAATGCTTATATTTTGAAGTAATACAATGGAGAAAACTATTTATAAATCGTAATTCATTTTTGGTGTTCAATTACTGTGTTGATTTTTATGCTCATTTATTACCTTGTTGTCTCCAAAGTGGTTTGTTCAAGTTATTTAAATCTGCATGATTTATCAGAGCACATTTGATGTTACTGTGTGAAAGAGTTGATTGGTTTCTAAGTTGATGTGAATTAAACTCCTTTCTGATAGTTTACTTTAATTAGTCTTTGCCTAGGCATAAAATCCTTTTATTTAAAGAAGTTTTTTTTATTGGTTTCCATTGGCTTAAGAATTAAAGATCCTTTCATACTTTCATAGTAACTTAAGGAGATATCACTAGGATTATTAAAGAACACTGCAATAAATATACTTTCAAGTTTGCACAAGGTGTGGACATCTCAAGTGTTGAGTAATTTGAGTTAAGTTTAACAATAGGTTACTTATCTTATGACTTTGCATCCATTCCATAATAACCATTCACTCATCACTCAATTCACCCAATAGGAGTAGGCACTGGTCATACTTAGGATATTTCATACAAAACCCACAATCTTGAAGTCTTAAATACTTTCAATAGGAATTAACTATCAAAGCTCTGCATCTGCTCCACCCTCATGTGCCATAGTGAGTAGATTGCCAATTTAGGAACCATATCCAATTTTAAATTTTCCTTATTGTTTAGGCATACCCGCCTAGGTCTGGCAGAGCCTGAAGAGTAGGAGGTAATCAACCTTGTTTACCTCATTCATGGGCCAAAGGTGTACTAAGAGATTAGGACCCTCTTATGGTTTAAAAACCTGCACTTTTGAGACCTAACACTCTAAATGATGGATATGTGAACTATCATTATTATTTTTATCATCTAAAGTGGTGGAAGAAGACTCCTCATCAATATTAGAAGGATTAGCATCCTTTAAAGAAATCTCATTATGATGTAGGGTATCCAATCTAATAGTGGATGAAGAAGTGTCAAGAGAAGAACTAGAAGGGCTATCCTTGAGATAGAAACTCATCTCAATGATTATATCAAGTTTTTCATTAATCCATTAGTTTCATCAATAACATTGGGCTTATTTATCTCGAGAACTTTAGACCAAATGGATAAGGTTTCATAACTACCTGATTAAACCCTAAACCAAAGTACAGAGAATTTTCTTGCTTTCATGATGCTAAGACAAGATTTTTCCCTCTTGTCTCTTCATTATATCAATTTATATGGAAAATAATATATCCCAACCTAGCAATAGAAAGCATCCAATTTTTTTGTCAAGTTCCCTACCCTTTTCAAGTGTCATGTGTTCCACAGGCGGCTTCCGTTGCACCATAAGATCAATCTATTAATTCCTGATACAGCCACTCGATTTATACAAGATCAAAATTCACAGGAGGTGGTTAAACCATGTCACGAAGCCCAAGCATCACCCTGGACTATGCCTGACATAGGGAGAGGAGACCACACCTTGCAATAATTACCCCTAGCACAAGTACGAGGTTCAAACCTGTGACCTTGGCTCTGATACCAATTGTTGCACAGGCGGTTGTTATTGCACAAAAAGATCGACCTATTAATACCCGATACAGTTGTTGGATTTATACAAGATCAAGATCCGCAATAGGCAATTAAACCATGTCACAAATCCCAAGTGTCGCGCTGGACTATGCCTACCACAAGAAGAGGAGACCAAGGGTCACACCTTGCAACATCATGTTTTTCATCTCTACCTCTAATTTTTTCTAGAATTTAGATATAAATCTTTTATTCCTCTCTCAACAAGATTTTGGATTTCCATTCTTTGATGCAACTCTTCTCCTTTAATTTTAAGGATAAAATCCCTAATTCCCTAGTAGAAATAAATTATTCATCCTTCATGAATTCAAAGCAAGCTAGTTCCCTCACATCATCGATAACTTGGTCCCCAATCTCAAAACTAATCAATATCCTATCAATGGATGGTGTTTCAACTACAAATCTTCAAGGGGGATGCATTACACAAACCAAATTGGAATCCTCTAGGAATTCATCAAGGGCTATAACATAATCTACTAGAGATCCTACATGTGGAGCCACCTACTGCAAAGGTGTGATGTTCTCAAGGAATTGTTGCTCTACTACCTAGGATGATACGGGACTAGACTCATCTCTCTATGGGAATTTTAATGGCTCATTTTCTAGTAGACTAGTTGTATTATCAAGCATTATCATTATCCTTAGGATTGGATCCTAGATCACTATGTATGCTCCTTTGTAAGAAGGATCTACTCTTTTCTTCTTTCCCTCATTTTTGTGGCTTTTGAAGATAAGGAGAAATTTTGATAGGATCCTCAATAAGATCAATCTTGTGTACAAACGAAAAAAATTTAACCGTTTTCCTAATATTATGAATAAAATTTTGAGGATCATGCTTTATAATATTATCAACCCTCATCCTATAGCACAACAACTTATTATGAAGAAATTCCAACCCTTCTATATATGTGACCATGAAGTTAGAAAATATAAGGGTGGAGGGAAGAATTACATGCTTATTATAATTTCTAAAATGATTTTTTTTTTCCTTTTTTAGTTGCCACATGATTTCCAAATATGTAATTTTGTCTGGAACTGACTTCCAGGAAAGGTATGATGAACCACTCGAGAACCATACACTATGATGACTATATAATCTAGGTGAAGTGATGTATTTCATATATGACATATCTTACATAATCATATGGTATATTAACATCCCTACCATTGATGCCAATCACCAACACCATCAAGTTCACTAGCATTTGGGTTCTACAATCTAAGCCCAATACATAACATAAGGAAAAATAGGTTTTCTAGAAGTAATCCTCAAAAATTATCATAATTAAAAGGTTCCATATCACCATTAGCAAATCTTTTAATTTCTAAATTTAGCCCCCTAGGTCAACATTGATCTTATTGAGGATCCTATCAAAAAAACCTCAATTAACATATGGACAATTAAGCATTTTGGTCCAAATTAAAAACCTCATAGATATAATCCAATATTTGCACAGTGACAACTTTACTATTAACAACATCCCTAGTGTTGGAATTTTATTACCTAACTACAACTTTGAGTAGGTCAACATTTATAGAAATGAACATTAGGTCATACTAATTCCCCCAATCTCATCCTCCAATGGTTAGAAATTAGCTTGTCCTTAAAAAAAATCTTGTAACAATACTTGAGCAATGCATAGCAATGAATAGGATTATGGCATTTCTATTTAATTGTTCGTGTCCTTGATTCTATCTCATAAAATTCTAGATCCCTAACCAACCCTAGGTCTCTTTGTAGAGCCTAGTAATTGATCCATAATCTCATCATCCAAACCCCCTTTTACTCCTCTCAAAGTTCTAGCCATGACTAATTTAATTGGGTACTAGGGTATGTAAACTAGGTTTTTAAAAAATTTAAAACTTAGATACTAAGAGTTTTTTAAAAAAAATTAACAATTCACCACTCTCAAAGCCCTACTTTACTTCTTAAATTCAAAATATAATAATTTTATATGCCAAAAAAGAAAAAATAGGGGCATGAATTTACTTACTATTCAAAATTTGTCATAAACCCTAGAAATATTGTGGAAAGCCCTAGTCCATCCAGAAATCCACAACAAATTTTCTCTATAATCTTCACTTTATGCCTTTAATGATTCAAAAACATGTAATTAAGCCAATTTACTTTTAAAATGAGTATATATGGATCAAATCCTCCATCAATGTTCTCACATCCTTGAACACACAACTAGTGGTAACCATTCTTGATTTTTAATGTCGACCATTGATTTAGTAATGATTGATAATGATCATGAAAATTTAGAATCCCTTCTATGGAGAGAATACTTGTTTTTCTTTGCATAGCTCTAGGACACATGTCACAATTTTGGGGAATGGCACAAACAAGAGGGAAATCTTTGAGGCTTCCCCAATACTGTTTTCCTCTACAAAACACTAAAGACAAATCAAGCAAGAAATGTGTGATTTATGGACATCGGGGGAAGGAACGTTCAGCTTAACTTTGTGAAGGTTAAAGTTTTTGCAAAAAGGAATTATTGACAATTATTTGAAAAAATGAATGCATTTTGCATGTTTGTAGAGAGGATTTCTTTAAAATAAAATACCCTGCGATGCATATAACTAATGCAAATTAACCACAAGCTAACATCTGGCACTAACTAGGATAAAAGTGGCACTCTGTGATTTTTTCATTGGGTGAAAAAATATTTTTAAAGCACATACCCTTGTGAATAAATAAAGTCACTAGGGAAAAGGGGACAAATAAAGCATGATGAAAAGGGGCTTTGCTAGAAAATCAAAGCCTATGAAAAGAAAACTTAAGAATTGATTGGTTCATGACCATACACGTCAATTTTATCAAGGAATAAAAAAGTATTTCACAAGCTTGTGGGAAGAAAATAACATGAGATACTCTTGCAGATCAAAGAGGCTATGCAAAATGACACCATGTGTCTAGTGAGACCCAATAAAGTGCAAGAGTTCTAAAAATATTTAAAAGAAGATGACGATAATGGGTATGTATGATTGCAAGAGGTTGGTTGCTAGATGTTTCACTTAGTAGCCTGGTATTTATTACAACGAAACATTTGCCCCTATAGTTCGCTTGGATACGGTAAGAACTGTTTTGGCCATTGTAGCCCAAAACAAGTGGCCTATTTTTTCAAATGGATGTAAAATCTGTATTTTAAATGGTTTCATTGAAGAGGAAGTTTATGTGGAGCAGCCAGAATGATATGAAATTTTAGGTCATGAAGACAAGGTATACAAGCTAAAAAAGGTGCTCTATGGACTCAAGCAAGCTCCTAGAGTATGGAACAATCAAATTGATTCTTATATAATTAAGAATGGTTTTAGTAGGTGCAACAATGAGTCTACTTTATATATCAAGATGGATGAAAAAATTAAAATGTTGATAGTTTGTCTTTATGTAGATGATTTTATTTTTATGGGGGGCCTTTCTATAAGTTCCTTTAAGGCAGCTATGATAAAAGAGTTTGAGATGACTGGTCTTGGTCTTATGAAATTTTTTTGGGAATAGAAGTTAAACAGTCAACAAATGGTATTTTTATTTCTCAATCAAAGTATGCAAGTGATGTATTGAAAAGATTTAATATGTTGAATTGCAAGTCAACCCCTACACCAATTGTAATAGGACTGAACTTAAGCAAAGAAGATGATGGTTCATTAGTTGATCTTAGATTTTTTAAAAGGATAGTTGGTAGTCTCGTGTATTTGACTGCCACAAGGCCTAACATCATGTATGGTGTGAGCCTTATCTCAAGATTCATGGAGTCTCCAAAAGACTCTCATTGGCAAGCTAGAAAAATAATATTGAAGTACATCTGTGGAACTAAGAACTATGAAATTTTATATTCAGTTGTAGATGAGTTCAAACTCATTGGATACACGGATAGTGATTGTTCTAGTAGCATCTATGATAGGAAAAGTACCTTTGGTTATGTTTTTCATTTTGGAATAGAGGTTGTAACATGGACTTCAAAGAAACAACCCATCGTCACACGTTCTTCACCAAAAGTGGAGTATGTGGTAGCCACAGGAGTAGCATGTCAAGCTATCTAGATGAGAAGAATGCTAGTTGAGTTGATGCATGAACAAGATGAAGCAACAAAAAATTATTGTGATAATAGCTCAGCCATTACATTGTCTAAAAATCATATTTTTCATAAAAGAAACAAGCACATAGACACTAAATACCATTTTATAAGAAAGCTAATGAATAACAAAGAAATATGTTTAGAGTTTTGTAAATCAGAAGATCAATTTGCTAATATTTTCACTAAACCATTGGGAAAATATGTATTCAAATATTTGAGAAGTTGTTTGGGTGTTTATGTCGAAGATGGATGCGCCAAAAAAAATTGAATGAAGATGGATGCGCCAGAAATTTTTGAGAAGAATGTTGGAAATGAAGATGGATGCAATGGAAATTTTTGAGAATGAAGATAGATGCTCCAGAAAATTTTGAGAACAATGTCAGCTAGTTGAGATTCAGGGAGAGTGTTAGAAATATAATCTCAACTATTTTATCTTGTCTGTCCTCACCACCTCAGCTTCTATATCAGCATTAAAGTCAATTTAAGGAGAATGTTTTTGAAGAAAGATTTTAAGAGATTTGAAATGATACGGCATTAACTCCTCATCAAGTCTTAAACACTTTATAGTTAACAAAAATAATATTATTTTATTTTTCCTTCTCCACCATAACAGTTTTTAGTTTTTAATACTGCAATGTTGTCATATGTAAAAAAAATAAGAAATTAAAAAAAGACAGGGCAACGAAACTCTACTGTAACTATCTAGTTTTAATACATATATGAATCTGATATTGTCTACTTTCTGCGACTCATATTGTCTACTTTCTGCTGTGTATTTTGTGTGTGTTGTGGGCAGCATTTATCTGCATCTTCTTTTTCTTTTTCACTGCTGTATGTATATTTCAGTTTACTCTGTTTTTTCTGCTCTAATCCTCTGCCCCTTCCCACAAATATATAATATTTTACAGCACTATATGCTGCAGTTATTCATACAAATTGAATGCCTGACTAAGACAACCAGAAAAAAGAAAAAAACCTAAGACCAGTTGAAAAGTTGTCGGAATTCATGCATGCCTTCAATTTTCACAGCTTCCTTCTTCTGATCGTCACAATTTTCATCTGGTTTTGCAGATACTTCGGATACGTCACAACTGCTTTCTGAAATGGAAGAAGACGAAATCCCAGGTTCGTAGCCATTTTTAAAAACCTGTTGTGCATATGATCTGTCTTTAATAGATACTGATTAGTGCAGATCCATCTGCCTCGCACAATTTGTTAATTTATATATGTATTTTTTCTTTTTGGTTTCTGTCCTCGTGCTTTGACATTCAGCTAAGGAGATTGTGAAAATGCTTCATCTCGGAGATGGAGACAAAGAGATAGCGGTTGCAGTAATTATATTTGGTCACAAGCAAACGGGAAGGGAAAGTATTGCTGAAGACGACTATATACAAAATAAACTCAGAGAAAATAAGTGGAAGGTAGTCAAAATAAAAAACTTCGAGAAGGAAAGAGCCCAAGATGGATTGCTACGAGATGACGACATGCTATATGATTTGAGAGCCGAAATAATAAAACAGTTAGAACCAGCTATTGAAAAACAGCAGCAAGAAAACAAGCTTGAACAAGCATTCCAAAAGGATAAAAATTGGCACCAGAAGCTCTCAGAAATGTTAGAGAAGGCTAAAAATGTATATATATACATACCTAGGATACCCAGTGCTGAAATTATTAAACGGATTTTACCAATGAACATCGGTAAAGGAATTCGGATAAGAGTCGTTCTTGTCAGTCACGATAAAAATGACTTTTCTGCCCTGGAAGACTCCGTGTTCAAGACACGTCTCTATGTTATGAAACCTCTTAGGGACGAAGATGCACTGGAAGTCTTTGAAAGAATTTTGAAGCCCGACATGAGCCGAGAACCGGTGGTGAGAAAGATAATAAAGATATGCAAGGGCTATAAGAAACGAATGGAAACAGTTAGGGATTATTTGTTTAAATACTTCATTGCAAATAATGAAGGCTTCAACAGATTATCAGAGTGGATTAAGATTGAACAGCCTAATTTTGCAGAACTCACTGAATATTTGAATTCTGAGGAGAAATTCCTTCGTCTGTCAGTAATAGCTAAAGAAGCGCTTCTTGACATTTATTCATTCTTCAATGGTTGGAACTGGCATGAAATAGCCTGCATATACGAAGAAGATGTGCTGGAAAAGCTCAAAGAGTTACAACTACTGAAGAGAGAGTCGGACACAGTAGCTGTCCCTCCTCCAGTCTTGACATATTGTCTTTCATGGGCCAAAGGAAGACGAATCACCAGCGCTTCTGACTTGCATGATGTTATGCTGGCTGGGAAAAAGGTACGTATTCATACTGGTTACTGATCACTAATAAAAATGTTTTATCCTGCCACTGTTTCTGACACTCATTCCTTTTTGTGTTGATCTAGGAACCGGGGAAGCTTGGTCTTATAAAAGGAGTCTGGATGTCAGAAAACAAGTTTCCCTTCCACGTACATTCATCCGAGCTGGATAAAATGGAGAATTTAAGAGTTCTTGCCCTGGGAGACTGGACTATAGTGACAGGTGGGTGCATAAAAAACATAAGGCATCTTAGATATTTTCAAGCTGGAAAGCTTGAAAAGTTTCCATTCAAAATC
Source organism: Sequoia sempervirens (assembly GCA_007258455.2). Classification (NCBI taxonomy): domain Eukaryota; kingdom Viridiplantae; phylum Streptophyta; class Pinopsida; order Cupressales; family Cupressaceae; genus Sequoia; species Sequoia sempervirens. The sequence continues at coordinate 23,713,970 of VDFB02271358.1, read as the reverse complement.
GACGAGGCGGATAACCTAAGATTTTTGGAGAACAGTCCTCATCATTACTTCGGAACCGGCAAACAAGAGGCAAGCCTAAACTTCTGCTTTCAATTCTAATGGATTTTGACTTAGAAAATCTATTTCCTAATCCTGCAACTTTCAAAAATTTGGCTGAAATCTAGTGCTCTGGGATTTCTGTATCACAATAACATCTTAAGGCATGTACCTAGATGGAATTATGTTTAAACTTTTTCGTGTTTATCTTATAGACTCCATTTCGATGATATTTGGATTAATGATCCTTGAAGAGCCCTCAGAAGTTATTGACCAAATATCGTTGAAGAACAGTCTAGAAAGAGGATACAGATGTTGAAACAATTTTCTTTTATATAGAATGTGGTCAATTTTGATTTTCTAAAGTACTATAGAAACAGTATCTACACAGCTAATTTTCCAATGTTTTCGGTTTGTTTCATTTCTCTGAGTTCAGGTTCCCCCGACTCTCAGAATGGTGAAAGTAAAAGGCATGGCGAGATTAAATGGCATGAAATTAGAACACTACCTTGCTTGGACTGACCTGCCGGAACGATGTGAACTTACAGACTTGAGTTTAGGAGGAGTTGATCTGAAATATCTGCCAGACGCTTTGTGCAATGTAAATTCTTTGCAAAATATTTTTTTAAGCCAGTGCAAAGAATTGCAGCAATTGCCAAAAAACTTTTGGAAACTTCAGTGTCTAAAGACACTAGATCTTAGTCATTGTGAAGTACTAAATGAATTGCCACCAAACTTTGGGTGGTTGATCTGTCTTGAAAAAGTTAGTTTTTCCTACTGCAGGAAGCTAAAGGATCTTCCAGAGAGCATGGGTTTGCTGAGGTCTGTCAAGGAAATGGATTTTTCATATTGCAAGAGTCTAGAAAAGCTCCCCAAAAGCTTCGCGAAGCTCGCGACCTTACAAGTGTTGAAATTAATAGGGTGTGGTCATCTATTGGAGCTGCCAGAAGGATTCGATGGTTTAGTTCTGAAGGAGTTATATTTAGAGTCATGCAAGCGACTCAAAGCACTTCATGAAAAAGTGGGAGCAGCAGAATCTTTGACGCAGAGCAAAGTTTCCCTGAGTTGGTGTAAAAATATAGCAGAATTATCAAAGGGATTCATCAGCGTCATCAAGGCAAAGGTGGTGGAACTCATCTTAGTGGATTGCTTGTCTTTGCAGGTGCTTCCCGAGGACTTTTCCACGGAGCTGAGTTGCCTAAAATTCCTCAATTTGAGTGGCTGTAAAAGTCTTTTGAGGCTGCCAAATCGTTTCTCCAAATTGAAAAATCTCCAGACTTTAAATTTAGAGTCATGTGAGAAGTTAGAGGAATCCTCAATTAAGCTGAGCCACCTCTCGTCGTTGCAAGAAGTGAACCTTGCTAATTGTCATGGACTGGTTGGAGACTGTTTGGGGAGCTTGATTACGATACCAAGTCTGACCTGCTTAGACATTCATGGCAGCCCAATGCTCGTAGATCGATGGAATCGATTAAACAGAGACAGAAAAACATGCCAATTGGTGGTTACTAGTGCTCGTCCTGGATTGGGATCTCTTCCATTTTCCAAATCCTTGAAGGAGGTAACTTGTCTAGCTCAAACTAACAAATATGAAGAAGTTAACTGTTAGATTTAATGGAGATAAACAAAAAACAAATACATAGAAACACAATAACTTGCTCAACACATCAATTCATGTGTTGTTGCACACAAAATATATTTTATTACTTCATCAGATTTGATTACATCTCAAAATCAATTGTATCATGCCTCTTTTATAGAGGATTTTACAACTTATAGGAAAAATCTAGAACATGCAAACTACAGAAAAGCTTAACTAAATTTTAGCTTATTTCTAATTACAATAGATATTGCTTATGCAAAACTGCAGTTTCTATTTCCACAACCAATGTTTCTATTTCCACAATCAATGGAAGAAATTACTTTCTAACACTCCCCCTTAATTTTGACCACATGCTTTAGCATTTTCATTCTTCAAATTCTTGTTTTCCATATCTTCTGACTCACTCAATCTTCACTCTTCATCATACCTTCAAATTATCTTCAACTCTTCACCAACTACTGCGGCAGTCCTTCAAACTTTGTTTCAAAACCAACATTGCTTTTAGCATGCCAATATTTAGGCTTATACATCCTTTTAAACATACCTGTAACTTTTCTCCAATTGGGTGCATCGATCCACCCATAATTTATCTTCATACAATCTTTCATAGATTGTTCATTCCATTCTCCATTCCAACAAGTTTTTCTGAGTTATTTTTCAACCCACAAATTTTGCAAGGATTAAGATCCCAACATTTCTCTTTTCTATGTCCTCCCCTGTGACAATGAGAACATTGCATAAACTCCATGCTTTTAACTGATTTACATGAACCTGTAACACTTGCATTATCATTTTTATTTACTTGACCATACCCAAGGCCTTCATTTGTTGGCCTCACAATTAGTTGTATGGGCTCTCTCATTCTTTGCCCATGTTTTCCCAAACCTTTACCTTTATAACCCATTTTTTGCATAATTTTAAAACCAACATTTCTCTCATTATCATTTACATTATCATTTTTATGTTTACATTCCTCATTTATAAGAATTTAAACAAATGATTAGCTACACCTTACCTTTGCACTTGACTGTGATTCTGTTACCAAGCTACCTTTCAACCAACTTCAAACAGTTTCTTTTACCTTCGCTCAGACTATGATTTTCAATTTAAACAACTAGATCTCCCCCTTAACAACAACAAGATAAAACACTGCAACTTACTTTTTATCTTACCCTTTAGTGACTTTAAACTGCATCTCTCTTTGACTAGGGCTTCTATGCCTTTCTTTCAATGGCTATCAGCTCTTCACATAATCTCCTTAACTCTTCCATACATTAAACAATGATCTACTAGCATTTCTTATAAAAGTGAACCTTCATTGAGAAGTTTTGATCTCTTGCAAACCTTTTTCCTTTTGGACAACACTTTTCTCCTTCAAGCGGCTTCACATCAACAACTTTCTCTATAGCTGTGATTAACAGCAAACAATCTCCTTTGAAAACTTTTGACGCTCAGATATAATATGCAATAAAACAAAACACAATCATTTTTTCTATAATATATAATTTGCAACCTATTCATGTCTCCTTTTATTCACCCCTTACAATCTTTTTTGCATCATCTCTTACTGCTGCAAATTTTCAAATCTACATAATTTTTTCGAACCTACTCTGATACCATATGTTAGATTTAATGGAGATAAACAAAAAACCAAATACATAGAAACACAATAACTTGCTCAACACATCAATTCAGATAAACACAATAATTTGCACAATGTGTTGTTGCACACAAAATATATTTTATTACTTCATCAGATTTGATTACATCTCAAAATCAATTATATCATGCCTCTTTTATAGAGGATTTTACAACTTATAGGAAAAATCTAGAACATGCAAACTGCAGAAAAACTTAACTAAATTTTAGCTTATTTCTAATTACAATAAATATTGCTCATGCAAAACTGTAGTTTCTATTTCCACAACCAATGTTTCTATTTCCACAATTGAGAGAAATTACTTTCTAACATTAACATCGATATGGAGTGCACCAAAATTGGATGTTAACTTGAATAGTTTTTATTCAAAAGATTGATTCTTCACTTTGGTTTGCTATCATATTGCAGGATCCACGCATTAGAAAGGAGTTAAAGCGAGGAATCAACGAGTTCTTCAATGGCAAATGGATTTTTCTAGATCTCAATGGACGGCAGTTTTTTCCATCTAGTCTTGAGGAAGGGAGTACCTTAGCTGTTCTTTTCTATAATAATTACCAAGAACCAGATTTAAAAGCCCTGGAGACGATGCTGGACGATCTCCAAGCGACTTGTGAGAAGCTGAAAAGACAGGTATTGATGTTTTCTTCTTTATAAACATGTTGATAGTTTTATTCACTAAAGATATCTGACCCTGTTAGGTGACTCTTTGCTGACCGCAGGTAGAAATCAAAGAGCTTGAGGGGAAATACGTTTTCCTCTTACTCTCCTGGCTTCATAAGATGGAAACAGAATACAAGGCTTTCAATAATGTCTATCACAGACTTCAGAACCTGTTGAATGAAAAGAAAATTGACTTCACGTTTGAAGTGGTGTGGATTCCAATAGTTATTCAAGGCCGAGGAACACGAGCTCTTCATGCAGAGTGGGTTGAAAAAATTGAATGGTTATCCATTGCCGATCCCTGGTCAATCAATCCCATGGTTATGCGTTATTTCCGAAGGCACACCTCCTTCGATAAATTACCTTTGCTCTTTGCAGTATCTCCAGATGGAATGTTCTATTCCGATAATTTTGTTCTCAATACAGCCAAGGAGGAGGCTGAAGTAAGTATGAGGGTAATAACTGAGGATAAAGAAAGCAAGATAAGAGAGCAGATACAAAGCAAGGTAGGGGAGGTTCTAATGAAGCTAACAGAGGAAAGCAACTTGAGAGAAGAGATTGAGAGGAAGGAAAGAGAGCAGCTGGAAAGAAAGATAAGAGAGCAGGTGGAAAGCAATGTTAGACAGGAAAGCAAGTGGACAGATGAGATGGAAAGGAAGATAATAGAGCAGTTGGTAAGCAAGGTAAGGGAGGAGGTTGTAATGAAGCTAATAGAAGAAAGCAACTTGAGAGATGAGAAGGAAAAAAAGGAAAGTGAAAAGGTGGAAAGCCAGATAAGAGAAGAGATGGAAAGAAAGATTAAAACAGAGGTGGAGAACAAGGTAATTAAGGAGATTGAAAGCAGGGTAAAAGAGGAGGTAACAAAGGAAGGCAAGATGAGAGAAGAGGTCGAAACGAAGGTAAGAAAGGAGTTAGAAAATAAGTTCAGAAAGGAGGTTGAAATCAAGGTAAACGAGGAGGTGGTTGTAAAAAAGATAGAAAGGTGGTTGCAAACAAGATAGAAAGGTGGTGGGAGTGGGAGTGGGAGTGGGAGTGGGAGCGGGAGAGGGAGGTGAAAGAATTGATAAAGAGACAGTAATGCCAATCGACAACCAGTGATGAAAGGGGATAACCTTCTCCAAGGAACGCAGAGCTTGAAATGATCTTCTGGATGCTATTTGAAGAGTATACTGACATGTATTGTTGTATTTAAAGAAACATGTTTAATATGCATGAATTCAATAATGTTTCGAGGAACAACTAGGCCTAGTACAGATGGATCTGTTGATATGACTCATATACAATTCATTTATAAGTTCTAAAAGGCTTTTGTATAAATGAAAAACCCAGGACAAAATATGCCACTGACTGCTTTATAATTTACCTCTCCAGATGCAAGCTATTAATATGTTATTGAATCATTCAGTATATTTTTGAAGTAATACTTTTCCATGTGGCTTAGCTTATCTCTATTTTCGTAATCAGAGAGACGTAACTACTAGAATCTTCGTAATTCTTCAAATGGCGAAGCCGTTACCAGTAGAAAAGGGGATTAGATATACAAAAAGAAGATGAATGCGCAAGAATTTATCATTAGGAAATTATTAATAATTTTATTGTACTCTTTGAATCTCTAAATACAACTTCTACAATAGTTGTATAATTTATTTTATACCAAATCACTGTTTATTGATTGTCTATTATAATAAAATCAATTATTTTTTACTTCAAAAACTTGCATATATCATTATTAAAAATTATTTAATTTTTTTTTTTATCAGTAAGAGGCAAAGCCAAATCTTATTAATATATCAAAAAAAAAATTATTTAATTTTCTATTTTACAATTAAAAATAATAAATATGTTAATGAATGAGCAAATCAGTCTACAAAAAATACTGTATTCCTTATAAATAAATAAATAAATAATTGATCCAATTTCTATTTACTTACTGTTTTTCCTAAAATGTGAAATGTCTCAATTTTTTTATATCATCGATAAATATAATTACTTGAATTATAATAATTTTTGAATTTAATTTAAATATAACCTCTATAATCTCAAAGCATTTAGGTATAAAAAAAATTTAATGAGAGGATCAAGATTCATAGAATATACACTTCTATCTTCTCAAATAGTAGACCTTTCTGTTCACTTGAAAATTCTTATTCATTTTTTTTTCTTGTAAAAAAAATAGAAAATTATATATTTTTTGAATTGTATGATTTTTAAAGTGTTCTTAGAAGATTTATTTGTACTTTGATGACATATCATTTACTCTTTTTTCTGTTCTTTCTTTTTCATAGATTTCTTTCAACTTTCAATTTCCAATTTTTGATGCCCTTATTTCTACTATGTATGTTAATACTCTTATCTTCTTCTTTTTGAATTGTGATATTCTTAGTTTATCTCACTTCAAAAGTGATGATGTAGACTTAGAGCATCACATTTTTCTACACCCTTATTTAATGTTAATATCTAATGTATTTCTACACTTGTGAAAAATGTCAATGAAGTAATCGATAGTTGAATTGACTACCCACTTTTCAAAATTGAGGATTGTGGCTAGTCACAACATTATAATTTATATTGATCACACCACTAGGCTTGTTCACTTCACGAGGAAGTAGGAATTGATAGTAGTAGGTTGCTAGACACTCTTATGTGGTTGGATGTTGAATTTTTGGTAAGTTTGTATATTGTAGCTTGTTGGAATGCTATTACTTTAAGATAGACATCAATAAGTTCAACCAACTCTATTCAAAAGGATTTTTTTCTTATTTTAGATTCTACCATTATTCACTATTGTTTTTCTCCTTAAAAGTGCCAAAGAAGTGGTAAATTTTATTTTATCATTTTGGAAAGTTAACCAGTCCAATTTTTCATCAATGCCTAGACATGTTTGACATTAAAATCCATATGAGTGGTCAAAGAGTTGAAGAAATGTGAATCCTAATGAAATTTTTGCTTTGTTATATTCTAAAGTTGTCTATTTGACAAGTTTATTGATATCCTTTTGGACATTTTATGTGCCAAATTTTTTATACATTTGATGGCCTTGTGATCAAATTTAGCACCTACTTTTTTATTTTTCACTTTTCTATCATGATTAAAATATATGCATACAATAAAGAAAAATAATCTTTTTTTTTTTTTTTTCCAAAATAAAATGTTTACTAATTGATTTATATCCTAGGTGTATGAAATCCATCCTATGCTTTAGTGGTTTACTATTATTAAGATTCACTTGAAAGTAAAGGAAATTTATAATTCACTAGAATGAGATAGAAATATATATCTAATGTTACCTAGCAAAGGAGAAAAATAATAAAATAAAAAATGTGAAGCATCAATAGATTGTAATATTATTTAGGATTGATAGATGATTTATTTCTAATAAAATTAAACTGATTTGAATAAAATAACATAGAAGATGAATTAGCTTTCTTGTGATTATCATGATTGATGTCCTTAGAGTGTCTAGCTATTCCATTTCAAGAATTTTATCCTCTTCCAATGTTGGGTACTCTACTTGATGGGAAGGGAAGATTTTGATTAGTTGGAAAGATAGTATTTTCACACAAAAAGGAAAACAAGCAACCGAATCGATTCAATATAAAACTTTCTAAAAATTTAATAACCAACCACCTCAATAGTGCATTGCCTGCATGCAATTGGTTCTGTCCATCTAGTGTAGTAATCTGAAGTAGTTAGAATGTACCTATGGCCTATAGAGGATGGCGGCCTTACCAGACCAATAAAGTCAAGTCCCCACTGAGTGAATGGCCTTAGCTCTAGGATTGGTTGTAGCGGGAGAGCAACATTTATTTCTCTGGTAGTAGCATTTTGGAAAACGTGACAAGTTCAAACATGGTTGTGCACATCCTTAAACACCGTTAGCCAGTAGTATCCAGCTTGCATAATTTGGTGGCCGATTGAAGGGCCAAATCTATGGCTAGTGCCAAATTTTTCATGAAATTCCTTGAGAAATCTAGCTGCTTTGTCTTTCCCAAGGCACCTGAGATAAATTCCTTTATGATTTCTCTTGTACAATATAGAACCTTGTAGCATGTAGTTGCTACTCTTCGGCATTATATCATGCTTTTGTACTCCTTGCAGCCAAGATGGGCACTTGTCATTCAACAAATAGTAGACAATGTTATCATACCACTCTTCGAGAGAAACATCCTCCAACTGATACTGTTGCACTATGAGTTCAGGTCCTACTTCAGCTATGAGTTTGAAGCTAGCTATTGCTCCTTGCTTGGATTTGGACCCATCAAAGTGCAGCATCCAAAACTTAGAGTGACTCTATGACTTTAGATATTGTGAAGCTGATTTTTTTTCTTGGAAGTATATATGCTTTAGGAACTTTGAATGACTGCGTGGATTCAGCATGGCTTTGGTTTGGCTACACTATTTGGAGTTCCCCCTTTGGGGTGACTTTCCCTTTAATGTGTTCAATTGTTGTCTGTAAAAGGAAACATTTAAATTTTGAGTGGGAGGCATTGTGTACCCTGCACCAACTAGGTAATAAGAGGTCCTGAAAGTCCATTCTTACTCCTAGGCTAAGCTAATCTTGCACACATTTCTCCATAAAGCCCTGGAATCTATTAAGCAATCCCTAGTTACCATCCTCATAGGATTCTTCATCGTCTGATTCAATCAATGCCTCTGTACTCTCAGGTGCATAGATTGGGTTGGTAGGCGGACTACATAACACAAGAAGGACCTTTTCGGCCACTTCCTCTTCCTAAAATTCTTGTTCATCCTGATATGCCACAGGACAGTAGTTGCCCAGTACCATTTTAGTAAATAACACCTCATTGGTGTTGTTGTATTTTATGATCATGAACATCATGTGAGGCTCATGATCAAAGCATATCTAATTTGGCAATCCCTTCCAAGGTAGCCAAAAGTAAGAAAAGTCTATTGTAACATATTCATTTAATACCAAAGTGAAATCCCTTCCTAATATGATTACATATGTGTCTGGAATGTCAGCCACCTGGATATCAATCCTCTAATGTACCCTTAGATTAGTAGTAATCTGCATGGGTATCCCATTGATTTCTCTGACTATGTTCACCTTCGTCTTATTCAACTGGGTCAACTTCCATCAAGAGGGACTCAGAACTATTCCTAGGGATTTTCATACTTCTAAAGGCATGACATTGGTTGAGGCTCTTGAATCAAGCAAGTAGTTGTGCAAATTCTTTAAAAATATTCGGATGGTGGTCAAGAACGGAGGAGTCTCCAGCATCCTGCACCATAGAAAAAGGTACCCTTTACTTGACATGGGATTAATTCATGATAAATTGGACTTAACGAGGTCTTAATCTAGTGTTGTGAATTGTTTTACACATCCACACTAGGTCGTGGACCCTTTAAAATGCATTTAACATCTTGTAAAGGTGTTGTAAATTTTTGTAATAAACTTTCACGCTTTTCTAGACTTAATGAACCCATTTCTCCCTAATTCAATATTATAAAATGTATTTAATTATATAATCACATCAATCTACAAGGTTTTTGAAATAAAATTAATGTTAAACTGGTATTGTAATGTGTCTTGCACACTCACATTGATTCTTGAGCCTTCCTAGGCTATGTGTACCTCATTTTAGTGTTGTAAAGTTTATTTAATCACACTTTCACCTTGATTTATGTGTCCCAAGCCCTATTTGAGATTCGCATCATCACTAATAGTCCCATATTAACCCATATTGTGCGTCCCAAGATCTAAATTGATCAAATACTTGAAAATTTTGCATTTTAGACCTTACTTCCTTATCTCTTGACATGTGAGTTGTCAAATTGGCCCCAGTGGGACCCATTCACCATGCATGGAAAACAAGTCCCATCCAAGTGGGACCCATTCACCATGTGTGGTGAATGAGTCCCATTTGGCTTAATTTTGATCTTTGAGGGAGAAAAAAGTGAAATTTAAGTTTAATATTGCTTCATGTCAGCTTGTGATGAGGTATTACGAGGTAAAATAGATGAATTTCCTATAAATATAATTCTTTTAACTCATTTTTACAATCTCTTATCTCTTATCATTCATTCATCCATCATTCTTCTATCTCAAGTCAAGCAACTTAGGGTTTTATCATTGCAAGACATCAAGAAAGTTGCTAAAGACATTCAAGGAAAGAATCTTTCTCTATTGCTACAAAAATCCAAGATCAACATCATTGCAAGGTAAGCTATTCCATTATTGCATGTTTCATTCCATTCTTTCATCATTTTCGTTTAATTACCTAAACGGGGTTTGACCAAGGCAAACCCACATGCCCTAACATTCAACATCTCTCTCTCTTGCTGTGTTTTTACATATTTAGGACTCTTGGAAGCTTAAAAAATAATTGAAGATCAAGTTGCAAGGCTGCTCAAGTCTGCTCTTCATTCAATAAGTCAAAATATCGACAAAAACTCATTTTCAGACCTGTAAATTAGAGCTTTAGAAGCAGACACCTACAGGAAGTAAAAGTATAGATTGGAAGCTCAGGAATCGACTTTTGAAAATCCAATAATTCAAAAGTGGACTCATTCACCATGAGTGGTGAATGAGTCCCACTTCCAAGTCATTTTTGTGTTTTCTGCATTTTTTGATACCCTTTTGTTAGAAAATGGTCTCAGCTTAGTTTGGAAGAACTGGGATTGATTCATCCAAAATGGAAAATGAGACCCTTTAGGCTTGAAAAATAGCATCAGCAACATTTCAAATGTAATTTCCATCCTTCATCAAGATTCCAAGTGCACACTTTTAGTTTGGTTCATTTCTGTTAAGTTTTGCATTCATTTCTAGTTCATTTCTGCATAACACAATATGTTTTCAAACATCTCTTAAATTTTAGGTTTTGCATGCATAATCAGTCATATAGATCACTTAATTGCATTTATTTCATTCCATTTAGTTCAAATAGGATCATACATTGCATAATTTTAATGAACTAGTTAGCATTTTTGCCCTACCTCTCTCCTTTTAGGTGAAAAACCCTAGAAGAGTTAGGGGGTCTTGTGGTGCCAAAAACATATGGTTCATTTTGGTGAACCTAATTTTTTAACATCTTATTTTCTTATTTGGATTCCATTTTTATCCTAATCCTAGCTTGCATTGTATTTGCATTAGAGTTGCATTGGTTAATTTGCATCTAGGGTTTCAAAAAAAATTGCATTAGAAAAAATGCATTTAGCTTGCATTTTTGCATATAATTTCCTTACGAATTTCTGAAATTCTACATCTCCATCTTTGATCTACACCTTACAAAACCAAACACATTGAAAACCATTCAAAAATTTTGAAAATTTTGCAAAAAAACCAACACTGAGACTCATTCACCATACTGGGCGAATCAGTCCCTATCTAGAGTTTTTACTATATGTTACTGCATTAGAAACCTCATTTTTGTGCTTCCTAAGTCTCCTAGTATCATGTAGTATAAGTTTGGAAAGTTTCTGGAACATTTTTTTTATGTAGTTTGGTCAACATCATTTTAGATTGCTCATTTTGGAAATCACTTCAATTGCAAACATTTTTACATATAAAAATGCTTCTATTTTTACAACTTTGCATAACATTGATAAAAGTACTTTTCACTTTTTCGTATACAATATTTCTATTCTTAAAGCTTTGCATTATTTTGGTAAAATTACTTTTCATTCTTGCATATACATTGTTTAAATTCTTAAGGTGTTGCATACATTGGATAAGAGTGTTTTGTCCCTTTGCATATACATTGTTCATATTGCTGAAACATTGCATGAAATGGTTACATGTTCTTTCCATTCTTATTCAAACAATCCTAATAGCTTACATATGTAGAAATATTAATAAACATTTCCTATCCCCTCCCTATGAGAGTGTTTTAGTAAAAGAGATTACAACTTGGGCCATTCTTAATGATCATACTTGTTCTTCTCATAATATCTCTCCTTTTACCTCTCTTAGTGGACAAAAAATTCCTAACCAACATAATAGAACCTTAGACAATCATGGCATTACAATTTCTTTTACTCCTAGTATCTCTCCTTATTGTGAAGACAATATACTTTGATGTTAGAAAACCTATTTTGTGAAGATCATGAGAATCTTGTTTGTCCCCCTTCACCTCATAAAATTCTTTTTAAGAAAGACAATACAACCATAGATAATCATGACAACATTTTCCCTTCTCCTAGTATCTCTCCTCTTTGTGAAGAAAATACTTTGTTGTTAGAAAACACAATTGATCACAGTCATGAGAATCTTCATTGTCCCTCTTCAATTAACACAAATCTTCTTGGGAAACAAAATTCAACCATTGATTATTTTTCTACTTGTGATGAAGTCCTTAAATCAAAGACCCAACCTTAGAATATCAAGAAAATTTGATTTGTACTTCTCCTAAAAACCCTCCTCCTAGGCAGGATATCATGATGCAAGACAAGAACCACAATAATGATATAGACTCCCAATTGTTAAGGGATGTTAACATTATTCAACCTCAACTCATCCTTTACCCCCCTTCACATGCACCTCCACTGCAAACTAAACCCAAACTTGTACTTTACCCACCTAAGAATAATGTATCACAACAATCAAATATCGTTGCTCATACATATAATACCCGAAACAACCTGCAACCACCATAACCAACACCACACTCCTTACCCTTACCTAATCCACCTAGGCTCCTCGCTATAACCTACACACAAAGGAGTATGATCTTGTTGAAAAATTAAAGAATACTCCTACCAATATTTTCCTTTGGGATTTACTTCAAAAATCACTAAATTATCACAACATTCTCCAAATAGCCTTAAAACAAATCACAGTTCCTCCTGGTACCACTCTGAATTCAATGTGATAGATCTCATCCAAAAAATGAATCTTGACATTACTTTCCATCAACATGAGCTCCCTCTTTTAATTTTTTTGAAACAAAATGAAGCCTTTATGATAATTGCTCAATTCAATCGCATAGGTATCAAACAAACCCTCATTGATAATGGTTCTACTCTTAATGTGTGTAGTGTGAATCTCCTTGATTGGTTGCATGTTGACAAAACACAAATAAAACTTGATTCCATATCTATTTGAGGATTTGATAACAAAACAAAGCAACCACTTGGGATATTTAATTTTCCTATCAAGGTTGGGGTGGTTACTTTGCAAACTCCTATTCATGTCATGCCTTATGATCTCTCATATAATCTTCTTTTAGTTAGACCATTGATTCATGAGATGAATGCAGTTCCTTCAACCCTTCATCGTATAATGAAATATATCTATAACAATAACATTTATCAAGTTCAAATAGACCCTAAGCCTGAAAGTTGCTTGCACCTTGAAAAAGGAGCTACAAGTCCATTGAAAACATTGATTCCAACATCCAATTTAGACCCTCTTGAAATAAAACAAAACAATGAGGAATCAGTGTCTAAATTATTTTGTGACAATTGGGGATGCTTAGAATTCACGCCATCATTTATGGGAAAATACATATTCACACAAAAGAAAGATGAGGTCCACAAGAATAACCAACAATAATGTCAACACCAACTTTTAACAACCTTTTGAAAGCATCCACCTCAACCACTTTAGACAAAGAAGAAAATTGCACAACACCCTTTGATGAACACAATAACAAACAATCACCCAATCCAAAACCCATGAAAATGCTTTATGGAAAAAAATTTGAGCTCATGAAACAACTAGGATATAGTAGAAAAGGATGTGGTGCTAACGAACAAGGTATTTGCAACCCTATCGACCCTAACTCACAACAAATAACTCATGGTCTTGGCTATTTTCATGTGATTGAGATCACCAAACCTTCAACCCACACAACATACTCCTAAATCAACCTTCACCATTTTTCATCCTACACCCCTCAACACTAGTGGTCTTGAACATTATACTTTCCCAAACATAAAACAAACAACTACACCTTCACTAAATAGCAATGTCATCTTGCAAAACATCAATGATTTGATAGATTTTCCCTCCTATAAGAGTGAGAACAATATCTCACAATCTAGAGAAACTTGTGCAAGTATGACCTCTATTGCTAAGCAAGATGTACCTTTTTCACAAATCACAAGACCACCTTCTACCATTGATCAAGATGGTACTTTTTCAAGACTCCTCCAAGATCACATGATCACCCTCCCTCCCAAAACGCGTAAGAAATGCTATTCCAAGACTTCCATCTACACCTATCATAGAGTTCATGGTCACTCCACCAATGAATGTAATGCTTTGAGTTGCAAAACCTGGCAACATCTTCAAGAGTTTGGCATGCTTCCTTATGTGGGGGCACCTACTTCCTCTAATTGATACTGATTTTCACTCTAGCATGCATTTCATCAATTTTTTTGGCTCAGCTTTGTCCTACACTAACTGGGGGAAAGGGGTTTAGTAGCCTTGTTCTCATGTGTCACTTGTCATTTCCTCCTTTGGCTAGTCATTAACCCTTCATGAACATATAAGAGCAAGCTTGGGATGTAGATGATGTGCCTTAAGTTGGCTCATGTGTGACATACTACCCTTTTTCATGATGTAGCTTACTAGGGACATATGACTTGGCATAAAGCTTTCCAAGTAATCTCTCATTTCCTCTTCTTTCTCTTCTACTTTAAAGAAATTTCTCATAGTACTGGTGTTCGCAACTACTCTAAAGTTGGGGAATGCATCACCACTCACATTTCATTTTGTGTTTTTCTCTTTCTCACGATTCCCTCTCTTAAAGCATCAAGTACAATGTTGCCCAAGATGAGACCTTGCACTCTTCCTCTCTTGGAAAAAAGATGAGATTGCTTGCACTTATCCTCTCTTGGAGATTTTGAGCATGATGTTCCTTAAGATGAGACCTTGCACGAACAAAGAAAAATCCCTTTCAACAATCCTTACATTATTTTGCATTAGCAATGTCTATGAGTGTCAAGCATACGAAGTCTTACTTTCCTCATAGAGCTCAAAAATCATTTTCCCTTGTGGCACCTTGTTAAAGTTATTAGGAAGTATAACTTTGATATGGTTGAGCAAGAATCCCATCTAGCGACACGACTTTTCCCATAGCCACCTATGTGTTTGTGAGTGCATACCAACTAGAGTATGTCTCTCACCTTTGGGATTTCTCACCCTATGGATAAATAGAAGTTTCATGGCCCTAGAGTGAGTATGTTGTGGACTTCTCAGCTCACCGATGACTTGAAGTTTTGTGGCCCTAGAGCAAGTAATTCTTTACCACCACATTCTTCTTTCCTTTAGATCTTTCCATTGCATGATTTTGTATCTTGATGGTTTCACTTAGGATCTTGGATCCTGGGGGTTTGGCCACCTCCTTTGATCTTTTTCATTCTTTGTCATTTGCATCTGTACACTTTAATCTCTCTTCAATGTGTACTTTAGTGTGAGTTTGAAGCAAGTTCATCCTCTCACTAAAGTGGGGGATAAATGCGCTGTAGAAAAAAGTACCCTTTTCTTGGCATGGGATTGATTCATGATAAATTGGACTTAATGAGCTCTTAATCTAGTGTTGTGAGGTGTTGCTCACATCCACACTAGGTCTTGGACCCTTTAAAATGCATTTAACGACGTCTTTTAAAGGTGTTGTAAAGTCTTGTAATGAAATTTCATGCTTTTCTAGACTTAATCAACCCATTTCTCCCTAATTCAACATTATAAAATGTATTTAATTACATCTTCACATCAATCTAGAAGGTTTTTGAAATAAACTTAATGTTAAACTAGTGTTGTAATGTGTCTTGCACATTCACATTGGTTTTTGTACCTTCCTAGGCTATGTGGACCTCATTTTAGTGTTGTAAAGTGTACTTAATCACACTTTCACATTTATTTGGTGTCCCAAGCCCTATTTGACATTCACATCATCAATAATAGTCCCATATTAACCCATATTGTGTATCTTGAGGCCTAAATTGATCAAATATCCAACAAAAATGCATTTTAGACCTTACTTATCTCTTGGCATCTGAGCTGTCAAATTGGCCCCTATGGGACTCATTCACCATGCATGGTGAATTATTCTCATCTAGGTGGGACCCATTCACCATGTGTGGAGAATGAGTCCCATTTGGCTTAATTTTGATCTTTGAGCAGGAAAAGAGTGAAATTTGAGTTTAATATTGCTTCATGTCAGCCTTTGATGAGGTATTAACAAGTAAAATAGATGAATTGCCTATAAATATAAGTCTTTTAACTCATTTTTACAATCTCTTATCTCTTATCATTCATTCATTCATCATTCTTCTATCTCAAGTCAAGTAACTTAGGGTTTTATCATTGCAAGATATCAAGAAATCTCCTAAATACATTCAAGGGTTGAATATTTCTCTAGTGTTGTAGAAATCAAAGATCAACATCATGGCAAGGTAATATATTCAATTATTGCATGTTTCATTTCATTCTTTCATCATTTTGGTTTAATTACCTAAATGGGGCTTGACCAAGGAAAACCCCCATGCCCTAACATTCAACATCTTTCTCTCTATTGCTTTGTGTGTTTACAGATTTAGGACTCTTGGAAGCTTAAAAAATCATTTAAGATCAAGTTACAAGGTTGATCGAGTCTTCTTGTCATTCAATAACTCAAAATATCAACAAAAACTCATTTTTAGACCCATAAATCAAAGTTTTGGAAGCCGACACCTGTAGGAAGTCAAACTGTAGATCAAAAGCTTTGGAATCCACTTTTGAAAATCCAAAAATTCAAAAGTGGACTCATTTTCCATGAGTGGTGAATGAGTTCCACTTCCAGGTCAGTTTTGTGTTTTCTGCATTTTCTTATACGATTTTGTCAGAAACAGGTTTTGGCTCAATATCGCAGAACTGGGACTGATTCGAGACCAAAATGGTGAATGAGTCCCTCCAGGCTTGAAAAACAGCATTAGCAACATTTCAAATGTAATTTCCATCCTTCATCAAGATTCTAGGTGCACACTTACAGTTTGGTTTATTTATGTTAAGTTTTGCATTCATTTTTACATAACGTAATGTGTTTTCAAACATCTCATAAATCTTAGGTTTTGCATACATAATTAGTCATATAGATCACTTAATTTCATTTATTTCATTCCATTTAGTTCAAATAACATCGTACATTGCATAATTTGAATGTAGTAGTTAGCATTTTTGGCCTATCTCTCTCCTTTTAGGTGAAAAACCCTAGAAGAGTTAGGGAGTCTTGTGGTGCCAAAAATCTACGATTCACATCCCTTGGAACAAACCCATTGAAACATCGGCCTAAGCTACTTGATCTTTGTCCTTATCATTGGTTTTATCTTTGGTTTGTGCTTGGCTTTTTTTTTAGTGGTTTTCTTGTTTGCTTCTTGATTTGAAGGTTGATCCATTTTCTTTCCTAAGATTTCCCTTGATTATAGGCTCATTTTGTGAATCATCAAAGGAGACCCTTTTAGTAGATACCTCTTGGGTTGGTTTGGATGGGTAGTCCCATTAATCACCCTAAAGAGGGCATTTCTAACTATTGGGACTCTAAGTAATTTGAAGGCCAACAAGCTAAGTTTAACTTTCTTGAACTCTTCTGCCACATATTCACCCATTTGTTCTATTTCTTCCTCGAAAGATCTATTTTGAGAAGAGCTAGCAAGCTGGTTTTGGGTTTGGTTTTTCTTTCCATTCTTTTTAAAGTACTAGGTGGGAACATAAGGGTAGCCCAAGTTATTATTAGCATTTGGGTCATGTGAAGCACTAAAGTTATTAGGTGGGGTAGAGGTTGTAAAAGGGCCACATACATGCCTATTCCTTAAGTTATAAGGGGTTTCCATTTAATGGAACATTTGGACCTCATCTACTGGACCATTATCTATTGAATCAAAAAGTTGGGATAAAGAGTTTTTGTTGCTTACCTCTTTTGCTTCTTCATCATTTGGGGCAACAATCTCCTTCTCGAGTATATTGCTCTTGCTTCATGGGAAAGGAGCTCGATTAACCACCAACATTAAGGATTCATGTGGTTCAGATGGGACTATGTCTCTGCGCTGAGCACCATCTACAACATTTTGAATTTCCACTTGGAAATTTTTTACTGCCATTTAGAACTTCGGATGGTCCAATTCAGAATGTCTACTTGTTTTGTGGTTGTGATGCCATCCGGATAAGGATACTTATGCCAAGTATACTCCACTTGTTGTCTTATTGAAATTGGTAGGATGATCAAGAGGTGTGGGAAATCCTCCATTGTTTGGCCTTTTGTTCCATGTTTGATTCTATCTTTGTGAAGGCCTTCTCTCAAATACTTGGTTTGAACTTTGGCCTCTCTCATAATTTTGTCCAAAAGAAGTACCTGCATCATGATTGTCATGGTTATCTCGATTGAGATTATCTTGGATGCTTCTTTGGGAGGCTTACAATTGGTTATTCTGATTCCTTAAATGTGTCATTTCAGTAGACATCTTCTTTAACAACTATGTCATCTCATTGATCTGATCCTTTTCTGCATTGTTCAGTTGCAGTTCTTGATTCTAGAGGAAGGTTAGTTGAACTACTCGTTGATTTTGCTAAACGGGTGGGAACTCATATCCCTACAAGTATCTAGGCACTTGAGGCTACTAAGAGTAAGCTTGTTGCTATTGTGGTTGTAATTAATGAGGCACTGGAGGTGCCTGGTTAAGTGGTTGCCCTGGGTGAGGCACTATTAGTAGCTATGGAACTTGATTCATCATTGGCGTATGATTTTCCAAGGCATGAGTGAGTCCTTGGATCTACAATGGATGTGTAGTTGGTCCCAAGGATGGTAACGAACCTACAATGTTCTCTCCCAAATCAATTGTTGCTATGACTGCTTCTGCACACACATCCACCAGCCTAGTAGGCGGTGGATGCATCCTTTTCACTAGTGTAGATGTGAGGTTTTCCAAGGAAGCATAGTAGACCAATCGAGCAAAGGGATCATCAACCACATAGGGTGGATGGAACCTCATGTAAGCTTGGTGGAATCGATCATTGAAGGAGCTAATTAGTTCATTGACTTCCTTTCGAATGGACATGAACTATAGATACAACTCAGAAGGGATAATTGGAATCTTGAATTTATGTAAGAAGACATTCTTTAATAGATTCCAAGTTGTGATGGATCCATTTGGCAGATTGATGTACCAGTAAAAGGCTTCTTCCCCCAAGGAGTAGGGGAAGAGCTTGCAAGCCATATCTTCATGATCTATGTGCATGTCCTTCAAAGCTATTTGAAAGATCTTAATGTGTTCTTCTGTTGTCATTTGTGGATCATGAGGATGGAACATAGTACAAAATCCTTTTGGATTCTTTGGCATATCATGATATTCATTGAAGGACAAAGGAGACGGGTTATTACCCAACCAATCCATGATGGGAGGTGGAGGTTACGCTAGTTGTGCTATAGTTACTTTGGTTTGCAAGGGAACAGCAGTGGTTGAAGCAGCGCCTTGGCTATGAAGGGTTGGGACAAGGGAAACGCCTTGGCTATGGGAGGTGAAGGGTTGGAAGGAAGTTTGGAGTGGCTGAGAAGAGGAAGGGACTGTCAAAAGTGATGGAGAAGAGTGAGGTGAATGGATGAAAGGAGGAGGTGAGGATGGAGGTGAAGTGAGTTGAGCAAATGAGGCTGAGGTGGATGCTTCCCCTCTCTTGGCTCTCTTATCCTTGGTAGGGGGTGGTAGCTCTTGGAATTCCCTTTTGTTTGGTGTAGATCTTAACACTCTTTGGAACCTCTCAAGGGATAAGGAACCAATTTGATCTAGCTTAGCAAAAAGGGCGACCCTCCTTCTAGCGCTAGTTTTGTTGATGGGTGTGTTTGCACTTTCTCAACACAAGAAACATACAAGTGCACTACCTCTCTTGAAAAAAAACTTCCTACAAACAAGTTGTAGATAATTATTCCAAGGTCCTTCGAGTGTCAGGTCATGAATTGCAAAAATAGCTCAGTTGATTGATGTGATTTGTTGGTAATCACAAAGGGCGTGGACAATTTGCTAGGTTGGGAGGAATTGTATCTTCAAATGGAGTTTTTTGAAATTCTGGAAATGAGGTGCAATTGTTGCAAGTTCACAATAGCAATCTAAACTCCATGCTTAACATCAGGTTTGGCTTTACAATAATGTTGGAACTTTATCTTAACTCTAGTTTCAAGGAAAAGTCAAAAGGTAAAAGGGATAGAAGAGTTCCTAGACCTACAACTAATGATGAATAGTGACAATGGAGGATGGTACAGTGTACACCTTGCCAAAAACTAAGTTCCACTTGACCAAAATAGCTAATAGTCTCATGAAACTAGTGCTACCTTCTAATGTCTACATATTTTCATCTATCAATTCACCATAAAGCATGAATAATAGATGAATTTTAAGTGCAACAATGAGTTAATTTCCATACTAGCTTTACACTATTGTTCATCATCAACAAATAGCAAAAAGCATGAACATGAAAGGCATCAACACAATAACATTCTTCACTATCAATGTGAAACATGAACTAAACTACTAAAAGAAACTTGGAATACTTAGAAAAACAAAATAAATCTACTAATTTTGAGAAGATAAATCAAGCAACATGTGAGAAACACAAGAATCCACCAAAACAATGTGATTCTCATTAAAATTTATGTACATATCATATCTTTACACAACTTAACACTCTCTTGAAAATGAGAGGAGACCCCTATTTGTAGTTTTCCAAAAGTGAAATGAATGGAAAGGATTTACTTTCATTATGTGGCCCAAATTCATTTTACATTAGGGTTTCACCTACCCCCAAAATATAAAATTATAAAATACATTTTTTCCCATTCCTATTTTGTCCTGTAGTGGCTCTGGCACTATAGCAATTTTGTCTTCTAGTGACTACCTCCTTTTCCAACTATACTGTCAAAAACTCATCATCAATCACTGGCTTTCCTTCACTTTTTCAAAGAGTGGCATACTCCAAAAATTTTCCAATTAACACTTGGAGTTTGTTCCATTCCATGATATCTTATTAGAAGACATGAAAGGTCAGCCTTTTGAATCTATTTGTGATCTACTCCCAATGCTTAGTGCATCTTGGTGTGGCCTTGATTACCTACTTATATTGAGTGAATTCCCTCATAGCATATTCCATGAAATCCGTCATTAGCACATCTACAGCCCCTTGCTCCATCTTCTTGTGGAAGAATGGCTTTATTTTCTCTAGATCCAATTCTAGGGCAGGCATGTCATAATCTATCATCATCTTGAGATAGTCTTTTTTGTTTGTTCTATGCTCTACAACCCATTTGAGGTCAAGCTCAACCTCATGCAACACCCTTTCAAGTACTTTCCTTCAATGATCTAAGCCCATTTTCCATGTCTCTCCTAGCTAGTGATCATCTTTGAAAAGTGCTAGTTCCTTTTCCCATGTCTTCTCTGGAATCTTAAGAATGGCCTCGAGCTAGGATAGGTGATCCTATACATCTTGGTGAACCTATGGCATGTTCTCTCTATGGCCTCCACCTGCTTTTGTAAATCTCAAAATTTATTGAACATTTGAGCAGCATGGCAGATGCCTATGTCGCCATTGTAGAGCACTCATTGGAACCAATCTGCAATGGCCTTGGTCCAATTCTTCATTTTCTCCATTTTGGTGAGCTCTTTCTAAGAGAGAAGAGGGGGCACAAATGATGTTGTTGGAGCCTCTTCTTCCAAGGAAATCCATTGCTAAATGTAGGCAGTGAGATCCACCACTTGTGCCTTTCGCTCTTCCTTGGAGGACTAATCCTTGTTCATTTGTTGCATGATTGTTGCTACTGACCCCTGGAACTCATCAATTTTCTACTCTCTAGTTTTTAGGCCCAAGTTGATGGTCAAGATATTATAACTGACTTCTTCACCTTTTTCTTTCATGATGGTAGCAACTTGTATCGTTCTAGACTTGGAGGCATCAACCATGACGTGCAAATGAACTCTAGGCTTAGATTTTCCTTCCTTTACTTTGTTTGGGCTCCTTCCACTATTACTTCAAGTCTATCCTTTCGATCAATGACCATCAGAGGGGCCTTCTTATGTAGCTATCTTTCTAGCCAATCAGGCACCTGGACTTCTCCTTTAGTGATTCATGATCACCTTACTCTCTTTACTCAAGTTCGGGTTGTTTCTCCTGATGACCCAAGGCTACCTAAAATGTTCTCTCTTCTTCGTCTAATTCCTCAATTTGTATAGCCTTTTCCTTCTCCAACTCAGTGGAGGCTATGCTCTCTTTAGTGACATCTTCTTTCCAAGACACTTCTTCTTGATGCCCGAGTTTAGCATGACGTTTGGGCTTAGGGCTCCTCTTTGGTACATCTTCTACTTTATCTTATTTCTCTTGTTCTTCCTTTTTAAGGAGGCACTTCTTCTTCTTGGATGGGGTCCTTGTCTTGACCAATTAGTGGAGGCTCTTTGAGTATCTCCACATTGACATCAGTACCATCTTTCTCTTCATGGAACTACCCTTCCAGATCAAATTCAGCCTTTTCACCTATCTCTTTAAGTTGTTGGTATAGCTCCTCTTCTAATTCCTAATTCAAGGTTTCTATTACATATCTCTAGTTTAGAGCCTCAATATCCTCTTCAGAAGAGTGATTTTTCTTCACCTGACACCACTTTGTCTAGGCTTATGTTCACTTCGCCCTCTAGATGTTCAAAATAATCATCTTTAAAGGGGTCTGTTGGCTCTTCAGTTATTCCTTTAGTAGCCTCCCTTTGGAATTTCTCCATTTCTTGAAATATTTACATGGTAGCCTCCATCTTCGATGGTTCTGTAGGTGGTGGAGGAGTGGGAAAGCTAGCGGTGATCTGGGCCATTAAGGCTTGAACTGTGGGATTCATTATCACCCTAGATATTTTAGCAGGTATTCCTTACATGTACTTTGCAAAGGCATCTAGCAGGGTGAGTGGTGGCATAGCAGCAGTGGCAATTACAGGCATTGGAGTAGAGAGAGTGGATAGTGGAGGAGGCAGTGAGGTGGATGACAGTGGAGATGTTGTGGACAAAGATGAATTGAGTACCATTATTGGGTTCGTTGGTGAAGTGGAAGCGAGGTGGATTGAAATTTCCATAGTAGGTGGAGATGAAATAAGTAATGCCTGAGATGTGAGAGGTGGAGGAGTGGCAACGAAAGCAATAGCAGTGGGAGTGGAGATGGTAGGTGGTGATTGCGGCCACTCAGCTTCTTCTTCTCCCTCCTGTTGTGAATCCTCTTCAAGTATAGGAATCTCACTAGAAAATCCTCTTATTTTCTTCAACTTCTTCAAGGATTCTCCCTTCGTAGCCTTCCATGTGTATAGTTTTTGTTTAGGATGGTGCTCAGACACATCCTTCCTTTTTCTTGATCTTGTTACCAGAGGGGATTTAGGTGCCTCTTCTACTGGGGTAGTAGTTGCTCCAGTGTCAATTTCACTCTCGAGCTCGTCTTTGAGCTCACCGTAGGTTAGTACAACTCCTTTCACTTTAAGCTAGGTAATTTTGGTATCTACCCATTGTATTGCTCCATTTTCAACTGGTCATGTTACTATATCAAGGTCATCGACCTCTACTTCATCCCAATATATCAATGGTAGCAACAAGTTAGCCACAACATCGAACCTCTCATCAACAATGGTATTGTCTTCCTCTATGATTTGATTGAGAATAGAGAACAAGTTTATTGACCTTACAAACTAGGTTTCCATTCACATGTAGTGCCTCATCCACACTTCCTTGTCATCTTAGAAATTTCCCCAAAAGTCTTTGACATGGGGCCAGTGGGCATAGTGTCTCCCGACCAACTTCTTCAATTTCCCATATGGGTGCATTCTTCCTCGAGTTGTGTGGAGGTACAAATTGTATTCCACTATTTCCTTCTCTAAATATTTTGTGCACCAAGTAGCGGGATAGGCATACATTCCTTGCCCAAAGTTTAGGGGATATGGGATCCCCACTCTATTTTTATCACTCAATAAGGCATGAGCATTTTACAATTATCTGAAAACCTCCAACAGGATCATTCGGTCATTGGGGTATTGTGGTCGCTTGTAGGGCCTTTCAGAGAACCCTTCTATTCTGATGTATGTAAATTTTAGGAACTATATAAACAGATACCCGAATCTCTAAATGAAATCTCTAGTGTTATGAGAAACTCTTCTTTCAATGTCCCCTCCCCAGAGTCTAATGGCATGTCCAATAAAGGCATCATTTACCATCATGTATTCTTCCTTGAAGTTTTCGTATTGAAGCTGAGGGTAACGGTCATACAAATTGAGTTCTCCTTTCCTTGGATTTGGATTATTAGAAAAAAAGAGGCCCTTGTATGGGAATGGCTCTGTTAAGAGGTACACCAAGTAGGAGGTCATGTAAAATTGGGACATTTTTTTCATAGCCATAAGCTGGTTGTGGATGTTCTCACTGATGATTTTAGCCCAATGGAACTTTGTTTCACCACGGATGATCTCCTCGATGAAGTAGAACATCCACTCCTAAAAGAAGGCAGTAGTGGGAAGGCCCATTACTTTGCTTAGCAGGGAAACCAAGTCATGGTACTCTTCATGGAAGTCACTCCTGAATAGCTCTTGGGGGACCTTATTAGCACTACCCCTCTTTTCCTTCAACCAATGCTAGTTGATCAGTTTCTTGCATCCTAGAGGGTCTTCCTTCCACATATTCTTAGCATATCCCTTCTCTTGTTCTTCCATTATGTCAAACATAGGAATATGGAATGTTTGGCCTATAGATCTAGCAAACAAATCTACCAACACCCTGCCATCATGATCGATGATCTTTCAGTTGCTATGGTAGCATTCCCAACATACCCACACTAATTCTAGAGCAATGAGCGCAAGTGGAAATCCAACTGCCTTGGCAAGGCCACTCTTTCTAATTTGTGCATTTTCAGCTGTAGGGTTGATCATGACCCTTCATCAAAATTCATCTATATCCACATGCCCAAGGTTGGTGTCTAACATTGAATCCCATGTGGAAGTGATTTTGAAGGTGCACTCCACCTCATGGAATGGGTACTTCATTTGATCTTTCTCTTCTTTCCCCCTTCAAGGTGCTTTTGTAAGCTTCTTTCCTTTCTCTTTCTTAGTAGACTTCCCCAATGGTCTTGCAGCAAATTCTATAAATTCTGCACACAAGGATGCAGTAAGTGCATTCACATAAAAATTAGTGGAGCGTTAGTCAAATCCTTAAAAATGAGGGTTAGATCCAACAATTCATCTTCAAAAGATCATAAAATCCATTATCATTCATCATTCGAGGCTCGTTTAGATCAAATACAAGGATGTAGGCCTAGGGGTGTTGGTTTGCCTAGGCTGGAAGCCATCGGGAGTAGTCAAGAGCAAGACGGCACTGGGGTCATAGTGGCTCATAGACAGCCACCTGCACTCAAAGATCTACATCAGATATTTGGCAGTCAAGGTCTGCAACAAGGCATTTGGTACGTGCATAAATTAGTTTTCAAATCTTTGGAGGCACTTGACTAGTCATCTTGCTTATGCAGGCCTAAGGAATGCAAAGGCATGAGGTCTCACAGATGTTTGGGGCTCCACCATAAAGAAATGGAAAATAGGGCATGGTGCCTCGCAGGGAGAATCCCACAATGTAGGATCTGCAATCGGTCAGGATGGTTCAAGTTAACTCCCTTTGGCTTTGGTCACTTTGAAACATGTGGGAAGGAACTGGAAGATTGTTGTTATGTGAAGGCTATTTAGGAACGGCGGTGATGAAGCGTCAGTCCACATATAGCATCTTCAAAGACAAGTCCACCAAATTCCTTAATTATTTTTCCTCAGACAAGTTCAGATGGCAAAGGAAGACATGGGTTCTGGGTTCTGGGTGAAAGGACAAAACGGCCATTTTCAAATGACAAATAGGCAATGGTGGGCCATAGACGATAGCCTACAAGGACAATTCCATATCTTGCATGAACTTGGTTTTTCACTGAAGTCTCTAAGGGGAAACAGTCCGAGCAAAGTTTAAAATGTGAGCAAATGGGGCTCCCTAGATGTTTAGGGTGGCAACAATTGAGGGGAAATCTACAAATGGACCGTCACAGAGATAAGCCCACAAGGAGAGTTTTACCTTGGGATTTTGGTTTAGAAACTTGAGATGGCACAAAGAGCTATGGGGTCCGCAAGGAAGAAGGGGGAAATGACTTAGCCACTAATGAGAGGCGTTGAGGCAATGGTGAAGAGCGGACGGTGGTCTGCACTAAATGATCCACAAGGAAGACTTAGCTCAGCGATTGCCCATGAAAACTAGTAGGGGCTACCGAGGCAATGGGATCCGCAATGTGGGGTGGAGTTTTGGCTCGGATGTTAGACAATGAAAGCCACAGAATGACTAGTTGCGGGCAGCAACCCATGTAAGACGACCCATAAAGACATGTTAGTATTTAGTCATTTTCACTTGGCAAGGGCATTCACAGAAACAATTCTAATGGAGCCGACAATGCAGGATTTGAGCAAAGGCTAGCCATTTGGGAATGGCCACAAGACAAGGGTTTCCTGCACATGGTGGCCCGCAAAGGTGGACCCGCAAGGGTTTCAAGGCTTAGGTTTTCCTCTTAAGGTTTCATCATTTTGAGATTTTTCTCAAGCGGTAGCAACGAGGATGCAGGCCACAAGGGAGTTGAGGCCTTGTGAAGAACAACACCAATGGGATAAAGTCCCACATTGCTCCAAATGGCATCGTTTCAATTTTTTGGCTAGGTTTTTGAATGATTTAGGGTGTGGGGTTAACAGTTTAAATGGTTGTCAGACAAAATTAACGGTTTCCTTCAATATTTTTTGATTAATTTAAAATCCTTACTCGTGAAAGATTCATTTTGAAAATCCAACAATGGAATCACCTGAAAGTCACGCAGAAGTTTGATGGTGATTTGGATTTTGGGTCAAACAGCTGCAATGTGGGTGTAGGAGGTCGGATCACTATTCGCTTCTCTGATAATTTCTAACTGGCGTAGGTGAAAATGATAGGTTAGATGGACCCATTTGTAGTAAAAAATTCAATAATGACCCACATTGAATGTGTGTACAGCGACTAGTGGGGTAGCTGGGTACAAAGTTCGATGGGCTAGTGGTGGGAAAAGTAAAGCCCGCAAGGCGGAAAGAACTTCAGGCTTCGCCGCCAATGAGCGGCTAAGGGATAATGGTCGAGAAGATTACAAGACTCACCATGCGGGTAGACTTTCTAGATTTCCGCAATGTGAACGATGAGTGGATGATAGGGACATGCAAGGGGAAGCCCGCAAGGGCGAACCAGTAGGACCTCGAGGATGCCAGGGAAAAATGTTAAGGGAAGTCTGCATGGGAACCTCTACAGGAGCCAAGGACTTAGAAAATTTTAGGGTGGTCAATTTTGGTCAACTGAGGATGATGACTTTAGGGTCCCTGACCACTTCAACCTCAGAATTAGGGGCATGTAAAATGAGGCGAAGGAAGAAAGTGAAGGCGAAAGGAGAGAGGGTCCCCATTCTGAACAGGTCATGTGTTCTATAGGCACAACAAAAGTGTGATTTCAATTTATGTACTTTTGGTAATTTGCATTTCATGTTCTAGGTCTTATTGTTCATTTAGCTTGAACATTGCATATCATTTTAATTTGGTTTCAAATACGTCCTAATTTCTTAAGGACTAACATCCAGATCTGATTGACTCACCATTGAGGTTGAAAGTCAATCTTTACACCTTGTGAACTCTTTCCTAATTGAATTCCTTAGGGAAAGGTACAAATAAAGAAAATAGCCCCTTATTATTAAGAAACCCATTTCCCACCATTTTAATATATATTTATATATACATATACATATACATGTATATGTACATATATATACATATGTATATACATATACATATATATATAAAAGACCTCTTTGAAAGATAAGATTTAAACTTAGGATCAAACTTGTACCCATGGGTAGTAGAACTCAGGCATATGCTTTATTCTTATCTAGACTAATCTTATTATTTGATTTTATTTGGCCTTCCTTAGGTCTTCTTATTGCATATAATCACCAATATTATCTTGATTAAGATGTTTTATAAACTAGCTTATATAATGCCCAAGATAGAGCAAGATATAAGAATTTAATCACCTAAATTAATTTATTCTCTTATAAGAATAATGAATATAAGTTATTTTAAGAAAATCATAACTAATATTATTGCAAAAATTGGACATGTTTGATTATTATGAGGAAGAATTATAAATGCTTGTAGAATTATGAAAAAAGAGGGTTAATATGGAAAAATAAAACATGAGGATTATATTCAATCATGAGTTGATTGGACACATAAGTATATATGATTTACAAAGATGTATAATATTATATATTAAAATAGTGAAAATAAGTAATGATCATCTCTATTTCTTCATATATTATATTTTGTACAACTTTATCAACTATAAAGGACACCCATCACAAAAAAATATCTAACACTCATATATGACCATTGCATTTAAAAATTTATTGCCCACTAGCATAGCTATTGAGAAGATATTAATAAGACTTTTGTTTTAACAATAGCTGCAAATAATGGTGTACTCTTAATAATTTGTATATGTGAAACATTTGCGGATTTGATACCACTATGGGTTTATACCCTTGTTAATTTTAGTGATGGTTGTGTCCTCTATTCAAGACCTATGCAAGTAATTACATCTCATTTTCCTGAATATTTTATATCTAGATCTTGGTTTAATATTAGCTCACCTCATACCTCTCATATCATTTAAATTAAGAATTATTATATAACTATTGTAATATTAATTACTAAAAAAATAGATAAAATATATAGAGAGAGGGATGTATTGAACTATTTTTATTGAATTCATAAATTGTTTTGTTATTGAGTAAACATCTAAGGTAGTGAGATATCATGAGTAGGAGAATCTGCCATCAAAGTCACTTAGGGGTCATTCTTGGTCCAATTGCACTACAAAAGATTTAAACCTTCATAAATGGTGTAATTAAGAATCGCGCTATCATCCTAAGCAATTATACTCAACTAACTAAACTATAACATTTCAATCTTCGCCTATCACATTAACTTCTATCATAATAAGAATATTTTTACATCTTCCAAATTTGAACTTGATATTATGCTCACCTCTTATATCTTGCATCATTTACATTATCAATTATTAAACAATAAACTCAATGTTAACCACAAACAAAAATTAAAGAATAGACACAACTTCTCAAACATTTAAAACCTTCTCCTTAGTGCTTACCCTCTATTAAAATGGATTTTATCATGATGCCCTCATTGGTAGCCAAAAAAGATTAAAAAATTAAAAACTAAAACAATTTTCATTCACCAAATTTTAGTTGGACTCTACAGTTGTAAACTACAACCTCATTTTGTCTAATGTTAGACATTATTCAAATACAATAAAATGAACATTACCTAAACTAGACTATTTATCACTTTAGTATTCTTTTATTTTTCTCCCCCATGGAATGCATTAAAAAAACATGCATGACCCAAAAATATCCATAGCTTTTCAAGCTAGCTAAGGAAATGAATGAGTGGAGAATTTTAATAACATCCACGAGGCCAAATAGCCTATGGGACCCATGAATCACCAATAGAAAAAAACACAACTACAACTCAAAACAAACAAAACCACCAACACAATGATTACTTGAGCTCCCTTTCCTTTTAGATCTTAGATCTTCTACTAGGTATTTTAATCAAGTAATCTACACTTTTTTATTATTTTCTCTACTTTAAATAAGTTGCTCAAGGAGTCCACATTTAAAATCTCAATGTAATTGGCTCGAATATCCATGTTAGTTGGATATAACATGATGTAATGTCATTTTGTCTCCACTAGCTCCAAACTACAAAAACTACATATTTCATCTATCATATCTTCTTTAGGTGGTGTCCACATTCCAGTTTCACATCTAAGTTGGTGTGAGCTAGTTCTTAGTTGGGCTATTAAAATTTTCACTTTCCATTTTATTTTTTCTCCTATATAGTTCTTTTGAGTATGGTTGTATGAAGGATTCAAGTACTTGATATAATATTTCATTTTCTTCCCAAGCTCCCTTGTCCACATGCTTTCTTTGACTTTTTCTTGCACGAACATTTAATTGCTCTATTGTTATTTAGGAATTTTATTTTGATACCCCACTTATTCATCCACTTGTTATTTTGTTTCATCCATGTGCTCTTCCATCTATTTAATTTCCCATTTGCATCCATTTTGGGCCAACATGACAACTCCATGTTCTCTAGCCTCAACCTCAACTCATAGCTTAGTAATCAAATCATAGTTGATGACTCCACAGGTAAGGCCCCAACCTTAGCTAGGACAATCTCATAGGGAATTGATGATTTTATTTTGAGGCTACTTGTGATTAGATACTTTTGTAATATTTCTATTTTTCTTCATTTCAATGCTTAAGTATTGTCACGCCAACAACCCAAAAAGATTTTTCTTAGTTTTCTTAGTTTTGTAATATAGAACCACCGACACCACCAACAACCCAAAAATATTTTTATTAGTTTTCCAGTCCCATAATTCAACTCTCCCACGTCTATTTTACAATGATTATAAGGTTGTTCATCCACCTTCTATCCTTTTTTCTCTACATGTCTCTTAGCTAAGCTTATTGTGAAAATAAAGGCCAAGGTATTTATAATCATTAACCACTTGTAAGGAGTTTTCTTTCAATAAAATTTCCATATTTTCCTTATTTATCTTCAAGGTAAAGATCATAACCTTGTTTTTTTTGGTGTTCACATGCATCCCAACCTCTTGGAAAAACAATTCAATATCTTTCAAGTGATCTCTCAAATCATAACTTGTTTTTGTATTAGAATAAGATCATTGACATATAAAAGCAACTTGTGAGGCCTACTACTTGTTACACCCCATTTGACTGCATTTTGATTTGATCATATTAATAATTTATGTGGTTTAGACTATTTTGGGATGATCATGGACATTGGATTTTATGATGGTTTCCTATTATGATGCTTATGGGATTATATGCATGTGATGTTTTACTTATTGATACATTCATGTTTTGGTTATAATATATAATTGATAAAATGTTAAATTAAAATAGGTGAATATGAGACTCCTTTATAATGTCATGACTTGATATGAATTGATAGAATATGGTGTTGCTAGATAAAGAATAATTATGGATGTTGAACTTATTGATTCAAAAATTGATTATGTTATTTACATGTTTATGGAATTGTTGATTTAATTGTGGATTATCTCACATTGGATATATTGACTTGAGTGGAAATTGAGTGTGCAAATACATGCTCATGGCCAATGGGATTGGAGGTAACCAAGGGTACTCAGGTATGTGTAGGATCATAATGGAAAAAATAGGCCCTTAAATGGCAAAAAAAAATTAGAAAAATCAGAGTTAGGCAACTTGACTTAAAATTTTGAATAAGTTATCTATATTATTTCAAAAATATGTAATAATAGAACCTGTAGAAAGTTGAATGTAGTTTCTAAACTACTAGGTTTTTTTTTTAAAAAAATCTATTTGGTGAAAATTTAAAATTTCAATGCAGAGTACTTAAATTTCAAGGAAAAATAAGTAGGTGTATGTCCGACCACCCTAACCACAATAAAATGATAATATTTTTTATAAGATTTTAGATATAAGTAGAAGACTCATGTCTTGATGTGATATATTTTTTGTAATTATTTTCCAAGTAAATAATTAATTATGATTTTTTTATTACAATTTTTAAAAATATAAAAACTTGTATGTCCGACCACCTTAACTTGGTCAAAACTTCATAAAATTCAATTTTTCTTTTTAATCCTATAGTATGTAGAATGTGACACATGTTTTGGATTCAAAAATGTGATACCGCTTGAAAGCTATAGATGTTTTTCAATCAGCCTATCAATTAGGACTTTAGTCGTAATTTAAATAGAAAATGAATAATAATTACTTAATAAATTAAAATTAAAACATAATTTATATTGGTGGAAAGCTAAGAATCTCCTTTAAAAACCCTTTTCATTTCATCAATTTTGGGTATAAAAAAATTCGTCAGCCACATATTGCCACTTTTTGGCCCATCATGATCCTGCACATACCCATTAAAAAGATTTAATGTTGAATCTTGTGACTATATTTTTAAATTCAATTAAACTTTTGATGAGGGTTTTTGGGAATTTTGGAAATTCTCTTATTATGTTTGAATTTTAATTTATTTTTGAGGGTTTAAAAATGTTGAATTAGCCCTTAAATTAATTTAATTGACCCTTAATTAACCCCTAAGATGGTTACATATGGGTTAGGGGTCAAATCAAGCCCATAACTTTTGAAAATTGCAAGTTGTGACCCTTCTTAATTGGCCATTAAAAAGGGTGACTACTTTTGGGGGATGGGATTGGATTGTTGGCTCCAAAATCTCATTTATGAGATTTGAAAGCCTTTGTTGAGTGTTCAACACTCTTTGGTCTTTCACTTCCCCAAGAGTTCTCACACATGAGTGAGAACTTGTGGGGAGGTGTGTCCATAGGAGTGAATGAGAGAGTAGCATGTGTCACTCTCTCCTCAAAGGGTTTCCAACCCTTGACTCATATTTCTATCCTTTGGAAATCCAAAGGAATGGTTCCTTTTCTTTTGGTAAATTTTAGTTTTTGCTTGATTTGGCGAAAAGAGGAAAGAGTTGGGGAAGCTCTTCTTCAACTTGATATTTGGAAGCTTGCACAAAAAAGGTTGGTTTCAAACCCTTCTTTTTGTTTCATGCAATGGTTGTTTCAATGCTTATTATTCTTTTTGAATGCTTGATTTTATGTTGGGTGTTGTTTTGGTGGGATGGGTGTTGGATTGGCTCCTCTTCAAGGAGGGTGAGCAATGCATATGTGGGATAGAGAAAGGCCGCACCTTCTTGGGAGTTTCTTGTCAGTTTGGAAAATGGATAGGGTATGAGTACCCATTAAAATGTTGGCATTGTGGATAGGGTATGAGTACCCACTAAAATGATGGAGGTTTTGGATAGTTGGATTGGTGATATATGGTATAAGGGTGTGAAGAAAGAAGGGAAATAAAGCCCCATTAAATGTTATTGAATGGATATGAATGTTTCTATAAACCCCAAGATCAAGTGCACCTTTCCTCTCCCTTAGAAATCCATGAGTGGACTTTCTATGTGTGTTTTGAAATCCTTGGGAAAAAGGGTTTTGTATACTACATGTATTTTTCTTTGTTGGTTATTGTTTGGAAAATTTCTATGATGTGTGTACCTGGTACCTCGGTTAGGTTTTCCAACCCAAGGTTGGGAGGTGAGCACTCCCTATTGGCCATGAAAAGAAATTATTTATACATGTTTACTTGTAAGTGTAAAAATAATCCAATCATTGTTGTCTAAAGGCCATGTACAAGTTTCCTTCTGCATGCAACTTTCTTGTGACAAATAAATAAATGGAAGAAATATGTAATAGAATCTTCATGTTACAATATATCTCATAGTATTCCAAGTTATTTATATAAAGTGTTAATAGTTGGTTTTTTCATAAACGTAAGGAACTAAAAATCCATGTTTGTTGTCCCTTCTACTTGCATACAATAGTCTATTTTACTTTCATATAGTGGGTTGTGTGTTGTGTCTGAAATAAGCATTTTCTGAGTGGAATAAGAAAGGAAAGTATCTGTGTACATGTCCATGTATTTTCTGCAAATAGTTACTTCTTATCAAGTACTCCAAAGTTCCATGTAAGAATCATTTGGTGTGCTAGGGTGAAAGAAAGTAAATGTATTTTCTATAAAATATAATATGGAAAAATACAAATCCATTTGACTATGTGAGTAACATTTTAAGAGTTGTGTATGGCATACAATTTGTAACCTTTATGTTCAAAAATATGACTTTGTTAATGACTGAAAATAAGGTTGATGTTTCTAATTTTTTTACTCCCTATGTTGAAGTTACATTCGGTGGTTCTAGGAAGGATTGTGTTTTACATATGCTAAAAAATGAATAAATAAACAAACGATCCTCTGTTTTCACTTACTAAAAAACCCTCTCTAAAATCTCTATAAATTAGTATTTAACTTGCAATAAATTCTGGTGTATGTATTTGTTAAAATGATATAATTATTTTAAAAGAAATAAGAAAATAGATAGATATATAAATCATCGTAGAATATATAGGAGATGTAAATCCTTCCCCTACATAATTCCTGAAATGGTTACTACATATAGTGTTCAGTGGCTTAATTCTTTAGATGCAATGGTTCAGTGCATTTTTCATAAATAATAGTGAAGCAAATATGATCATACAAAATGAATGCTTGCATTAAAATTGTTACCATAGATAACTGAGTGAAAACTCATAAAAGAAAAAAAAATCCTTAGTTTTGTTGGCATCTTTAAGCACTAGTAGCAAACCCTCTATGCGTCGAACTGCTCTTACACACTCTTTCCCAGTGGCCTTCCTCCATACTTCTGACGATAGTCGCTCAAGTTGTACTACCAGTGCATGTTTAAAATGGGCCTGCTTACGAACTCTTGTGCGATGTTGTTTCACTATATGTTTTTATCTGGCTCATTTTCATCGCCCAAACTCTCTTTGGAATCCAATGTTATGCCTACTCATACCGTCTTTAGCAAAGATAAGTAATTAATAAAAGTTCTTTGTGTATTTTATTAATCCCGGTCTAAGTTGGTTGCTAGTTGCGAATTAATGATAATCTGTAGTATAACTCCTGTTGTTGTCAATGTCATCCACTATCACGCAAGGGTTAGCATGAGACTTTCTCTTTATCCATATTTCCTTCATCATTCCCTATTTAATTCACCAAGTAGCCAAGGTCAAATCAGTCGGGCTTAACGAGCACACTCTAAGCTCTGACAGCCAGCTTTGACTTCCTACATGGCTCGTGGGCCCGTCTATTACTCTATTGCATCGTACTTTTGTCTCATTTTCCTTCCGTCCACCATTCTGTTTTTTGTTGTGCTCCTCTTGGCTCACCGTAGTCACTATGACCGTAGCAGTTAAATTTGAATATAAGTCTCCCGCCCAATCCATTGAAAGTTGAAAAAGAGGATTTCTTTAGGCTCAATCGTGGAGAATGAAAATTGCTAACTGTGTTCTTGTAGTGGATTTTGTCACATTGTCTTAGACATTCTGACGCTTGTGAATGGAGTTTCTGTTAGTAAAGGTTTTGGTATTGTTTCTAGGGGTAGCATCTTTATTTTACAAACCCCTATTATTCATCAATCTATTGTGAATGGTTTGGATGGTACTTTTGTTATTCCTCGTTCTAGTGTGGATTGTGGTCATGATCATGTTTTACTAGCGATTGGTGGGGAGAAAGTTTCAAATCTGATTTCCCATGTCTATCGTGGCTGCCTGCGATCTCAATGTAAATGCTGAGGGTCTTTATATCATCTCCAGTGGGACTCCCTCTCTTTGAGGCGCGCTACTCCTATTCTCCCCTAGCTTGGGAGGACTGTGTTTACGTGCACTCCATCTACACCAGTTTGTTTTTGGGATAGGAGGACTTAGAAAATAAAGTGTTTTTTCTCTTAAAAGGGATTGATTTGTGGATTTGACAAACTCCGGCCTTGTCTCTGAAATCTTAACTAGTGGATTTCTAAGTAGTGGCAATCTATTATAGAAGGAAAAATTGAGATTTTCTCTTGTACCAAGCGTTTCTTTTTTATTTATTTTTATTTGATCTCTAATCAAAGTTAATATAAAGATTAAGTTTGAAATTAATGAAATTTTATGGTCCAAAAACATATAATTTCAATCTCTTAATTTTGATTATGACTAACTTAAAGGTATATCATGCATTTACAAGGTCCTTATGTTTCAATTCTAGTTTAGTCTAGGCTAAAATTGACTAAGTTATGTATGTACAAAATTTGGTCATTGCTACTAGGTGCAAAATTTTAGTTTGTTGAAAATGCAAAACTTTGGTCTGCAATGGATGTGGAACTTTATCTGTTGTTGGATTTCATCCTTTTATTATTTTATCATGTTCAACTAAATTTTTTCATTGAGGTATTTTGGTTCGAATTATATCTAAAATGTAGGTTTTTGGTGTGGATACAGACATTTGTGAATTTCTGTGTGTTGAACCAACCATCTTGACCTCACTTTTCAACCTATTTGAAATAAGATTTCCACAAGGTTATAAAGTTTTGAAATTTATCAAGGAAGGTTTGTGAGTTCTAGTGTGGAATAAAAAAATTACAAGTTTCCATTGGAGAACTAGACCTTCAAAGTAACTTGGTTGTAGGAAGCATGCATTGAGCCATCCCCATCATAGTTTGATTGCAACATTTTGCAATTATATTTTTTTGGGGCATATAGGGGAAGTCCAGTGTGTTTGATGTTGTGTTTCTTGAGGAATGCCAAGAAATACTTGGATGTGAATTTCCCCCTCGATTTGAGTGAAGGAGAAGAAGAGGCCATCCTGACTGCTAGGCTTACTCACTAGTAGAAGTCTTCAAAGTTTAGAAAGGCTTCACTCTTCTTCAATCCACAAATATTTGGAAGTATTCGAAACCTTAAAATGAAGTATGAAGGGGTCCACACAATGTATACATGCCCACAAGACAATCCTTGGCATGGAAGGTACTCGACTCAAATGGATCCCAATTTTTTTTAGAAATAAGACATCCAAGGAATATAGGAAAAGAATGGGAAAGTTGATTAATTCCTCATACCATCTCCTTAAAAGTGAGATTATACAAGGATTCAATGGAAATATTCCCATAGTGATAATGCTATAACGGAGTAGATTCAATTGTAGAGGTAGAGAGAAACTATAGAGAATTAGACTGCATCTAGTGCAAATAAATGGTCCTTCGTGAATGTGCTAGCAATTACCATACCTTTTCTTGAGATCAAGCAAGAATTGATGTCTTGAATTCAAACCCCACCTTAAGCTTTTGATTAAAAATTTGACTTACAAATAAGAGATTCACTGTCAAGTTGAGAACATAGAGCACCTTCATGAGAGTACAACTTCTTCAACCAAGAGGAATGGTGACATTTCATATTCCTTATGCAACATACTTCTTATTTTCTACGATCCAAACTTGATCTCTAATAGGTTGATGATTCAATGTATCAACTATCTCCCTATTGTCATTCATATGCTTTTTGGCACATAATCAATCAACCAAACATTCCTTGTTGTTTGTGAGGCCTGGGAGACAAGAACATCATTTGATGGGCGCCACAATTTCCTATATCTGATGTATCCTCATTGGATGCATCATCTTGTTGGTTTACATGACATGTTATACATGCTTCCTTTGGTGAGGACATTGTTTTGATTGTTGAGAATCACTATGACCTAATGTGCTTTCTTGACTAGAATTGCCTTGAGTCAAGGTATTATACCAAAAAATTTCAATGTCATGTGTTTTTTCATTGTAGATGTGACACCATTGATTCACCTTTTGAGGCTTCTATTGTTGTTGTGATTGCTACTATGGTTGTTTTTATGGAGGACCCTTTCAAAACTATTGACTATGTTGTTGTCTCAAGATCAATGCTTTATCTTCAAACTCATATTGCATTGACTTGATGACTTCTTCCCTCGTGAGAAAATTCATAAGTTTTTCAAATGAAACTACCTACTTTTTATGTTCAACATTATGATGAAAGTCCAAAACTTGGAAGGAAGAGCTCTCAGAATGATTGGAACTATCATTTTGTTCTCCACCTTCTATTCATGTGTTACAAGTTCTGCTAGTAGTTCAAATACTCAACACAAGGACTCCTTAACTTTCTTGCCATCTTTCATAGTGAGTGTATGAAGCTTTGACTAGAGATGGATGATCTTTATCTAGTTCTTCACCTCATATATGGCAGATAGAATGTACCAAAACACCTTTGACTTTGTTGCATCTTGATTATGTGGTTGAAATTTATTGGAGATGTTGAATGTGATCAAAATTAAGGCTTTTGCATCAATCTTGTCATACTTCCTCTCATCATTAGCATTATTTGGACACTTCATTGCTGCAATAATGATCCCCCATAGCTCTTTGAATTGGAGAATCATTTACATATTTTTCTTCCATGTGACATAATTAGGCCCTTTTAGGAGCTAAGCATTTGAAAAGAACAACTTTGGTGCTAACATGATGACACCAAAAAAGTAAAATTATTCCACAAAAATATCTTTATAATTTTATTTTTACATACACTCATTCACAAACAAAAAATAAGCTTGAAGATGAGCTCAGTATGTTCATCCAGTGAGATAAAGACACTTGTGTGGATGTTCTACCTCACGTTCATCATTTGCATCATAAACTTGTAGAATTTGTCCAAACAATTTTCTATTTCCCTTCCATCTCCTAACCTTCTAACCTTCAATTCCTTGAAATTTTCTTGCATTCTTTCCAACTTCCCTTCTTACAAAATCCTTTTACACTTTTGAACATCTAGAATTCCTCTGGTTCTACCTTCACTTATGACTACCAATTCTATATTTCTTCCCACAAAGTTCCATAATGGCTTAGTCTCTCATTTCCTTTAGATTTTAGTATGTTCTTACCTCAAGTTCCACATCTCTTCCCTACATTTCTTGCAAAAACTTAACTCATTCACTTCATCCATCTACATAATTTAAATGAACTTCTATACTTCCATCCCCAACCCTAGTCTTGAAGTGAAACCTCACGCCTCTTATCTTGACCTCCTGTCTTGCATCGAGATTTTAATTTTCCTCCAAATTACCTTTGTCACTTCCTAGATCTTCCTAGGATGCCATTTATTATCATATTTTACCATTATAATTATTCAACTAGGTCTTTCCCACCTAAAAACCATTTCCCATCCCAAGAGTGAAAATTTACTTTCAATTTTAGGAATAGATGATGAAGTTGAATTTTCTGTAAATTTAGTAGTTGAGTTCTAGTAGTTAATGATCTTCACATCAGCTCCAAATGATCAATTCCATGAATTTCATGAGATTTATCTTGTCTTGCATGAAGCATTCATGACCTCTAGTTTTCCATTGTATTAATGTAGGAAAATGGGTGACCAAACTAAACTACTATATATACAAGTTTGTTTTACAAATAATGTGTTGGTTATTTCTACTTTCCATGTGACTAAAAGTGTTAAGGAACATTTAGGGTTTCAACTCTTGAAATTTTGGTGAGCATACTAAATTATAAGGAGATCATTGTATTGTAAATTATGCCTATTACCAAATGCTTCCAAGGAAATTTTTAGATCTTCAAGGGAACTTCTAGGACATATTGTAAAACCATTCTATCTTAGGGTTTTCCCCTACCATACTTTCTACTATGATTGTAACAAATATTTGATGAATTTCATAGTATTTTGAATTCATTACAAGGTTTGTAATGGTATATTCTTCATTCCATATAGATTTTTTTAGTGTGGAGATGGATTCTTAAGTATGTTTAATTTTTTGATATTGCATCTCTGGTGTGTGTGTGTGTAGCTCATATTCTATTATGTTTTTAAAGTGTTTATCTCTTGGTAAACTATGACTTTGCAATCCATTAGATTAGGCACCACTCTTGGAAGCTTATGATTGATGATACTCTCAAAATGATAAACATATTTCACTATTAGTTTAAGAGTACACTAGTAATTTGTATACATCTCATGATTTAGTAATTCATCTAAGGAACATTTATAGTGAGTCATAAGGGTTCTTCTCCTAAGTAAATATTTTTTGTATAACTTCATCTTGCATTTGTGCATTGATGTCCATATCGCCTTAAAAGAGATTTTATGTGTAGTCGGTAAGTCTTTGATCTAGTGACAAACTTTGGGGTCAATTGGAAATTTGATTCTACTATAATATTTTATTTTTATTTAGCTTCATCCATGATTAATCTTGTTAAGGATACCTCTTGTAACACCCTCTTGGGTCTAGATAGGTTGAAAGTGAAGGGGAGAATATCTACTATCAATAATTAGCCTATAATCACTCACATCCTATTGATGAGATAATTAAACCTTTAGGATGGCATTTCTCTAATCCTAAAGAGGATTTATTCTTCTAGGAGAATGAGAACAAATTCAAGGACCCAACATGTATAATGCTTTGAATGCTCGTCTAGTTGTCTTAAAGGTAACAAATTTGAGACTTGAGTAAAAGTTATTTATAATGCTATATATTTTGTTGATTATAAACCTCACGATAAGTTTTTATTATATTAAATCGAGAAACTAGGGTCCTAGGCTTTTTATAGTGTCAACATATGAACCATCAACTAACATAGCATAGCAAAGTTGCCAAAAACAAACACTAGTAAAAAGACTAAATAATGCCATATCCTAATTTGGAAATTTTCACACCTGTAACTCAAATGTGTGACTAAGTTGCATGTTTTAGATGACTTTGTTTCCTTCTATGGACAATAATTCAAGAATCCTTGTTACCCATATCCACTAAAGCAAGAGAAAGGGAAAGGGAAACCT
The DNA here is from genome assembly GCA_007258455.2 of Sequoia sempervirens. Lineage (NCBI taxonomy): Eukaryota > Viridiplantae > Streptophyta > Pinopsida > Cupressales > Cupressaceae > Sequoia > Sequoia sempervirens. The sequence continues at coordinate 23,673,629 of VDFB02271358.1, read as the reverse complement.
TCTCTAAGACCCCAATTAGGGCTAACACAACACAAGAGGAGTTCCTAACTAGAGAAGCTAATCATTGAGTAGAATCAATGACATAAGCTAGAGGAGACACACTAACACCATCCACAGAGAGGGGGTTGGTATCCAAAGGGATGAGGATCTAAATGAGAATAAGGCACCATAGCAAGAACCTCGACCTCATTGACATCCAGAGGCAAAAAAAAGCCTACAATCAAATCCAACATCCACCACATCTAGAGTAAGGTGAGTGTGTAAGGAGTTCTTCCACCATGAGAAAGATCTAGAGACCTTAAGATGTGGATAATTCAACACTAATTTTCTATGGAAAAGTAATGCCAACAGTGAAAGGGGATGCTTTCATAATCCAAGATCAAATCCAAGAATGACTCTCCACCTAAAAAATAACTTCCATTGAGAGGAACTTTGAAAAGTCCAGTTCCACCAAGATACAAATATATGATAAAACTTCCCATAAAGTTCCCAATAGTAACATAACAAGATTCAACCAAAAGTGAAGTGGAATATTAAAGAGGCAAATCGGAACTAGTAGAAAATGTGAGAATTGAATGAGAGGATTAAAAGAGGAAACCCAAAGGCTTCATCAAGAGAGCATTGTTACCCACAAAACCATGAACGACCCTCACGAATAGCATTCTGATCAGAGATCAAACAAAAAAATTAAAAAAGAAACGCTTGGTAGAAGAGCAAATCTCAATTTTTCCTTCTATAATAGATTGCCACTGCTTAGAAATCCATAGTTAATATTTCAGAGACAAGGCCGGAGTCTGTCAAATCCACAAATTAATCCCTTGTAAGAGAAAAAACACTTGATTTTTTGAGACCTCCTGTCCCAAAAGCAAACTGGTGGAGATGGAGTGCACGTAAACACAGTCCTCCCAAGCTAGGTGAGAATAGGAGCAGCGCGCCTCTAAGGAGAGGGAGCCGCACTGGAGATGATATAAAGACCCCTACAGTTACACCGAGATCACATGCAGCCACGACAGACACAGGAAATCAGATCCGAAACCTTCTCCCCACCAATCGCTAGCAAAACACGATCATGACCACAGTCCATGCTAGAACGAGGAATAACAGAAGTTCCATCCAAACTATTCACAGCAGATTGATGAATAATAGGGGAATGCAAAATAAAGATGCCACCCCCAGACACCATAGCAAAACCTTTACTAACAGAAACTCCATTCGCAAGCGTCGGAATGTCTAAGACGGCGTGACCAAATCCACTACGAGAACGCAATTAGCAATTTTCACTCTCCATGACTGAGCCTAAAGAAATCCTCTTTTTCAACTTTCAATGGATTGGGCGGGAGATTTATATTCAAATTTAACTGCTACGGTGATGGTGACTGTGGTGAGGTAAGAGGAGCACAACGGAAAACGGAACGGTGGACGTAAGGAAAACAAGACAAAAGTCCGATTCAACAGAGTAACAGACGGGCCAACGAGCCACGTAGGAAATCAACGCTGGCTGTCAGAGCTTAGAGTGTGCTCGTTAAGCCCGGCCGGTCAAATCTCTGGGAGTTTGGCAGGTTGTGGGTTACTAGATGCGCATAGCAATGGTTCTTAATGCTATCATCAAGTTTACGTTATAGTCCTCCCAGAGATCCACTTCACCTGCCTACTTTGCGTATTAACTGGGGCCATTGGGTGATCAGGCCCCATGTGAGGGATGGCGGCGATTTGAATACCCTAACGTTCTATGCAGACCTTAATAACTCATAATGCCAGGAAAATATTCTATGGTTGATTTTAATTATAACAATGCTATTAACAATGCTCCAATTATTAGGAATAATGGTAGAAGTTGGGGAGCGTGGCTTATGAAAATGCTTCTCCCGATGGTATAATCAAGAGTCGTCACAACCCATTACGCCACCATTTATCGCAATGCAAATCACCTTGATAGGGGCCGCTAAATAAAGTATCTGGGGTCATGACATTCCTTCTATCATTATTGCTGCCAATATTTTGGTCGTGGCAATCAATATATTGTTAAAGAATTCAATGCAGTAGTTGAATGAAAGTATACAGTCCGAATTTTATAAAAAGGACATCCCTGCCATTCGCGCCTTCAACTTTTGAGCGTGATTTCTTTTAATGACTTCTTGTTATTGCACCCAACTTTTTACCAATGCCTATTTTTTTTGAGCTCTCATGGCGTGGAAGGCTGTTGTGTTGGCACCAATATAATGTGACCAGTGTGATTACCGTTCTCTATGTTCTTTACAGCATGTAATTAAATCCATTCTCTTTTCTTTTAATATTTAAAATCTTGGAGGCGGTGCAACCATTGAAATTTATAATTCTTGAGATCCTCACGTGACCTCCCTTTGTGGAATGAAAATAATCTTAAGATATAAATTAGGAACACATGGCTTTCCCTTTAATAGAAGATTAATTAAAGAAGGAAACCTTACGTGAGAATATTAACTTAGCTACTTTTTAAATTAATTTTTACGGTGAGATACATAGTAATGGGAGGGGGAGTAAATCCCTTAAATCTTGTCCCCAAGTAATCTACTTCTTACCCTAAAAGTGAGATAGATATAAATAAATAAACAAATTTAAAAAAAAAAAAAAAAAACTTCAATTTCATAATAAATATTTGAAGTGGGCCTACCACATTATTAATAATTTCAGTAATAAACTTAGTAAATTTATAAACAAGATTAGTAAAATAGTAAGTTGCTAATATTTGTTAATTAATTTAGCCATCAATTGTTTAATTTAGTTGGTAAGACATAAATCAATAATAATTATAATTATGGTGATTGAATTATCAAATGTTCATTAATTAATTTTGGTTAAAAAAAATTAAGGGGGGGAGGGGGAATTATATGTTTATGATTGCATTGATAAATTATAGTTAAACATGAACATGTTTATTTGATTTTAATGACTCTTTCAACAGATTTTATTTCTAGGAAGAGGATATTCTATGAGAAACATTATGATGAAAAGTAGTTATATATATATAGTATTATATGGATATTATTATTAGTATTATTGAATAGCAGTATTATCAAACAAAAGAGTGAAATTAAAAACACCATAGGTTAGTATACCGTGAACTTGCAAATTCTTTATCGTCTTGAAGCATCTCTTATCTGGAAAACCTCAAGTAACCTAGTGTTTGAGTCAAACTTTTTTTGTGTAGTAAAGGGTATGCACGATGGACTATGCACACCCAACCTCATTCTCCTCCACCTCGCCTTCGGGGGACATGCCGATGGTGACATTGACCAAGCAGCGTCCCTTGATGCATTTATTTTACATTCATGCATGTGCATGGTTATTGTTTGTTAGTATTTTAGTTTGCACTTTGAAGCATTGTTCAAAAAAAAATTGATAGTTGTGTTTTGGCCTTGTGCAAAAATCTAGGGCATGACACAACTTTATTACATAATTGGTCAAGTGAACTCCCCCACCACCAATTTTTTCTATCCACTCCTCTAATTTGTCAATGTACAACCCAAATATCATAAGGGAAAGTGGGCAACCCTATTTTGTTAACAAGATGCAAGATCAAACAACGAACAAAGACACCTTCCACACAAGAAAGTTGCAAGCAATAATATGCAATATCCTCAACTAGAAAAAGTTATAGAATGACAAGCTTCCATGAATCCCCAAAGATAATATATTGAAGATTGAGTGCTTATAAGAGAAAACCATAAATGAGAAAGGGGTTAGATCATGACAAGTGTCAACATCTCATGCAATGAGACAGAATGATCCAATAATAGCTCAACTAATAAAAAATAAAAGCACTCATAAGTTTAGCTTAAGTGCATGAGAATAAATTAACCTAATAATTAAAGATTAATTAATTAATAGGTAATGCATGATTACTCTAACATCCCCCCCCTTAAGATGAACTTAGGGAGTAGCTAAAAACCCTAAAGAGAGAATGCATGATGGGTCCTAGAAAATAAGGCCTCTAGAGTGAATTACCCATGTGCAAACAATCTAATCTCTCACAACTAGAGAAAAGTAGAAAAACTAAGTGGGAGAAAGCTCCTCTTAAAAAAAGAGAGAAAATTGAATGAAAGATTGAAAGGCCTTCAAAACAATGTGAAGGACTGAGAAGCCTCCAAAATAATGTCCCAAAAGAATAAGAAAATAAAGAACATCACTGAAGAATGAAGAAGTTGTAGACAATTGTCAAATGATGACTGCTATAGTGCTAAAATGAAGAACCTCCTTTGAAACAAATGATCAAGATCAAGAAGACATGAATTTACATGAGTTCCACTAACAACAATACTCAAAATAGAAGGAAAAAAAGGGAAAAATCTAGCAATTGAAGATACAAATGACACAAGCACCAATATTCTAAAGAATACTAATCAAACAAAAATGGAAGATCACCTCTAGAACTAGGAATGCAAGAGAATCCAAATGGTATATTTTTCATCTCATTGAAATGCATGGGTAACCAACCACTACATCTACCTAGTACATAGAAGCAACTACTAGATACATAGCTCACTCCAACACGAAACCAAGGAAGCATTAGCACCAATAGTAGAAAGTGTTGGAAGAATGAAGAAGAATATCTTATCATACAGACTTTGTGTTGTCATTAGTGTCACCATGTTATATGAGTTGAAATTGCAAGGTTAATCTTATGAAGATTGATCTGGTATTCTAAACTGGTATACAGTTACTATCCTCTGATATTTTGGTATGCAATCCTCTGCTGATGATTATTGTTGCTTGCGGTTTTGGGAAATGGTTTTTGGATGTTGAAAGGTTGTATGTTCAAAATCTCATGTGTTCAGATGCTCGTATGGAGAGTTGGCATCATTTTGTTGAACATGCATTTTGCTATTAGGTTTATCTCTAGCCGACCTAATGGATAGTTTGTGTTATGGTGAATTAATTTTGTGGTGCAGATGTATGTGTGACCTATCTTAGGTCCATGCCAACATGTTGTAACATGTTATACACTTGAAATTTTTTGGAAAGATTTTTTACATGCTTGAAGCTGACAGTTGATTTTTGGTGAATAAGGGTTGCATCTAATTAGGCCAACCTAATTGATGCTTGTAGATGTATCAAAAATATATATTGGATAGTTTTGAGATTGTGTTGTGTGGTTGAGTTGTGAATGTGAAGAAGTGCAAAGATGATGAATTGTGTTAAGTTGGTTTATTGAGCACCAAAGGTTCAATTGAATTAGCACTTGTTAGGTGTAGCTTTATAAATTCATTTTCTAGTTGTAAGCCATTTTTTCATTATATCTATGTAAGCAACAAGCCTCCCATTTTGGAAAGTGAGTCACCCTTTTGTAATATCTTATAACTAGTTATACTGTATTGTGAGCTAACCCTCACTATGGTTTTTCCCATTTTGGATTTTCCATGTAAAAAATCTGGTGCTCATGTGTTGTGTGCTTTCATGTTCTATTAATGCTCTTACTTATCTTTACTATTATATGCATTGGAGTAATTGGATGGTATTTGTTCAATAAGTTAAAGAATATTGATTCACCCCCCTCTCAGTATCTTAGGTATTTAATAATTGGTATCAAAGCTTGGTTCCTCTAAAGAAGCCTAACAACTTGAGGAAGATCTTGAAGATTGAACAAATGGATGATAAAGAAGAACGGGATACTCTTGAAGATCTTGACAAGGCTAAAAATGAAAATAGAGATTTGAAAGAAAATCTTGATGAGGCAAATGAATGCATCCAAAAATTGAAAGAGCAATTGAAGAAATTGAAAGAAAGACATAGAGAAGTGTGTGAACAATTAAAGCAAGCTAATGAAGAGGTTATCGGATTCAAGGTGCAAGTGGAGGAAAAGAAGATAATTGAATATTGTTAGAATACAGTGGTGCAAAGCAAGACTAGTGAATGCACAAGGCTTGAACAAAAAGTGGTGAACCTAAAAGCAGATTTGGAGAAAGTAAAACTTGGTGAAGATAAGTTCAAATCAAGCTCCACCAAGCTTGTTGAGTTAATTGTTGGATAGAAACCTTCTAAAGACAAAGGTGGCTTGGGAATTGATGTCAGTGAAAGCTCTAAGGAGAAGCAGACCCCAAACATAGTTAACAATCAAAACACTCCAGATAAAGGAAAGTAGAAAAGAAATCCAAGAAACTTTGCTAGAAGATTGACTGTCAGACAACCAAATGATCAAAGGTACCCATCTTTCAATGGTGTTTTATTTTCATGTAATAAATTTGGTCACAAGGAAATAGAGTACAGAAGTAAAATAAACCAGTATGCTAGTTCCTTCTTTGGACAATGTTTTGCATGCAAGAAAATTGGACATAGAGCTAGTGAATACAAAACTCAGATGATGAATTGGTTTAATGGAGGTAGAATGAATCAATCTTTTGCTGGCTATTGCACTACATGTAACAAGTTTGGACACAAAGCAAATAAGTGTAGATCAAGGGTTAATGGAGGTCAAACAAATCAAAGAAATGTTGTTTTCTACAACTACAACAAACCCAGACAAATTTCAAGAGTATGCAGAAGTAAAGGAGGAAAGAAATCCGATCTAGTAAAGAAGAATGAACCAGTGAAGAAATTTGAAAAAGAAGAGGTTAAGAAAGAAATGAACA
>VDFB02271358.1:23371642-23666924 GCA_007258455.2 Sequoia sempervirens | reverse complement strand
GGGTATGGCATGCCATATGTTTGGGGGTGTAGGAGGTTGTAGCGGACTACCACTATCCTGGGTTAAAAAATTTCTAGGAGCGGGGGTAGCTATATAAGCCATTGGAAATAGAGTCCTGTGCCTAGGGTATACTGGTATTCTAATTTGAAAAGTTTGGCCTCCTAGTGGAGTAGATAAAGCTCTGGATCTCGGGCTTTTTCTTCTTACCCTATTGCTTCTTATAGGTGATACAAAACAGATAAGTATTCTTATCCTTGATATCAAGGTAGGTAACTGGGAGTACTGGAAATGGCCCTTTGAGGATGTGCTTGTTTGGATTCTAGGCATGAAATTTCTAGCCTCTTTTCTTGGTCTGATTTAAGAAATATTTCTGACTTCTAATTAGGCGTTAGAAAAACTTTGGTCCCACTGGGCATGCTAGAAAAAGAACTGTTGGTCATCAAAGCTTGTTCCTCTCTGACAACCTTATGGGAAATTCAGTGAGTGGGGGACCAATTTGTGCCTCATTGAATACCTCCAAGATTTTTATAGAAAGCCAACTCTTCTTTGTGATGGGAGAAAAAGGTAGAACAAAATACAAATAAAATATCAAAATGGTGATTCGCGAAAGCTTTTACAATATTTCAAACCTTAAATTAGTTCCTATGGATGATATAATAGAAAAAAATGCCACAAACCTTTCATTGTTGGGAAGAGGACAAGCAATAAAGGCTAATTAAAAGCATAGTGTAGTCTTTCAAATCTCCCCTTGGGACGCACCCATTAATGTGTGATCAAATATAAGAAAAATCTATAAGCTAACAAAAATATCTAGAAATTGTATAAACTCTTCCTCCTTTTATGACATAATATGGAAAATAACAACTTTTATAGAAAATGGAGAAGTTCAAAAGACATAATCTGATTTCTAAAAATTATTATTCAATATAGTAGCTTACAACATGAAAATTAGCTACCCAAACTATAAAAATAAGCTTAACACAATGTTTTAACATGAAAGAGAATATAAAGAAGAAACTTGAAAAAGGCCATAACATGCAAATTTCCAAGGATTTCTTCTAAATAGATTAAACTTCAATATCAAATAGGCTAAAAAACAAAGGTCATATGCCAATTTGATTATAGTTTTAGTTGAAATATAATATGCCAAAGAATAGCAGTATTCCAAAAAGCTTTCTACTTCTGAAAACATAAAAAATCCATAACTAGATCTATCTACTCTGAAAAGGTATTCAAAGTAACTTCCTTTTTCTAAGAAAATCTCAAGAAAAACTAAAAACTTTTTTAACTTCTATTGCCATTCACTATTTATAGCCTGGAAGAAGAGAACATCACCACCAATCATTCCAGAAGTAAAACTGCCAGATGCCTGCACTTGATATCCCATGATCTAATCATAGATATTGATTAGATCATAGAAATCCCTACTCATTAATTCCCAACTGCTTCATTAATTTCCTTAGATATTTAGCAAATATTGCAATTAGATCTTAGAAAGTAGCTTGGAAAAATCTGATTGATTGATCATATAGATTGATGGCGCTGATTCGAAGGTTCTACCCGAAAGGAAAGAAAAACCCAACATGTTGCAACAAACTCCATCCAAAGAAGTCACTCCACAAATAAAAACTTTCCCAAAGTGAAGAGATGACATGTCGAGCGAACGTGCAATCTTAGATTTATGAAAATGGCTTTAGAAAGAATCCTCGCCAAGCTGAAATGTACCTCGAATCGCTCTCAAAAGGAAGATGATAAACAAAAGTTGTGCAACCACCATGTGGAATGTTGCACACCTTTTGAAATAATATTTTTACTTTCAAACGTGGATCCATCTTAAAGCCGAAAAATGTAAGAGCCGAAAACCAAAATATTAAAGGAAAAAATTGTCTTTATAGTTGGAAAATTGGTAATGAGAAAGTTTGTCTACTAGGCTTTGCCGATTTATTTAATGTCTGTCTTAAAAATTCCAAAAGGGAAGTTGAAAGGCTTGTAAAAGGTAGTAATATATTTTATTTGGACATAAAATTTAAAGGAAAAGAAAAAAAATCCCCTTAGCTTCTTGGGAAAAACTATGTCTCTCGAAATATGTAGGAGGTGTTGGCTTGAGAGACATGGTTTTGTACAATAAGGCTTTAGGGGAAAAACTAGTGTGAAGAATGCATGCAAATCTAGATTTAAAATGGTGTAAAACTATGAGGCATAAGTACCTTGATTCTTTAGAAAGGGAGAGAATATTAAAACATGTCAAATAATGGGGAGAAGGATTTATTCTAGGATGATGCTTGGAATGGTCACAAATCCCTTAGGGAATTGGGTAATTGAAGGCTAATTTCTAATACTATTAAACCCTTATTGGGATGTAGGGTGAGAGATTATATGGTAATTGATTTCTCTTCCTCTCCTCCTTAAATGAGTTGGACGTCTTTAGAAAATTTTCAAGTGCCTCAAAAGTTAAAGGATTCACTGAAATAAGAATTGGATAAGAGGCATGTCTATTTTTTGATGTGGAAGATGGGACAATTTGTCTAAAATATAAATTAGGGTGCTACAATTTAGGGGATGGTTATAGGTCTCTAGCAAGTGTAGTTAAAATTTTTGATTGACCACATAAGTTGTGTTGGGGATTAACAATGTTACCAAAATTCGGAGCTTTTGCTTGGTTGGATTTTAAATACAAAATCCTATATAGTACAAGACTGGATATATTAGGCATCACTCCTCTTTTTGCATGTATCCTATGTGGTAGGGCATGTATGAAGATACAAATGTTGAACACACAAGACAACTGAGGGGGGGTGAATTAGTTATACCTTAAACCTTCAAAACCCTCATTAACATTTAGATCCACATTTAATTAATAAACCCTTAATTTTGTTATGATGAATTAGCATTAAAATAAAATAATAGAAACTGAAACTACTTAGCACCATTTACACAAGAGAACACTAGATCTATGTGGAAAACCCAAGAAGGAAAAAAAATGGTGAGGATTAGCTAACAATATAAGTAATATCAATACCAAATACAATAGGGATCACTACTCAAGGGTTCACTATCCAAAGAAGTAAGGTTCACTACCAAAAGGCTCACTCTAGGAAAATAAAAGAAGAGAGAGAAGGAATGTTACATAGAGAAAAGCATCTCAATGCAATAAGGAATCCACCACAATGACTTCAACACCTTCATAGTTTGATTTAAGAATTGTAGCCACCTTTTGCTCATTGCATCCAGTAAACTAACACATGAAATCTCACACCACATTGCTTAGTTTTGCACTCTAAAACTCTACATCATTCACATTACACACATCTATCTTATCATCCTTCAATAACTCAAATCATACTTATACTGTCTTCAACATTGAAACCCTCTCCAAGGTTAGCTATGCACCTTAAACATGTAAATTTAAATTAGGTCAGCAGAAAAACACTTCAGTGGTAGATAGAAGTGACTGATGACCACATCAAAAAATTATTTGGGACCCAAATCAATAACATCAATCAACCACATGCTACCATAAACAATACTTATCCTTCACATGTAGTGTAAAAACTAGGTCGGTCATTACCCTTGCAAACACCGTTAAAATTTTAAGTTTGCTTCCTCAAACATAAGGATGACTTGTGAACCGCACTAATCACTCAAAAATGATCCATAATATTCCACAAACATCTTGAAATCCAACAAACACCTTCACAAAAATTCCACCTAAAGAATGTACACACCTAGTACACTCAGATAACTCTACCATACACAACTAGTTGAAAAACCATCTTCTGAAGCATGAAACCTCAAAAAACATTGACTAAGGTAAACTATCAACACCATAAACACACCTTTATAATCACAAGAGTTGAAACATAACTACAAAAAAATGTGGAGCAAAAATGTCTCTCCTAGACACCTCTGTAATACATAGTCATACACTGGTGAACATAACTTATTCTATACGATGATCCAACGTACCAAGTCTTGAATATAGCACCTTTTAACTCCTCTCACCAACATAACCAAATCACATAGGAAAATATTCAACCTAGAAGAAATGATTTAAGCCAAACTAGAACATAACTCTGTCACCTAGAACACCACTGCAACACATTGTTTCCTCTTTTTATCAAATTTTATCAATAGCACTTGGAAATTCAGTACTAGAGGCACATCCTCATCATCTTCAACACTTTCACAACCATAGAAAAAATCTTATTAAAGCAAAACTAGAGGTTGAAATCAGTACTTTACTAATGACAACATAATACAACTAATCAAACCATGGATACCATTATCTACTCATACTCTTGCAACAATACCACTCAATTACAGACATCAATGACAAAAGACACTTGTTAAAATCAATGACAACACCAACTACTCATACTTGTAGCAACAAATTGCATGCTCTTGTCATGTGAATTTTCAAATAAATGTTGGATTTGGTTACAAAATAAACTTGGCTAGGCTAGCCCCTTGCATTGTTGTCTTCTAAAGCATTTTGAAAGCTAGACTCATTTTTTAATCTCTTCTTATTTTGGTAGTATTTTGGAATTGAGCCCTTCTATTCTAATTTAGTAAATATGGTTGGAACAAAATAATAGGATATTCATAAAAAAGTTTCAATATATACTTTGTAATTCAAAAAATGGAGTCTTTATTTTTAGAGTTAGCCATGTCCTATGTTTTTATAAATGCTAAAAAAAAAGGTTTTTTCTTCTTGGTATGATTGGAAACTAATTTTTTTTTCTCTTGTTAAACCTCCTCCTTCTCAGGGTTCAATGCTTGGTTTGTGTGGTAAGTCTTGTAGGAAAGATGTGAAATGGGTTACTCCTCTAGAGGGAGTGGTCAAAATATTTTTTTATGGTAATTGTAGGTGTAATCTTGGCCTATATAGGGTTGGAATGATCATTAAAGATCATAAGGGCAATATCTTGTGGGCTACCTATCAAATGTTGGATGTGGGTACAAATAATATTGCAGAGTTTAATGGTTTGATCCTTGGTTTGAAATTGGTTGTAAGGATCAACATTTCTCATATTATTGTTGAAGACAATTCTTAGGAGGTGATTGGTGCATTGTCAAAAGAATCTTCATAATCATGGAATTGAAATTATTTGTTGTGTCATACAAAATAGATAATTAAAATTTTTATATTTTTTGAAGTCTTGTGCATTGTTATAGAGAGGCTAATGTTATTTTAGAGATGCTAGCTAACAATGTTATTAACAATTATCTTCCTCTTCTACAGATGTGCCATGAGGAGGTTTCGGGTTTTATATGCCTCTAAATGGTAAGAAATTTTCATTTTAGATGTTGCATTTGTGATTTTAAGCTACATAAATGCCTCAAGTATTTTGGGTATTCATTTTCTTAAGTATTATTCTCAGGCTCCTTTTGTTATCTTGGCATCTGGGAAACATGGTAAAGTTTCATTTCTAAGAGGCCAATAGGTTATATCTTAATTACTTCATCTTGTTTGGTATCAATGTGGCATGGGTGAATTCAAATGGTTATAGTATTCTTGACTCTAGTTCATGGAATTTTTTATGGCTCTTGGCACTTGTTCGTGATCAATAATTTGAAAATATTGGTTTCTTGTTGTTTTCTCTCAAGAACAAAAGTTATTTCAAAGTCATTTTGTGACTCTCTTATATCACTATGTGACATTCTAGGTGGATGGTTTACATCTCTCGCTATTGAGACTCTTTCTCCAACATATTATTATTAGTATCCTTCATTGTCCAGTTGGTATTACCCACTATTGGTTGCCCAATGTTGGAGATTTCTAGCTAAGTATGGGTTAAAATGGACATGTTTATCTTTTATTTCTCTCTTTCACTGGCCAACGAATATTACCCACTCCTAGCTGACCAGTATTGGAGAGTCCAGGGCAGCATTGAGGTGTCATGAAATATGGAACATATGAGCTCTTTTCATTGCTTTCCATTGGAAGAGACAACATGTACTTCGCTTGGTAGTGGTAATCATTGAAAATTATTTTTGGCATATATTCCCTGATTTGGAGTATCTTGAGGTAATCTAAATTATGCCAAATTAAATGACTTAATTATGTTTCTAGGGTGTTCATATGAAATCTTTCTATGGGTTTCATTACCTTTCTTTCATTGTAAAGAGATGATTAAATACTTTTTGTAGGAACATTTGTGGTTGTTTGGTTTCCTTCTAGGAAATCTTGACTGCATTGTACATCTTAATATTCTTCATTTAATTCTAAGCATTTAATTGTAATTAATTTTCTCATATTTTTTAGTTTCAATTGCATCATTCCCATTTTTTGGTGGTCTCTCTCAGAAGGTGGTTGTCCTTGCAAAAGCTAGTGTTTTGATCTCATAAAAATGGATGCTTATTTTAGAGTGTATATTCCTCCAAAGTTTTGGGAGCTGAGAGACCCTCTGGCTTTCTTAGGGGATAAGGTTTGCAACACATTCATGTTTTGTGTGGCTAGGTGGGGATTTTATTTGACATGTAATTGTCTCTGATTATTTTTGTAAGTTCTCGATGGCTCTACTAAATGAAATTTCCTCCATGTTTCAAATATGATGGATTTAACTTGGTGCCCATAATTGGTTTTTTTTCTTATGCATTCCTACTTGGTGCATTCTTTGTTCTCCTTCACATCTTTGTCAGAGGCCTTGGACTATTTTTTCCTCTATAAAGGTTCTCCTATTGCTAGTTCCTTTCTAGACCACAATTCTATCTTTTCTAATTGGGCTCTCTCCTCGCTATTAAATTTGATGGTGTATGATCTAGTGGGGGATAATCCCCATGATTTTTCTACCCAACTTCCATATCTTTGGACTCATGTGGGTAACTCCATTTGTTGTAAAGTTTAGACTACATTTAATGATATACATTTTCTATTTGAAAGCACACCATGGTTGACCCCCACTCTGCTATATTTTTCCCTCCACTCCTAAGGTAGCTTCCTCTTTTGAAAGTTGTACTAATTAGTAAATTATCTATATATTTTTGGCTATCTCCTCAGGAGAATAAATCATCTACTTCTGATGTTTTATAAAATCTCTCGAAACATTGTATCTACTCTTGAAGCATCAAATTTTCTCCTAAATCTATGTATAAACTTTTTTGATATTAATATATGCTATAGTGGCCCTACCACTTTTACCTTTATATATAGATATATATGAAAGTGAATTTTCATTATTTCTTCCATTATTAGTTATTCCTCCTAAGTTTTTAAATCTTTTTTAAGTCTCACACCTTGTAGGACCTATTATTAGTAATTTTTAATATCTTTTTTTTTTAAATGAGCCTTTAATAAAAAAAATATTTTGTAGTGTAGAAAAATGTAACCCTTTATATTTACTCAATTGTTTAGGCCATCCTAGTTAAAATGGATCTAATAATGACTTAATTTAGTGTTCATAAATGTACCCATTTACATTTTTACACTTATTTGGGACCTCTTAATTAAATTGATGTTAATTATGCTTTAATAATTAGCCTTTTTATTCATCTACAAGCATAATTATTTACATTTTCCAAAGGGGAAACTTGACAATAATTAATGCCTAAACATAATACTTTACATTGAGAAATGTGTGCTCTAGGTATAGGGACTTGGGATCCATTCGTCCATGGCCGAATGGGTCCTCCCTAGACCTTTGGACCTAAATTTATATTATTTTTCTTGTGGTATTTTAATATTTTCAAATCTATAATTCAATGCCAACTTGTGATATTTGAATTTTGAGATATTGAGGATACATACTTGAAAGGTGGAAAATTTGTGTCTTTTGTAGGGTTTAGGACCTAGAATGACAATCTTCACTCTCTCTCATTCAAGAAAAAACCCTAGAGATTTTAATTCATAGGAGAAAGAGATCTTGCAATATGCCTGTCCTAGGGTCTGAATATAAACTAATTAGGGGTTCACCACCAATTAAGAACTTGGAAAGACAAATGCAATGCAAGATAGAATGCTTAAACCTAGTTTGATGCAATGATTTACAAAATGACCTAGAAAAGTAAATGAAACGAAATAGGATACAAGAAGGACTATGTGCACTTGAGAAGCTGAAGATGACTGATTGAAGCTCTGAAATAATAGAAAATCTAACTTTTTGATGTAATTGGGACTCATTCACCAATCTAGGAAAATCAGTCCCAGTTCTGGATTTCTACACAAGAACCAATTTTGGGGAAAAGGGTATCTGAATCTACAAATAGTTATGAAAAACACATGTAGTGGGACTCATCTGCCACTTCTATAAAATCAATCCCATTCCACTTTTTTGGGAATTTAAAGTTTAGAGCTATAATCCAATCTCTTCCCTTCCCTTCCAAACTAATTTTTGGATCTAAATCTAAGAAAATACTTGCAAAATAGAATATGACTTGATTTGATTACGGGGGGTTTTCCTCGGTCAAACCTCTAGTCTGCTAGTTAAACATTGGTAAAAATAATTAAATGTGCATGTAAATAGGACTGAAAATCCTAACCTTAAGTGTGTCTAAGATTAGGAAATATGAAATGCAATGCAACCCTATTCTAATGTGCAAGAATGAGATGCGTGAATGAAATATGACAATGGAGGACTCACTTTGAGAGGTCTCTAATCACCCAAATAGCCTTAATAATACTTGTACCTTCCTTAGGTTGAAAGTAGATTGATAATGGGGGATGGAATGACTTACGTAACAAGTCATTAGGCTTTCATTGATGGCTAGTTGCATCTCCCCAACATAGAATTCATCATGATTCACCATAGACAACCATGATCAACCCTTAAAAATGCTAGATCTTGAATGAAACAAGGCTTGAAGACCCGAAAAAACACTTTAATGCTACTCCGGGACTTCAACTTTGCTTGCTTTTGAAAATTGAATGCTCTTGTGAAAGAATGCTTGAAGATTCTTAATGCTTGTGTCTTGAAATTGCACTTGAAAAATTCTTGCTTGGATAAAAAAATGATTTAGGAGCTTGCTTATATAGGCATTAACACCTAACTTACCGTTATCTAGATCTCAAAGGCCGACATCAACCAAAACTTTTAATTAAAAAGGTGATTTTCTTTCTCAAAACTTAAAAAAGGCCTCAAATGGGACTCATTCACCCAAGGTGGTGAATAGGTTCTGCCTAGGTGGACTTAGTGACCCTAGGTGGTGAATGAGTCCCACCCTAGATTTTTGAGGTGGGTTTTTAGGATTTTTGATGTTTTAGATGAATTTGTCAAGTTTTTGGTTGAAATAAGCCTTGAGATCTGAAATAATGGGTCTTAGGGGCCTATTAATCATGATTTAAAGGGTAATTAATGCAAGGGTGCCAAAATAGGTCCAAATTAAGTGTGAAATTACCTCACTTTCAAGAGCATACATTTTTCTACACTATATTTCTCCCCCACTTTACTGCCTATATGACTCTATGTGCATATGCAAGCTAAAGGACTCCAACAATAATATTTGTTTCATAAAAGGATATACATATAAGTTAATTCATAACATGAGAGAATGAATCCCCCACTGTAGTTATTTGCAAAACCACAATGTTAGAAACCACATCCTACAACATGAATTCATTAGTTGTCCAAAAATCCTCTTCTCTAACTTCTTCTAGAAATAAAATTCAAGGGTAGATGTATGGACCCTCCTTGATTCCACTTTCTTTATGAAGGTGGAATCAAGGTAGCAGTCTAACATCAATTAAGGTAAGTCATATTATAGGGTATTTCCAAGTACCATACCACATAGTGATAGACATTATATGAGGATGAGTGTGGAATCATGATTCCAACGCAAAAAAATGACGTGGAAAATGAAGCTCTCTAGGACCTGTTACGTTGATTTGAATGAAATGTACTTTTAACCCTAATATAGTAAAAACCCTAATTTTAACTTATATAAGAGTAAAAAGTGAAGTAAATTCTAACTATTTTGTCATTTACCTTCTTGTAGCTTGAGTTTGGTGAAGAGTGATTGAAGATGCCAAACCGACAAGATTATCTGTTTACTAGACTAGACGTCCTATGGGATCAAGTAGCCCACGATGAGCATTATCATCAGGGGAGTTGATTTCTCTGCCTTGGCTTTGTCCTTATGTATTTATTTTATGATTTTTATGCATTTATAGGTTAATGTAGGGCCTTGGAAGAAAAGTTTTCAAAGCATCCCTTTTTTTTGCAAAGTGTCCCCTTTTGTTGTGAAGTGTCCCTTTTTGTCACAAAGTGTCTCGTTTCATCGCGAAGTGTCCCAAAAGGGGTCTAAAGTGTCTAGGAACCTTATGAGAGTACACTACAACAAATTTAGTACACTTTTTTGATTTTTGATGTAGAAATTGAAGATATTAGAATGCTTATAGGACATATTTTCACTTTTTTTTAGATTCCTCCTCATTCATGGTAGCGTCTTGGTAGAAAATAGATCAGTCACCTTTAAGACCTAGCTCCCACACTATCAGCAAAGGACATAGAGATTTCACAAAATATAGCATTGTACTGGGCATACCTCAAGCCCCCCATGAGGTATCACAATGCTCTATTGATGGCACTTTTAGAGTGGTAGAATGCAAACACACACACATCACATTCTCTGAGTTCCAATTTGGGGCAAGAGGGTACGTTTCCTAGCAAAGTGGTCATTTTGGGAGATGAAATATGATATGTAGTAATTCCTTGGAGGTCCAGTTCATGATGGTATGGTGAGGCCATGGATCGATCTAGTGATGTTTCTATATTCGTGGGACCCACTGGTTGTGCAGATTATGATGTTCACAGTAGCATTAGTACTTGTCCTTGATAGCTGAGGAGCACACTTAGAGGAAGGACTAGTACACATGATTCAAAGGATGGAAGAGCCTAGGACTGTGTACGCCTAGGGGTGTAGCATCCTAGCACACCTATATTATGATCTTGGGTGGTTTTCATTTTTGGAGATTGACAGTATCGTACACTATATGTTGTTGTAGGTGTGGTGACTAAAGCATATCACATGCACCAAACTGATAGGATTACCATGCACATCAACCCTCAAATATGCTCTGGTGTTCAATTATACATTGGAGTGGATATGGAAGTATGGTGACTTACATTTTTGGAGAGTCTGATTTGACCAACTGGATGAGTAGGAGGTCATATGGTGACCTTACTAGCTTATTCCACAGTGGTTGAATGAGACTTGAAAGATAAGGAAATTTCAAATGGATAGGTTTTTGATAGGCATAAATGATTACATAGTACTACCTTTCTACTATGATTGCGTCATGCGATAGTTTGGATAGGTTCAGATAGAACCCGCAACACGACCCTTTCTTAGGAGATTAGTACAAAGTTCCTAGAGACCCGGTGATTCTAGATGGTTCACTGCCAATGATTTCGTCAACAGTGACTCTGATGATGATGATCTTGATATGCCTCTAGTTGTTGATGTTGATGAAATTAGTACCATAGATTCCTATGAGGAGTGGTAGTCAGAAGGATGGCCATCTCCCGTATTCCTAATGGATGAGTCGATAGGTGATGTAGGGTCACTCCTAGATCAGGGAGATGAGGTGGAGGACAGAGCTAAGGAGATATGATTTAGGGCTATATACATATTTACCAATGTGATAGATGAGGAGTATGTCAAGGTTACAGATCCTAATTATGATGGGTAGGAGGTGGAGGATGAGGATGAGGACAAGGAGTAGCAGATGAATGAGGGTGATGAGGCAACAAATGAGGATCCAATGGGCCACAAGTTGGGGGTGTCATCTCACATTCATGTTACTGTACCACAATGAGAAGATGCAGTAGGCCCTAGCACCTACAACCATGGAGAGGCTAGTACATCCTCCATGCCCCCTATACACAATGATGTTGTCTTCACACAACCTACCAGAGAGCTAGGTGATGATATTTTATTTACTACCATGGTTTCTGCTTATGTTTATTCTTTAATTTTATGTTCATATATATATATATCTATCTATCATGAGGTGTATTAATTATATTTATGATTTCTATTTTGCAAGAGTTGTGAGAGACCTTCATGTTCTCTATCGTCAGGTGGCTACCAAGATAGTGCCCCCATCAATCTACGAGGAGGTCATTGATATAGACTATGTGCCCCCACACATCATGGAGCAGGATCTAGAGTTGTTCGAGCCATACATCATACTATAGGAAGTGTATGAGAGTCTCAGGAAGCACATCCACCAAGCTGAGGTTATCCAGGATGCTCAGTCATCTGGAACCCCATCAGAGTTTGAGAGATTACAGGCATAGAGAGAGATCAATTAGCAAGGGACTGTCAGGAGGCCCTTGGATAGGTACAGGGTTTATAGTTTTCTCTTAATGCATTCAATGACTTGCAATCATGATCACATACCATTGTCTCTCGATGAACCACTTCTAGACAAATGCGAGCACCATATCTTGAGGGATCTAGCATATACATATGAGCATTTGATGTTTAATTATTTGTGTTTATGTGTTACATGTTAAATGGAAATGTAATTGATTAAATAATCTTTGTAAGACTATTTAATGAATGTCTCCATGATTTATCATGTTTTATGTGATCTAATTAAAACTTATTCTAGTTTCTCTTAGATGCAACCTTGTGATTAAGTATATTATGCTAAATTAAATGCACCTATGATCTAATTATAGAACATTAAAAGCATATAAGGATTTAATTTAACAAAACATACAAGATGAACTCAAATAGCATGAAACATAAAGTAATCATTTAGAAATGAAGTAAATAATTAATTTAGTATTCAAGATACACAAATAATTGTTTGTCAAGAACGAAGAAATGCGAGAGCACATAGAACATCATCTAGTAACTCTAACACCACTGCTTTATAATTCACACTATTCAAGAAGGTTAGACATAATATCGGTGCAAATGTGCACCCTTAATAGGTTCTTTTAGAGGTGTGCCATCCATTTCTATTAACGTGTATGCACTAGACCCATAAATTTCATTAATTATATAAGGTCCTAACCAATTAAGACTGAATTTTCCTTTTTCAGTTGGGTCAACATTAATGTTACATTGATTTTCAAATAAGACCAAGTCACCTTTGTTGAACACACGAGGGATGACATGATTGCTATAACTACGTTGCAATTTTATAGCATAAGCTTGGAGATTTTCAAGAGTGTTAATGCATTGTTCAACAAGCATCTCAAGCTGATGCTATCGTTGTTCTTTATAAGTGTTGTCACTGACAAGTCCCTAAAGAGAAATCCTTAATGTAGGGATTTCCAACTCTAGGGGCATAATTTCCTCGATACTATAGACAAGGTTATAGGGAGTAGTCCCAAAGGATTTTCTGATACTAGTACGATAATCTAAGAATGCATATGTCAATTGTGTGGGCCAATCCTTACTGTGTTTGTTTACTATCTTCCTTAGGATTTTCTTTGAGGTCTTATTAGTTGAATCAACTTAACCATTAGATTGCTAGTAGGAAGGTGTTGAAAACTGATGTTGGATGTTAAATGTTTCTAGAAACTTCTTTGTGTCATTATTCTTAAATGATGTCCCATTATTCAAAATTAACATGGAAGGAAGTCCAAAGCAAGAAATAATGTGTTCCAATATGAAACGACATATCACATTATATCACATTAGCAATTGTTGATCGAAGAGGAATATATTCTAACCATTTTGTGAAATAATTTGTCATGGTGATTATAAAAGTATGTCTAGTGGTGGAAGGTGGTGAGATTTTTCCAATCAGAAATAGTCCCCACACTAAGAATAGGAAAATAGGAATTTGGGCCCAAAGCTCATAAGCAATCTAAGCATGAATCAAATTGCTATGTTCTTGACATTCATGACATCTCTTAACATACTTGAAACAATATTTTTCCATATGTATCTAATATTATCCCATGCGAATGAGTTTTTGAAAAAACGATCTTCCTCTAAAATGACCCCCACAGGCACCTGCATGAGCTTCTTCAAGTGCTATGGGGATTTCAGATTCTCTCAGGCATCTAAGTAAAAGGTTGTTAAAGGATCTTCGGTATAACACATCAGCAAGAATTATGTACTTAGTTGCAAGTTTGTGAAGATGATCTTGAGTATTCTTAGTTGTCAGCTCAGGAAATGTACCTTCTTTTAAATAATTAATTATTTGTGCATACCATTCACTAGAACCTTCCATAGTTGTTGTTAATACTTCTTCATCTTTGGATTTGATTGATGGTTTCATAATTGTATGCACAATAAAGGTGAAGTATTTTGAAGGATCTTGAGGGGATATAAGAGAAGGTCTACACTTTCCATTTCATTTGCATTTTGATTATCTTTTGAAGGGATGTTGTCAATGGTAAATGATTCAAACTTCTCTAACAAATTCATTGTGAGATCCTTGTATTTTGATAACTTGTCATGCTTTGTTTGACATGTTCCATTTATTTGCTTAATGACCAATCGTGAATCACCGAATATCTTAATATTTAAAACTCCCAAAGCTAAAATATCATGTAAACCCACAATTAATGTTTGATATTATACCGTGTTGTTCTTGCATAGGAAGTTTAAGTGATATGATAAGGGAATAGGCTTTCCTATGGGAAGAAATATTATAACCCTGACATCAAAGCCTATTCTACACTTAGATCCATCAAATTATAATTCCCATGCTTCTTCATCTTTCTGAATAGCTCAAACATTTTTGTTAGGGAACATTTCCACATTAGGTAATGAAAGAGGTGAGGGAGTGTCTGCTAAGTGGTTGGTTAAGGATTGTCCTTTAATTGCTTTTTCTAAAAAAAACTTAAGGTAAAACTTCGTTAACAACATAACTCATTTAGCTAAGTGTCCTAATAAATCCGTTTTACTAAAAATATGTTTTAGAGGATCAAATTTTGTCAGTACATGTATTTCAACATTCAATAAGTAATGTCTCAGTTTACTTGTAGTGAATACAAGAAGAAAACATTTTTTTTCTATTATTGTGTATCTTTTCCTATAATCAATCAGAGTTTGACTAATATAATAAAGAAGATGCTCTTTACCGTTTTTGTCTTGTTGAGTCAGTAATGTTGTGAGAGCATGGGATAATGCTATTGTGTAAAGGATGAATGGTTTTTTTTTCATAGTGGGTTGTAAAATGGGTGCAGTTGCAAGATAATTCTTCAATCTCTCAAAAGCTTATTTACAATCATTGTTCCAATCAAAGTGCACATCTTTCTTAAGGAGATATGTAAATGGTAACATTTTATCGGCTAAAGATGCTACAAAATGAAAAATAACTTGAATTATTCCTTGTAATGTGCACAATTGAGAGATGTTTCTAGGAGGTGGAATGTTAACTATAGCATCAATTTTCTTTGTGTCCACCTTGATGCCTCTATGAGATACGATAAACCCTAGGAATTTTCCACTACCTACACCAATGACACTTTTTTGGATTTAATCTCATGTTGTATTTTCGCATTCGCTCAAAGATTTTTCAAAATACATTTACATTGTCTTGTCAAGTTAAAGATTTAGCTAGGGTGTCGTTAACATAATCTTCCAAAATCTTATGTATGTAATCATGAAATATTAATGTCATAGCTCGTTAATATGTTTCACCCACATTCTTCAATCCAAAAGGAATCATGACCCAACAAAATTTTCCCCAAATAGTTGTAAATGTTTTCTTGTATTGATCTTGAGGGTTGATAAAGATTTACTTGTACCTAGAAAATCCATCCATTAATGACAACAAAGCGTGTCCTCCAGTTGAATCTACTATCATGTCGATATTAGAAAGGGGAAAGTCATCTTTTAAAGATACTTTATTCAAATCTTGAAAATCTATACACATCCTAAAATGGCTATCAAGTTTTGTGAGTGCGAAAATGTTTTGGATCCAAGGAGAGTAATCTATAGGTCTTATGAAACCATCCTCAAGGATTTTTTCAATCACTCCTTTAACTAGCAAGGCTATCTTAGGATTCATATTTCATATGTTTTGTCTAACTGGTTTAACATTTTCAGCAAGGACTATGTTGTGTGTCACAATCTTAGCATCGATTCTTAACATATTTAAATATTTCCAAGCAAAAATTTCAGGAAAGTCATAAAGTAAAATTGTGTGATCTTTTTCTTCATCATCAAAGAACTTTCCTATCTTAATTACTTTCTCCTTATCATTGATGTCCATTGGTATGTCAACTATATCTCCCAAAGGAAGTGCACTTGGTTTTGGAAATTCAAGGTTGTATTCTTCTTTTCTCATATTTGTCTCATTAGTTTCCTTTTCTGCATCTTTTTGTTTGGTGTGAATCATAGCACATGTAACCTTTTTCTTTTGAGGAGGAGTAGATAGTTTTTCATAAACTCCTAGCATTTTCTTCAAGGATTCATCATCTTCAAAGTATTCCCATGATGGTTCGGAATTCATATCAAGCAATTTAGGATGTTTCAAGGTGAGACTAATTTTAGGTTTACACATAAAGGTGTTGATGTTTAACTAAGGTCTTTTACTTGCTTGTGTTATCTTAGAAGGACAATATCCCAAACCATTTTTTGTTTCTTCCATGTTAGGTTCCACAAGAACAAGGATGCCTTGTTTTTTCCTTTCCACATCCTTTTCCACTATAACCCAATTGCTTCATAAGTTCATTACCTCTCCCATGAAGTCTTTCCATTTCTTTCAATTTTGGTGGTTGTGATAATCTATCTCATCGAAGTTTGTTGTGTAGCTTGTATATTCTTCAAGGGTAGATGAGGTATATGTTTGTTAATTTTCTTTTGAGTTCTGCATTGACATGACCATTGGTTGCTATTTTTTTCATCTTCCTTTCTTTTGATTACATATTCTCCCCTAAATGAAGGTGTGAACTCCAAGGAACCCCAATCATGATCTAATAACTTTGACACTATTTCCATTTATTGTTTGTCTTCTTCCATATGTTCTATGTTTGGTGTTGGAATAAATTTTTTTAGAGGCCTGGCCATTCCTTTTTCAACTTATAGGAAAATTTTAGGTTTAAGGTCTATTTTAATTTGATATACCTTATTATTTTAGACATACTTCATTATTCGGTGAAGGGTTGAAGGACTGCCTACATTTCATGAATCCAAGGTCACCCTAAAAGAAGATTATATGAAAGATTATCAAGCATTACATGAATAGGGGTCTGCAAGATTGCTTTTCCAACTATAATAGGTAAAGTAATCACACCCAATGATTGTTTTTCTATGTCATCAAATCCACGAATTGACAAGGAATTAGGTTGAATTTTTGACTTACCCACACCAAGTCTATCCAAAAGTGTGACACTACACACATTAAGAGTGAAACCATTTTCAACAAGGGTTCTCTTTATTCCTAGTCTATTGTAGCCAACTATTATCATGAAGGCATAATTTTTATTTCTCAATTCCAAAGGAGGCAACTCATGTTGATGAAAGGTAATGTCTACATTAACTATATTCATTCCTTGTATTAAAGCCACCACATTATTTGCATTTGTATTAGGGGGGACCACTACTTTTTGTAAAGCTGTTTAAAGTATGGTGTGATAAATGGTGAATTATAAATTAGGTCCCATAAGGATATCTATGCAGGAGTATTTTTTAGTTGTTCATCAAGATCATACTCCTTCCCACTATGTGAAGTTAAACGAGTAGCACTAGGAAAAATGGGATTAGGTAAAGGTAAGGTTGTCAAAGTTGGTTGTTTTGGTTGCGGATTGTTTTGAGTATTGTATGTATGAGCAATGGTATTATTACTTGGTTTCTATAAAACATTATTTTTAGGTGGGTAAAGGGTGAATTTAGGCTTGTTTTTAGGTTGAGGTTTGTGTGAAGGTGGGTAAAGGATGAGTTGAGGTTGAATCATGTTAACTTCTCTTGGTTTTTTTTATCATAACAAGCTTTAGAGGATGAACTTTGTGAGATGAAATCCTCAAGGGATTCATCTAGCATGTCAAATTCATCACTAATAAAAGGCTTGAGGGTTAGGTTAACTTGGAAGAAGAGATTTGACATAGTCAAATGACTATACTTTCTCCAAGTGGATTATCAGTTTATAGGTGTTTTTGGTTTTGTTTTCTAATGTATGGAAAATGTAATCTAATCGAATTGAACTATGAACTATTGCTGAAATTAAAAATTGCAAGAAATTAATTCTATTCACAATTGCAATGAATGTAAATTATGTTAATTCAAATGATCTTAATTTAACAGAAGCTATACAAAATGAAACATAAATATTTTAACAGCAAATACAAGCCTAAAAATAGGGTTTTATACTCTTGAAAAGATAGTGCAAAGTCTACATTGGGAATGATTCACCCAGAGGGGCGAATTAGTCCTAGTGGTGGGTTTTTTGCAAAAAAAATAGATAATTTCAATTATTTTTTATGATTTTTATGTTGTGTTATCTGTATCCTAAGTGAAAATGTAGATTTTGTTTGATTTTTAATGAATTGAGATGCAAAAATGCAAGCTATATGAACTTTTACTAATGCAAAATTAGAAACCATAGAATGCTAATTAACTAATTGCAATATCCAATGCAATGTTAATGCAAGCCAAATCTAAGATGATAATGCACTCCAAATTAGAATTTATTATGTTCTAAATGAAGGTTCATGAAAATGAAAAGTGCAAAAATTGTGGCTTTTTTAGGGTTTAGGATCTAGAATGACAATCTTCACACTCTGTCATTCAAAAACAAACCCTAGAGATCTCAATGCAAAGGAGAAAGAGATCTTGCAATAGGGATCTCCTAGGGGCTGAATATAAACTAATGAGGGGTTCACCACCAAGTACGAACTTGGAAAGAAAAATGCAATGTAAGATAGAATGCTTAAACCTAGTTTGATGCAATGAATTACAAAATGACCTAGAAAAGTAAATGGGACAAAAAAAATGCTATAGGAAGGACTGTGTGCACCTGAGAACCTAAAGATGACTGATTGAAGCTCTAAAATGCTAGAAAATATGACTTTTTGACCTATTGGGACTCATTCGCCAATCTGGGTGAATTAGTCCTAGATCTGGATATTTGCACAGGAACTAGTTTTGAGGAAAAGGGTATCTAAATTTGCAAATAGTTCTGAAAAAAACTTGTAGTGGAACTCATTTGCCACTTCTAGAAAATCAATCCATTTCTACTTTTTCAAGAATTTAAATAAAGTTTAGATCTATGCTCCAATCTTTACCCTTCCCTTCCAAAAATATTTTTGGATTAGAATTTGAGAAAATACCTACAAAACAAAATATGGACTTGATTTGCTTATGGGGGGTTTTCCTTGGTCAAACCCCTAGTTTGGTAATTAAACCTTGATAAAAATAATGAAATGTGAATGCAAATAGGAATGACAATCTTAACCTTAAGTGTGTCTAAGATTACAAAATCTAAAATGCAATGCAACCCTATTCTAATGTGCAAGAATGAGATGAATGAATGAAATATGACAATGGAGGACTCACTTTAAGAGGTCTCTAATCACTTAAATGAGCCTCATAATGCTTGTACCTTCCTTAGGATGAAAGAAGATTGATAATAGAGGATGGAATCACTTAGGAAAGAAGTCATTAGGATTGGCTTGATGGCTAGTTGCATCTCCCCAACCTAGAATCCATCATGATTCACCATAGACAACATTGATAAACCCTATACAACACTAGATCATGAATTAAAGTGAGCTTGAAGACTTGAAAAAACAATTTAATGCTACTCCAATACTTCAAATTTGCTTGCTTTTGAAACTTGAATGCTCTTGTGAAAGAATTCTTGAAGATTCTTGATTCTTGTCTCTTGAAATTGCTCTTGAAAAATGCTTTCTTTGATAAAAAGTGACTTAGGAGCTTTCTTATTAGGCATTAACACCTAATTTACAGTTATCCAAATCTCAAAGGCTGACATCAACCAAAAATTTGAATTAAAAGGGTGATTTTCCCACTCAAAAATTGGAAAAGGCCCCAAATGGGACTAGTTCACCCAAGGTGGTGAATGGGTCCCACCTAGGGGGACTCATTCACCTAAGGTGGCAAGTGAGTCCCACCCTAGATTTTTGAGGTGGACTTTTAGGATTTTTGATGTTTTAGATGACTTTGTCAGGTTCTGAGCTGAAATAAGCCTTGAGATCTAAAATAATGGGTCTTAGGGGCCTATTAATGATGATTTAAAGGGTAATTAGTGCAAGGGTGCCAAAATAGGTCCAAATTAAGTGTGAAATTATCTTGCTTTCAAGAGCGTAAAATTTTCTACACTACAATACCTAGAAATACAATGTTATTTCACTAAGTTTTACCTAGCATTTTTATGATATCTCAAGAGCATTTTCAAGAGAAATTTCACAAGAGAAAAGTTGATGATCAAGAGCATTCAAAAGTAGATATTGTAGTGTAGGAAAATGCATACCATTGCATTTTCACACTTTTTTGGGGTCGTTTTACTTTATTTATCCCTATTTGTCTTAATTGGTCCTATTTTGCATCCACAAGCCTAACGAATTATATCTTTTTATGGCTAATCCCGAAAAACATCAATCCATAAATGATAATTTAATGATTTTGGTTGAGTGTCCTTGATTTTTGGGTCGGGAGTAACATGCCACCTAGGGGGTCTTTGTCCCCCAAAGGTCTTAGGACCATGATTTCAAATGTGCCTTAAAGTGGCCCCATTTTGGATTTTGTGCTTTGAGTTTCATGCCTCAAGACTAAAACACCACCTAAGGCATCTTAGTCCCCCTTAAGGTATTTTCGGGATTTAATTTCAAATATTGGCAGGATATAACTTATTTCAATTAACGAATTCATATGTCATCTTGTTGTGGTGTAATTTCGGGATCTTAAGCATATATAAGTATAAATACAAGGTTCTTTCAATCATTTTATCCAAACAAAAATTCAAGTATTCATTCCTAAGGAAAGTTTATGAGATCAAGATAATTCGAGAGCAATTCATCAAGAATTTGGAGCCATCATAATGATTGAAGCATCATATCAAAGATATTCTTGCATCATGTGTGTTTTTAAGCTAACATTTGTGATGTAGGGTTTTTATTCAAGCAAGCATTTTAAGTCAAGATCTATCAAGCACTACTTTGATTCAAGATCTAAATTCAAGCTAGCCACTTCACACAATTTTACAAATTTCATGACAAGGGTTTGGTGAGTTGCAACATAGCACTTTGTTCATTTATCATTTCCCTTCATTATTCTATTTCATTTCAAGGTTTAATTACCAACAAGGGGTTTGACCAAGGAAAACCTCCATTTACTAACAATCAACAATTTTTTCCTCTTTTGCGTATTTGTGATTCCAAATTTAGGTTGAAGCATTTGAAGTGAAAAGTTGCAAAGTTGCAAGGTTGCATTGCATAGTTGTCATCTTT
The DNA here is from genome assembly GCA_007258455.2 of Sequoia sempervirens. Lineage (NCBI taxonomy): Eukaryota > Viridiplantae > Streptophyta > Pinopsida > Cupressales > Cupressaceae > Sequoia > Sequoia sempervirens. Next base: position 23,645,607 of record VDFB02271358.1, on the reverse strand, counting down.
AGGAAAACTCACCTATTGGCCAAATCTAGAAGTTTCAGAACCTGAGATCAGAGAAGAAGGAAGTGTAGACCTTGACACTTAGGACCACATTCAGAGATTTCATAAATTCAAAATGGGATTAAGTCGCCACCTAGGGCTTCTTAGTCCTCCTAAAGGTATTTTTTAGAGATTCTTTCAAATCCTATTTTGACATTTGAAGATTCAACATCTTCCTCAAAGAACAACAACAGGACTAAGACAAAAGTAAGGGCATCTTAGTCCCCCATAGCATATTTTGACAACATTTTTGCATTTCCAGAATCCTCATCACATTTCCAGACTTCCTAGGTACATACATCTTAACTTTCTGTTACTTAAATTCATCATTTGCATCCATCATTTAGCTTGCATTACTAGGTTTTGTGAGTTGAATGTTAAGTTTTCTTTTCCAAGCTTTTGCTTGGTGGTGAACCCCTCAAAGCTTAAAGAACCCCCTCCTAGGTCTTCCTTGTTGAGAATTGAATCACCTTTGAGGTTGATAGTGTTGGATGTTGTGGTTGTGTTGCTGATATGTGGTTTTCATTGATGTCAACACTATTAGCGTTGATGTATTGTAGGCTGTATATGTCGAGGACATTGAGAAAATTGTTAAATAAAGAGTTGCAGGTTAACAGTGGAATAGTGAAGGTAATGAAGGTGTCTTTCTCAGTATGTTGGTGATCAATCATTTTGGAATAAATGGTTTATTACTAATTTTATCTAGTTTATCCATCAAAAGTTTCAGAGGTCCGCGTTATGAACAGTTGTATTCAAACAATTTTTTTGTGGCTTTAGTTAGTGTTCCTGATTGAAGTTGATGTGATTCTAGTACTTTCAATTGTTACGGATGCTTCTCTGATGATTCTTGGTGATTGTGGATGTTTCTAGATCATGCTCTATCTTTGTTTCCCATTCACGTTGATCAATGTGTTCGTGGCCAGTGATTTTTCTCTTGTGTGTTCGGGTTTTTATGTTCTTGGCCAACATAGTGGTTGTAACATGTTGTGGATCCTTGGAGATTAAAATTTGAATGTTTGGAATGCTAGAGGATATTACTTTAAGTCTTCATTATGTTGTGGCTGACTGTGTTTGTTTCGCATTGAAAATTTACTTGTAAATTTGGGCTAACATTGTGTATATTTTTTATATTTTATTTTGGCTGACCAAGTTGTTGATGTAATTCCATGTTGCAGATATTTAAGAGTGGTTGTTTGTTCAAATTGAAGTATGCCGAATGTGTGTGTGTGCGCGAATAATGTCCTAATCATTTGAAGGTAGAGTAGAGTGTGAAGAAGAGTAAAGAAAAGTGAAGAGTTGTTCATGAGCTTAACCAAAACTGTGATCAGGCATTAGCAAATGCTATTTTATTAGTTCAAATCCTTGTAGATGGCTATAATCCAAATCTATTTATAAGACAGTGTGTCTTCCTTTGTAATTGAGTAGTGAGCTCTAGGAAGTGTGCTTGAATGCAAGTGCATTCCCCATATTTCATTCTCTTATACTTTTAACAGGGTATAATCTTATGGACTAACCTCCACCATAGTTTTTCCCCTAATAGGGTTTCCACGTAAAAATGTTGGTGTTCTCTGTATTTTTGATGTGTTGATTGTCTATGTTTATTGTTCATTCATCAGATGTGAGAGTAAGTTAAGTTTGAAAAGTTTAAATATTATGTGACAACTGATTCACCCCCCTCTCAGTTGTTTGTCCTTATTTTTCTAAAAATTGGTATCAGAGCAGGTTCCTCTAAAGAAGTTTAAAAGCTTGAGGTGATCCGAGATGGAATCATTCAAGAAGGATAGTCTTGGATTCGATGGAACAAACTACTCTCTGTGGAAAGCCAGAATGGAGTGTCATTTGAGGTGTATTGGTGAACCCTTCTGGAAGATTACAAAGAACATATATGTTATTCCTCAGAATGGTCCTTCCACTCCTGATGAAATTAAAGAGGCTAAGATTAACATCAGGGCTATTGAAGCTTTATTGAGTGCTCTAACATATTCAAAAATGAAAAATGTGATGGATCTGAAGACAACTCATGAGATTTGGAAGAATCTAGAGACTTTGTATCAAGGAGATGCACTTGTGACGGTCACTAAGCTACAGAGTTTGAAAGGAAAGTATGGAACTTTGAAGATGGGTGAAGATGAAAATATTTCTTCTTTTATGCAAAGAGTAAATGAACTTGTGATGGGTATTAGATGTGTTGGTGGTGCCCTGGATGAACAAGAAATTGTGGCCAAAGTTCTCAAATAATTTCCTCCCTCTTACAAATCAAAGGCTTGTGCAATTGAAGAGCTCAGAAAAATAACAAATGTGACAAGAGATATGTTGATTGGTAAACTTACTACCTTTGAGTTGAGTGAATTTGGTGATTCTGCCCCGAAGATTGAAACTACATTTAAGGCCTCTGTATCTAGAAGAAACAAGCAAAGATATGATCTAAGAGAGAGTTATAAAAAGAAATTCAAGTATGAGGAAGAGATGAGACAACTTGAAGATGAAGAAAGAGAGGTAGAAGAGCCAGAAGCATTGATTGTGAAGACAGAAGGTAGAAGACAAGGTGAGTATAAAAGAAAGTTTCCTATTAAACGTTTCTCTTGCAATAAAATAGGTTATTTTTCTTCAAGGTGTTCTGAAAGAGTTCTTAGGTCTAAGCCTAACAAACCTAGATTTCAAAATAAATTCTATTAGAAGAAGGTGTGACTGATGAAGAATTTGATAAAGAAAATGGAAATGAAGATGAATGGGTTTTCATTTCTATCAAGGAAAATGGTTTGGTGGCTAGTAAATCTACTAAAGTTGAGAAAGCTCTTGCAGCCTAAATTGAAGAAAAGGATGAGTGGGTTATTGATAGTGGATTCTCACATCATATGACTGGTGAAAAAAGCAAATTTGTAAGTCTAGAGAAATATGACAGTGGGGTTGTAAGATTCAAAGATAACAATGCTAGTGTGATTCATGGTAGAGGATCTATTTGTCTTGGTGGTAAACATAACACTAATGATGTCCTTTATGTTGAAGGCTTGAAGCATAACCTGTTGAGTGTTGGATAGATGGTGGACAAGGGTTATGATCTTCAATTCAAAGATGGAAGATGTAGGATACTTGGAAGCTCTGGAAATGTAATTGCTTTAGGTACAAAGACAAGAGGTAATATTTTTCACTTGAGTGTTGCTAATGAAAGTCGTTTAATTGCTCAAGTAGATGAAAGCTAGTTATGGAATAGGAGGTTGTGTCATGTGAATTTTGATAACATTGTCAAGGTAAGCTCCAGTCAAGCAGTAAGAGATCTAACTAAGCTAGTGAAGCCTACTAACACAATATGAAAGGAATGTCTGATGAGAAAAAAATAGAGTTTCTTTTTGAAACAAACAACATCATTCTAATGGAGCATTGGAGTTGGTGCATACAGATCTTTGCGGTCCCTCCAGAATATGAATTATACAAGGAGAAAGGTACTTTATGCTGCTTATTGATGATTACTGTAGGATGATATGGGTTGCTTTTTTAAGAGAAAAATGTGAAGCATTAGAGAAGTTCAAAAGTTTCAAAGTTATGGAAAAGAATGAGATAGGTCTGAAGATCAAATTCCTAAGGTCAGACAAAAGTGGTGAGTTCACCTCCCAAGAGTTCAATTCTTTTTGTGAAGAGCATGGAATCAAAAGACAGTTATCTGCTCCCTGAACCCCTCAACAGAATGGAGTTGTAGAGAGAAAGAACATACCAATTCCGGATGCTGCTAGAATAATGATGTTGGAAGGAAATTTGCTTCACATCTATTGGAGAGCAAAATTTAAACACTATTTTATACACTCTAAACTAGGTAAATGTCAATGGTATTTCTAGTAAGACTCCTTTTGAGCCGTTGTTTGCTTATAAGCCTATTGTTAAATATTTCAAGATCTTTGGAAGCAAGTGTTATATTAAGAGAGATGAGGACATAGGAAAGTTTGATGCAAGGAGTGATGAATGAGTCTTTCTAGGATACTCTACTAAGAGCCAGGCTTATTGGTGCTATAATAAAAGATTGAGAAAAATGGTTGAAAGTGTAAATGTCAGAGTTGATGAAGACTCTGCTAGATCATCTAGTTATTGTGGATATGATTTAGATTACCATAAAGGTAGTACAGACAAAGGGAAGAATGCTTGGGCACAGAATCAAGTTAAAATTGTTCTGGTAAATCATGAAAGTTAGGAAGAAGAAACAAGTGGAAGTGTAGAAGAGAGAACAAAAGAATCAGAAGTGTGAGAGAATCCTAAAATTTTGAGGTATGTAAAGCTAAATCATTTTGAAGATCAAATTATAGGAGATAAGAATAAAGGTGTGAAAACTAGAAGGATTGCAGAAGAGTATTGTCTAATTTCCAAGACTGAGCCTAACAATGTCAATGAAGCCTATAATTATGAACACTAGATGTAAGCTATGAAGGAAGAACTAATGCAGATTGAAAAGAATGATACATGGATTCTTGTTCCCAGACCTAAAGATAAAAATGTGATTGGTACTAAATGGGTCTTTTGGAATAAGTTGAATGAACAAGGTGAAGTGGTTCAGAATAAAGAAAGACTAGTATGTAAAGGGTATTCACAAATGGAAGGTATTGATTTTGAAGAAACCTTTTCCCCTGTTGGCAGAATTGAAGCTGTAAGATTATTTCTTGCTTATGCTACATATAAGAACTACAAATTCTATCAAATGGATGTGAAGTCAGCCTTTCTAAATCGTGAGTTAGAAGAAGAGGTATATGTTGAACAACCAGATGGATTTCAATTGACTAATAAGGAAGACATGGTTTGTCGATTGAAGAAAGCTCTATATGGACTCAAGCAAGCCCCCAGAGCCAGGTATGCTAGACTGGATAAATACTTACTAAAGCTTGGATTCAATAAAGGTACTGCTGACAACAATTTGTATTTTAAGTTGGATCATGATAAAGAGTTGATTATTGAAGTATTTGTTGATGAAATTATTTTTGGAGGTCATGATGATCTATGTATGAAGTTTGTTGATGAAATGGAAAATGAATTTGAAATGAGTATGATTGGAGAGATGAAGTTCTTTCTTGGATTACAAGTCACTTAGTTAGACAATGGGATTTTCATATCTCAGTCCAAATATGTGAGAGTTGCTGAAGAAGTTTGGCATGGAAGAATCAAAGCCTATTGGTACACCCATGGTAACTGAATGAAAGTTAACAAAAAATGATGATTCTTCTAAGGAAAATCAAATAATATATAGGCCAATGATTGGTGGATTTCTCTACTTAACTTAAGAATAGACCAGACATCATGAATGTTGTGTGTATGGTTGCTAGATATCAAGCTGGTCCGAAAGAATCTTATGTGACTGTTGTAAAGATAATTTTTAGATACTTGAAAGGAACAATTGATTTTGGGATTTGGTATCCTAAAGATGATGATCTTACCTTGAATTCCTATACTGATGCTGATTGGGTAGGAGATGTAGATGATAGGAAAAGCATTAGTGGTGGTGCCTTCTTCCTAGGGAAGAAGCTGGTTTGTTGGTTGAGTAAAAAGTAGAATTCCATATCCCTATCTACTGTTGAGGTAGAGTATATTGCTGCTACAAATAATTGTACTCAAGTGTTGTGGATGAAACAGATGATGAAAGATATCAGAGTAGTATATGATGAGCCTATTTCCATATAATGTGACAACTCAAGTGCAATAAACATATCAAAGAATCTAGTGCCACACTCTAAGAACAAGCATATATCAATCAAGTTTCACTTTGTGAGGGAGAAAGTGAGTGAGAAAGAAGTCATATTGGAGTATGCGCCTAGAAAAGAACAGATTGCAAACATTTTCACCAAGTCATTGCCAAAGGATACATTTTAGTATCTCAGAGGGATGCTAGGGGTGATTACCCCTCCTGATAAGAACTAGATATGCATTTACTTGCATCAATTTGTGTGATTCATAAGTATATTTTGATCTAGATTGATGTTTTCGTGACTGCTACTCAGGAGGATTAGTTAGATGTGCAGATTTGTGGTTGAGAGCTTGTATGTGGAAAGACAATTCTTATCTTTTCCATTGATGTCAAAGGGGGAGAAGAGTTATGTGAAAAATTGGTGATTATCTGGGAGAAGAGCCTTGTGGGGAGAAAGAATATGTGAAAGTGTTGAGGAGAATACGAGTCAGATCCCAAGGGGGAGTAAGTGTCAAGAGCTAGCTATGTTGATGGTGTTTTTCACATCATGTGTTGCCATCAATGCCAAAGGGGGAGATTGTTGGATGTTGTGGTTGTGTTGCTGATATGTGGTTGTCATTGATGTCAACACTATTAGCATTTATGTATTGTAGGCTGTATATGTCGAGGATATTGAGAAAATTGTTAAAGAAAGAGTTGCAAGTTGATAGTGGAACAATCAAGGCCATGAAGGTGTCTTGCCTAGTACATTGGCAATCAGTCATTGTGGATTAAAGGGTTTATTGCTGAGTGTATCTAATTTATCCACCGAAAGTTGTAGAGGTCCATTTTATGAACAATTGTGTTCTAACAGTTTTTCTATGGCTTCAATTAGTGTTCCTAATTGAATTTGATGTGATTCTAGTAATTTTAGTTGCTATAGATGCTTCTCTAATGATTCTCGGTTCTTGTGGATGTTTCTAGATCACGCTCTACCTTTGTTGCACATCTGCATTGATCGGTGTGTTCATGGTCAGTGATTTTTCTCTTGTGTGTTTGGGTTTTTATGTTCTTGGCCGACATAGTGGTTCTAACATGTTGTGGATCCTTGGAGATTAAAATTTGAATGTTTATCACACTTGAGGATATTTTTTTAAGTTTTCATTATGTTGTGGCTAACAATGTTTGATTCGCATTAAAAATTTACTTGTAAATTTGGGTTGACATTGTGTATATGTTTTCTATTTTATTTTGGCCAACAAAGTTGATATAATTCCATGTTGTAGATATTTAAGAGTGGTTGTTTGTTCAAATTGAAGTATGTTGAATGTGTCTGTGTGTGTGAATAATGTCCTAATCATTCGAAGGTAGAGCAGAGTGTGAAGAAAAGTTAAAAAGAGTGAAGAAGAGTGAAGAGTTGTTCATGCACTTAACCAAAACTATGATTAAACATTAGCAGATGCTATTTTATTATCTAAAATCCCTACGGATGGATATAGGATCCAAATCTATTTGTAAGACAGTGTTCCTTCCTTTGTAATTGAGCAGTGAGCTCTAGGTAGTGTGCCTGATTGCAAGTGCATTCCCCATATTTCTTTCTCTTATACTTTTAACAGGGTATAATCTTGTGGACTAACCTCCACCATGGTTTTTCTCCTAACATGGTTTCCATGTAAAAATCTTGGTGTTCTCTGTGTTTTCAATGTGCTGAAATTTTATGTGGTTTATTGTTCATTCATTAGATCTGAGAGTAAGTTAAGTTAAGTTTGAAAAGTTTAAATATTCTATGACAACTAATTCACCCCCCCTCTTAGTTGTTTATCCTTGTTTTTCCAACAAATAGTCAATCCAATTTGGGTTCCCAGGACATTATTGAGTGGTTGAAGGAGAATAGTGGGAATTTTCCCACCTATTTTCTTTCTGGTTCAGATATATCAGAGATTTATTGCAAGAATCAAGATCTATTCATCATGTCAAAGTATTCTTCCATCATGCATGTTTTTGGAGCTAACATTGTGATGTAGATTTAAAATCAAGTTCAAGAATTTCAAGCATTATTTCAAGTATCAAGATCTAGATACAATTCATCCATTTCATGGAAGTTGTAGGTCTTTTAAGATCAACATTATCAAGGTTTCTACAAGGGTTTGTTGAGTGGTAACATATATTTTTTCATTATTCATTCCCTCTTTCATTCATTATTTATTCAAGATTTGATTACCAAAATGGGGTTTGACTAAGGAAAACCCGCATTCACCCCAAAAAACATATTTATCTCTTGTTTGTGTGATTGTAGATTTAGGTTGAAAAATGATTGAAGAACTTTTTAAGAGAAATATTTACAAAGTTGTGAAAGTTGCACAAGTTTTCAAAGTTGTCATCAAATCACATAATCTAACCTACAAATCTTATTTCTAACTTTTTGACACTAAAAACTAGACAAATTAGAAGCTAAAGATCTACACCAAAAGCTTTTGAAATATTGTTGAAACCCTTGTACTTGGACCCATTTTCCCATGGGAGAATGAGTCTTAGATCAGCTTCTAGAAAGCACTTTTGGTGATTGGTAAACACATTTCGAACCTTATCAAATTTGTATTTTTCTTTCTAGTTTTGCTAATATTGATTTTAATATTGTTGTTTCAAGTGTTAGATTGCAATTTAGAGTTAATTTGATATTATTAGTTTTTCTCCCCAAAGTGTCGTTTGACCTTGACCCCCGTCCTTCAGTCATAAGGAAATTTGAAGATTCTCACATTGACTTGATTCACCTAAGTTTTCTTGGTGAATTCTTTGTGGGGATCTCATTTCCTAATGAAATAAAGGAAAATAGGTCCCTTACGCCATAGTTTTCTATGTTCCATTTTGAAAAACCTATTTTTTTATGTTTCATTTTGGTGAACCCGACATTTGAGCATCATAACTTGCTGATTTAGAGTCCATTTTCAACCCTAGATCTAGGTTTTTTCCTTCATTTACATTGCATTCCATTGATTTACTTTCTTAACTTGCATTAGTTTACATCTCATTTATGGTTTTAGGTTTCCATTTTTACATTCTTTAAAATCTAGAAAATTCAAAAATATTAGTCATTTTGTTAGTGTTTACATAACATTACATAATCAGTCACTTAAAAGAAAAAAATGAATCAAAATTGCATCCCAAATTACTTCTTTTTTCTTGTCATTTAGCACTATTTTGTACTTGCATTTAGACCTCATTTTATAGAAATATGAAACTGTCACTTACTCTTTGAAACCAAAATTTGATAACCATAGAAGTCACTTTAGAAATATACAAATTAATTTTTAAAAACCCTTAAGTGAGACCCATTCACCCATGGGTGATTGAGTCCCTTATTAGGGATTTTCCTAAATTTTTGAGGATTAAAATTGTTGTTTCTACATTCTCTATTTCTCTATTTAGTTTGTTGTTTTAGTTTCCAAAATTTCTATTATCTAAAATTGTTCATATTAAACTTCATTTTTCAAATTTAGTGCATTGTGTGAATTCAAAATTGCATTTAAAAAAATCATTTTAAAGTTTTTTCCTACCATAATAAAAAAATATCTTGTTTCAAATCTAAAAATTGGTTTTACATGCATTATACTTTATATTCTAGGATATTTCATTGCATTTTACCTATTATCTATCTAGGGTTCACCTTGGGTTTGTGAAACTTGTATGAGATTCACAACTTGGTGTCCTATTGATGATACTATTATGAGGTGTAGTTCGAGACTCATTCCATTCATTTTGGATCTTTGGTTGTCTAACTCTTTCACTCATAGTGTTGACACTAATCAACCCAATATGGATCATACCATTAACACTTCATTTCCCATGACTTCCCTACCCACAACCAATGTGACTGATGTTGATGCAATGATTTCTAATGTCCTTAACATAACCTTAGGAGAATGGATGTAGAACTTGAAAAATTGCAAGACTTTGTGAGTTATAAACATGTTGTTGGTAATGCCATTCCTATCATAGATAACATGAGGAGAATGCATGAAAATGAATAAGGAATAGAGATTATTCATAGCTTAGCTCACATTATTGATAAACATGTCCCTACCATGACTAGTTATCCTCAAGCTTTGGGTTATACTCAAAGTCAGGGTGGAATTCCAATTCCACCATCCATATACATAACCCCTATTCTAACATACACTAATCCAACTATTATAACAACCACACAACCTACTAGCACTATCAATACTTAGGTTTTTCTATTAGGATTCCATTTAGCTTTGTGCATTCAAATATCATATCTCCTAATCCATCTCCTCTCACAAAATTCCAAGTCACTTTCCCTCTGAATACATATATAGCTCCACCTTATTCACCTCCATCTCACACTATTAAAAATGATCCCATCCTTAACATACTCTTGTAAAAAATTTCATCCCTCCAATAAAAAATTGTTATATAAGTGAAAATAAAAATGGCCAACCTTCACAATATGTCAAAATAAATCTCTTGTCCTTGGAGATATTGAGAACACAAGGGTATGTGTAGGATCATGATGGGAAAAAAAGTGGCGATATGTAACTGATATGATGGCCCATGTGGCTGATGACCTTTGTTTTACCCAAAATTGATGAAATGAAAAGGGTTTTCAAAGGAGATTCTCGGATTTCCACAAATATAAATTATGCTTTACTTTGAATTTAATAAATAATTATTATTTGTTTTCTATTTGAATTATGACTAAAGTCCTGATTGATAGGCTAATTGAAAAACATCTATAGCTTTCAAATGGTAACACATTTTTTGAATCTGAAACATGCATCACATTCTATGCTTCGTACTATAGGATTAAAAAAATAAATTGAATTTTATGAAGTTTTGACCAAGTTAAGGTGGTCAGACATACAAGTTTTTATATTTTTTAAAATATATAATAAAAAATCATAATTAATTATTTACTTGAAAAAAAATTCCTTAAAAATATGCATCACATTGGGACATGAGTCCTCTACTTATATCTAAAATCTTATAAAAATTAATTATCATTTTATTGTGGTTAGGGTGGTCAGATAGATACCTACTTATTTTTTCCCTGAAATTTAAGTACTACTACATTGAAATTTCAAATTTTCACCAAATAGATTTAAAAAAAAAAAACCTAGTAGTTTGAAACTACATTCAAATTTCTATAGATTCTATTCTTACACATTTTTTAAATAATATAGATAACTTAAATTCAAATTTTTACGTCAAGTTGCCTAACTCTGATTTTTCTAATTTTTTTGCCACTTAAGGGCCTATTTTTTCCATGATGATCTTGCACATACCCACAAATGTGACAAGGTATAGAGATTCCTAGATTTGAGAAATATGATGGGAAAGGAGATCCTGTTAGCCATGTTTTTGTATCTGTAGCCCTATGTAGTGACTACATTTTTGAGGATAAAATCTTGGCTAAACTCTTCCCTGGATCCTTGAAGGATACTACCTTGAAATGGATTTTCTTCTTACCAAATAATTCAATACATTCATTTGATGATCTTATTGATTCCTTCTACAATCACTTCCAAATACATATGGGTCCTAAGATGACCTTCGTTGATTTAATGACATGCCAAAAAAAAGATGATGAAAAGGCCACCGATTTCATAGCACAATATTAATTTCTCTACTAAAAAATAAACATTAAGTTTCCCAATGATGACCTTCAAAGAATTTTTATTTCCAATTTACAAAAAAAATACATTCTAAACTTGAGATGTTGAAATTTCCCTCCTTCACAAAGTTGTGTACCGCCCTTTGTGATTACCAAAATTTGACTAGTAGTCATGGAGTGAAAACTCCCTTTAATCACTTTGAAAAAAATGAATCCACACATCATAATAACTATCAACCATTCAAGAAATCAAATAAGGGATTTTTGCAACATAATCCCCCTCAACCAACTCAACATGTTGATAACCAAGTGGCTACTATAAAGATGAAAAATCCATAAACATTTACCAATAGAAATAGACAATTCACTCTTCTACCTGATACTATTTATAATATCATGTTGCAGTTGTAAAATTCAAAACTATTTTCCTTACCTCATGTTAGAGCTCCTGATCCTACTAAACCTCTACCTCCTAACTACAAAAAAAACACCTATTTCCATTTTCACCAACAAAATGGAGATGATATAGAATATTGTAAGCATCTCAAGCATCTTGTGCAAGACCTCATTGATTCTAATCATATTCAAATTGTTTGTATTAATGATCAAGGTAATAAGTCTATAGCTCCTCCTAATTGAAATTTACAAATCTTTACTAATCCATGCCAAATCATAAAATTTCCTTTGTCAAAGCTAGTGAAATAAAGAATTATGTTATGAATATTCACACAAATGATGAAATCATAGAAAATATGGAAAATGTGATTGGAATTATTGAAGTTCAAACTCATAAGGGCCTAACCAAAATGTTGTTGGGCATTGCTTTCTCACAAAATGACATAACTAAACATGCACATGATGGTCCTCTTTTCATAGCCAAAAGAATCAATGACAAGCCTACTAATGGGATATTAATTGATCCTGTTTGTGTAGAGAATGTGATCACTAGATAATGCTTATTTGTGCATTAGCTTTATCAAGATACTTATGAAAAATGAAAATCATGGATTAAAACACATAATGGTTTTTCTTTCCCTATGAAAATTTTGATAACTCTTCCTGTAAAAGTTGGACCAAAAACATTAAGTGTCTCATTTTCCATCATCCTATCATTAGACCAATTTCATGTCAAGTTAGGCTACCCATGGATTTTCTCCATGAATGTTGTCCCATTGGTTGTGCATAAATTCTTAAAGTTTCCATTCGGCAATGATATCTTTACTGTGCATCATAGTGGCTTTAATACTTTGTCTTCTCGTGGGAATTTCTCATTGAATTTATTTTTTCCCAAACCTATGGAACTTATTAGGCCTTGTGAGGAATTCTTTTCCAAATACTATCAAAAGTTTAAGGAAAAACAGATAGCAAACTTATCCATTACCAATATTCCTCAACCATGATTGAGCCTCCTATCATTGATGAACCATGATTGAACCAAAAGCCCTCCTAAGTAACGAAGACAAAAAAAAGTAAATCCTTCACCTGTTTCCTATAAGAGACTACGGGATAACCAAATAAGTCCTATTGCACCTCCTAAAATCAAACAAGTTTATAAAGCTAATGAGAAAGTGGTTGAAAAAGCTCCCATGGTTCCTTTTATTCCTCCCTTAAGGAAAGAAAAGAAACATATGGTTGATAAACCCAATCATGCACAATCACAACTTGAAAATAAAATGAAAAGGAATTGAAATGCTAGAGATCATAGGCATAGACATCGTGATATTGCTCATTTGTTACAAGAAAAAGAAGAAAAGATCAACATATAAAATCAAAATCCAAACTTACCTCAAGTAATGCATGATGATTCTCCACCTTTCTCCGAAACAAGAAAGTACTAAACCTCAATCACAATGAGAAAAAGAATCTTCTATGGATATTATCATTAGACCATTTGTTGTGATTAACTTGGATGATGATAATGAAATTGGAAAAATTGATGAACAAGTGCATAATGAGTTGAATTCATTGTTTTCCTCTTCTACGAGCTTAAAAGATAATAATCATGGTGATCCTCCTACAAAGAGTGATTCACCATGTGTTGAATTGGTGATTGTCCTAGTTTAGCAATTGATATTATCCCTTTGGCTAGTTGTCTACCTCCCACATACGACAAACAAGATTGGGATGCCAACAACCTACTATAGGTTGATTTGAATGTACCTTACTAGTATTTTCTTTGTTTTCCTTTTCATGTTATTTATGTGATTGCATGAGCATAATCTAATCCCCCATAATATTTTTTTGGTGTATGTTCATGTTCATTCCTCTATTTCTACCTTAATTCTTCTATATATTGTAAACATTTATATTTTCTTTTTTCTTGTGCTTTCCTTTTGGGGATGATGCAAGGAATCAAGAAATTTAGGCCTCTTCCTTATTGACCCAAAATATTTTCTTTGCTTTAACTCTCTATGTGTCATTATTCCTATTCCATTAGTTATTTGGGGAATGATGATATGTTTTTGAGCTCTATAATATTATTGTAGCAAAGAAATACACTAACCCCAAATCTGTGGATCCCTTATGTGATATTTGGATTTCATTTTGGGGGAAACCCCTTCACATTACATAGCTTCATTTGGAAACATATGAAATGGCATATGTATTTCCAAATAAGGGTATGTGCAGGATCATGGTGGAAAAAATAGGCCCTTAAGTGGAAAAAAATTTAGAAAAGTCAGAGTTAGGCAACTTAACGTAAAATTTTGAATAAGTTATCTATATTATTTCAAAAATATGTAAGAATAGAATCTATAGAAAATTGAATATATTTTCTAAACTATTAGGTTTATTTAAAAAAATCTATTTGGTGAAAATTTGAAATTTCGGTGCAATAGTACTTAAATTTCAGGAAAATAAGAAGTAGGTGTCTATCTGACCACCCTAACCACAATAAAATGATAATATTTTTTTATAATATTTTAGATATAAGTAGAGGACTCATGTTCATATGTGATGCATATTTTTTTGTAATTTTTTTCCAACTAAATAATTAATTATCATTTCTTTATTACAACTTTTAAAAAATATAAAATTCATATGTCTAACCACCTTAACTTGGTCAAAACTTCATGAAATTCAATTTTTTTTTTAATCCTATAGTATACGAAGCATAGAATGTGACACATGTTTTGCATTCAAAATGTGATACCATTTGAAAGCTATTGTTGTTTTTCAATCAACCTATCAATCAAGACTTTAGTCATAATTCTAATAGAAAATGAATAATAATAATTTATATTGGTGGAAAGTTGAGAATCTCCTTTAAAAACCATTTTCATTTCATCAATTTTGTGTTAAAAAAAAAGTCATCAGCCACATACCCTACACATACTCATCATATTGCCACTTTTTGGCCCATCATGATCCTGTGCATACCCATAAGCTTTCATGTCTTCCTTATTGTTAGCATTTATCATTTAAGTTTAAATTAATTTCTCACAACAAGGTGTTAGCAATTTCTTTAAAGTTGGGGAATACATTTGCATTACCATTTTTGGAGATATTGGATTATATCCTTATGTTTCATTGAGCGGTCTTGTTACTTCTTGTGATGTGTCTTCTTCTTAGTGGAGTCACTGGGCTTGATGTCCTCCAAAAGTGTGACCTTTCTTGGCATACAACTTTCCTCTCAGTGGTGATGATACACATTGCATTCCCTAAGTTGTGAATCTTTTATCCTAGACTTGTCCTCTCTTGGAGACATTAAGCATGATGTTCCCTAAGAGGACGCCTTTCATGAAATAAGCAAAACCCCTTAGAACATGTCTTATCCTATTTTAATTTTATTAATAAGTGTTTAGCATAACGTATCTTGCTAACCCTTTGAAGCTCAAAGTTTCAATCCTTTTTCATGGCCACCAAGCATAACACACTTTGGTTACCTTTGGAGCCTTGTTTGTCCATAACTGTTTAGCATAACATAGCTTGCTAAGCCTTATGGAGCTTGAAGTTCATATTGTGTGGTGCCTTATTAATTTTATTGGAGGTATAACTTTGGTATGGTATGGGGGCCTAATAAGATTCTCTCATTTTCCACCCTTAGAGGATCACCTAGTGGATAAAGGATTTCACTAGCCTGTGTGATTGTGCATTGTTGTTTGCATAGTGGAAAATGAGTTCCACTTGTAATTTTTTTTGGAGAAACAACTTAGGTGTGATACACATCACATTGGACAGTCAAGGCTTGACCCTTTCCCTTTTCTTTTTCTCTTTTTCTTTGTTTGAGTCTTTGGAATTGTATGATTGAGTATTTTATCATTGCTGCATACATGTATATTTTTAACATAGGCATATATGTTTCCTTGTGACTCTATTGGTTTTTCCATGAGATCTTAGATCTTGGAGGCCTAATCATCCTCCTTGACCTTTGTTATCTTATTCTTCCAATGACTATATAGTTATACCTCTCTTGATTGTCTACTTTAGTGTGAGTTTGACGTAGGGTCATCCTCTCACTAAAGTGGAGGCTAAATGTAGTGTAGAAAAATGTAATCTTTAAATTTTCTCACTTGTTTTGACCCTCCTAGTTGAAATGGATTTAATAATTCCTTAATTTTGTGATGATAAATGTACCCTTTTACATTTTTTCAATTATTTGAACCATCTTAATTAAATTGAGCTTAATTATGCCTTAGTTATGACTTTTATTCATTTACAGGCCTAATTAATTACACTTTCTGAAGGGGAAACCCAAAAATATTAATGCCTAAACATAACACTTTACAGTGAGCAATGTGTGTTCCAGGTATAGGGACTTGGAACCCATTTTCCCATGGGTGAATGGGTTCTCCTTAGACCTTTAGACCTAAATTTAAATTATGTTTTTCATGGTATTTTAATGTTTTCAGTTCTATAATTCAATTTCATCTTGTGATATTTGAATTTTAGGAAATTAAGGATACATACCTATAAATACAAGGTTATTTCACTAAGTTTCACCTAGCATTTTCATGATATCTCAAGAGAAATTTCAAGAGAAATTTAAAAAGATAAAAGTTGATGATCAAGAGCATTCAAGAGTAGATATATCAGAGACTTATTGCAGGAATCAAGATCTATTCATCATGTAAAATTCTTCTTGCATCATGCATGTTTTTGGAGCTAACATTGTGATGTAGGTTTCAAGATCAAGTTCAAGAATTTCAAGCATTAATTCAAGTATCAAGATCCACATCCAATTCAACCATTTCATGCAAGTTGTAGGTATCCTAATATCTACATTATCAAGGTTTCTACAAGGGATTGTTGAGTGGTAACATAGATTTGTTCATTCTTCATTCCCTCTTTCATTCATTATTTAATTCAAGTTTTGATTAACAAAATGGAGTTTGACCAAGGAAAACCCCCATGCATCCAAAAACAAACATTTTTCTTGCTTGTGTGTGTGATTGAAGATTTAAGTTGAAGAAGGATTGAATACCTTTTGAAGATCAAGATATATAAAGTTGTCAAAGTTGTAAAAGTTGTCAAATTTGTTGTCAAATCACATAATCTAACCTATAGATCTGATTTTTGACTTTCCGACATTAAAACCTAGACAAACGAAAAGCTACCGATCTACACTAGAGGCTCTTGAAAGATTGTTGAAACCATTGTACTTGGACCTATTTGATGATGGGTGAATTAGTCTCAGATCAACTTCCATAAAGAACTTTTTATGACTAGTAAACACATTTATGCCCTTCTCAGATCTGCATTTTGTTTTCTAGTTCTACTAATATTGAGTTTAATATTGTTGTTTCAATTATTAGATTACATTTTGGAGAACTTATTTTCTATTTTTAGTTTTTCTCCCCAAAATGTTGTTTTACCTTGTTCCCCATCCTCCAGTCATAAGGAAATCTAAAGATTCTCACATTGACTTGATTCGCCTAAGGGTTGTTAGTCAATTCTTTGTGAGGATCTCATTTCCTAATGAAATAAAGGAAAATAGGTCTCTCATCACATTATATTTAATTCACCCTCCATATACATCACATATTTTGACATTTCATACTTTAATAAAAATAAATACATAAAAGCCCGATAATTTTAAAATTTGAAAGAAATTATTAATATTAAGAAAAAACATCCTTTTCCCTATTAAAAACTATAAATTGTTAGATAAAACTTATTAATCTTTTCCACAATATAAGAAATTTAAAAATGAATTTTAAAATTTCATAAATCCTAAGAGCATATTATATTCTATCACTAAGTGTAAGATTATGTTAAAGGGATTACCTCCTTGTTTGCATATTGTCTTGAGTATTTGTAAGCATTCACCAAATTTATTCATTTTACCTATCATAATACATGCAATTTAATAAGTTCAATCAATATTAGTAAAATGAAATCATACATTCTTATAATTTTCAATAATTTAAAGAAGAAAATAAAATTATTCTATATTAAAAATTGTATCATCAATAATTTTATTGACTTAGTTTGATTTTTAGTCATAAATTTCACTGTATTATTGAGTAATTTATATTAGAAACAAATTATTTCTAATTTCATGATTATTTTTTCTGATATATATGCTTTTAGATTATTTTTTGAATAAATAATATTGAAAAAAAAGAAGAGCAAAGGAGGAAATAGACATACCATTAAAGAAAGAAAATATGAAAATTTTAACACAATATTCTTTGTTAAATATTTATCTCATGGATAGTGAATAGTATGTTAAACGGATGCAATTGTATATAAAGTGAGATGCATGGTCTACTATACAACCATATATGCCACAATAGTGGTTAGAAGCACCATATAGTGACCATGGTTATAATGTTTCATATACATTGTATACAATTTTTTATTGTTAAATAATCGTGTACATTATTATATTATTTTATATAAATTAGTATTTAATGTAGTAACAAAAAAAGTATCCCTTTTCCCTTACTTAGTTCTACCTAATAATTTTGATGTGACTTCATGATATCAAAAGCAAGAGCATTATAGAGCATTCAAGAGCATTTCAAAGGAATTCAAGGGCAGATTATCAAGGTTTTATTGCAACAATCAAAGGTCATATCATCATGTAAAAGGAATAGTACATAATGCATGTTGTTGAGCTAATATGTTGATGTAGCATTGAATATCCAATTCAAGCACTGTTTCATATCAAAATTCAAGATCAATATCTACATGCATTGAAGCCACTTCATGCTAGTTTGATAACTTGTACTCCAAGGTTCAATTGAGGATTCGTGAGGTGTAGCATTACATTTTTCATTCATCTTTCCTTTTATAAATTGTTTTAATTCAAGGTTTAATTACCAAAACTAGGTTTGACCAAGGCAAACCCCTATTCCTTAACAATCAACAATTTTTATTCTCTCTTGATGTGTGATTGCAGGTTTTAGGTTGAAGATCAAGTGGAGAGAAGAAATTATCAAAGTTGTAAAGTTGTCACCTTTCTTGTGAGATCATGAAAAGTACTCTATAGGATTTATTTCCCAATTTTGGGAGCTGAACACCTTGGATTTGATAGTGGAAACATTAAAGAACAGGATCCCAAAATTGATTTTCCAGAACCTTGGTAGGGACCTATTCGCAACTGGGTGAATGAGTCCTCAATGAGGCTAGAAACATAACTTTTTCAACAAGGTACACATCATTTCAACATCTTAAAACCTTCCTATTTGTTGTTATAATAGTTAGGTTTGATTTTTTTTTATTATTTCTACATTATACCCCTCATAAATTGAGTGAAACTAAGAAAAATCAAGGTGTGTCCATTTTATACCCCATCTTGTGGACCCCCTTCTCTTTTTTCCATGTTTCATTTTGGTGAACTTGAATTCTTGAGCATTGTGCTATTCTAATTTTGGAGTCTCTCTCTTTTCATCCTAGGGTAGATCTTGCATTCATTTGCATTCATTGGTATTGAATTGATCTCATTTAGGGTGTCTGGTTTGAATCAAATTTGTATCTCATCTAGGGTTTTAGGATTACATTTTTTGCATTCTTTAAATCTAAAAAACATAAAAAAATAGTCATCTTGCATATCATTTAGATCATATAAAATTGTTGTTGAGAAAATATGTCTCAAACTCACTGGTATAACCCTATTTTTGTCACCAATTAGCTCAGAATTGCATAAGTGTTACTTTCATGCTTGTACAACTATACCACTAGGTGATTGTGAGAGAGGTGTGGTAGTGTGGTGTATATAGGCATCCCGTAGGAGCCTCCTAGCTGTCTAGCGGTAGTGCGGTGTATATCGCCATCCCACATAAGCCTTCTAGCTCTCTAGCAGTAGTGTAGCGTATACCACCATCCTACAAGAGCCTTCTAGCTATCTAGTGGTAGTGCGGTGTATACCACCATCCCCGGAAGCCTCCTAGTTTTCTAGTGGTAGTGCAGTGTATACCGCCACCCTGCGGTGGCATTTGGTCAAGCATGATAGTTGTGTAGTAGACATACCATTGTACCGTAACTTTGAAGTGAACCATGGGTGGACGAGCATGGACTTGGTTGAATACTGAGGTGTATGTTGAATAGTGGAGGACGTTGCTGACTTGGAGATGGTCGTTCGATGACTAGTAAGCTCGACAGTTGCTCAACAAAGGAAATTAAACTGAACCATTTATAGAGAGAAAATTTTGATCATGGTTGTTTCTATACATTGCAACATACTGTAACTATGATGGGTTGATGGTTGAGTGAGTCAGTGTGTGTTCTTCATTGTATACAATATATGCATTATAATAGAGAGACATAATGAAGTGTGATCATAATTTGTTATGTATAAGGTTGATTAGGGAAATGTTGCTACTTTGAGATTGATTATCTGAAAGGAGAGTTTGCAACTTGTATGTAATTCAATTACTGTAATACAAGAGATTTTTCTTTGGTGTGGTGCATTTTTCTCCCGTAAGGGTTTTCCCACGTAAATCTGGTGTTCAATTATGTATGTGTTTATTTCACTATTCTATTATTCCTGTCATGTACATCTTAATGAACTCTAATTGCAAAATCTAAAGACATATCCACATTCTTCTCTAAGTTTTGACATTAGGAGATTTGTTCCACACCTTAAGTTTTCCTTAAAAGTGGTATCAAAGCCTGGCCAGTTGTGTTATCCTTGTGGATAGGTTGGGTTTTTTGTGTCAATCCTATTCAATGCAAGTTTTTTGTATAAGTTTGGTAATCTTGATTTTAGATTAAGATGGCAAGCACATCAGGAAAGATTGAAATTGAGAAATTCAATGGTAGCAATTTTGAGTTGTGGAAACTCAAAATGGAAGACCTGTTGGTGGATCATGATCTTTGGCTTGTTGTGTCTGGAACGAAACCTTCTAGCATGAAGCGAGAAGATTGGGACCTCACAGACATAAAAGCAAAAGGTTTGATAAGGCTCTATTTGGTAGACTCTGTTCTACTAAACGTTCATGAAGAGAAATCCACATCTTCTTTGTGGAAGAAGCTTGGAAAAATTTATCAGGGAAAGTCCTTGGTGAATAATTTGTTCTTAAGGAAGAAGTTATACTCTTTGAAGATGGAGGAAGGGGCATCTATGGCTGATCATCTGAATACATTTAACACATTGATTGCTCAGTTAACATATGTGACTGTGGAAATTGATGATGAAGATTGTTGTATGCTTTTGTTGTGTTCTTTTTCCAATTCTTGGGATCATTTAGTGATGGAAATTGGGAGCACGACAACCACTTTCAAGATGGAAGATGTGGTTGCTTCTTTGCTGTTAGAAGAAATGAGAAGGAAATCTTCTAAGATGGAAAAGGAAGCTCTAGATGTTCGTGGAAGATTGAAAGAAGAAGGAAAGAAGAAGGATAAGAATTCTAAATCAAAATCAGAAGGAGATCAAAGTCTCCTAGAAAAAAGTCCAAGGTGAAGTACTAGAACTGTGGGTAGCCTGGTCATGTCTGAAAGGATTGCAAAGAGGAGAACAAGAAGAAGAAGAAATCTTCTGATAATGATTCTTCTCAGAGTGAAGCAGATGCCTTTATTGCAGCCTTGGAAACTCAAGCATCAGATGATGTCTGGATGATTGATTCTGGAGCATCTTTCCACATGACATCTCATATAGGCTGGTTCACAAAGTATGAAAAATACGATGGTGGAAAGGTGTATTTAGCAAGCAATTCATCTCTGACAATTGTTGGTCATGGAAGACTCAGAATTTAGTTTCCCGATGGAAGAATTAAGGGAATTGATGGCTTAATGCATATACTAGGCCTGACTTAGAATTTACTTTCTGTAAGTAAGCTAAATGATGTTGGAGAGCAAGTCTCATTCTCAAGCAATGACTATAAAATGACTAGAGGCTTGATTTTGTTGGCTAGGGGTCCCTGAATAGGTACTCTGTATGAGCTAGACACACTTGTTGTTCAATATAACAGTGTCTCTACAAAGTCACAGAAGGTTTTTCATGTAGAGAAGGAGACTAAAGTCCCTATAGGGGAAAATTATTTGGAAGTTAAACTTCTAGCAGAGAATACTATGCTCTGGCATCAAAGGCTTGGTCACATTAGTGAAAAAGGTTTAAAATCCTTGAAAAATAAAAACTTGGTTGAGGGGCTTGATGATTGTAATCTAGAAATTGAATTTTGTGAACATTGTATATATGGTAAACATCATCATGTTTCTTTTTACTCTAGTCCTCACAAATATTCTGGTGCTATGGATTATATTCACTATGATGTTTTCGGTCTAGTAAATGTTCCTTCGTTGTCAAATTCAAAATATTATGTATCTTTTATTGATGATTATTCGACAAGGGCATTTGTATATTTTTTGAAAAATAAATTAGAAGTGTTCAGTCGATTTAAAGAGTTTAAGAACTTGGTAGAAAATCAAACTAGAAGAAAAATTAAATGTTTAAGGGCAAATAATGGTGGTAAATTCTATTTTGGAGATTTTTAAAGGTATTGTAAAGACCATGGAATTAAGAGGCATTAAAAATCACCTTACACTCCATAGAAAAATGGAGTTGCTGAAAGGTTGAACAGGATGTTGATGGAGAAGACAAGAAGTATGTTAAGCAATATTGGTCTAGAGCAGAAGCTCTAGGCTGAGGCTATGGCTACAACATGTTAATTGTTGAATTGGTCTCCTTCATCAACACTTGTTGAAAAAAAACCTATGGAAGGTATTGGCATATGGATTCTAGCATTGTCATTGATGGCAATTGAAGTCATCTCCATGGTCTGTAGACTAGTATCTAGTCGTATTGGCAGAAAAAGTGAAAACTATGTGTTACCGACAAATACTTGAAGAATAGGGTATTCGGTCAGACAACTTCAATGGATCATCGTTTTGTGTTGTGGATCTTTGGAATTTTTTGATGAGCACATGAATTATCTTACCATTGAGTTTTGTGGTGTTGCATCAGTTGTAGTATGAGCTTGGAGGTCCGGTAGGATATTTTTTGTTTATTTGCTTGTTGTAGCTGACACAGTGACTGTGGCGCATTGTGGATGTGTAAAGTCAAATAATTTAAAATATTATTATGTTCAAATGTTTAATTTTTAGTCCTAGCTATGGTCTAGTCGACTTGTTTGGGTGCACATCAAAATTGTTCATGATTTGGGCCGACAAGTTGAAAATATTCTCAAGTTTTATTGAGCCGTCTTGTAGCGATTAAATCTTTAGCCACAGATATATTTAGATGATCGGTTCTATCATTTTAAGTAATAAAAAAGGTGTATTGATGTATGTTGTGAATATCTTAGGATTATTAGAGTGATATCATGCGTAGTTTCACTTACGCATAAAGATTTTGTGTGTGAACTTGAGCAAAATAGAGCAGAAGTTCAGTATTAGTCAAAAGGATAGAAGATCGTCATCAGAGCTTAATCAAAACTATAATTAATCATTAGTAGATGCTATCCATTGAGTTCATTTTCTTTTGGATCTAATCCAAATATTTGTAGGGCAATGAGCCTATCTATTTTGAGCAGTGAGCTCTAGGCAGTGAGCTTGAATGCAAGTGCATTCCCATATTGTAATATTTATTTTGGGTATATACTTAGAACTTATTGTGGATTGACCATCCACCATGGTTTTTTCCCTAACAGGGTTTCCACGTAAAATCCTTGTGTTATGGTGTTATGGTTGTATGGTTGCTTGCTTTCTATTTCTGCATATTACTTTTAATTAAATGTTTTAAGTGGACTAAATATTAGAATAATAAAGTTAATTTTTGCAGAACACTGATTCACCCCCCTCTTAGTGTTGCTTGTTTCTAATAATTGGTATCAGAGTAGGTTCCTCGAAAGAATTCTAACAAATTTAGGAGATCTTGGAAAGTGTTCTGAATGGATACAAGCAGTCTTCAACAACAAATTATGGTGGCCTTGGATGATCTTGACCAGTCAAAATTTGAGATCCAAGAACTACAAGAAAATCTAGAGAATGCAGAAAAATTCATCTAGTCATTGAAAGAAAAGATCAATGAATCAAGGGAGAAAAGAAAGAAATTATGTGGTCAACTCAAATAGAAGAACAAAAGTATGGAAGATGAACAACTCAGTTAGGCTCTAAAAGAGAAAATACAAGAATGTGAAAAATTTTCCCAAGATAATTCTGCCTTGAAGCATGAGATGGAATCTATCATGATGAAGACGACCAAGGAGATTGAGGACAGAAAGAAGAATGAAGAAAAGCTTGCACAATATTTGAAAGAAAATTCTGAACAATGTAGTTGACTAGATAATGAATTGGAGCAATCTAAGAACAATGAAGAGGAGCTTGAAAAGCAACTTGATGACCTTAGAGATAAACTTTCTACATCAAATGAGTATAAGGAGAAATTAAAAGAAAGCTCAACCAAACTTGATGGACTAATCAAAGGATAGAGGACTAATGGTGATAGATGAGGTCTTGGATATGAAGAAGGAGAAAGTTCCAGATTTGGAGAAAGGAGTTCTAGAAAAAGGAGTTCTGGACAAAGGAATTCTAGAAAGGGAAGATTCAGACAAGTAAATCAGATGAATGGAGCTAGAAGAAATCCAGTAAGGAAACCTAATGCTCAAAGATTTAATGGCTATTGTTATGCCCGCAACAAATTTGGTCATATGGCTTCTCAGTGTAGGAGTAGGGTGAACACAAGTAGACCATCATTCCCAGGTTAGTGTTTTAATTGCTATAAGTATGGTCATAAGTCAAGTGAATGTAGAATTGTGATGTATAACTCTCATAGAGATGTCAGATGCTATGCATGCAATAGATTTGGACATATTGCTAACCAATGTAGATCAAGACAAAGTCAGTGGAATAGTTGGCCTGGAAAGAGAAGTGTTGTGTGCTACAGTTGCAACAAATTTGGTCACACTTCTAGATTCTATTAGAACATAAGAGGTCTGGTAAAACAAAACATGCAATAAGATGTTAAAGGAAAAGGAAAAGTCACTACTGATGAGATCAAGAAGCAAATACAGAAGAAATGGGTGAAGAAGAATCCCTCCGTTGAAGGAAATGGATCCACACTAGAAGCCACTTCTAGTAATACCTCTGGAAATTGATTTTAGGTCTTTTCCATAGGGGGAGTTGTCAAGAAAAACTCCTAAAACCCCCTACAAGTGATTGGTACTAGAATTTGGATGAGTCTAGTAGGAAATTTGATACTTCTCAGATGTTGTGAAACAAATCAAAGGCATTAGCAAAGAATGTTGAAGATCCACATAAGAATTATCTATCTCGGAACATAAAAGAGAGAAAACCGGTTGAGTTAGGGCAAGGGAATTTATTGCAAAAGTAAGGAGTTAGGACAATAAAAGAATGGCTTCCACCCTCATTTGTCATATTGTATTCAAAGGAAAGAGGTTTGGAGAGATCTGAAGTCTTCATTGCAAAATTGAAAAAAGATTCAGGAGAATCTGCGCTCAAATTTTGTTTCATCCCCGAAAGGTATTTATTGAAAAACCTATAAATTTGTGTGATTGAAATCATGTCTACTCCTTTGTTAGTCAAAGTTAAGGATAGGCCACATCCAAAATTGAAATGGAATTTGTATAAGTCCATAGATACTGAGCTCTTAGGAGCATTTTCATCGGTTTCGTATGGAGTCCTGCATATTGAAGATATTAGGGCATATGTGCACACAAATATTGAGGATTTGGGTAGTACATAGTTATTGGAATTGTATTATCATTGAACATAGTTCAAGAATATTTTACTGTGAAACCAAAATTCAAAACCCTCCAAGATAAGAAATTTGCACAATTCATGAAATTCCCCATATTTGAAGAAGATGAATGGGTTTGATATATGCTGAGTTGTGTCCACGATGAATTCATGTGGTTGGATGTGCCATTCAATATCTCCAAGGAAGCTATTTGTGCAGTTAAAAGATTCAATTCCACCAGTAGACTTCCAGTTTTGAAGTCGGTGAAGAATGATAAGGTTACTAAAGCAACTAGCTCGCATTGGGACAAAAAGGAAATGACAATTTAGAAGATATTGACAATGTTGATGTAAAATTTTCATCTATGGTTATAGGCTAGAAGATTTACCACTTGAGCTAGGAGAATTCTGTATCCGACGCAACCATCTATGCAACATATGAAATGGTTAAATAGAATATAGATTTTGATCTATGTGAGTTGATTAGGAGTCAACTATTGGAGAATCTAAGAAAAATCAAGAAAGACAAGAAGAATGTATTCAAATTTGGTAACCTACTAATATGTCTATTTTTCTACTTCTTAGGTGAAGTACCAGGAGTTGGTAAAGTTCAGTGATGTAATGATATGCTGATAGCTATTCAGATATGGAATATGTTATGTGAACTTGGTGACCAACTGACCCGCAATACAATCCTATGGGGATACTTCAAAACTTTTTAGAATTTAATGTACTATAGAGAGAGATTCCTGCCACAATTGTGGAGCAATACAAATACACTATTTGTTTCATGGTAGACATTGACTAGTGCCATATGGAAGTTGTTGATCCTAGAATAGTTTGGATCATGCCTATGGGTTATGAAGTAGATGGAAACATTCTGAGGATGTATGTAGAACATCTGCTAAATTCACTAATGGATCAAGGTGAAGAAAGGTTTGGTACTTATGTAGAGAAAAGCCTACAAGTTCATCTAGAATTGAAAAAGCCCATGATAGTTAGAAGGGTAAGAAAAGAGATAAAATATTTTGTAGAGAGCATGGGTCTTCCTGTGGAAAAGCTGAAAGAAACAAGAAGGAAAAGAGATGAAGTTGAAGCAGCTAAGAAGAAAGAAAAGGTAGAATCAGTTGCTCTAGGAACATCTTCTAACACTAGATCTACTAGGAGTTCCCCTATAGCACAGTCAAACCAAGCTTGAGCCTCTAAAAAAAGGAAGAAGAATAAAAGCACAAGAACCTACAAAGTTGTATTTGTAGATGAAGAGCAAGAAACTGACTCAAAAGAAGTATGAAGAGAAACAAAGGCTACTGGGACTCATGCTGTCAAACTGAACAAGAAAAAACCTTCTGGAAAAGGTTAAGAAGCAAAGAAAAAGAAAAAAATTGACAAGCCTAGTATGTCTATGGAGGAAGTTGAGAATGTAGCAGTAAAAGATGGAAATCTCATGCCACTCTGCGACTTGTATGAGATTTTTGATGAATCTGGTAAGAAAATTCTTGAAGAAGCCACAATAAAGTGCTTGAATGTTTTCAATAAAACTCTAATTGAAATCATGTATGGCTTGCCTAAAAGCCTGCATAATGCTTTAGAGTCTAGGAGGGAGAGTACTAGGATAGAGGAAGAAAATCTAAGGAAGAGAGTTCTTGCTGATTTATGCCCGAAAATGATAATTGAAGAGATGGATTTATTCCTTCAAAGAGCTAAAAAGGAGTTCAGAAGCAAGTCAAGAGTAAATAAACTCATGATTGGTGATACTGATGTTGTTATTAGTGAAACTAAGGTAATCCTAGAAGAATTCTTGTCAAAGGAAAAGATAAATATTGAAGAGATCAGTATTGAACATGTTCAAGGAAATGAGGAAGTGAATGAGGAGGTGAATGAATCAGGAGAAGGGAATGTGAATGAGGAGAACATGAATTTGTTTGATCCTCGAGAATCTGAGGATATTTTGACTTCTCCCAATGTGAAGGATACAGAGACACCTATGGTAACTAAGACCCCAATTGAGGTGTGTGTTGAAGAAAAAGAGGTTCATACTAAAGAAGCTAAAATTTATAAAATCAATCTTGAAGTAGAATCTAAGGTTGAAAAAGAAAAGCATCGTGAGATCAAAATAAAGGAGGTGAAATAATCTCTATTGGAGGATCAGGAAGACTTGGATCCTGAGTTAGATGAAAGCTTAATTAACCTATCTACTTTTTCTCCAATATAGATGTTGAAGGTCGCCAAAATTTCTCAAGCTAAAGCCAATGCAAGGATACTAAAATCTCACATTGAGGACAGTGAACTGCTAAAACTTGCATTTGGATTTTTACAGAAATTGATGCCTACTCATGTTATGGACCCATCAAGCTCCTCCTCTGGTGAGTTGAAAAAGATAATTAAATCTATAGATGAACTAATTTAGAATCTTTTGAGAAATCAACTTTAGTTAAAGTGAAAAAGGAGTTCAAGGAGAAGAGAATTGGCAGCCTAAATGAATTGATTGCCAAAGACAAAATCTTTTAGGCTCTTGCATAAAAAATATTCAAGGTGTTATATCTGAAGGAGGAAAAGTGTACAAGTCTTGCTTAGTCTTGTCAAAATTTATTGAAGTAAATGAGAAGAAAGTGAAAGACATTGAACAACAGTTGGTTACTATTTCCAACACTTTTGACCCATTAGCCAATAGTGTTTTTCATCAAGAAAGTCAGGTAATGTCTTTGCTCAACCAAAAAAAAGATTTGAAGCTTGAAAATGAAAGGATTATTGTTAAAGTAAGTGAATTTAGAGGGATAATAAGTTCAAAGATTGAGATAATGGTAAATGCTCTGAAAGAAGCCGATGGTGCTAAGATTGCTCCTGATCCGGTAAGTCTCAAAGCAACATAAACCTTGTCATATCTTCTTTGTGGTCATATTACCATTTTGGGGAGTTTGAGAAGTATTTGGGGCTCAAACTTAAATGGGATGAAGAATAACTTGCCGATGTCTTCAAATTTTTGTTAGCCTCAACAATTTTTTGCAATTTTGGATTCCCCAATTTTGTCATTGATGTCAAAGGGGGAGAGAGTGCAGTGAAAAATGCCTTGACATTCTTAGGGGAAGAAAATTTTTGTATTTTGGCAGTGTGCTTATCAGTTTCGACACTTAGCATTTTTCACTAAGTGTTGCCATCAATTCCAAAGGGGGAGATTATTGGCATATGGCTTCTAGTGTTGTCATTGATGGAAACTAAAGTCATCTCCATGGTTTGCATACTAGTATCTAGTCGTATCGGCAGAAAAAGTGAAATACTGTGTGTTACCGACAGAATACTTAAAGAATAGGGTATCTGGTTAGATAGCTTCACCGGATCATCATTTTTTGTTATGGACCTCTAGAATTTCTTTATGAGCACATGAATTATCTTATCATTGAGTTTTTTGGTGTTGCATCAGTTATAGTATGAGCTTGAAAGTCCAGTAGGACATTTTCTATCTATTTTCTTGTTGTAGCTGACTTAGTGAATGTGGCACATTGTGGATGTGTAAAGTGAAATAATTTAAAATATTCTTATATTCAAATGTTTAATTTTGAGTGCTAGCTATGGTATAGCTAACTTGTTTGGGTGCACATCAAAGTTGTTCATGATTTGGGCAGACAAGTTGCAAATATTCTCAAGTTTTATTGAGTTGACTTGTAGCGATTAAATATTTAGTCTCAAATATATTTAGATGATTGATTATATCATTTTAAGTAATGAAAAAGGTGTATTGATGTATGTTGTGAATATATAAGGATTATTAGAGTGATATCATGCACAGTTTCACTCGTGCATAAAGATTTTGTGTGCAAACTTGAGCAAAATAGAGTAGAAGTTCAATATCATTCGAAAGAATAGAAGATCATCATAATAGATTAACCAGAACTATAATCAAGCATTAGTAGATGCTATCCATTCAATTCATTTTCTTTTGGATCTTATCCAAATATTTGTAGGGAAGTGAGCCCATCTATTGTGAGCAATGAGCTCTAGGCAATGAGCCTGAATGCAAGTGCATTCCCATATTATAATATTTCTTTTGGGTATACTTAGAACTTATTGTGGATTGGCCATCCACCATGGTTTTCCCCCTAATAGGGTTTCCACATACAATCCTTGTGCTATGGTGTTATGGCTATATGGTTGCTTGCTTTCTGTTTCAACATATTACTTTTGATTAAATGTTTTAAGTGGATTAAAGATTAGAATAATAAAGTTGATTTTTGTAGAACACTGATTCAACCCCCTCTTAGTGTTGCTTGTTTCCAATAGAAGCTTGGTCTGGTAAGAAGCCCTCTCTGAGAAATATTTATGTCTTTGGCTACAAAGCATATGTTTATGTGCTAGATGAGAAGAGATCTAAATTGGATTTTTTTTTTTTTAAATGTATCTTCATTGGCTATGACATTGGTGTGAAAGGATACAAGCTTTGGAATCCTATGACTGAAAAGGCTGTATATAGTAGAAGTGTAATCTTTCAGGAGCTGAAACTTTCTTCAGTGGATCTGTAGTCAGGGATGAAAGAAAATAAAGAGGAAAATGATGTTGTTGAAATACCTCTAACTCTAAAAAAAGAGGAACAACACATCGATAGTGTACCTGAAACTTAAGAGAGTTTGAGCAGCTCTGAGAGTTCTGAAGAAGAACCACAACCTTGGCCTCATCCTGTGAGGAGGTCTACATGTGAGAAGAAGCAACCTAATAGGTATGGGTTCTCTATGTTAGATTATACTTGTGCCTATGCTTTGATTACTAATACTGATGAGCTATGGACTATAAAAGAAGAAACTGAAATGTATGATTCAGATTCCTGGTTGGAAGCCATGAATGAAGAAATGGCATCATTAAAGAAAAATGATACTTGGGATCTAGTTCCATTACCTGGAGGTAGAAAGCCTATGGGCTGCAAACGGGTATTTAAAAACAAAATTGGTCTGGATGGCTATGTTGAAAAGTACAAAGTGAGGTTGGTTGCAAAAGGATATTCCCAAGTAGAGGGAATTGATCATGGGGAAATTTTTTCTCTAGTAGCAAAGCTAACATCTATCATATTTCTTTTGTCACTTGCAGTAGCATATGACTTGGAGATTGAGCAGATGGATATGAAGACAACATTTCTTCATGGTGATCTTGAAGAAGAAATTTATATGTCCTAGCCTGAGCACTTTGTGGAAAAAGGTAAATAAAATCTGGTTTGCAAGCTAAAGAAATCTATATATGGTTTGAAACAGTCGCCTAGAATGTGGTACCAGAAATTTGACATGTTTTTTTTGTCATTGGGTTTTGTAAGATCGAAATCAGATCATTGTGTGTACTTCAAAACTTAAAATATGATTAGGTTCTTATTATTGCACTCTATGTTGATGGTATGTTGTTCATAGGGAATAGTAAGTCTATGATTTTTGATCTAAAATCTTAGTTGTCTGCAAAGTTCAAAATGAAGGATCTTGGTGCAACAAGGTATATTATGTGAATGGAAATAACTAGGGATAGAAAGAGCAGAAAGCTTTGGCTTAGCCAAAGTAAGTGTATTAACAATATTATGGAGAGATTTAGTTTGACTGATTGTAAGCAACTAGTTCCAGTTTTGTAAGGAACGAAGCTATCTATTGAAGATTGTCCAAAATATCATACTAAGATGGAGGACATGACCAGAGGGCCTTAAGCAAGTGTAGTTGGTAGTTTAATGTATGCAATGGCCTGTACTAGGCCAGACATTGCCCAAACAGTGGTACGTCAGAGTATGCCTTGTGTTACCAAGGCCATTCTACTAGATCTCAGAATTCAATGAGCATTCATGGATATGTGGATTCTGATTGGGTAGGGGACATTGATAGTAGAAAGTCCACCACTAGATATATTTTCATGATGAATGGTGGTGCAGTTAGTTGGATGAGCAAGTGGCAGCTTGTAGCCACTTTATCCACTATAGAGGCTGAGTACATGGCATCAACTCATGCCCATAAGGAAGCCATTTGGTTTAGAAGATTATGTTCTGATATTGGCTTTGATGCAGGGCAGATTATTAATTGTTGTGACAGTTAGAGTGCCATTTTTCTGGAAAAAAATCCAACTTTCCATGCTAGGACAAAACATATTGATGTGTAGTACCACTTTGTACATGATATGGTGGAGAATGGAAAGGTCTGTTTGGAAAAGGTTGATACTCTAAAGAATGTTGTTGATGCATTGACAAAGCTAGTGAGCACAAATAAGTTCAGATGGTGTGAAAATTTTATGGGCCTTGGGGTCCATAATATTTAGTGACTTCATGTATTGAAAAGGGTTCAGTGAGTTCTTCATCAAGTGGGAGATTGTCGAGAAAATTTGTCTCAAATTCATTGGTATAACCCTGCTTTTGTCATCAATCAACTCAAAATTGCATAAGTGTTACTTTCATGCTTGTACCACTATACTGCTAGGTGATTGTGAGAGAGGTATGGTAGTGTGGTGTATACCGCCATATCGTGGGAGCCTCCTAGCTGTCTAGTAGTAGTGTAGTGTATACCGCCATCCTATGGAAGCCTTGTAGCTATCTAGCGGTAGTGCAGTGTATACTGCCATCCCGCAAGAGCCTTCTAGCTATCTAATGGTAGTGTGGTGTATATTGCCATCTTGTGGAAGCCTCCTAGCTATCTAGCGATAGTGCAATGTATATTGCCACCCCATGGTGACACTTGGTCAAGCATGATAGTTGTGCGGTAAACATACCGTTGTACTGTAACTTTGAAGCGAACCATGGGTGAATGAGTGTAGACTTGGCTGACTGCTGAGGTGTACACCGAGTAGTGGAGGATTTTGTTGACTTGGAGATGGCCATTCGATGACTAGTAAGTTTGAAAGTTACTCAATAGAGGAAACTAAACTAGACTATTTGTATAGAGAACATTTCGATCATGGTTGTTGCTATACATTGCAACGTACTATAATTGTTATGGGTTCGATGGTCGAGTGAATTAGTGTACTTTCTTCATTGTATGTTGTATATGCATTGTAACAGAGAGACATAACAAAGTGTGATTAGAATTTGTTTTATACAAGGTTGATCAGGGAAATGTTGCTACTATGAGATTGATTATCTAAAATGAGAGTTTGTAACTTGTATGTAATTCAATTACTGTAATACAAGAGATTTTTCTTTTGTGTGGTGGGTTTTTCTCCCATAATGGTTTTCCCACGTAAATCTGGTGTTCAATTGTGTATGTGTTTATTCCACTATTCTATTCTTCCTATCATGTACATCTTAATGAACTGTAATTGGAAAATTTAAAGACATATCTGCATTCTTCTCTGAGTTTTGACATTAGGAGAGTTTGTTTTGCACCTTAAGTTTTCCTTACACTTACTTTTGCAAATTAAAAAAAATTGCATATCAAACTAGGTCTTTTAATTCATCATTTTGCCACATTTTTCAACTTACATTTACAAAAATCTAAACCAAAAACTTACTATTGTAGATCTGAATCTAAAAATAATTAGAAAAATTCTTAAAAATCTATACAAATCAGTTTCAAAACCCTAATCTAGGTCTTTGAATAAACCCAAAAAAAACCCTAATCTAGGAGCCATTCACTCTAGGGTGACTGAGTCCCTTATCATACCTAAATTTGAATTTATGGAAATTGAAAACTTTTGTTCCATGCTTTTGTTTGCTACTTTCAGATCTTTGTTTCAATTTGTTTAAATTTATGTTTCATTCCTTTCAATGGATCTAACTTAATTTAGATCATTTACTGCATTGTCTAAATTCAAATTGCATTTACAACATTCCATTTTCATATTGTTGCATAGTATCATAAAAAAATTACCTTCTAAAAATTGCATTTCATTCTAGGTCATTGCATTTCACTTCAAGCCTCTTTCCATTTTGGGTTTGCACATTAATTTTGTAGAACTTGTATGAGCTTTACAACTTGGTGTCCTATTAGCAATACTATCGTGAGATGTAGTTTGAGACTCATGTCATCTCATGATATCCCATTCATCGTAGATCTTGGGTTTTCTAGCTCTCTTCCTAATAGTATTGATAATCAACCCCTTATGGATCATAACATGCATATCTCATTTCCCATGACTTCACTTCCTACAAAAAATGTGAATGAGGTTCATTTCTTGAAAGAAGATATAAAAAGACTATATGGAGGCCTAGAAAATTTCCAAGACATTATTATTACTAAAAGTGTGGACATTAGTATGTTTCCTACTTTACAAAATCTAAGGAAACTACTTAAAATTGGAAATGGAGAACAAATTGTCAATAGCCTTATTTGCTTCCTAAATGAGAACATATAGAAACAAGAGAATAATAACACCCATGCCTTTATCAACATTATTGAAGCTAAACCTCAAAGGGCTCAACCAAAATTCCTCTTGATATTACTTTCTCACAAAAAGACATACTTAAACATGCACCCGATGGTCCTCTTTACATAGCTAGAAGAATCAATAGCAAACCCACTAATGGTATATTAATTGATCCTGCCTATGGAGAGAATGTGATCATTCAATAATTTCTATTTGTGCATGAACTCTATGAAGATATATGAAAAATTGAAAGCATGGATCAAGACACATAATGGTTTTTCTTGTCCAATGATAGGCTCGATAGATCAACATTTAAAAGTTGGACTGAAAACATTACATTTATCATTCACAATCATCCTGCAATTGGACCAATTTCGTGTGAAGTTAGGCTATCCATGGATTTTCTCCATGAATTCCATCCCATTGGTTGTGCAAAAATGTTTAAAGTTTCCTTTCAGGAATGAAATCTTTACTGTGCATCATAGTGGGTTTAATCCTATGTCTTCTTGAGGGAACTTTTCACTGAATTTCTTTTGGCTAGAGCCTATTGAACCTATTAGACCTTATGAGGAATTCTTTTTCAAATCATATCAAAAGTTAAATACAAAGTTTATAGCTTAATTATCTCTTAGAAACATGCCTCAACAAGTGATTGATCCAACTATCCTTGATGAAACAATGATTGAACCACAAGTCCTTCTGAACATCCAAAAGTAGCCTATGAAAAATCCTCCTACAATTTCCTATAAGATACCACAAGATAACCAAAAAAATCCCATTCTGCCTCCTAAAATCAAACACGTTAACAAGACTAAACATAAAGTAGTTGAAAAACCTCCTATGGTTCCTTTTGTTCCTCTGCTAAAGGAAGAGAAGAAGCCTATGATTGATAAACCCACTCCTACACAAACTCAAATTGACAACATACTAAAACAAAACCGAAGTGCTAAAGAGTTTAGGCATAGACATAGTTGTATTACTCATATGTTACAAACTTGTATTACTTGTATTACTTGAATGATAATGTCCATATATATTGATCGAGATTGGGATGTAGATGACTTTCTTTAGGTTGACTTGCATGTGCCTTACTAGTCTTTTGCTCTGTTTTCTTTTTCATGTTTCTTTATGTGATTGCATGCGCATAATGTGATCCCCTATGATGTTCTATTTGATGTATCTCTCTTTCTCTCTCTTTGTGCATTCCCTTATATGTATCTACATTCTTCTATGTCGTAAACATTTTATATTTTTCATTTGTCTTTTGTTTTCCTTTTGGGGATGACATAAGGTGTCAAGACATTTAGGTCTCTTCCATGTTGACTCGAAGAATTTTTCTTTGTTTTCTCTCTCTCTCTCTATGTGTCATTCTTCTAGTTCTATTAGTATTTAGGGAATGATGATAGTTTCATGCTCTAAAAAAACATTGTAGCAAAGACATATTGACCCCGAATCCATAGATCCCTTATGTATTCTCGGGGGAAACCCCTCCCTCCATTTTTCATGATGTAGCTTTATTTTAGAAATATATGACTTGGCATAGGTTTTCCCAAGGAAATCTCTCATGTTGTAGGAGTAAATATTGACTACTTTAAATTAGTTTCTCACAACAATGGTGTTAGAAACCGCTTTAAAGCAGGGACATACATTGATGACATCTTTCAACATTTTGCATATTTCATGGTGTGATTTTCTCTTTCTTGTGATGCATCCTTTTCTTGGTGGTGTCATTGGGTTTGATGTCCTCAAAGAGTTTGATATGTCTAAGCATACAAATTTTCCTTAGTGGCATGATGTGATACAAGGCATCCCATAAGTGGCAATATGATATTCTTGACTTGTCATCTCTTGGAGACATTAGGCACAACGTTCCCTAACAAGAAGACCTTACATGAAGTGAGATTCCCTTGAACAAAACCCTATAGACATAACATTCATAAGTGCATAGAATTGTGATTCCTTATTAAGGTTGTCAGGAGGATAACTTTGGTATGGTATGAGAGGCTAATATGATTCTCTCATTTGTCACATTTTTTAGGATGCTCACCTAGTGGACGACCTGAGATTCCACTACCCCAGAGTGAGCACGCGTGTGTGTTATTTACATAGTATAAATTGTGTTATGCTTATAAACACTTTTTGGAAAAATATCCTCGACCTATTCCACATCATGTTGGACAGGTTATCAAATCTTGATCCTTTTCTCGAAAAAATAGTTGCGCTCAACATCACGTTGGAATGGTCAAAGCTTGATCCTTTATTTTCCTTTGTTTTTCTTGGTCTTTGATAGGGTATGATTGTGTATCTTTTTCATTGCTGCATATGTAAGTGTCTTTAATCTCTACTTTAGTGTGCGTTTGACATGGGGTCATACTCTAACTAAAGTGGGGGAAAAATGTAGTAACAGAAAAA
The DNA here is from genome assembly GCA_007258455.2 of Sequoia sempervirens. NCBI lineage: Eukaryota > Viridiplantae > Streptophyta > Pinopsida > Cupressales > Cupressaceae > Sequoia > Sequoia sempervirens. The sequence goes on along the minus strand of VDFB02271358.1, from coordinate 23,609,503 downwards.
CTATCCCTTTTCCCTTAGTTTGGGAATAATAATTAATGATAAAATGGACTTAAGTGTTCTTTATTTCCGGTGTTGTAAAGTGCATCTTTACACTTTCGCACTAATCTAGGGCTTTACTTAATTAATCAAGGTCAATTGAGCTTAATTGACACCTTAAATTCAAATCCAAGCCTTATTTACTGCATTTTCCAAGGGATAAAGCCTGAAACTCACTAATAATATTTCACAACACTTAATTTAGCAAGGTTTGAGTCCTAGGCTAGTGACCTAGGACCCATTCACCACTTGGTGAATGTGTTCTTCCTATCTCCTAGGACCCACTTTTTACATCTTACTTCATATCCCTGAAACTTTTCCTACTTGAGTGTGCTAGGACCCATTTTCCCTATGTTGAATGGGCCCTCCTTAACTTAGGACACCCCCTTTTGAATATATTCTTTACAGGATTTTAGTAATTTCAAATCCTATATTAGATGTTGGCTTGTGTTATTTGAATTTTTGGATTATATCTTAAGTTAAGTATAAATATAGGGTTATTTTACATAGTTCTACCTAAGAATTTTTATGTGACTTCATGAGATCAAAAGCAAGAGAATTATAGAGAATTCAAGATAATTTCAAAGGAATTCAATGGAAAATTATCAAGGTTTTATTGGAGCAATCAAAGGTCATATCATCATGTCAAAGGAATAGTACATCATGCATGTTGTTGAGCTAATATGTTGGGGTGTTGCCACAATAGTGTGTCTTACTTTTGGGACATGTTAATTTTTTCTTGAAATCACTTTTTTTAGATAAACAAATGATTTTACACTTGAGAGGTTCCATCTAAAGGGTTTTAATTAAAGAGGGATAGATAATACCCCCTTAGATCCAACCCCCTTAGATAGAACTCCTATAGTATTAAATCATACCTACAATGGAATCTCCTTCACACCTATCAAAATGCTAGAAAAAAAACACTTTTTCTTTAACTTTTGAGGGATTAAATAATCTCATTTAGAATTTATCTTTTGCAAGATTGTAGCCCTAAAAATGAGCTTTCTAACAAGTATAGTTTTGATATGTTTTCATTTTATCTTGTATTTAATTTTAAATTTTTACTAAACATTGGTTTTTCTCTAAACATCAAGCTCTTTGTTCTACAGAGGTGGAAAAATAGTAAACCATTGTAAATTTTTTTCAAAAAATACCCTTTCTCTAGGTATTGATGTCCTTATTTCACAAAAAGAAAGAAAAATTGGATTTTGATATATAAACAAGTTAGGTTGTATGACACAAATGCATGTCCAAATTATAGGTACAATGACTTCAAAAATTAATTAAAAAAAATATATGTAACAAAAAATTATGAAAAATATTCGTTCCCTAGATATTGATGTTGAGAATCTATATTTAAAAAATTAGAATTTTATCCTTTATATAAAAAATTTATGTTGTACGACACAAACATTACTTTCTGAAAATGGTGTTTTATGTTTAAAACTAGTTATTAAAGAAGATTTTTGAAGATTCATGATTTATTTTGGAATTTAAAAAAAAAAATTAGAGTTTACACAAAAATTGCCACAAATCACTAGTTCACATCATCTTCAAATTCTTAATGGTTTAGCTATTATAGGTCTGAGAAGATGAAGATTCATTTAAAAGTATTGATGTAAATTCCCATCTTGGGCAAAAAGTGACACACAATATTGTGATTTCACCTATTGATGTAGCATTGAAGATCCAATTCAAGCATTCTTTCATATCCAAATTCAATATCAAGATTTACATACATTGAAGCCACTTCATGCTAATTTGTTGATTTGTACTCCAAGGTTCAATTGAGGATTGGTGAGGTGTATCATTACATTGTTCATTCATCATTACTTCTATATATTGCTTCAATTCAAGGTTTAATTACCAAAACAAGGTTTGACCAAGGTAAACCCTTATCCCCTAACAATCAACATTTTCTCCTCTTTGATGTGTGATTGCAGGTTTTTGGTTGAAGATCAAGTGGAGAGAAAAAAATCTCAAAGTTATAAAGTTGCAAAAGTTGTCACCTTTCTTACAAGAACAAATAAAATACTCTACATGATTTACTTATGACTTTTGGGAGCTGAACACTTGTGATTTGGGATGTAGACATTGAAGAATAGGATCACAAAATTTATTTTCTAGAACCCTACCAGGGACTCATTCACCATTGGCGAATGAGTCCTCAGTGAGGCCAAAAACAACACCTTTTCAACAAGGTACACATCATTTTGGCATCTTAAAACCTTCCTATTTATTGTTATAATAGTTAGGTCTAATTTTTTATTGTTATTTATGCATTATACTCCTCATAAATTGAGTGAAACTAAGAAAAAGCAAGGTGTATCCATTTGATATCCCATCTTGTGGACCCTCCTCTCTTTTTTTTATGTTTCAATTTAATATAAACATTCCTCCTCACTCCTAAAAAACCCAACTTCAGTGCAAAGGAATCAAACTTTTTATACCACATCTTGGGTGACTGTTTTGATTAGATTAAGACAAGAAGGGTTTGCACCCATTACAAAGCAGTCATCAAGGCAGAAGGGAGGGGGCTCACAAAAATTGAGACAACAAAAAAGAAAGACTCACTAGAAGTGATCCTAGAGAGGAACACTAACAACCCATGCTTTTGACAAGAGCATGGAACTAGTAACAGAAGAACTATAAAAACCTAGAACACACATGAAAAGAAAAACCAATAGAACTAACATCTTAAAAGACAACCAGTCACTACCGAAAGGAAAGACAAGGAACCCAGTAATAAGCTAAAAATACACTCAAAATTGAACCAAAACCCCTGAAGGAGTTCCATCTCCTACACAAAAGTAGGAAACAACACCAGTCATAGAAGTATAAAATAGAGATAAGAATTCCATCTCACTCCAAACAAGGCTAGAACCTAGCCAACAACGAACCCCACAAATGGGTAAAATACGGGTACCCAAGGAGATACCAATACAACCGTACTAGAACAAGAAAATTTTCATTTATTTAGATCCATAAGTAGTGGTACATACTTGCCATTTATTTAATCATATATGCAAACTTGTTTTAATTACCTAAAGTGAGGTCAACTAATATATTCATGATTAAAACCAATCCATTTTTAGTCCTCCTTAATTATACCATGGCCAAAATTGAAACATCCTCATAGGCTTTGTAGATCCTAAATAAGAAAATGTGGTCCACCATCTAATAATTTTTCCTCTAATTTTCCTCTATCTTTTTGATAAACTAGTTTATTTGTGTAAGGCACTTTCAAGATTCAAGTAATAGTTATAGGAGAAAGGAGCTACATGTTTGATATCGAAAGAAATGGTCACATCTAAATATATTAGATGAAGATAATAGAATCATTTGTATTATTATTTTATGAATCTACATGACAAATTTGAGCTTTGTTGGGTGAAAATTCTGTAATCCCTTTTAATAGATTATAAAAATTTGATTTCAACAACAATTATGTGAGATAGAATCTCTCCTCTTGGAAAGGGGAGGCACCCTTCTTACTACCTATTGAAACAAAGGAAAACTAATCAAATATTTACAACAATGTACACTACAATAATGATATGGGGGTGTGCCACATTCATGATTCTCTCTTTTTTTAGCGAATATGTTTTACAATGTTTCACAATTTTAACTTTTGGATGCTATACAACTTAAAATTAAAAATATTTAGTAATTCCAATATTCCTATCTTGTGAAAGAAAAGCCGAGGAATGCCAACATGATAAAGATAAGTAACAAATAAGAAAAGCTCACAGAGGCATAAAGTCATTCTGTAGTTCTCGATAATTAATCCTTCAAGATAGTAACCAGCATTGTAAAAGAAGCACAAAGTTTTCTATATACTTCACAATAAATCCCATGAGCAACATGAATAAATATAAGCACAAAGTCTTATGGATAATTCACCAATAATATCAACAAAATTCCAATTTCAAGCAATGAGTTTAACTCAAAGTTTACACAAATTTACTCAAAATCCCTTCAATATCAATTACTAATCAGTGTCAATTCAATCAAACAACAAGATAATTGTCTCCAACACATTTTTTGGTGTGCAACTTCACTTCTTTATTGATCAAAAATAGTTTCACAAAAATAAACTCAAAGTTTCAATATTTACTCCACAATTGGGTAGCACTTCGTTGAATAATATAAAAGGTGCATAATACAATAGAATCCTCTCTTATTTATAGATAGGAGAGGAGAGCTAATCTAGGAAAACCCTAACTAACTAGTTGACTTATTCAAAAATTTCATCCATAAATGTATGAGAACATATTTGTTTTACATGTAATTACTTTTTCCAAAATGACATGTAAAATGTCAAAGCCTATCTGCATAAATCATAGAAGAAAGCGTATGAACTAACTAACTCTGGAGATATAAGAATTTTTTTATGGTTCCTTTCTCTTGCCTTGGAAGTCTTCATATTTCTTCTTAATCTCCTGCATGATTGCCTCATTTGGACCAACTGTATAGTTAATAATTGTATGAACTCTTGTGATTGACTTCCTTGTAGAAGAGAAAACTTTTTTGCATCTATCTAGATGCATCTTGAGGTTGTCCAAAGAAATTTTGTACATCACAAAAGGCATGTGTTGAAGTCTTTTAAAATCCTTCATCTTCCACCCGCTTCATGATAGCTTCTTTGAAGATTTGAGCAATCTCACTTATCGGGAAGAAGGTATGATCATCATCAAGGAGTTTTCCTGGAAACTCCTCAATTCCATTCACCATGACAATATGATGCCCTGATACATATTCTTGCATTTGTTGTATGTCCTTGATGAGAGACTTTATGACTTTCATGTGGTTTATAAGAGACTCCTTTACTTCCACATATCTTTTTTAGGAGTTACCCTAAATTCCACTAATTTTCTCAACTTAGTTTCCTTCATTTGAAACCAAAATGTGAGACTTTGTTCCATCTCCTTTTTCTCCAAGGAAAGTATGCTTCTACCTTTTCCAATTCCAATTTCATTTTAGATACTTGAACATTCTTTTCATCAACGAAAGCTATGAGTTGTGAACCCTACTCTATTATCTCATCAACAACTTCATACAACACTTTTCCCTTGGAGTAAAACTTCTCCACTTTTTTCACCATTGGTTCTTCAACATTTACCATGTCCATAAGTTGCACATTATCTGAGGTACCTATGATCTTTCTCAAAACTGATGCATACCATTCAAAATTTTCCTTGTACATATTTCTAGCTTGCATCATCTTATCAAGTCTATCTAACAATGCATTCACCGTCACTAGTGCATATTCTTTGGCACTTGCATTAGTTACCTTCCCATGTTTGACCCTTCTTACGATGTAATCTTCCATATTCACATCACCCTAACATGTGGAGGTAATCCACTATCCACATACGTGTGACTTGACTTGTCCACATGAAGTCCTGAATGAATCTTTTCCTTCTTTTTCCCCTTGGATTTTGGAAGAACTATCTCTTCAAGATCTAGCTCATTTGGGAAAACCATCTACTTCTTGTTCTTATATACTTGTGAGATTAGATAAGGGGGAAGAAATGAAGTATTTCTTTGTTGACTTACTGTTAGTTCTTATGTAACAACCTCCTCTGTAGAAATGGGTGTTATAGTAACAATTGGAATAGTATCGATCATGATTGCACTAGTAGATTGCGAACTAAGAGGATCCTGCAATGAATCCTTCATGAACCTATCAAACTCAGCCTGAGAAGAGATATCATATGATGGAGAAGATAGACTCAGGATAGATGATGGAGAACTTGAGGAAACATCAACAGTTTGAAAAATGGAACCCACATGAGGAGTGGAAAGGATTGATGATGTTGAAGAAGGAATGGTAACCTTCACTACATGTAGAGTTGCTATAAGAGGAGGTGAAATGGGAGGAGGAGTTGGAGGAGTAGTAGGATTTGGAGGAGTGTGAGGAACATTGGTAGTAATAGGATATAATGTATGAGGGGGATCATCCATAATGTTTTCATGGGGAGATAATTGTATTTCATCATTATGCCTTTCTTCTTCCTCATTACCTTTTCCTCTCCTTCATCTTCTTTAGAATATTCATCTTATGCAGACTCTTCTGATTCCTCATTTTCATTCTCTTCTTCTTCCAGATGATGATGATCATTCCTCATATGTAACCTCTTTTTCTTCTACAAATGGTTGTTCTTCCTTAGTAGCCTAATATTCTTCAGTTGTCTGTGCACTACTTTTACAACAAATAAATTTGATCTTAGGACCCCTTTGTGAAGAAGAGGGAGCAGCAACATATTTATGTTTAGTGCAGATTTCTTGTTGTCGACTGGTTTCACCTCTTAGTGTTTCTCCCTCAAATTCTATTCTGAAAGATTTTAATTGAAAGCCATGCCTCTACAACCATTCACCTATGTTATGAAAAATAGGAGCAACTCTTTCTCTGATGGAAACACTTTCTTTCTTGGACCATTACACATGAGGTAAAGGCTTACTAGTAATTTCTTCTTCTTCATATGTAAAATTTATGATATCACCAGGATCTTCAAAACCCCCTAGAATATCAGCCATGCCAAGGTCCATAATTTTTTCCATAGTTAACCTACAAAAATCAATTCTTTGAATGTCCTCCTCATCTCTACAGTCTTCCCATATATCCTCAAAATGGTAGACATGGCGATGATCCTTCTTAAGCTTTCTATTCACATTTTTGTAATCAAAATGAAATCTGTACCTGTATGACCTTATGATCATAATTTGCATCATTGTAGCTACTAATTTTTCCTTTTGCACACTTTGACTAGTATACCTTCCAATATTAATTGGAAACTTAAAGCCCATTGTATGAATTTTTTGGTGTTCCTAATGGACTATGCTCAACTATCTACACAACTCCATTAATATCCATTTGTTGGAAGCATATCTAGGTAACATGTATGGGCACCCAATATAACAACCTACTCTTAAATACGTGAAAGTAGGAAATTGTAAGAAGATACATCCAAACTTACTAGCAACCTTGAAGGCTTCATCTGATACTCTCTTCTTCTCAAGAGTTGGATCAAAAGTGAAAAGAAGAGGTGCAAAGAAAGCATCAATGACTGCTAAAATGCTTGATACTATTTCTCAAGGTGATCTAGGAGTAGAACTCATATACTGACTAAAGATTTATGTTACCTTTTGTTGAAAATCTTGGAAATTATCTCATAATAGTAGCAATATACACTAGGTAGGATGTCATGTAAAAATTTAATGTGGTTTGTACATTGATGAGCTACTCATGAATCCCATCACTTATCTACATTCCCTAGTCTATGTGTGCTTTCCTCTTTCTGATGATTCAGATATACTTGTACATCCAATCTTGAAAATGGAATGAAATAGGAAATCCTTTCATCCTTCTCAGAAGATTGATCGTATTCTAAACATATTCCTTGAAATTACTTCATGGAAGACCTTTGGGCCATCTAGAGATAGTGGGCCTTGGAGTCTTCAACCATTGAGAATTTATCAATTGTTTAGCTTTGTTAGGCTCTTTTTCATAAACCTCATGTGCTTATTGAATGGAAACATTTGTATATTTTTCCATGTGTGGAACCCATAAAACTATATCAAAGAACTCTGGATCCAATCACATCATGCTTTTTCTAGAATAATCTCTCACACTTCTTTCCTCCCTGATATAATGTGAGGCAACCTGAAGAACAAATTTCGTGCAGTGAGCTACAACTAGAAAAGAAGCCACTAGATGTAGATTTCTATGGATGATTTCTCATAAATTTTCTTCTAAAGGTTTCTTTTCTATTATTTTCAAAAAATCATCCAGATCAAGGTGACCAATCTTTGTATCCTTGATTTCATCAATCTTTGAGATCAGAATGGTATGAGGATAAATGCCTTGGTACTTGTACTTCATTTTCTCTTTTTGGAAGACAATGAAGATTCTTCTATTGTCATCTAAGAGTACCAAAGACTAATGAAAATTCACATTTGGAGATCTCCTGATGAGAGCTCTAAAGAAACTACAAGAAAACATGGATTATGAGATATTAGGAGCATATGCATTATAAGAGTGATTGGAATATGTGAAGCTATGAAAGCATTTTGGAATGAGAAAATGTGAGCTATGAAGCTTGAAAAATAAAGAAATAATAGTGGAACAAGGTTTGGAAAGCAAATGGAATGATATTTTGAGCACTTAGTGAAAAAATGTCTTTTGTGCAAGGGCACTCAAAATTGGCACCCTTACATCTTGGAAGTTCTGATTTTGGTGCACAAGCGCTGAAAATCAGCGCTCCAACACACTTTAAAGACTTGGAAGGAAGTGATGTCCAAGCATTAATAATCAGTGCTACATCACCTAGTGTAAAGTTCAATTTCATTTTGGAGCTCTAAAAATCCTTGCTTCTACATGGTTAGTATAATGTCAAGTCATGTGCAAAAGTGGAACTTTTCAGTGCTTATACATAAAGGGGGAAGATCAATTTTTTACAGGAGCGGTTATTTTCACTTCTCCTACATCTTGGATGAGTTAATTATAATACATGTGAGAGTGGTGAAAATCATAGCTCCTACACGTAGGAATGATCAATCACTTGAAAAGGTAGCAATTTTCATCGCTTAGACATGTATTGAAAAATTTACTAAACCATGATGCTAAGTTGTTAAAAAAATCACCGTTTCGCAGAGTGAAAATGAATGTGCAAGTGATAATAAAGATCACTCATACACAAAAATCATCCGGGGAAATTAAACAGAAGAGCATTGAAAATTGACGCCGTAATCAAGAACAAAATAAAAAAGTCCCAAAGAAGAAACCTAGGGAAAGATGAAAAAAGAATAAAACCTTAGCACAAAAACAACACTAAAGAAATAAACAGGAGAAAAACTCAAAGATTACAAAAACTTAAAGGAATAACAGTAAAGATTACCATGAAGAAAATTAAACCTTGAAGAAAATGAGAAGAAACTCAAAACACGCCTAAAAAACAATGGAGGAAGAAAAAGGTGAAAACCCTAGTTCAATCACCCGTAGAGTCCACCAACAAAAAATTGCTTGAAGTTTGCAAGATGACTGACATGAGGAAAGAAGAGGAAAACAAGTTTAATAATCATAAAATGGACTAAAAAGGCTTTAATAACCTTAAAAGACTTTTAAAAATTTGAACCATTAATGAACTTAGAGTGCATTAATTTCATGTGTGGGACTGGGCGAGAACATGCAAGATTGGTGAAAATCACCACTCTTGCAAGTTCAAAAATGATCAAAAGTGTAAAAGAGGTGAAAATCACCACTCTTTCATGTCCAAGTGTTAGACTAAACATCAAATGTAATAGCACTGAAAAATAACACTCTAGCAAATGATAGATGAGAGAAAAATCACCACTCTTGCATGTTCAAAAATGATCAAAAGTGTAAAAGAGGTGAAAATCACCACTCTTTCATGTCCAAGTGTTAGACTAAACATCAAATGTAATAGCACTGAAAAATAACACTCTAGCAAATGATAGATGAGAGAAATGTAGGAGCGATGAGAAATAACGCTCCAACACTTAGAAAACTTTCACAATCCTATGCATGTAGGAGTGCTTAAAAATAGGGCTCTTACATGAGCAAGAATTTTTCTAACTCCTGAAAGGTAAAAATTGACAAAACATTCATTTTGAAGATTTTCAAGAAATGACTAAGGATGAGCGCTCGAATAAACAATTCGAGGCTTAGGACTATGCATTAAGGCCAAATTTTTTTTTCCTTGTTTTGCATGCATGAAGTTCATGGACCTACGAAACATACAAGTTTCGTAGGGGGTTATCTCATGAATCGAGCGTAGTTGGATTCGAGGATAACAAGCTTTCATTTAAAAAATATTTTTTTGAAGTATCAATGTCTCTAGATTGATAGGAATCTTGATTGGAAGAACAAAATATTAACTCCTCTAGGTTACCCAAGCATATAAAGACCTAGTGACATTATTCTTGGGGATACTTATCTCCTTTGAAGAGAGGTAGAGAATCCCTTTTCCCCACTTAATTTTATGTGTCAACAAACTAGATAGTAAATTAGTTGTAAAAAGATGGATAACTAGAAGAAGTAATGGTTATTGCAAGGTGAAATTCCATTGAAGGTGACTTTGAGCTATTATATTCTAGGCACATTGAATTATATTATAACACCCAATAAGTTACTATTGTCCCTTGTAACCTTAGAAATATTATTTTTAATATTAAACCTCCAAAACAAATTCATTAATCCTTTCATTATATTCAATCCCTTAATCCATTTATTATACCTTATAATTCACTTATTCATTGAGTTTTTGTGTACAATAATATATGAATCTAGATCAATGTGATACATATGAAATCAAAAATTAGATTCATTGAGAACACTTCAATTATATACTAAATAGATAAATAACCTTTTATATATAGTCTACATGTATCTTAGTGAATTTTTCTTTGAATATTCACGCCAATCTATAAAGCTAGATCACCTAAATGCTTGACCTAAGAGAATTTGAGTAGATGTCATAGACTCCAATAAGTTGTTTATGAATACAAAATTGTCCTTACAAACTTTCTAGATGAAAAAGAGGATAAATTCAAATTTGTGACAATTAGGTTCAATCTTATGACAATTAAAATTGAACTATAAAATCTTCAAAATGAATTTAAATATAAATAAAATATAATACTAAATTAAATATTTATAACGCTTACACTTAATTATTTAAATTCTTTTTTTTACAATTACAATACTCAATTAAATATAAATTAAAATAATTATAATTATTAATATGCATTTAGTTATTTCATTACACTTCTATATCACCATGTTTATGGAAGATATTAACTTGATGTGGAGAGAAATTCACCCAACAATCACATAAATTCATTCAATACCAGTAACAATGTTCAAACAATATGGAAATATTTGCAAGAACATATTTAATCTTGTCTATTAAGCTTGCAACTAGGTTTCACAATTTCAATAAAATTTGACTAGAAAAGTTTGTACAACCATACAAGCTGCAAAAAATCATTACCAAACTAGATATAAGTCTATTATATGATAGAAAACACCATCCACAACAAACTACATTTTATTATCCTTCAAAAAATTTTCCTACATTATGAATGTGACTCTCAAATCTACACTCCTCAATCACCAACTTTCTAATTCTTCAACCATGAATTCCAAAATCCATTTATTAGTACAACACGCCTCCCAAACCAAAAACCATAGTATGTGTAGTTATCCTCTAGGAAAAGCTATGCCCCACTCCAAAAACTCCAAATTCTATAAAAGTAAGATTCCAAGCAACATTGTCAAAAATCCCTCCCTACAACCCGTTGACATCCCAAATGGCACAACATTGCAAACAAAATATTGCTACTCTATTTCTCCTGAAAGAGAAAGGCAACACATGGATGCCTTAGCTCCCAAGGTCTTGGTAGTTGGGTCTCAACTGTGCTAATGTCCCTTAGTGGTCAATGTAACAGTAATATTCAAGGGGCTTGCTAGTGTGAGCTTTTGGACTATTGTGAGTGCAAACATAAACTTAAAACCTATTCTAACTAGGGTTTTAAAGAAATGTAAAAAGATGGATCAGGGCTTTAGAATAGAAAAGAATGACAGTTCATCCGAATTAACCAGTCTTGTCACCTTCCAAGGAATTCCTAACTACAACTGCAGAATAGAATTAACTTGTGACTAACACACAGCTTCATCCATTCATAGTGTTGATTTCAACAACAATTGCAAGTTACCATTCAAACCAAATAGAAAAAAAAGAAACTTCATTCCTTGAAAGCTTTCAAATCAAATGATCAACTCAAGACTAACAACATTCTGAAACACAACATGAAGTAGATTAAGATTTGGTTGCTTCTACTATTCATAAAATAAATAAACAACAATTACAAAGCTGGCACAATCACCAGTGTACAGAAAATCTATGACTCCAAGCTATTTCCATTTACACTAAGAAGACTGAAAGATACATTAGTCTATTTTGGATCTAAATCCTATTCAAGAAGAAAAAAGAAGCTCCTATTACAAAGAATCAAGATCAACTTCTATCCCCCCTATTCCTATTCTACTGATTACTGACTAGAAGTTCTAATCTAGGAAGATCCCCCCCTCTTTTTTACAAAGACACAAGAATTCCATATATACATCTCCTTGAGAAGAATGTTGGCGCCCGTTTTTAGGGTTTACAAAATATCCTGTGGTGTCAGGAAGTCAGCACCCAGATCTTTAACAAAAGTGGATTCTGCAATAAATTTGAATCCTTGGTGTCTTATGTCGGTGAAGATAGTCCCCTGAGGTGCTCTGCAGATCTTTTGCAGCTACCATGATAACCCCCATGCCTCTGTGTCCATTTTTGACCTCTAGCGGAGCTACTTTGACTGCCCTAAAATATTGCCATTAAAGCTGAGCTACCCCTGTCAGCAGATCTCATAGTTGTCCCTATGAGTCATGGTTTCTTTCATCTTTCTTTTGGCTTCCTTTCTGTTCTGGACTATCTGCATATTTGTTGACTATTTTCTGAAAACACTATTGGGTCTCCCTGTGGATCTTTGCATTTCGGCTAAGCAGACCATCACCACTTATTCTCAAAAAGAATCCATCTAGTCGCACTCTATTAGTCCCCTCCACAGGGGTGGTCAATCAGTCAAAGGCCCCTCTTAGCTCCCCCTGATTGGATGGTCACTTGCTATGCAGAATCTCGAGCGGTCAAAAGGTGGTCCACTTGGCAATCGCATGTCGACGAGACACCCCTGGTGTCTCCCCGATGCAATTTCATATCATAACAGTTATCTTCCTCGGGCTTCAGATTGTCCGCCTTGTTGTGACTTACTTTCTTCGCTAAGACCTCTTAGTGAAGACATGATCCTTCACTGAGCAACACTTCATTCTTTCATTATATGCATTTCACTGTAACCTCCCCTTATTGGGAAGATGTCCTATAGACACCCCGTGCCTTGGAAAAAGCTTTACTACCTCATCCCTTTGTTGCCATAACATACTAATTCTCTTAGTGAAGACACCCAATAGACCCCCCTCCTTTGTACTGTGTCAGTGACACATTAGGCTCTTAGCAAGAGCTCATCCCGAATCAATATCTCCCGCCAAAGTGTTCTCCTTGTCACCGGTTGACAAGACCAAAAGAATTCACTATGACCATATACTGAAGAAAAGACTCCTGTCGAAGTGTTTGATCTTTTTGCTAGTCGGTAAGATTTTCATGGTTTCGGGGAGACCTTACCCTGAATGGCTCTTTTCTTACCAAGCCACTCCTTGTTGTCAGCATGACCTCTTGTGGTCGGGGAGACATTATAGTGACCCTTTGTTTTCTCGGTGATGAGCCCATTCTATTTTGGTGTAGCCCTCTGTGGTTGCCTAGACCCTATGGCGAAGCCACTCCGTGTTGGTGAAAGCCCACTTTCCTTTAGGGAGACTTTATTGAGTCGGTGAGACCTTCCACCGAGCTCAAAAACTCTCACCAAGATCCTTGAGACATATGGTCACGCTTAGAATTTGACCCCTGCAAAATGAGGTCTCCATTAGTCTTCCAAACCACAAGAATGTCATCATCAAAATTACCCAGAACACTTATTATTTTATCACAATTTGCAAGGAAAAACTTGCTTTCGGTGGAGGCGGAACCAAATCCGAAATCGGGAAGCAAAAATAAACAAGTCCCGGTGGAACCAAGATCGAAAAAAATACATGACCCAAAAACGACATCCCCCCATCTTCAAAACTGGCGGGGGCAGGGTCAAACGAAAATTGGAACCAGGACCGGAGTCGGGGCGGGAACGAGCCAAGGAAACAACCAACATTTCCAAGTTCACACGCCTAACCGACCCTGTTTCCGTGAAGAAACGAAAAATGCAAAAGGACAGCAATCAAAACACCAGTGGAGCCAGAGAAAAATGATAGATGGAAGTGGGGTCGGAACCAAATACGAACTAGAAACTTTGAGGAAGTCTCCAAGTTTTGGGTTCAGATTGCGTTCCAAACCTGCCTCCGAAGTCAATCGAAAAGAGGAAAAGAATGGAACAGAAAGAAAGAGAAAGGGGAATGAAAAACCCATGACCAAAATAGAGGAAACCAGAAGCGAATGAACAAAAACCACGGAATCAGGATCGAAACTAAATCTGAATCAAGAACTTTGAGGAAGTTCCCGGGTTCGGCCCCAGTTCCATTTCTGGGTCTACTAGAATGAAAAAGAAAATGCCCAAGGCTGAAAAGAAAGTTAAGGAAAAGGACATTTACCAACAAAGACCAACAAAGAGGGAAGAAAAGGTGGGGTTGGACCTGGGACAGTGACCCGAACAAGGCACTTTTAGAAAGTTCAACATTCTGAGTTGGTCCCGGACCCAACTCCGACAAAGAAAAAAGGGAGAAGGCAAAGAACAGTCAAAACCGGAATTGGGGACGAAACAAAACCAAAACATAGAAGGAAATTCCAAGTCCGGTATTGGTCCCGGTTCCGCCTCCGACAGAACTTAGAAAGGAAAATTCCTAAGGAAAAAAACCAAAGGCCAAAGGGAAAAGACAAAGGGGGACCCATTTTGATCCAAATCAAAGTGGGGTGGTTATGCAAGGCATAACAAATGGCGACTTGGCTGGGAAAATTGTTTAACCATTTTCAAGAATCTGAAGGATTCAGCTACCCAGAACTCCTGGTTCATAATCATTACAACTCCAGTTGGGTTAGTTATAATAAAACAAGGTAGAGATAGAATCTCAAATGTAAGTCAATCAATGGCTACCCCTGAATCAATGTGTGTTCTTGATTGTGCAACATTCTCTCTTGAAGTTTTCCTCATCTTTCAGACAACAATGTGCAGGATTTGAGTTACATGACTTGATTTCCTTTTGTGCAATGATATCCTAGGCATTGCTCCGCTGCCAGTCAGATGTCCATAGCCTCGACGGAGATACCTCTAGTTTTCTCACAACATTGCTCTACTGCCAGTCAGGTGTCCATAGCCTCAGTAGAGATACTGGAATCACCCATTCATATTGAATCCTCTTTTATTTTGATAATTCTTTTCTTTTTCTTTTCTTGTTATAGAGTTTCAGATATTTCATTTGATTCTTTCTCAATACGTTAGATGTTTAACATCTGATCTGGGTTGAAAACTACCATGGACCTCATGACAACACCTGGAAAATTGGATTTTTCACTCAAGTCTTACAACATTTCCATCCTAGGACAAATATGCCATTACAAGAGGAGATGATCTTATTGATTTGTGACATATTCAGAGGGATCTAATGAAGGTTACTCAATTTGCACCTTGTTTCAAAACTTTCCACAACTTTTATTGGTAACAAGCATGAAACAACGAATTTAAGACAAAATCATCCAATCAGGAAACCTAAAAATACCTAAACCACTTCTCTCCTAATGACCAAAGTATGCTTCAGATAATAACCACCATTCCAAAGATGGGGTAGAATAGGTAAAACCCAAAGGACAAAATAAAAGAGAAAAAAATAGAACCAAGGAAGCAGAAAGACAAAAATAAAAAAGGAAGAATAGGGAAACAACAACAAAGCTATTTACAACAGAAGAAAAAGCATAAAATTTACAAACAGAAAAACAAACTATCTACAAACAAAAACAAAAAGAACAAGAAAAGAAAAAAAACCAAACAAACGAAAACTAACTAAACCAAAAACTAACACTAACCTATCCTAATCCTAAACTAAATCCAAAGCCAAACTTTGCAAACACAAGATTGTAAAAATTTGTACATCGACTTGACTAATTTTTCATTATGTGCAACAATCTTAACTTAACAGATCTAAACCTATCAAATTTATCTTTATACTCAGAAATATAAAGCTTGTGTGCAATAAGTTCATTTTTAGGGCACAAAGCTCAAAATATTATCAGTTGTGGGTTCTCAGTTTTTCCATGATTTACCCACAAACATGTTTTACTGTCCTCTACGCCACAATCAAACTGAAAATTATTAAAACACAGAGGATAATGAAAGGACACCACCTGATTTTGAAGATTTTTAGTTACCAATATAGACTTGTGGTGTATAATCTCCTCCTCATAGGGTCTCAACTCATGGAACACCAGTGAATCAAGGCTCGTCTTGCAGTTAGGATCTTCATTCACTAGCATCTTTGTATTAATCTCAGGCACATAGTCAAATTTTTTTTGAATTTCTTGAGATGAATCCTCTCTTTGAACATTCTCTTGCAACATGTCATCCCCTAGGGTTTGAGAATCTAGCTCCAGCTTATCACCATTAATGTCGGGGGTACTGGCACATGGTGAACAAGGATTTCCTTCAAACTCACTTGAATGCACTGAGTTTGAGTTAGGAAAGCACTTTCTCAATTCATTTGTCTGCACTTCTTCAACAAGGACATGCCGCTTAGCATCAAATTCACCAGCATTAGGAACAAATTGATTTGTGGATACTAAGAAAAGACCTTCCTCCAACAATACACTTGAGAAATCAAAATAAAAATCAAGAAGATACTCCCTTGTCTCATTCTCTTCATTATTTTGAAGAGATTCAACTTCAGAGATAACCTCCTGGTTGCTTTCTTGGCATTCCTCCACTTCGTTCGAATGTACTCCGTCATGAATTTCCTCAGGGAGCACTCGACTGATGTGTGCATCTATTTGAATTTCCTCCCTCAAGAGTTCATTTGGGCATTTAAGTCCTCTGAGCACAAGATTCATTGGCAATCTCATCTTGAAGCATGTCACCTATTTCAATCTGCCCACTACTCAAATTAGCAGAATCATCTTCTTCTGTTAACCCACCAAAAGGTGTTTCCTCCTCATTCTCATGGGGGGGATATGTACCCCAAGGATCCTCCATAAGTATTCCTTCCATAGTGATCATTTGCTTGAAATACGAATCCATCCTTCCTAGGAAGACATGGCAGTCCATCTAAGAATGCTGATCAATTCGATGTATCCTACATCCACTTGGCCCAACAAGTTCTGACAGTTTCAGACCTCGGGCCAACTCTTCTAATTTCTCCCTTATTCGATTTTGTGCACATGGGTTATCTAGCCAACATGAGCCATGTTCCTTTGTATATTCCTCGTCACCCTGACTCTCATCTTGGTCAGAAGAGTTTACCTCATCTACTTCACAACCATCGAATGTAGTACTAGCATTTTCAACAAAGATAGATTCCATCTTGAGGTTTCCACTTTTCTCTAAATTTACATCCATTTCATGCTTTTCACCAAACAAGTCATCAAAGTTATATTCTAGCGAATCAAATGTTTCATCTAGAGCTTCATTGTGACATAATGGAGTATGCTTTGGAAGATGACTGAAAAGAGATGATATGGTTATAACTTCATTATCAAATCAAGTACTCAACTCTATGATTGGATTTTGCAGGGATGAATTCTCCCAGTGGCCTTGTACACGAGGACCAAACTGATCTAAGAATAAGCTTTCTAACTCTACCCATGAATAAATAAATTGTGATGCCAGATAAACATACCATTGTCTTGATGAACCATGAAATGTTCTGATGAACAATTGATAGACAACATCCTCATACGGAACTTGGAGAAAAGTAAGTATACGTCTACAAGTTCCAACATGTTCAAAAGCATTTTTCCCATTGTTAGGAAAAAATAAAGGAAGCCGATCATACAGGTGACCAAGGATTTCATGGACAAATCTCAGTATATACAAAGGGCTACACATTAGAGCTGGGCTTTCCAAGACCTGGCCCACTCCAACTCACAATGATTCACAATTACTCACAGGCCCTCCTTCTAGTAGCAGTTCCTATTGATGTCCCAAATGGCACAACAACATTGCAAACAAAATATTGCTACTCTGTTTCTCCTAAAAGAGAAAGGAAACACATGGATGCCTTAGCTCCCAAGGTCTTGGTAGTGGGTCTCAATTGTGCTAATGTCCCTTAGTGGTCAATGTAATAGTAATATTCAAGGGGCCTGCTGGTGTGAGATTTTGGACTATTGTGAGAGAAAACATAAACTTAAAACCTATTCTTACCAGGGTTTTAAAGAAATGTAAAAGATGGATAAGGGATTTAGAACAGAAAAGAATGACAGTTCATCTGAATTAACCAGACCTATCACCTTCCAAGGAATTCCTAACTACAACTGCAGAACAAAATTAACTTGTGACTAACACACAACTTCATCCATTCACAGTGCTGATTTCAACAGTAGATTGCAAGTTACCATTCAAACCAAATAGAAAAAAAACAACTTCATTCCTTGAAAGCTTTCAAATAAAATGATCAACTCAAGACTAACACCATTCTAAAACACAACATGAAGTAGATTAAGATCTGGTTGCTTCTACTATTCATAAAATAGATAAACAATAATTACAAAGCTGGCACAATCACCAGTGTACAAAAAATCTATGACTCCAAGCTGTTTCCATTTACACTAAGAAGACTGAAAGATACATTAGTCTATTTCAGATCTAACTTCTACTCAGGAAGACAAAAGAAGCTCCTATTACAAAGAATTGGGACTATCTTCTATCCCCCCCTATTCCTATTCTACTGATTATTGACTAGAAGCTCTAATCTAGGAAGATCCCCCCCTTTTTTTTTACAAAGAAACAAGAATTCCATATATATATATCTCCCTGAGAAGAATGTTGGCACCCATTTTTAGGGTTTACAAAATATCCCATGGTGTCAAGAAGCTGACGCCTAGATCTTTAACAAAAGTGGATTTTGCAATAAATCTAAATCCTCGGTGTCTTATGTTGGTGAAGATAGTCCCCTGAGGTGCTCTGCAGATCTTTTGCAGCTACCATCATAACTCCCACACCTCTGTGTCAATTTTTGACCTCCAGTAGAGCTGCTTTGAGTGCCCTAAAATATCGCCATTAAAGCTGAGCTACCCCTATCAACAGATCTCACAGCTGTCCCTATGAGTCATGGTTTCTTTCATCTTTCTTTTGGCTTCCTTTCTGTTCTAGACTCTGCATATTCGTTGACTGTTTTCTGAAAACACTATCAGGTCTCCTTGTGGATCTTTGCATTTCAGCTGAGTAGACCATCACCACCTATTCTCAGAAAGAATCCATCTGGTCGCACTCTATTAGTCCCCTCCACAGGGGCAGTCAATCAGTCAAAGGCCCCTCTTAGCTCCCCCTAATTGGATGGTCACTTGCTACACAGAATATCAAGCGGTCAAAAGGTGGTCCGCTTGGCAATCGCATGTCGGCGAGACACCCCTGGTGTCTCTGTGATGTGATTTCATATCACAACAATTATCTTCCTCGGGATTCAGATTGCCTGCCTCGTTGTGACTTACTTTCTTCGCTAAGACCTCTTAGCGAAGAAATGATCCTTTGCCGAGCTCCACTTCTTTCTTTCATTATATGCGTTTCACTGTAACCTCCCCTTATTGGGAAGACATCCTATAGACACCCCATGCCTTGGCAAAAGCTTTACTAGCTCATCCCTTTGTCACCATAACATACTAATTCTCTCAGCGAAGACACCCGATAGACCCCCCTCCTTTGCACTGTGTTGGTAAGACATTAGGCTCTCGGCAAAACCTCATCCCGAATCAATATCTCCCGCCAAAGTGTTCTCCTTGTCACCGGTCGACAAGACCAAAGGACTTCGCTATGACCATATACCAAAGAAAAGACTCCCGTTGAAGTGTTTGATCTTTTTGCTAGTCGGTGAGACTTTCATGGTTTCGTGGAGACGTTACCTCGAATGGCTCGTTTCTTATCGAGCCACTCCTTGTTGTTGGCATGACCTCCCGTGGTCTGGGAGACATTATAGCAACCCTTTGTTTTCTTGGTGACGAGCCCATTCTGTTTCGGTGTAGCCCTCCGTGGTCTCCCAGACCCTATGGCGAAGCCACTCCGTGTTGGCGAAAGCCGACTTTCCTTCAGGGAGACTTTACTGAGTCGGCAAGACCTTCCACCGATCTCAAAAGCTCTCGCCAAGATCCTTGAGACATATGGTCACAAAAAAAATTTGACCCCTGCAAAACGAGGTCTCCATTAGTCTTCCTAACCACAAGAATATTATCCTTGAAATTACCCAGAACACTTGTTATTTTATCACAATTCGCAAGGAAAAACTTGCTTCCGGTGGAGATGGAACTAAATATGAAACCGGGAAGCAAAAATAAACAAGTCCCGACAAAACCGGGACCGAAACAAAATACATGACCTAGAAATGACATTCCCTCATCTTCAAAACTGGTGGGGGTAGGGTCAAACGAAAACTAGAACCTTGACCAGAGTCAGGGTTGGAACAAGCCAGGGAAACAACCAACATTTCCAAGTTCACACCTCGAACCAACCTCGCTTCCGTGAAAAAAATCAAAACACAAAAGGACGACAATCAAAACACCAGGGGAGCTGGAGCGAAACGATGAACGGAAGCGAGGTCGGAACCAAATACGAACCAAAAACTTTGAGGAAGTCTCCAAGTTTTGGGTTCAGATTCTGTTCCGAACCCGCCTTCGACATCAATTGAAAAGAGGAAAAGAATGGAACAGAAAGAAAGAGAAAGGGGAAGGAAAGCCCCATGACCAAAATAGAGGAAACTAGAAGTGAAAGAACCAAAAATGCGAAACCAGGATCAAAACTAAATCCGAAATAGGAACTTTGAGGAAGTTCCTAGGTTTGGCCCCAGTTCCGGTTCTGGGTCCGCCAGAACGAAAAAGAAAATGCTCAAGGCTGAAAAGAAAGTTAAGGAAAAGGACATTTACCAACAAAGACCAATGAAGAGGGAAGAAAAGCCAGGGTCGGACATGGGACAGTGACCCGAACGAGGCACTTTGAGAAAGTTCAACATTCTGAGTCGGTCTTAGACCCGACTCTGACAAAGAACGAAGGGAGAAGGAAAATAACAGTCAGAACTAGAACCAGGGACGAAACAAGATCAAAACATAGAAGGAAATTCCAAGTCCGGTATTGGTCCTGGTTCTGCCTCCGATAGAACTTTGAAAGGAAAACGCC
This sequence comes from Sequoia sempervirens, assembly GCA_007258455.2. NCBI lineage: Eukaryota > Viridiplantae > Streptophyta > Pinopsida > Cupressales > Cupressaceae > Sequoia > Sequoia sempervirens. The sequence goes on along the minus strand of VDFB02271358.1, from coordinate 23,588,500 downwards.
TAAGGCAGAAAACCAAAGGCCAAAGGGAAAAGACAAAGGGGGACCCATTTTGATCCAGATCAAAGTGGGGTGGTTATGCAAGGCATAACACAACCACTATCACCTGGAAACTTTTAAACTCTCCCCTTTCCATGCATGACCTAAAAATTAATTAAATTCCATAAAATTTCAAATGTGTAACTCTCCAATGCATATTTTCACTTCTTCTTAGATGACAGGTCTCCACTAGCCATTACCTTAATTCACTACCTTCATAATTTGGAGCCCATTTTCAAAAATTGCCTAGTATGTAGATCATGGGCATCCCACACTTTCCTAAAAATAATAATGCAAATAAAATAATTTGGAACACTTCATAACCCCCAATAAAATCCAATGCCTAAATTTATTTTTTCTAATTAAACATCAAAATTTACATTTCTAACACATTTTCCAATTCAACCTTTGTAACCAAAATTTTCCCAATTATTAAATTTTGATATCTGGAAAAAGAAAATTAAAATATGACATAAAAAATTAATCCAAACCATGTGACATAAAAATTCAGATATTTTTGGTGATGGAAGATTTCTCTTAAACCCTAGATGTTCTTGCATCAAACACCTAAGGTAGGATTTTTTTTTTGAATATGGATTCAAAAAATGGAGTTGCGTGATATTACCACCTTTTTAGATTGCAAGAAATATTCAACAAACTTTATCACTGAAATTTGTTTCTCTGATAATTTTATTTTTCTCCTCTTCAATCATTTCATGAGAACATTCACTATCCTCTTCCAACAACCCTACACTCCATTCTTCTATCCTCTCATTGAATTGTATCCACCATGTACCATCCTCCTCTTCCTAATACCATACATCATCCTCTCTAATATCATGGGATTTGACCCTCTATTGAAAAACCACCCCCACCATATTTCACCTACAAAATCCTTTATAGATTCTACAAGAAAATATGCACTATTTGCACACCAATATGCAATATCATTCAAATATTTCCCTTTATACAAATCAATAGTATAAAAAATTATTTTTACCATATATTTTTATCCTTTTAAACCCATGATCTCTTTCATGTGAAAATTCCAATCATCTCTATTTTCATCTTCATAAAATTCAAAAACATAAGTCATTAGCATTGTTTTCACATGTTCTTCTAGTATAATTGTGACACTAGTCTTCTCACTATTTGTTGCAATCTTTTCATCTATACAAAATCCAATTTCATTTTCATCATAAAAATAAAAAATACTATGCATTACCTCCTTCTCTATAACCTTTTCCTCGCCACTGTCTACTGCCATTTCTTCTTCATCTTTACTCTCACCTACAATTTGATTTTTCAATGCTTTTAAGTCCTCCAAAGGGCACTCATCTATTGATGTATCATCATTTTTCTCTTTAATTTATGCACATTAATTTTGTCTCTCAAACTTTGGTACACTTTTCTCTTCTTTCTCACTCTCTTTCTCTATGCCTTCCTCAAACCATACTTCTACAAAATTTTCTCCTTTCTATTCACTTGCAGACACAACTATGACAATTTTTTTTCCTTTCTTCTTTGGAATTTATTCAAACACTTTCCACACATTCTCAATCTTCAACCTCTTCAAACTTACTTTTGCAACTTACACATCTCTCCTCTACCCAAAAAATATTTTTGGAAGAAACACCTCTCATTTCCTCTACCCACTCTCTTAGTGTTGGAACTATGTACACCTTCTGCCCAACTTCAATCCTTGTTTAAGAATAATCAATATTCTCTCATACAAATTTCATCCAACCCAAGGAATTAGTGCAAATTACCTCACATCCCGATGCTTCTACCTTCACACTCAAGAAATCTTGCTCTGATACCACTGATATAGAGATAAATTCACACAACCCTCATAGAAATTCATTCAACACCAATAACAACAAACACAATGGATATATTTGCAACAACAAATTTAATCTTCTCTATTAAGCATGCAATAAGGCTTCACAATTTCAATAAAATATGATTAAAAAAGTTTATTTATCCATGTAGGATAAATAAAATAATTACAAAAATAGATATAAATATGATATGTGACAACAAACAACATCCACAACAAACTACAAGTTGTCTTTCAAAACACCTTCCTACACTTCAAACTTGACTCTCAAATATGCACTCTTAAATCACCAAATTTGTTGTTCTTCAACTATGGATTCAAAAATCTATTTGTTGTTACAATACGCCTCCCAAACTAACAACAAAAATATGTCCAATCATCCTCCAGGAAAAACTGTACCCCACTCCAATAACTCAAAATTCTAGAAAATTAAGATTCCATGTAACATTGTAAAAAATACCTCCCTACAACTACTATTGCCTAGAAACTTGGAAACTCTCCCCTTTCAATGCACAACCTAGAAATCAATTAAATTTCATAAAATTACAAATGTCTAAATCTCCATTGCATGTTTTTACTTGCTCCCAAATGGTATGTGTCCACTAGTTGTCACATTAATTCACTTCCTTCATAATTTGGAGCCCATTTTCAAAAAAATCCTAGTATGCATGTCATGGGTGTACCAAAAATGTCTAAAAATAATAATAAAAATTAAATAATATTCAAAACTTCATAAACCCTATGAAAATCCCACACCCAAATTGATTTTTTCCAATTAAACACCAAATTTTGCATTTCCAACATATTTTCTAATTCAACCTTTCCAAACAAAGTTTTCCCAATTATTATATTTTTATATTTGGACAAAGAAACTCAAAATATGAAATGAAAAATTATTCCAAACCAAGTCACATCAAAATTTAAATATTTTTGTTGATGCAAGATTTCTCTTAAACCCTCGATGCTCTTGCATCAGACACCTATGGTATGATTTTTTTTTTTTAATATAGATTCAAAAAATGGAGTTGAGTGGTATTAGAACAATTTTATATTGCAATAAATATTCATTAAACTCCATCACTAAAATTGGTACCTCTGATAGTTTCCTTTTTCTCCTCTTTCAACACCTCACTGGAACATTCACCATCCTCTTACAACAACCCTACAATTTATTCTTCTCTCCTCTCATGGAAATGTATCCACCCTCTACTGCCATCCTCCTCCTAATACCATACATTCTCCTCTTTGATCTCATGGGATTTGACCACCCACTAACAAACCACCTCCACCAAATTTCACCTGCAACATCCTCTATAACTTCTACAAGAAAATATACACTATCCGCAAACCAATTTGCAACATCATTCAAATATTTCCTTGCATACAAATCAATAGTAACAAAATATATTTGTACCATCTCTTCTCTCCTTGTACACTAGCTACCTCTTTCATGTCAACTTTTAAGTCATCTCTATTTTCCTACTTCATAAAATTCAAAAATATAAGTCATTACAATTTTTTTCACATGTTCCTAGATAGTATCACTGCAACATTTATCTTCTCACTATCTTCTGCAATATTTTCACCTACACAATATTCACTTTCATCTTCATCATAAAAATAAAAAATATTATGCATTACCTCTTTCTCTATTACAACCTTTTCCTTGCCATTGTCTATAGCCGTATCTTCTTTACCTTCACTCTTAGTTGTAATTTTATTTTTCAATGATTTTAAGTCCTCCAAAGGGCACTCATCTACTACTACAACATCATTCTTTTCTTCAAAATTTTCACCTTATTTTTATCTCCCAACCTCTTCTACACTTTTTTCTTCTTTCTCCCTCTCTTTCTCTATGCCTTTGTTAAAACATACTTCTGGAAGATTTTCTCTTTCTTGTTCACCTTCATACACAACTATGAATTTTTTTTTCCTTTCTTATTTGGAATTTCTTCAAACACTTTCCACACACTCTTAATCTTCAAACTCTTCCAACTTACCTTTGCAACTTGCACATATACTTGCAATAAGAATCACATACACATTTATCCTCTACCAAATAAATATTTTTGGAAGACACACCTCTCACTTCCTCTACCCACTCTTTCTTAGTGGAGGAACTATGTGAACCTTCTACTCAACTTCAATCCTCATTTGATGAAAACCAACATTCTCTCATACAAATTTCATCCAACCCAAGGTCCTTGTGCAAACTACACCACATTGGTGATTTTTCTTTCACACTTGGAAACTCCTACTTTGATACCACAAGTGTAGAGGGAAATTCACACAACCCTCATGCAAATTCATTCAACACCAATAATAGAAAATAAGATGGAAATATTTGCAACAAAAAATTTAATCTTCTCTATTAATCTCGCAACAAGAATTCACAATTTTTAAAAAATATGATTACAAAAGTTTGTGCATCCATACAAGCTAAAGAAAATCATTACAAAAATAGATATAAGTATTCTATTTGAAAATAAAAAAACATGTAGGGCTATTCACATGTTTAGAAACAACAATAAAGTTGTAATGTGCTTGCTAACATTAGTGCCTTCACAAAATTTAGTAATATGGGATAATATTTTTCATATCCCTGGGCATGTGCGTGAATTAATGAATCATGATCCTAAAGTAATACCAAATTGAGAATGAGTTGGATCTGTTGTCATCCCCATTTGATATTTTCCATCAATTTCACTTATGGAAAATTAATCTTTTCAAGCATTCTTTTCATAAACTCATTTACATGTGGCTATGGTATTCATATTGGAATTTCTACAGTCTATATTTCCTTGCTCTAAATTTTTCAAATTTTCCCATGGGAGGTGAACTAGTTTAGGAAGAACCTACTAATTACAAGATGTGGAAACTACACAAGGAATTTTCACCCATCATTCAACGGGGAAATTTGGCCTCGTATGTGGAATGAATATTGGTGCATGACCTCAAGCTCTCTATGGCATTCACTACCTCCTAGGCGGATGACACTATCATGGTTAGTAGGTATTCCTTCATGGAAAATATTGAGTTTACTACAGAGGTGTCAGGGCTTTCATTGGAGGGTGTTTGCATTCCCTGTAAGCCTAGGAATAGCTATCAAAAAGACATGGAGCACATTTTTAAAGAGGGTGAAAAAGTGAATAGAATCTAAAATGGATTCAATTGTGCTAACCTCCCCGACATTTGGAGTACAATTTTGGAAGTCTTGATGAGTTAAGTTGTGCTCAAAGGCTGATTCCATCACTTTCATGCTCAGTTGTTTCCAATTATTAACCATCTTCATTATAATACAAAGATGAACTTTCCCTTTTAGATTTTGTCCTCTCTTGAACAATATATTAAAAACATCTAGAGTAAAAGCAAGAATTGACCCATTCACTAGGGTGTGATATTTTGTATTTGTCAATTCTAGGCCACTTTGTTACCCTCCCATGCTAATGTTAGAAAGAAGGCCTTTGTCATTTGTGAACTCACCATAGACCCCAATCCCTCCATTACTATAGATGAAACTCCTCCCACTTCTCATCGTTTCACCCATGCTAGTGGTAAAAACCTTGATAATGAGGAAACCCCTCTTGACCCCATTAAAGTTGCTCCCCTGTCCAAGCCCACTCCTATTTCTACTTCTTGGTTTGATGAGTCAAACAACTCAGATGATGAGTCATGGAATCCTACCCTTGCTAATTCCTCCACGCACTCGCTTGTTCATGTAGAGGTTTTTGATGTCCCCAACACCCCCTGCTATTAACCCTAGCCACCAAAATTCCCCTAATTTCTAAATCAATTTGGAGGGGACTAACACTAAGCCCATGGTGGGTTTTGATATTCATGCTCCTAGACACCCCCTTGACCAAAAAATTAATGAAAATTTGAAGGTTAATTTCCAAAATGATATTCTTAAGTGGGTCCTAGGGAAGTTGGTTATTGTGAAAGAGATAATATAGATTCTGGAAAATGAGGTGTTGTAGTGATAGGTTTCATGGACAAGGGAGGTGGAGGAAAAATGCCATTGGGAAATGATATCCTCTCTAGGTAAGTCATTTGATCATTGGGATAGATGGGATAAGGAGCTAGAAGAGCTAAGAGCTATCATTGGTGTTGATCATGAAAGCTTGTGCTTCTCCCAAACAACCTTATGGGAAATTCAATGAGTGGGTGACTTGTTTGTGTATCACTAAATAACATGAAAGATTTTTATAGAAGCTGACTCTTCCTTATGTTTTGGGAGAAAAGGGGAAAGAGAAATGTAAAGAAAATGAAAGGTGGAGATGTGCAAAAGGTTTTACAATATTTCAAATCCTGTCAACTTCTTACTTTTGATGAAATGGACACAAAATGCTATAGACTCTTCATTATTGGAAAGAGAAAAAACAAGGCTTGAAGGAGCACAGAGTAGTCTTTCAGATCTCCCCACGGGAAGCATCCATTAAGGTATGCCAAAAATAAGAAGGATAATACTAAAATAAATATTTTGGATCTTTATAGAACACCTTTTCTCTTACAACATAATATTAAAGTTCTAGCATAATCTTTACAAAAAGTGAAAAAGTATAATGAAAATGATTCAATTTATGAAATATAGCATTAACTAAACATAAAAGCTAATGGCATATAAAGCAATCACCAAGACTATACTTGTATGAATTGACATAGAGCATTCAACACATACAAAAATAAAGAAGGAAAATAAGTGACAAAGGTCGTAGATGCACAATCTCAAATATTTCTTCCTAACATTACTTGTTCTTGTAATAAATAACATAAATGCAAAGGTTGGATACCAATTCAAGTAATATTCTCGACAATTTTAACATGCCATAGAGTGAAAATGAAAGATCTATAAAAATATTTCCTATTCCTCCCCTATTCTAATATTCTAACAAATGAAAAAATCCTTTGTTGAAATGATGATGATGATCATAAGCTATCAAAACCTCTTTTTATAGAGCTAGAGAGATGAGCCAATATTGTAGTCAATAGAGATGAAATTCTAATAGGTTTCCTCATCTAATACTCTTAAATTAGATCAAAGATGTGACTCGATCATGACAATCTTTGCGAATAAAAATTGAGATGCTTCATTAATAGCTTTGGATATTACAAAATATTTGTGAATATTTGTTGTCACAAGAGGATCTAGAGTCATTATAGCCTGGAAAAAATATGATTCGATCCACTATGAGAAATAATGGTGCCACCACAAAAGACTGATCCCAAAGACATAAGACCCACTGCACTACCCAAAAAAATATGCCAAAGGAATGATACACCTGCAGGTGAAAGAACCTACCCGAAAAAAGTGGGTGACGTGGCATGCTAGCGAGTGATTTCTATGTCCGTGAGAATAGTTTGGGGAAAATCCAAGCCATGCATCCATGTGTTCTATTTCAAGCTTGAAAGGAAAGTGATATAGGAAAGAGTTGCATAGCCACTACATGGTGCATTGCACACCCTATTGCGGGAGTAACTTTGTCCTTTCAGGCATGATGTCATCAAATCACAAAAAATTAGGAGACAAAAAGGAAGACTGGAGGGATTGAAGCCAAAGTAGAAACACTTAGAGAAAAATTGCTCCATATTTTTTGGTGACTCATAGGAGGCCTTTGCTTATGGAGGCATGAACTTAGATATAAAAAGAATCCTCAGAGTTTTAGGAAAGTAGCATGCTGGAACTCCTAGTATTCATTGGAAGGTGGAACAAGTGTGCACAATGTCTCGTAGGCCTAATCAAGATTGACAACCTCCTTAAAATAAACCCCTCCCCATTTTGATGAAGAAGCTCCAATGTGGTAGTAGAGTTAAGACAAGGGAAGAATTTCCTTCTTGATTTCCTCGATTGAAGGTGATGAGCTCAAAAATTGGAGTGTTGAGAAGTCTTGCTATTTGAGCCTGATGGCCTCTTTGATTTGTTCTTCTATGAATACTTCTCTATCTAGCAAGAATAAGGGAGGTAGTCTAAAGAAGATTAGAACCTCAAGGATCTCCTTTATCTCGCTGACCTTCTTAGTCAATGTTGACTAATAAGCCTTACTTTTCAAGGAAACCTAATTATAGATGATGAATTCATTTTCTCTCCTTGTAGCTACCCTCTGGTTTGGGATTCTAGTATCTCTTAAAGTGTCTTTGATCACCTTATAGAATTTGGTGATCAAATTTCCTAAATCTTCAAAACGAGGAGTGATTGTATGTAATTTGGTCAACCACTAGGCTGACATTTTCATTTAATTCATGTGCATCCGTTAGGAATCTGAAAGCTAGTTTTAGGGCCATTACTGTAACCATGATTCTTTCCCAATGGGATGACAATAATTTTTAGAGTATCGGGAGGAGCTCTGACCTTCATGCCATGGCTAGTTATTGTTGGAATTGGGTTTCCTTATCCTTCATATTCTTCCTCAATTGGTTTGTCTCCTAGAGAGCACTTGAAAGTTCTGATATTAACTTTTCTACCTCTCCATTGCGAGTTTTCCAAATAGTCTCAATTTCCAGCATCTCTCATCTCTCTTTCTCTACTTCTTCCTAGGATTTTTGAATATTTTTGGCTGCATGAGATCAGGCATTAGCCAAATCTTCCTACATATCATCCTTTTCTTTTCCCATCTCCCACAGGTCTTTTTGCAACTCCACACATATTTTGTTTTGTTGGCTTGTTACATCATTAAAATTCTTTTTGCTTATGTTGATGCTCTTTAGTGACCTATTGTATCTAGATCTTCACAATTTTAGTTTCTTTGTACTCAACCTCAACCTCACACTCTAATCTTTGCACTTCAGCGCAAAGCCAATCTCTTTATTTCTATGTTTCTTCAAGTGACTTAGCTGCTTCTCCCTGCTAATTTTTCTCTTGCCTCAAGAAGATTATGCTCATATCCTTTTCCCTAATCTTTTATTGTAATTTATCCACCATGGCCTTCACATTTGCTAACTCTGCCTCTTGCTTTTTCAATCTTTTTGCCAATTTCTCATAGTTAGTGTAAACCACCTTTTGTGTTGCATTCTCAAGGCCTATTTTGTCACACTGGAGAGCTTCACTCAGGTTAAGGCCCACAATTTGAATATCATGTTACAAATATTGTCATTGATGTCAAAATTCAAATAACAATTTATGAAAATATATAGATGGTCAAAATAATATCAATCTCCAGACTTAGACTTACGTATTTGAAGGACAATTTTGGATAGATCAAATTGTGAAATCGATGTTAGCAAACAAAGAACATAGTATGATCTATAGATGATTGAATTACACTTCAAATTTTTTATCATACTCAAGGATATCAAATATTTTCTCAGAAGTCGAGTTTATGATTGAAAGTTCATCCAGCCGTCTTAGATTAATCATTTTACACGTCTAAATGATTACATTCTGGTATGGACGCATCACTGCAATGGTCGTTTAAATCCCGTCATGGATAAATCCATCTTAGTTAATACATATTATTGATCTAACTATGATAATATGTCTGGGTAAAAAGATATGATAATACGTATTATTACAATAACAAAGTAATACGTATGAGTGTAAACCATTAATCTCAAAGGATTTTTCGAAAAGACGTGTTCTTAGTAGATGCAAATTATAATCATTGAAAGAACGAGTGCGTCTAACAACATATTAACAAAATCATTGTTAACACAACAGATTAACAATAACACAAAAGACGTGCTTCTTTTGAGAGAAAGCTTAACCACGTCTTCTCATGTCTATATCAAAAATTGTGCTTCTTGATAAAATAAAGGATGTGTTTAATGAACAGGTGCGTCTACAAAAAGAAACAGTTTGTTAGAGTTGTAGAGGTGCAGTTTGCCAAGAGTTGTGTTCTCTCACTAGAGGGATGTAAGTCTTGATTCAAGTATATATTTTCTATGCATTTCAAGGGTTGAAGTGTGGTTGTTTTTGAAGACTAGCAGATCAGTCTAAGATTCCCATCTCCTTGTGTGGGCTTAGAGTGATATCATTTATCACATAGAGCAGATTGGAGAGTTGGGTTTGTGCAGATTAGATTGAAGGCAGTCTTACATCCATCAAGTCAAGGTTTGATACTTTGCACTAGGGGTAGGTGCTCCTTGTAGGTAGGTGCCTACTAAATTTGTAAAGGTCTAGGTGTTCCTTATAGGTTACACTCTACTAAATCATCCTTTTGTAAATCTATAGGTTGGTGCCTACTTTGAAAAATATATTATTTCAATAAAGTTGTGTCAACTTGGGGAAATTGATTCATATCAAAAAGTTGATTGTAATAAGTTTGAAAAAGATTAAGAAATAAAAGTTTGTGATTGATTTACTGATTCACCCCCCCTCTTAGTAAATATTTTGTGCTCTTCAATTTGTATCAGAGCTAGGTTCTTCTTGAAAGCCTAACTGCTTGAAGGAGATCCTTAAGAGCACTCATGGGAGACCATAACAACACAGTGAAAGCACCCATCTTTGATGGGACTAATTATGCATTTTGGAGTATTAAGATGGAACCATATTTGAATGCACTTGGGTTTGATGTGTGGAAAACTGTTGTTGATGGGTATACACCTCTAGCCACCCCTCTAACGGATCAAGCAGGGAAAAAGAGAAGTGAGAACAATGCAAAAGCTAAGCATGCTCTTCTTTGCAGCCTAACAGATTCTGAATTTACAAAGGTCATGAGGTGTAAGTCAGCAAAAGAAATTTGGAACAAACTTCAAAACATCTATGAAGGAGATGCAAAAGTAAAGAAGGAAAAGTTGCAAAATCATAGAAGGAAGTTAGAAACTCTTAAGATGGAGGATGATGAAGATATTTCTTCATATTTTCTTTGTGTTGATGAAACAGTGAATATCATGAGAGGACTTGGTGAAGTAATTGATGATGCCCTCATTGTTGAAAAAATTCTAAGATCTCTTTCTACAAAGTTTGAGGCCAAGGTTGCAGCATTAGAAAAATTAACAAACTTGGATTAGCTATCAAAGGATGAATTGCATGGGATTCTTGCTGCCTATGAGATGAGGATTGAAGGAAGATCACCAGAAAAGGAAGTCTCATTCAAAGCATCCAAAAAGGGAAAGAACAAGCATGAAGAAAAGGATAAAAAATCAAGTGATGAAGCAAAAGCTTACTTCATGGGTAAAATTAAGAAAGGAAAAGGAAAATACAAAGGAAAATTTCTGTTTAAATGCTTCAATTGTGGAAAAGTTGGACATTATGCCTCAAAATGTCCTCAAAATGAAAGCAGTTCTAGTGAAGAAGAAAAGGAATTCAGCAACAAGAAAAAGGGAAAGAAGAATTTCAACAATAACTCAAAGAAGAAGTTTCAAAAATATAAGAAGAGTTTCTATTCAAAGAAAGACATGCACCTCCAAAGAACAAAGTGAAGATTGGTCAAGCAATGGGGAAGATGAAATATTGTTTATGGCTGAATGCGAAGAACAAAATGTTGATCAAGAATATGAAGAAGAAGAGGAGATAGATCAAGATTGCAATGAAGGAGAGGAAGTAGATCTTGAAGAAGAATTGCACTATTCTTACAAGAAAAAATGAAGACTTGAAGAAGAAGGTTGCCAAGTACAAGTTGAAGATCAAAGAGATAACAAAAGACTTGGAGAATTCAAGCAAAACCATTGAAGATTTGAGAACTCTAATCATGGAAGCTGAAAGAAATGAAGAAGAAATGAAAAGAAAACTCAATACAAAGGAGATGAAATGTGACAAGCTGGAGCAAGAAATAGCAATGCTAAAGATAGAGTTGGAGCAAACAAAGGTACAACACACAAAGGTTGATGAAGAATCCAACAAGTTGATTGAGTTAATGTAGGCTCAAGATTTTCTTCAAAAAAAAATAGGGGGCTGTTTTGAAGGACAATCCAAGAAGGTTGTTGAATCTAAAGAAAAATATAAGACCTTCTCAAAGCAAGGTGAAGAAGATTGGATAAGTGTTGATCCTAAAAGAAGACTGAATACTAGGCACTTCTATGCATTTAATGGTTATTGTTTTCGATGTAACAAATTTGGGCACAAGGCCTTAAATTGTAAAAATAAAGTGAAAAATATTCCTAGCTACCTTAGGAGATATTATAATCCTTTCACACCATTAATGGACTATAATAGTCTATGCTACAATTGTAATAAACTTGGGCACAAAGCACAAGCTTGTAGGACAATTTCTAATGATTCTCCAAAGCAAAACAAGAAAGAAGATAAGTCCATTAAAAGGAAAGAAATTCCTATCAAAGTGTGGAGGAAAAAGGAGAAATCAATGTTCATTCAAACCGCCTTACATGCTGAAAGTAAGAAGGATATATGGTACATTGATAGTGGGTGCTCAAAGCACATGATAGGTGACAAGAGAAAATTCATCTCTCTTGAACCTACCGATGAAGGAACAGTAAGATTTGGTGATAATACAAAAAAACAAATAAAAGGAAAAGGAACACTTAGTCTAGATAATGGGAAAACAAAAATAGAATTTTTTTTGTATGTTAAAGGCCTAAAAGAAAATCTTCTAAGTGTTAGTCAACTTTGTAATCAAGGGCATAGCATCACATTTCTTTCTAATACATGTGATATCAAGAAAGATGGAAAGCTGATTGCTCAAGCTGAAAGGAAACATAATTTATATGTCTTAAAGGAGATAAGTTGTGAAAGTTGCAACTTAGTACAAGAGGATGAAAGTTGGTTATGGCACAAGAGGCTAGGCCATCTCAACTTTGATAATATTGTCAAAGTTAGCAAATCAAATGCTTGTGAGAGATATGCCAAGGATAACAAAACCTTCTAATATCATTTCTAGAGAGTGTCAACTTGGAAAGAAAACAAGATCAAGCTTCAAGCCTAAGGAGCACTCTTCATCAAAGCCATTAGAACTCATACATACAGATCTTTGTGGGCCAACCAAATCCAAGAGCATGAATGGAGAAAGATATTTTATGTTGTTGATTGATGACTTTTCAAGAATGACTTGGGTTGCATTTTTGTAAGAAAAATCTGAAGCTTTTGATAAATTCATGGCTTTCAAAGAGCTGGTTGAAAATGAAGAAAACATCAAGATAAAATGTCTTAGATCAGATTGAGGAGGAGAATTCACATCAAAGGAATTTGAAATTTTCTGCATAGAACATGGAATTAAAAGGCAATTTTCTGCAACAAGAACCCCTCAACAAAATGGGGTTGTAGAAAGAAAAAATAGGATAGTTCAAGAAATGGCAAGGGCAATGCTAAATGAATCTAAGATAGTAGATTCCTTTTGGAAGGAAGCAATTCATACAATAGTTTACATATTGAATTGTGCACTCATAAGAGTGAACAATGAGAAGACACCATATGAACTTTGGAAAGGTAGGCCAACAACTATCAAGTACTTCAAAATTTTTGGAAGCACTTGCTACATTAGAAGAGATGAAGAAGGTTTGAGAAAATTTGACACAAGAGCAGATGAGGGAATCTTTCTTGGCTACTCATCAAAAAGTAAGGCATATAAATGCTACAACAAAAGAACTCACAAAATTGTTGAAAGTGCTAATGTAAGAATTGATGAAGGAAAGCATTTCAAAGAAGTTGGACAAAGTGATCACCATGTTCAAACTATGAATGGTGAAGACAAAGAGGATGAGGACTCCCAATAGGAAGAAAAGGAGGAAGAGGCAAAGGAAGAATAATCTTCACAAAACACTCCCATGAAGACACCAAAGACACCTTCCAAGTTTGTTCAAAAGAACCATCCTGAAGATTTGATTCTTCAAGATAGATGTAGATCTACAAGGAAAATGGTGAATTAGAATGAAGATTGTCATGCAGCATTCCTATCTCAAGTTGAGCCCAAAAATTTTGAAGAAGCAAGCAAAGACAAATGTTGGATTGGTGCAATGAATGAAGAATTGGATCAAATAGAGAAAAATGAAACTTGGGAACTTGTCCCAAGACCAAAAGATAAGAATGTAATTGGCACAAAATGGGTTTTTAGAAACAAATTAAATGAAGATGGTCAAGTCACAAGGAAAAAAGCAAGGTTAGTGTGCAAGGGATATGCACAAGTTGAAGGAGTAGATTTTGAGGAAACATTCGCATTAGTTGCAAGGATTGAAGCAATTAGAATGTTTTTATCATATGCAAGTCACAAGAAGTTTAAGGTGTATCAAATGGACGTCAAATCTACTTTTCTTAATGGAGATCTAGAGGAGGAAGTTTATATTGAACAACCCAAAGGCTTCCTATTATCAAAAGACAAGGATTATGTGTGAAAGTTAAAGAAAGCTCTCTATGGGCTTAAACAAGCTCCTAGAGCTTGGTATTCTAGACTTGACAAGTATCTCAAAGAGCAAGGTTTCAAAAGAGGAGATGTAGATAGAAATCTATACATCAAAGAAGAAGATGGACATTTATTGATTGTGGTGGTGTATGTAGATGACATCATTTTTGGTGGAGACAAGGACAAAATGTGCAAATAATTTTCATCATGTACACAAAAAGAGTTTGAGATGTCAATGTTGGGAGAATTATCCTTCTTCCTTGGGCTGCAAATTTCACAATCAAGCAAAGGTATTTTCATATCCCAAGCCAAATATGTGAAAGAAATGTTAAAAAGGTTTAGGATGGAAGATTGCAATCTTGTTAGCACTCCTATGGTTATAGGTTGTAAGCTAAGAAAAGATGATGAATCCCAAGAAGTGAATCAGACAATTTATAGATCAATGATTGGAAGTTTGTTGTATTTAACTTCTACAAGACCAGACATAATGCAAGCTGTTGGAGTTGTGGCAAGATTTCAAGCAGCACCAAAAGAAACACATGTTCATGCAGTAAAGCGTATATTCAAGTATTTGAAAGGCACTATGGAATATGGTTTATGGTACCCTAGCAATAATATTTTCACTCTTGAAGCATTCACAGATGTTGATTGGGCTGGCAATGTGGATGATAGAAAAAGTACACGTGGAGGAGCTTTTTTTCTTGGAGGAAATTTAGTATCTTGGATGAGCAAAAAATAAGAATCAGTCTCTCTATCTATAGAAGAAGCTGAATATATAGCAGCAGTAGCATGTTGCACTCAACTTTTGTGGATGAGGAAAACTTTAAGAGATATCAAGGTGGAGTATGATCATCCTTGCACTATCTATTGTGACAACACTAGTGCAATCAACATCTCCAAGAATCCAGTGATGCACTCAAGAACCAAGCATATCCCCATTAAAAATCATTTTTTAAGAGAGCAAGTAGCGGAAGGACAAGTATGTTTGGAATATATAGCTACAAAAGAGAAAATTGCTGATATATTTACCAAACCACTACCAAGAGATGCATTTGAGTATCTAAGGGACAAATTGGGAGTTGTATCACATCCATCAAATTAATTGATGGAAGCATGTATTTAGGGGGAGCTACACACAAAATCTTGTAGCTTCATGGAACAAAAGGAAAATCATTGTTAGAAGACCCCTTTCCATTGATGTCAAAGGGGGAGAAATTGGAGATAGCGGGAGTCAAAAAGATGAAGTTCAAAATTGCCATTGAAGAGATTGCCATCAATGAAAAAGGGGGAGATTGTTAGAAATATTGTCATTGATGTCAAAAGTCAAATAAAAATTTATGAAAATATATAGATGGTCAAAATAATATCAATCTCCAGACTCAGACTTACATATTTGAAGGACAATTTTGGATAGATCAAATTGTGAAATCAATGTCAGCAAACAAAGAACACAGTATGATCTATAGATGATTGAATTACACTTCAAATTTTTTATCATACTCAAGGATATCAAATATTTGCTCAGAAGTGGAGTTTATGATTGAAAGTTCATCCAGCCATCTTAGATTAATCATTTTACACATCTAAATGATTACATTCTGGTATGGCCACATCACTGCAATGGTCATTTAAATCCCGTCATGGATAAATCCGTCTTAGTTAATACACATTAATGATTTAACTATGATAATACGTCTGGGTAAAAAGATATGATAATACATATTATTACAATAACAAAGTAATATGTATGAGTGTAAACAATTAATCTCAAAGGATTTTTTGAAAAGACGTGTTCTCAGCAGATGTGAATTACAATCATTGAAAGAATGAGTGCGTCTAACAACAGATTAACATAATCATTGTTAACACAATAGATTAACAATAACACAAAAGATATGCTTCTTTTGAGAGAAAGCTTAACCACGTCTTCTCATGTCTATATCAAAAATTGCGCTTCTTGATAAAATAAAGGATGCGTTTAATGAACAGGTGCATCTACGAAAAGAAACAGTTTGTTAGAGTTGTAGAGGTGCATTTTTCCAAGAGTTGCATTCTCTCACTAGAGGGATGTAAGTCTTGATTCAAGTATATATTTTCTATGCATTTCAAGGGTTGAAGTGTGGTTGTTTATGAAGATTAGCAGATCAGTCTAAGATTCCCATCTCCTTGTGTGGGTTTAGAGTGATATCATTTATCACATAGAGCAGATTGGAGAGTTGGGTTTGTGCAGATCAGATTGAAGGTAGTCTTACATCCATCAAGTCAAGGTTTGATACTTTGCACTAGGGGTAGGTGCTCCTTGTAGGTAGGTGCCTACTAAATTTATAAAGGTCTAGGTGTTCCTTGTAGGTTACACTCTACTAAATCATCCTTTTGTAAATCTATAGGTTGGTGCCTACTTTGAAAAAAATATTATTTCAGTAAAGTTGTGTCAACTTGGGGAAATTGATTCATATCAAAAAGTTGATTGTAATAAGTTTGAAAAAGATTAAGAAATAAAAGTTTGTGATTGATTTACTGATTCACCCCCCCATCTCAGTAAATCTTTTGTGCTCTTCATATCATAATCCTCATAATGCATCTCTCCCTCTACTTTGGACACCCGTGGCCTAATAGCTAAGATCATTAGAGAATTGCGCTCCCCATTGAAATAGGTTTCTAGCTTCGGGGTTGCTAGATTTTTTGTGGCCTTTTCCCATGACCTATGTTTTCTTTCTTGTTGAGATTTCTTAGTTAATTACATTTGGGTCTGAAGGTTCTATGGAGACTTTTAAGACTTTGTGTAACAATAGGGACACCAGTGGGTAGGCCATAGAGGGTAATAGAAAGGGTTCTTTCACCCCCGACTGAGTTTGAGGGGAAGCAAAAGGAAGTGCTATCGATGAAAAGGTTGGGATGGCATGTATGACTTCAGAAGGAAAATGGGTGCTTATTGGGGTACAAGGGCTAGTGGGTTAAAAAAGAGGCACATAGTTGGAAGTAGGTAAAGGTGATGAGACTTGTAGCATGGGAATTTCTATGTTTACTACTTGTTCCTTGCATAAAGTGATCAAGGTGTCAATCATGGTTGAGGTGAAAGATGCAAATTTAGCATGTGAGGTTTCTATATGAGTCTTGCTATTAAATACAACTAGGAGTATGCTAAGGATGAACAAATTAGAATCAAAATATAGGGGATTTTTCTTTGCAAGTGAGGGGACAATGGCTACCAATGATGTAGTAGAAGAAAGAATGGTGGGTATGAAAATTTCTTCGACTGTTGGGGCTGAAGATACCCACAGAGTGAAGTCCACTTCTTCTTCTCTCTTGTTTGAGGATCCAGGCCCATCCAAGTCTTGTATTCTCCTTTTCTTTGTGGGGGGCACACTGGCTGCTTCAAATTCTTTGGCAATTGACCCTGATGAACCTTGAGCCTTTTGAACTATGGAAGACCTCTTGGATGACTGTCAAGTTTTCTTACTGTTTAATAGAATGCTAATGGAAGATGAGATCTACAATTCCTTGTGTTGTGATGCATTTTCCTTTCACTTTCCTACTTTTGGTTCTTGAGGTGGTGGATTAGAAATTGGTGCATGCTCTTGTTTAGGCCCTCGATCAGTCCTTGAGTCAGAATCAAATTTGGTTTCCACATCATAAATCTTGTTGAATCACTCATTTATTGCTTTAATAGTTCTGAATAAGGGGCCTATCTACTTGATTTCCCCTCAGTACCTCTAGAAATCAGTCATTTTTCTTTTTGACCACCCCAAAATTTTCAACTGTGCCTTCAGGGACTTGTCCATGTAGAAAATTTGTTAGAATTATGCTATTCTTGGCTAAAAAGTGAGCCATGAGGATCACACAAATGGTATGAAAGCTAGGTCAATATAGACCTTTTCCCTCTCCTCGACTGGGTTTTTCCTTTCCTCTGAATATTGTCAGTTTTCATGCTTGAATTATAAATACACAATGGAGTGGTATTTCCATCTATTCCAAATGAGAACTAGGCCAAGGTAGGATACCTTGTTGGTTAACACATCTTGCTCCTCACTCCTTACAAGTGTTACCTAGCTTTTGGTGACAGTGAGGGGAATTGTGTGGATCACCTTCTTGTGCCTCTTGACACCATAACCATTGTCTACAATTATTTTCTGATGCCATGCCTCCAAGGTGAGTGTATTTTCTATAACAAAATTTGGAAATATGAAGGGCTCCTTGTTAAATCCATGGAATCTAATAGAATTAAAATTAACCGGGCCATAAAATAATCTATTAGGGGCTGGTAATTCTTCAACTAGTCTAAACCATAGGAGAAAATCTTCACTGAGACTGCTGAGATAAATCTAGAAGTATGAGTTGCAAGAAGTAGTCAAAAAATTCATAATAATACTATGTTCTTGAAAGCACATGGGTCTAGAATGAAACTAGCTTATATAACCCTGACACATCAAACATATTGAGTGGAAAATAACCACTAAAGAATTCACAATTTTTTATGTAAAATTAAATGCACCAGAAAATAGGAATACCTAAACTTGAAAGAATGATTATAATTGCTTAATTACTTAAGCATTCATTCTATGATTGCTTCAACAAAGTTGAACCACTTCTAGCTCTTTTCCTTCCTCAACATGAAAGCCATACCCATCTGGTACTCAAGAACCTTGTCATCCCTTTTATGGCCATATACGAAGGCTAGCATTGAGAAGACAACCTATAAGTCCAAATGGAAGTGTCTATGTGATAGAGGGAAGAGAATTTCCCCATTTTAAAGCTCTGACTTCATTTCATCTTTATAGAACTTCATCTTATCTCTCTTTGTTTCCCAGAAATCTTGCATGTTCCTATTCTAGAACCTCTTAGCTTCCATGTTTGAAGGGATACACAACATATCCCCGATAGTTGCCACATTGATGGCAATTTTTAATTTATCACTGCAGATAATCCTAGTGCTTTCATACTTCTCTACACATATGTCTACTAGCTCTCGACATTGATGTGTGTAGGGAAACATATATTGTTGTAAACGATAATGTCAGAGTCTCATTCTAATGCCTTGATAAGGCCTTCTAGCGATCATTCTCTACAATGCCCCTTCCTTGAGGCCTTTAGGGTTTGTGTGTAGCTTGGGGACGAAGATGTCATTTATGAAATCTTTGATTGCCTCATTTTTTATGTGGTCACCTAGCTGTACAGTTTTTGTATGTATAAAGCTCCTTTCTTGTGGTGTTGGAGCATTGGCATAAGATTTATCCCCAAATATAAATTGACATGGCCTAGCTTGGAGAATGAGATTCCAAGGTTTCGACTAGAAGATAATGCTTCAACGATTTTCGCGTCTTGGAAGAATTTTGCAGATCAAACTCTCAGAGAAAATCCTTTACTCAAGGGTTCGACACTTAGATTTTCTTTTATTTTGGCTCATTTAACTCTCAAACACACATGCAGTAAATGCATTTTCATTATCGATAGCTTGTTAAGCACTGCAAGCAAGGCAATACATGTGGAGTGGGGGCCCATACTTCTTGGAAATACCAACTTTGGTATAGGAATGAAATTAGTACATTTATTATGCCAACCATGGAGAGATATAACTTTGAGAAGTGGAAAGTGTGCTTTAGAAAATACATTTGCATTAATCAAGCAAGATCTAGCTTCAAAAAATGTCTTTTTCAAACAAGTGAGCTGGCTGGCATTGGTGAAGATGAAAAACACATGGTGGTAGGTCATATATGTGAGCATTAATTTCTAGTGCCTAAATTAATTTCTCAAAGCTTTTCCAAATATCCCTCATAAGAATTACCTTTTAATTCTTATCGCTGACTCACATTTCCATCATCATTTGATGGGAAATAAGTTTTTTGTTTACAAGCTTTCTCAGCTCACATTTTTCTATAAATAACATGTCCATCTTGTGAGAATAGTCATTAAGTTTGCACTGAGTTTGCAAGTATCTTCCATTGTTCTTTTTCCTTTTGAGTCTTGTAAATTTTTTGCTGCATGATGTGGCTAGGCACTCCGATTTAGCTTTGGATCCAAAAATTGCAAAGGTCCTTTGTTGGGAAGATCAACAATGACAGGATGAAACACTTGCTATAGACGAAGAACCACGTTATCATCATGGCATTTAAATGGGTCTTTTGGAGGGATTATGTGAAGAATTCAAAAAAACCATGTTGCAACACCAATATTATCTCTCAGTTTGTGGCCTCACTACTAGATTTGAACATTACCAATCCATGGATAATTGATCTCTATTGGGATATGTTCCATTTGGCATATTTGGATGGGCTAGAGAAATTGTTCAAGTGGTTGTCCTTGACATTGGTATTCCATCTTAAATGGACTTGCGTAGGTATGTACATAATGCATAGGTGGTACCTTAGTTTCCATTCCTTATTGATTTTTAGACCATGGATCTTGAGCCCCACTGCCAACGATCCTGACCTATAGCTAGCTTCCTCCTAAAGATGAACAATGTGGAGTCCATTCATGACATTGAATGGATTGCCGCCTTTGAGAGCTTGGTATATAACCCTTGCATGGAGGACTAAAGCCTATGCAATTTCTATGCACCTATGTGATGAAATCCATGTTGTCATTTGTTGGTGATCTCTAAAAAAACTGCTGTTTTGACCGTTAGTACTCTAGAGGCTAAATTTCCCTACCTTTCTGTATTATGTCTCATTTTGGCTTTGTAATGATGAATCTATTTTTGGTTTTTTAAAGGAGAATATTTTCAAACTTCTCTTTGAGCTCTAAGCTCACAACTCCATACTATATGTAAATGATATCTCATGAATATAATATAGTATTTCCTATTTCTGCTCATGGCTTTATCCAAAAAAAATATTATTTACAAAAAATTACATATGGTACATAAGATAAATTTTTAATGAACTATGATTATTTAATTGAATAGTTTTAGATGAATACCATTTATCGATATATCAAAAATGTTGTCGTTCATTTCTTCTAGCTCATACACATTGGTTTATTTACATTTGTGAATGTGGAAGGGACCCTTCCATTGAGAATGAAATTTTCTGTGCTACCCTATTTCGTAGCTTGCTCATCAAATTTTAGCACAAGTCTCCCCTCCCTGAAACCTCAGTCAGAGGCCTTCTTGTTGAACCATCAGTTAACTACTTGTTGGCATTTAATCATGGCCTTGAATGCCCTTCTTTTTCCTCGAGGCTTAATAGCTTAGCTAGTCTCACTTCCATCTCGTTGTCTCCCTCAACTTCTGGGGACTTTAGTAGTTGCAACGCCGAGATCTCCATCGAAATGGGTAGGAATAATTCCTTTCTATACACCAACTCATAGAGGGAGGTTTTCAAAATTTTTTTGGGCATAATGTTGTCTGCCCATAAGGTTGCTTGTAGATGCTTGTGCCATTCTCTTTGGCACTCCAATCTGATATGCTTTATCAACTTGATTAGGTTCTTGTTGGTGGATTCCGCTAGCCCATTCCCTTATAGGTAATTGTTAGATGAAGTCTTGAGATAGAATCTATGTTTGAGGGAGAAATCCAATATCCTCGAGTCTACAAAGGTTTGTACATTATCCAAGATGATGGTGTTTGGAAAACTAAATCTTGCCACTAGTTCCTCAAGAAAATTTATAATCTCTTCTTCTATAAAATTCTTTAGAGGAATTAACTTCATCCATATTATGAAATAATCAGTGGCTGTGAGTATCCATTTGTGCCCTATGCTAGATATGGGATTGCTCATTTGAATAAAATTTGACCCCAACTATGTGAAGGGTTCTTCGGTCACAATTGAGATCAACAACATGGCAAAGTTCTTCCAGTTGTCGACAAAATATTGGTACTGAGTGAATTTTTTCACTAGATGGTGGGCTTCAAAGAACATCATAGGCTAGTAGTAGCCTTCCCACATGATTTTTATGGCAGTGGTATTGGAAAAGAAGTGTCTGCCCTCCAGGTTGCTATGGAATTTGTTCACTGTGACTTTTCCATAGAGTGAAAGAGGACTCCCTCATAATTTATTTTAAATAAATTTCCTTTGACCAGTATGTATCCAACACCTTGAAACCTGTAATATCTTTTCTTGTGTAGAAAAATGTCAAGTGGGTATCAACCAGTCTACATGAATCTCGTTTGATCAGCCACCCATGACTCATCAAATTTGATTTGATTTGCTAAGAATCAATTGGTCTCTTCTCCTACCTAGGGGTCAAGTTCTTGCATGATATATTCACATAAGCCTCTTCCTCAGACCAACTTTGTTGACCAAATTTCCACATCATACTCCAAGATCTTAGTGATCCAGTTGGCTCTTTTCTCAGTTATCTCACCTTTTGTGATGTATTCCCTAATGTTGGGATGAGCAATGAGGACTATAATTGTACTAGCTAAAACTAAATGTCAATTTTTTTTGAGGCCTTTTACCATAAAAATTTCCTACTTTTCAATGAAATTATATCTAGTTCTGTATCCCTTTAGATTCTTGGAGTGGAAAGCAATGGGATGCTCTTTGCCTCCCTTCTCATCCTTTTGAATGTGCACATAGGCTATGTTGTGTTGGCCTCTATAAAAATACAAAAGGAAGCCTTTGGAAAATTTTGGGTTAGATAACACTGGAGTCATAGAGATGGCTACCTTAATCTGCTTGAAGGAAATTTCTCCCTCTTATGTCGTTTTGAATGCTAAGCCTTTCTTCAACATCAATGTGATAGTTATCATGATGCATATGAAATATGAAATAAATCATCTGAAAAATTAATCTTCCCTAGGAAAGACATTAACCCCTTCTAATTAACAAGAAATAGTAGTTTCACTGTATCCTTCAACCTTTTGGAGTCTATGGATTTTCCTTCTTTTAACACCACAAAGAAAAGAAACTTGCCTTGCGGTACTTTGAATACAAATTTTTTGGATTTAAAGAAATATCAAGTTGTTGGGACTTTTGGAAAACCATTTCCAAATAACCAAAATGATCATCTTTTGATTTTGAAAATATAGTCATCTCATCTAGATAGATTAGGATGATCTTATTGATCTTACCCTTAAAAGTGATATCCATTGCACGTTGAAAGGTGGCACCCACATTGGAGAGGTTGAAGGGAATTTTTGCATATGCGAATGTCCCCCACTTAGTGATGAATGCCATTTTGTGTTGATCCTCCTCCTTTACGTAGACTTGGTTATAGCCCAAAAATCCATTGAGCAACAAGAAGATTTTTGATCCAACAATGATCTGTAAGATCTTCTCCATTAATGGCAAAGGATAGTGGTCTTTTAATGAGGCTTTATTCAAGTCCTGAAAGTCCATGCAAAGCTGTATGTCACTATTCCTTTTTTGGATCGAGACAAGATTGGACACCCAAGTGGAATGCCTAATCGAGTATATGATATTTGACTCGATCAACTTTGCAAGATCTTGTGCCATTAATGCTTCCAACTTTGGATTAATTGGTCTTTTCTTTTGTTAGATGGGTTGGAGCCCTCATCCAAGTCAATAGTATGCTAGATTATTCTAGGGTCATATCCCTTGAGATCGTCATATGTCTAGGTCACAACTCAGTTGTATTTAGCTCACAAGTCTCTCAACCTCTCCTTGTCTACCTATGGCACATTCCTCTCAACTTTTAGCTTCTTGGACCACCTTTGACATTGAGGTCTTCATAGTCCTCTTCATGGATGTGAATCTTCACCCACTATTTCTTGCGTCTTTGTAGTCGAAGAGATTCTTGAGAGAGATTAAGCCTCATGGGAGCTTATTGTCTTTTAGTTGGATCACTTATTCTTCAACAACCTCTCTAAATCTAGGATGTGGCTACTCAGAAAACTCCCCCAACTGTCGCAAGAAGGTAGCAATTTGAGCATCATCCTCAAAGACCTGCTAGTTATGGTCATTATTGGGGATTGACAGTTAGACAATGGTACACGCTGCATATTGGTTCTTGGCTAATCCCGTAGTTGGATCAAATTGTGAGTTGATAAAAGTAATATAGTCTATGGAAGAGTTTTGAGATTGTGAGATAACCTATATGTTAAAAGCTTCAAACCCTTCAATTAGGTCCCATAGCCTATGCCAGTAGGATCGCATCCTTACATTTTTTGTGGCCACCTATCCTCATATTTGTCTTACAACAAGCTCAAAATCTTTAAATACCTAGATTCTTTTTAAACCCATTCACTCTGCCAGAGTAAGACTATGAACCAACCCCTCATTTTTTGTGTCATTGTTTGAATATGGGAATTGGAAGTGGAAAGCTCTAAGGGTCTCCAACCTAGTTGGAGATACAAGTCAGATGTCAGATCTGGAACCAGTCTTACACTTGGTGCCATCAAAATGCAGTGTCTATAAATTGTTTTTTCTTGGTTTGTTTGGTTTCTATTGCTCTTTCACCAATTTTGGGAGGGCTTGGTCCTCGTCAAAGATCACATAAATTCCTATCCCGGTAGCATGGAAATTCCTGAAAGGGTCCAAAACAATGAATAGATTAAGCAAGACTTCCTCTTTAAGGGTCTAATCACTTGTGGCCTCTTCTTCCAACATTTCCATGCAATACATTTCCTTTTTGGAAAAGGAGGTATACGTTGCTTCAAAACTCAACACCACATCTTCTATGATGTGTTTGGGTTGTAAAGGCTCAGACATTATTTTCATATTTTCTCTATGCTTTGCTCATAATATTAAGTGAGACCCATCAAGTGCAAGGTATCTTCCAAGCTTTTCTGTGAAATCCCTTGATAGTCACATTTTGAAGATGGGGGAATATTGATTATGACCACTTCTTGCATGATGGTTTGGCTCAGACATGAAAGAAATTTTAAAGAGAGTTTCTTAATGCAACCAACAGTTGAGACCTTCCTCTCATCCAAATACATGATTTTATTTTTATGGGGCTCATATTCGAACTTTAGAGCATCAACCACTTTTTTGGGCATGATTGAGGTGCTAGACCGTGAATTGATCATATTATTGTGCAAAAGCTTATCTCCAATGATAAGTGTTAGGAAGGGAGTGGGCTTTGACTTACCTCTACATTTTATTTGTCTGTTGTATTTACATATGTTGTAGCTCCTAAGGTTTGGTGGTCTGATCCAAGACTTTTCCCTTTATCTTGATTATATGATGGGGCTATATCTGTTTGTCAATTCTTCTCTTCATTTTTGAATTCCTCTTACAACAAGGTCCTCTACTTTGGTATTGATAGGACATCGCACAGAGACACGTTGGCAGGCTCCTTCTTTAGTTGCTCTACCACATTGGGCAATTCGATCTGTGGGACCTTTTGTTTAAATAGGGGTGCTTCCCTTGCCTTAGAGAAAGGTTTATTTGTTGTTAGAAGGCTTGGGAATTGAATGATGTCCTTTGAAAAAAAAGGTTGAGATTGTGGTTGTTGATTTGGTTGTATATGTGAAGCTTGCTATACCTATGGCTATGGTCATTATGGCTGTGGCCGCTGGGATGCCTATTGCACATATTCCCTAGTAAGTCTTATTTTTGATCTAATATTATAGTCTAACTATACTTGTAGGGTGATAGTTTTTAGAACATCATTTTCCAATACTGAATCTTCCTCCTACATCTAAGAGAAAAGCACTTGGTTAGGGGAGATGTCCAATTCCTATTTGAAAAACATACCTTGTGTTTGTGTATTGAACCGAGAATTCTCCATTCTAAGAGATTGATAGTCTTTGGCATTCAAAAATATGCCCTGGATTCTCTATTTTTCTACCCTCTTCTGAAGATTTCCTCTTGGATAGTTTTGGGGCATGTGATTATCATTGAATGAGAAGCACAATGTGTTATTATCTTCTTCCAGATTGTTCTGACCTAGGACCAAATCCTTGTTCAGTCTATTCTTGATGGTGTGGAGTGGTGTGGTGACTGCGACTATCTCGCTCATATATTCCTGTTACTAATTTCATCCTCTCAGAGATCCTTGGTATGTGTTAAGTTGGTAAGGTGGCCTCCCTCCTAAATAACTTTGTATGAGGGTCTTCAAGAGTGTATCCTACAAACATTGATTAATAACTAGCTCATTTGTGAATATTATTATGAGATTCTTCATGTCTTTGACATCTATTGTCAATGAAGAGGATCTTGACATGTTTGGTTATCCATTTGGGTACATGTACATTGATGGTGTTGGTGCACCTGATGTGCTTGGGAGTGACGTAGAGGTGTTGGGAGTTACCTTCTCCTAGTTCCACTAGAGATCTCTATGAACATTGGCATTGGTGGCCATGGTGGAAGCTTCCCTAAGTCTATTAGACTATTCTTTGCTTGTATAGCTAGATCGTATAAAACAAGTAAGGAATCACCTCCTAGTGATTGTACCATGATAGCGATATTCGAATTGAAATCCTTTAAATAGAACATGAATGCCACAACCATTAGGGGCCTAACTATCACATGAACCCTCTGCCAAGTCTTATAGAATTTGGTGTTGAGGTCAATCATGGCCTCTTGTGGGGATGTCTTGATTGTGATAAATTTATGTAATAAAGACAAGTGGTATCCTTTCTCTTAGAAGTCGTAAATTTTTTTATATCCAAGTTCATCCCAAGAGCGGATGGAATTGGAGGACATGGATCTATACTAGTCCTAAGCCATCCCTTTGAAATATGAAACTAATAATTTGAGGGCCACATTTTTCTCCATGATGTTATGGACCCTGTAAACCTCTGCTATGTCTTGGAGATGCTCAAAAGAAGTTTCAAAATCCTCCCTAGTGAACTTCAAAATTTCTTTGAGGGCATTAGTAAGTATGGCGGGCCACACATTTGGAGGTGTAGGGGGAACTAGTAGGCTACCACTATCCTAGGTTACAAAATTTCTAGGAGCAGGATGACCTTATAGAGCCATTAGAAATAGACTCATGTGGACCTAGTGGACAAGTATTTTGATTTGAAAGGTTTAGCCACCTAGAGGGTAGATAAGGCTCTAGACTCTAGGCTAACACATCTTACTCTATTGCTTTTGATAGGTGATATGGAGCTTGTGACTCATGTTCTCCTAGGGGCTGAAGAGATCAACTGAGAATACTAGAAATTTCCTCTAGAGGATGCTCTAGTTTGGACTCTAAGCATGAGATTACTGGCTTCTCTTGTTAGTCTGATTTAGAAACTACCTCTTCAAGGTTGACTATAAGGCACTATGAAAAAATTGGGTCCCACCAAGCATTATACAAAAAGAACTATTGATCATGAAATCTTGCACTTCTCTCAAACAACCTTATGGGAAATTCAGTGAGTGGAGGACCTGTTTGCACCTCATTGAATAAACTCAGGGATTTTATAGAAGCTGACTCTTTCCTTGTGTTTTGGAAGAACAAGGGAAAGAGAAATGCAAAGAAAATGAAAGGTGGTGATGTGCCAAAGGTTTTAAAACATTTCAAATATCATTAGCTTCTTACTTTTGATGAAATGGACACAAAATGCTACAAACCCTTCATTGTTGAAAATAGAATGAACAACTAAGGACTGAAGGAGAAAAAATTAGTCATTGAGATCTCCCTACAGGAAGCATCCATTAAGGTTCGACATAAATAAGAAGCCTCATACTAAAATAAATATTTCAAATCTTTGCAGAACCCTTTTTCTCTTACAAAAAAATATGAAAGTTAGCAAAACATTTATAGAAAATTAAAGAGTACAAGAAACATGATTCAATTTATGAAAGATAGCACTAAGCGAACATAAAATCTAAAAGTAATCACTAAGACTGTACTTGTATGAATTGACATAGAACATTCAACACGTACAAAAATAGAGAAGGAAAACAAGTGACAAAGGCCATAGATTCACAATCTTAAATATTTCTTCCTAATATTACTTGTTCTTGTAATAAAAACATAAATTCAAATGTCGAATACCAATCTAAGTAATAGTTTTGATAATTTTAACATTCCATAGAGTGAAAAAAAAAGCTCTATAAAAATCTTTCCTATTCCCCCCTATTCTAATCTTCTAATAGATAAAAAAAATCCTTTGTTTAGATGATGATGGTGATGATCATAAGCCATCAAAACCTCCTTTTATAGAGCCAGAGAGATGAGCCAATATTGAAGCAGGTAGAAATGAGCTCCTAATAGGTTTCCTCATCTGATAATTCATAATCCAATCAAAGATCTGATCCAATCACAAAAATCTTTGTGAATAAAAATTGAGTTGCTTCATTAATGGATCTAGATATTATAAAAGCTTTGCAAATATTTTTTGTCAAAACAGGATCTAGAGTCATTATAGCCTGGGAAAAAGCTGATCCAATCTATTGCAAGAAATAATGGTTTCACCCCAAAAGACCAATCCCGAAGACATAAGACCTATTGCGCTGCTCGACAAACTCTTCCAAATGAATGATACACTCGCAGATAAAAGAAGCCACTCGACAAAACTAGGTGACGTGGCATGTTGGTGGGTGATTTTTGAGTTCGTGAGAGGGTAGCTTGGGAAAAATCTCCACCATGTAGTTACATGTCCCATTTTGAGCCTGAAAGGAAAGTGATATAGGAAAAAGTTGTGCAACCACTACATGGTGCATTGCGCGTTGTTTTGTGGGAGTAACTTTATTCTTTAGGGTGTGGTGTCATGAAAGCACAAAAAATAAGTAGGATCCAAAAAGGAATATTATAGGGACTGAAATCAAAAGAAAAAACACTTAGAGAAAAATTGCTCCATAGTTGGCATGAAGGATGAAAAAAAGAATTTATGAATAGAGACTAATACCATACATAGGAACTAGGAAAAAACCACTCAGTGCATCTAGGTCATAACTGATTGTAGTAAGGTGAGTGTAAAGAACACCACCCTCACCATTAAGACCTTTCAACAAGTGATTAGGAAGGTCTAGGGCAAACGGGTGGATGATGAAGGGTGTGATGATGGTCACACACAAATGAAAGGTAAGGCGGTGGACAACTGAGCTCTAGATGCCACATTGGATACCCACACTGTGCAGAAAGGCCCTCTATCTTTTGAGGAGAAACTCCACTTCCTGGCTTAGGAGTGGAATATAATCAATTGTCTCAAGTTTATTGGATACTTGTAGTTGTTTTGTGGTCCCATGCTAGTCTATTTTGTGCTATCTTTGTTTCTTTTTGCTGGTCAGACTATTTAAGTTTTACTTTATGCTTTAGTTTGCTAGGATTTTCACTTCTCATGAGACCTTGTTTTCCTTTATCATTGTTTTGTTATGGGTACTAGCCCTTCCAATATTAATCTAATAAAAAAAACATCCACAAAAAAATAAGTTATTCTCCTTCAAAAAACCTTCTTACACTATGAACTTGACTCTCAAATCTACACCCTTCAATCACCAACTTTCCTATTCTTCAACCATGGATTCCAAAATCCATCTGCTACTGCAACATACTTCCCAAACCAACAATGACAATATCTGCAATCATCCTTGAGGAAAAGCTACACCCCACTCCAACAACTCCAAATTATGGAAAACTAAGATTCCAGGTAACATTGTCAAAAATCCCTCCATGCAACCACTATCACTTAACAACTTTGAAACTCCCCCCTTTCCATTCCCAACCTAGAAATCAACTAAATTTCATAAAATTGAAATGTGTAACTTTCCAATGCATATTTTCACTTCTTCTTGGATGATAGGTCTCCACTAGCCATCACATTAATTCACTACCTTCACAATTTGGAGTTTGTTTTCAAAAATTGCTCAGTATGCATATCATAGGTGTCCCCACATGTCTGAAACTAATATTACAAATTGAGTAATTTGTAACA
This sequence comes from Sequoia sempervirens, assembly GCA_007258455.2. NCBI lineage: Eukaryota > Viridiplantae > Streptophyta > Pinopsida > Cupressales > Cupressaceae > Sequoia > Sequoia sempervirens. The sequence continues at coordinate 23,558,685 of VDFB02271358.1, read as the reverse complement.
CTTCATAACTACTAACAAAATCCCATGCCCAAATTGATTTTTTCCAACTAAACATCAAAATTTGTATTTCCAACATGTTTTCCAATTCAACATTTGCAACCAAAATTTTCCCAATTATTAAATTCTTACTTTTGGACAAATAAAATCAAAATATTACATAAAACATTATTCCAAATGAATTCACATAAAAATTTAAATCTTTTTTGTGATGCAAGATTTCTCTTACACCCTGGATGCTCCTACATCATTATTAAAGTTGATTGATATCGGTAAACACTCTTTTTAAATTTATATTCAATAGCTTTTTTGGTTGTTAATTGCTATAGTTCTAGTTGTCACTATACTACTATCATCTTATTTGTTAGGTCTTCAAGAAAAATTATTTAACCTTTTTAATTTTGAGGAATGAATGTGAAGCAAATTGGTGATGACTTATTTATAGTCACCATTGCGTAGCTTAAGTTATAGTAGATTTTGATAAAGAGAAAAGTGTTTAAATGGATAAAAATTAATAAAACATGAGCCCTTGGTAGATATAGAACACTAAGTTACTCAAGAAGGGAAAATTTAGGAACATGTTGTTATCACATATCAACCTTATTATTCATTCAAGGGAAGACAACATAAAAAGAGAAACAGATCACAAGTATTTACCCTAGCCCTCAGCCATTGATTTCTTGTGGTTGCTTAGTGTAATTGCTACTACAAAAATATTAGAAAAAAATCATTTTGTAGCTCAAAGTTACATGGACTAAGTTGTAAGGTTCAAGTATACATAACTACAAATTTCATAATCATTTTGTCTAATTTTAATTTGGTTGTTATCAATGTAAGAGAGGTTTAGTAAATAATTTAATTTTAATTTAACTACTCTTTTATATATCTTAATGATTATTTATTGATCTCTACATTAAATTAGCTTACACAAAATTTAGGTTTAGAGATATTGACCAAGTAGATTATATGATCACGTGTCTCATCAATCATTATATAAGAAGATTCTAATGGTGTGTATCAATATTTCATATCTTACAATGCTGAACATCAGTATTAATGAGCTCAATGATAAAATAATCAACACTCTAGTTAAATTTAATAATCAACACTTTGGTTTTTTGTGGCTGTCTACTTTTGCTGGCTTTTTTCTTTCTGACAGCATTTTTTTCTTTCGGACCTCTGTTTTGGTCTTAACTTGTAATGTAACTTTATGGTTTCGGGTCCTTGTAAAACCTATTTATCCCTCTTTTATCAAAAACATTGCAAATAATTATTTGTTTTTATTACATAATATTTCTTTTATTATTGATTTATTTGATATTTTAGAATAGTCATCATTTAAATACACACTTTATAATATAACGAATAGTCAATTAAAAATATTCTGAAATCTAGAACTAAAACTCATTTTTATTTTTAAATACTTATATTTAAATATAAACATCAAAATATGTCTAAATAAATCATCTATAAGGTTTATTTTAGTTCCTTTTACAGTATTAAATATATTATAAACATATTGTAGGTCCTCATAGAAAAGTGTAAAAAGATAAATTTAATATGTAAGACAAGGGATCACTTACGTCGAGAGGAACCACTTGTCACGGGCAAGCCATCTGAATACAATGTGAAGAAACAAAAGCCATTATTTATGATCATAAAATCAGAATTAAGCGTTCTAGATATTTATAGTTTCATCAAGCAAATTATCTCCAAAAGTTATCGATCATTTTTCTCCTTACAGAGAAGTATAATATTTATAAGAAGAATGATTTCATTCAACTCTGGGTTACCTTCTTGTTCTTCGGGTTTGGATATGTATTCGCCCTGTTGCTCTGCAAGTCGGGAGGAATAGATAAGTAAATAGTTACATTTGAATTTATTAAAATATTCATTGTCAGCAATTCATTATCGGAAAATTTATCATCAACAATTCATCTGGAAAAATTCATCATCATGATAAATTCACCTTAAGATAAATTCACCACCAGCAATTCACGCCAAAGAAAATTAATCACAAACTTTTAGTGCGATGAATTTCCATGGTAGTAAATTGCTGGTGGTGAATTTTCCTTGAAATGAATTTATCATGAGAATGAATTTTCTCACAGTGAATTGTTGACGGTGAATCTTCATCTTCTGACAGTGAATTTTTCTAAGATGAAAAAAAAGTAGAATTAGATGAGAAAAAAGTAGAATTAAAATAAAGTGGAATGGGGAAGAGTAATTTTGTACTCATTTTTTTGCGGAGTGCGCCGCTAACTGCTTCATGGCGTTCTGCATACTGAGCAACTACGACCTGATATATCAATGATTGCTGCATACTCTCTAAATCCTTCTTACACGCAGAGATTTCGCTTTGGTTCTTGGAAGAGAATATGCACCTGTACTATGTAGCACCCCATTTAGTAGAGCATTACCCATCAAGAAAACTGCAATGCGAATGGAATGTACAGAATTTTGTAATTCTTACTTGCAAAATCCTTGCGATTCGATGATAGAGAAACAGCATGCTGCACTTTTGGATATGATAGTCTTGGCTCGGTTGATAGTGGCTTCCATTTCTTCAGGTGGGTGTGGCAATGCGGTTAACCTTCTAAGAGACCTTGCCACAGTATTAACCAGTGCCAATAATTCAATACACTCCTTATCAACATGTTTTGCTCTCTCAATGTTGTTTATGACTGCTGCTACAACTAACAATCCTGACGCCGCCCAATGAACCTTCCCCATTGCTGCAAATATATCTCCAGCCGTAGTGATCACATCCTCGAGCTTGGTCGATTTTAACTAGACAGATAAATTCATTACGGACATTTAAAATCACAAATTAACTAACTACTTAAAGTAGTTAATTCATAAAATCATAAATTAAAAAGCTAATTTAAATAACGAATTGTAGGACTTGTATCTTTGAGTGGTTGCAATGATAAGGCACTTTAGGGACGTTGGTTACGTCCATTTTAAAAGTTCTTTCTCTTCTGGCATTTTTTCATCCTCTTTAACCTTTATTTATATATTAGTAAGAAAATAAGATTTTTTGTCTTTTTATTCTTTTTATTCTTTTTATTCTTTTTGTATTATACAATATATAAACTTTATTAGTAAGAAAAAAATACTTTTTGTGTTTTTTTTTCTTGTTATGTTTGAGCTAAACGACGACTTTTTCGATCACAAAATCTATCAAAATATTACTTTTTAAAATACTTTCCCTAATGACATAACTCCAAACTCTTAGAAATTTTAAATAGACTGCTCTTTACCTTCTAAATTTTCAGAAATAGAGATTCTCATGAAGGGAGCAGTTAGAATATCATGGAAAAAAATAAAAAAATAAATTTCAGGCAGGGATTTTGGTTGGATTGACTAAAGCATCTTATCTTAATGACATAATTCCAAACCCTTGAAATTTTAAATAGACTGCTTTTTACCTTCTAAATTTTCAGAAATAGAAACTCTGGTGAAGGGAGCAGTTATAACAGCATGGAAAGAAATAAAAAAAACTAATTTCAGACAGAGGTCTTGGTTCGATTGACTAAAGCATCTTGTTACAGTCAAGAGGTCACAAAGTCCATTCTCCCCTGTCCCCATGACAGAAGAAAACATACCCCAATTTATTGGGATACCCAATTCCTCCAGTTTATAGGAGGGCATGCTCCAGTGTATTTTGGGCAGAGTTCTGTTGAGCTTTATATTTTTCTTATAAGCAATAATTACTATTATCTATACTAATTGCGTCATGCTAACAGAAATTGTGACTATTGGTTGTCCATCATTTATAGAAGATAGGTTAAATATACACTAACCATAATGTCATATGCAGCGAATGAATATGTACCTTTTCATAAGCAGTGGAGGCGGCACGGGAAATGGAGTCGATCCCTTTGGAGGAAATGTAGATCCCGGTTGCAATAGATCCCAAGCTTTCTGACCAATGACTCTGCAAAAGCATGTATATTCATTATCTTCAAAAAAGATCTAAGTAACCAACGAACGAAACACACACAAATTCGGAAAATGTATTCAACCTGGCTTCCCGCGTGGTATAAGAAACTATCGATTTGATGGGAAAGTTTTTCAAGGAGTTGCTGGTCATCTATTGCAGTGCTATCCGGCGGATGGTCATCATCAGATTCCACAGGATGCCTTGAAATATTTATCTTTGGTTTGGCAGCACTGGGAGACGCAGTGTCTCTTGAAGACGGAAGGCATCCCAAGATTGAACTTGGCCATGCCAATGTTTTGTTTTCTTTTTTACTGGCCATTCTGCTCGATGGGGCAAAAGGACTATTCCTCTGAATATATAGATTTAGTAAGGTGCTCCCCGTTCCGTTAAGTACAATGTTTATTATTATTCCGCGCCATTTTACTGATATGATGGCCAACTGGCGACGACTACTTTATGCAACGACATGTTGGTCTCACAGCGACTACTTTTTGTCTGATATCACACTCTGTATCATGTGACATCTCCCTCTTTGCACTTTAGTTAAAGTAATTTCTTTAAGCAGAAACTTGTCGGTGGATAAGGGCGATCGGTAGTATAAAGAAAAGGGATTTCTCCGAAAATCGCATTGGTATATATAAATGTATGTTTCTCCTAATCTTATGCTTTTGCAATGGTATTTAGGGGAGAGGGGTCAGTAGTCGTGTCGGCTAGCTTTGTCAGCATGTAGCGATTGACTGAAATATGTAGAACCTTCTTTTTTTTTTAAATGTAGTGTGACCTCTTATTTATCTATAACTAAGGTTTGGAGGTGTGACTCATCATGCAACTTGCCACATCAGCACATCTATTGAAAAGTGTCTAAAATTTGACTTTTTAAAGGTTCGACCAAATCTTAATCATGGAACCCCCAATAGTTGAACAAAAAAATATCATCTGTTGCTTGTAGAATATCATATTTTTATTTAAAATAAAAATAATATAAACCTAAATGGACCAAATACCTATGGATAACCATAAATCTTTGATATCTCTAGCTTTTATATTCAACACATATGGACCAATAGTTGAAGACTAAAACTTTATGAAAATCCTTCACATTTAATGGGAAAATACATGTTATTTATTGTGCTCACCTTTTATATTTGCACAATATTTTTTCACTATATAACAATACTTGTTTAAATGAGTGTCTTATTTTATTAAATGAGCATTTTATTTTTTAAATGATAAACTTATGGTGGATAGTTATGATATTTTATTTGAGACAAAAAAATAATTATTTCACTTCTTCATGAATGTATTTATGTTCTTTTTATATAACATTAAGAGGTTCTCATGTGTTCAAGTATGGGTCCACTTTTGATCAACATTCGGTTATTTTTTTATTTAGATTTGGACTATTTGTTTGCAATATATAGTCTAAATATGCAGGAAGACTGGGTATTATAATCACAATTGACTGCATGACTATTGGACCCCATACAACTACTGGCCCCTCTCCCCTAGAGCTTATGCACACAAGTTATTGACTTAAAAAGTAATCCTCTTCTCGAATAGATTGTGAAAGTTTAGATATAAGGTACATGTTAAAACTGAAGAGGAAATTAGGGTTTATTTGATTTGAATGTTCAATAGAGAGTTTCTCATTATAATGGTTTTAATTACAATATGGTTAAATTTAGATTGGTTTATAATTAAAATTTTATTGAAAGAAAGATTATAGGACTAATATGTTTTAAATGTTTTGATTACTTTATTATGTTGTGATTTTCCTCTTATGTAGAATTGATTATTTGATATTATAGAAAAGATACACATACATGATATTTGATTAAAAAAGTATAAGTGGTGCTAAAAACCATAATGTCATTTGTTTTTCAACGATTGAAGTTCAAAAATTTTTTGTATTTGGTTATGTCATGAGACTAAGTTACCAATAAAAATAAAAGTAAAAGTAAAGATAAATGTTAATGCTAATGTAGATAGAGAAATCACCATGAACCTACAAAATACTAGACAAAAATGTGTAAATTTCATTATCTTCAAAAATTCTCAATGTGAAATTCTCATAACTTCAATTATCTATGATGATTCATTTAAATACATGTCCACGAGAAATAACACATTAGCTTTTAGGAAAAACAACCACTTAAGAACATAAACATATGTGTAATTTAGAAAATTATCAAAGGAACTCTTCAAGATAATCAACATGTTTTTAAAGAGGTGTAAAATATTACAAAAATATGTTAACAATGTTGGAATTGACTGATTCAATCCACAACTCCCATGAAATACCTGCAAGCAATTAACTATCACGATAGAGAAGATCAAAGTGAGATTGTGCTCAATAACTTGAGAATTGTATTGATGCAAATAACTTGGATGAATATTGCAAATGAATGTGCATTCTTATATAAGCAAAGAACAAGAAAACCCTACATGTGGATTAACAAGATAGTGACAAGTGTTTTAATCTCATGCAATGAGACAACTTGTCCTAAATTTAGCCCAATCTAATAATAAGAATAAACCTAAAGATTAAAGATCAACTCCTAAGTTTAGCTTAAGTGAACTAAAGTAAAAAAACTTTTAATAATTAATTGATGATTAATTAATTATCAGATAATGACTTATTTACTCCAACACCCCCCTTAAGATCAACTTAGGAAGAAACTAAACTACTAATAAAGGAAGCTAAATGAATGCAAAATAGGTCCTGACTAAAAGGCTTGATGAGGTACCCATGAATAAGCAACTAAAATCTCTCATAACTGGAGAAAAGGAGAAAACCACATGGGAAAAAATTCTCTCCAAAAGAGAGAAAAAGAAATGACTGCACTAGTGAAAGAAGGATAGAAGGACTCAATTTGACCCCCCAAGGACTGCTTTTGTCATGCAAGTATAATAGATGTCCACCCAATAAGAGGGATAAACTGAGGATATGAATCCCCTCCATAATGAAAGAACTCCCATGCCAATGATGAACATATGAAAAAAAAAATGATCCATTGCCTACAAACAACATTTCTCCCCTTAGGAAGAAAAGGATCCACTGGTGATTGGTGAAGCCAATCCAAAAGAATGGGTGATTTTGGAATCCAAATCCAGATGATGTGTGTCTCTAAAAATTGCTCATGTGTCCACATGTTGGAAGCAATGATGTCATTCCAAGATCTTGTGAACACTAATATAGAACAAGTTGCAAAGGTGATGAAGATGGTGGACCAACAATGATGATGTGGCTGTCAACAAAGAGGAGATGAAGGTCCTCAAAGTAATCCTCTGGATCTACAATATATGACTCCACAAACAAGGATGGCATGCCTACAAGATATGAATCCCAAGTATTTGTGTCTGGAAGATGAATGATGTCCTACTGCACTGAACCAATAGGGGCCAAAGATGTGGCGATGTCAACTGATTAGGAACAATAGAAGATGATGATGAAGTCTTGATCTAAAGAGTAGGAACATGAATGCAAATCTCTAAACCATCAGAACATGCAAGACTTGTTATATACTCAAGCTCCTCTAAAGTATCATCATCAAATGGTATGGAGAGATGAGTGTCTCCACCAATCTCCTAAAGTCGTGTCCAAAGTATGTGTTTGATATAACATACATAGTGTCAAGATCAACACTAGAACCTATAACCCCTACAATATGATCTCTAATGATGCCCCATGTTGATAATATCCCTGGTGTGTTTGGTGTAGGTATGAGTCCATAAGGAAAAATATCAAGCCACCTGAGATGTATCAGGATGTCATTTCACCAAGACCCATAATTATCCTTATCCATGTTGATCATAGAAGGGTGATGAGAAAAGCCAATGATACTCACTCAAATGAAAATATTAGAGACTAAAAACCTCAATATTGATAAAGCAAATCAAATGATGTCATCTCACGGAAATAGATCATTTATAGGTGTCAAGACGTCCAAGTAATTAAGCAAAGTATGAAAAAAAAAATATTGAATAAAATGTACCTAGGACATATTCTAGAAAAATTGCATAGGTATATCTTAGGAGCTCTAAAATACCTTTCCAATGTCGCTTGAACCATGAAAATTGGAGATATAGGCAAAAAATTATGAGCTCAAAAGAATAAAATGATGAGACCAGCACCATTGGAAAGTTTGTAAAACTAGCTTTCTGATGATATCTCATTTGCCCGATTTCAACATTGTATGCCCAAGTTATACCAAAAAGAAAAAAACTACTCCTTTAGGGAAAACCAAGGCTAGGAGGGGGGCTTGAGACTTGTCCATACGATGATGTCAACTTGACATCATGATGATGTCATCAAAGTATGAGCCTAAATTTGATGGTTGGATGTCCGTCAACGCAAAAAATGCCCCTACTTGAAAAATTTGATAGTTGTTAGAGGAAAAAGAATATTCGGTAGAATCTCTTAGGGAATATTCCCTATCACCTAGGTTTAACCACCATTTGAACTTTCTTGTTGCCGAGATTTTATTAGGGTTGCTCCTTTTTCTTATAGCCATGACTGTTTGTGAATGGTGGCTTATATATACCCAAGTAAAGGGAACATTCCCTTGGGATGTCGCCTTTGTTTTAATAGTCGGGGATTGAAAAATTCAATGTCAGGTTTTTTATGACTGATTTGTTTTTTTTACCCACAGCTATTGAAGATGTCAACTAATTGAGGGTTGAAGGATGGTGGTAGGGGCTTGCCCTAAATGGTGAGCTGTGTAGGCTTCCGACAAGGTCCAAAACCCTATACCATTCTGCACACTATTCAAAGCCTTTCAAATTGTTTTTTTGTTTTAGTTTTTACAAAAGAAAATTGCTCTTTTTATTTATTTTTAATGCAAAAATTGATAATATATTTTGATTTTACAGGTAAAAAAAATTAAAAACCCTAAATTTTTTTGATTAATGGGAAAATTTATAAACAAAAAAAATTATCTATGTACCTGCTGTACATGGAAATTGAGACAAAACAGGGCACAAATTTGTACAAATCCATGTGCCCTTAATTTTTTTTTTCCTTTCATTGCAACTACTTGGATTTGAGCACAATGATAGGTGATCTTAGGGTTTTTAGCCACTCCCAATGTGATGGGGAGGTCCATTTTGTTCAAGGACACACCAAAAATTTCTCAAGGCCAAATCTCTTCATAAATTGAATAGGGGGTTGCAGATTTGGGCTCTGATGCCATGTTGGAATTGACTGATTCAATCCACAACTCCCATGAAACACCTGCAAGCAATTACTTATCACAATAAAGAAGATCAAAAGTGAGATTATGCTCAATAATATGAGAATTGTATTGATGCACACAAGGAAACCCTACATGTGGATTAACAAGATAGCGTCAAGTGTTTTAATCTAATGCAATGAGACAACTTATCCTAAATTTAGTCAAATCTAATAATAAGAATCAAACTAAAGATTAAACATAAACTCCTAAGTTTAGCTTAAGTGAACTAAAGTAAAAAAGCCTCTAATAATTAATTAATGATTAATTAATTATCAGATAATGACTTATTTACTCCAACAAACAATGCACTTTTATACTCTACATTTTCCCCCAATTTTTGCATGCATGCAAGACTACATTTGCGTACATCCCAAAATATCAATATAAATAATTTTAAGATATGATAAATAAATCATATGGTGTTGTATGTAACAACACACTTATTTTCTTCAAATAGGGAATGTTGATTTATGTTTGCAAGTCATGGTTTGATTTGTTTCCATTTTGAATTTTATTTTTATGATTTTAAACATTAAATTGTTTAAATTTCAATCTTTTCTACTTTTTTTGTCAAATTAATTAGGTGCCAAATTTGTAGTCAATAGACTAAATTTTTCTATGATTTTTTTTCTCTAAATTAATTTTAACCCTAAAGGATAGTTGTCTAGGTTATTTTTCTGTTTAATCTTTGAATTGATCTTATTTCATTCAATTTCGGACTAATCTCTGATTTTATCCCAATTTAGTAAAATTTCACCTCTTAGAGTTTATCACCTAGAAAGATTTATTTCTAGTTCTTTTGTCTCCTATAGGAATATAAAGATGAAAACGGGTATAAACTACATTGAATACTTTTAAAATATTTTAAATTTAGTGGCATTATATGAAATTTCTTTTATTTTCAAACTTGGAATAAATTTTAAGCTAGATTTTATCCCTTTTATCATCTATAATCACATATTATAGTTAAATTTCATCTTTTAACCCTTGATTTTTCTAGTGTGAATGCGCTATATTTCCTAACTAGTCCATTTTCTACCTAGTACTACACTTAGGTTAATTTTTTCTAGTTAAGTTTACTTGCGATTTTTCTTACTTTATCCTGCATCAATTATTATTTTAGCATCTTTTGTGGATATCATGTATATAATTTTCTATTAGTTTCATTATAATTACTCATTCTCATATTCTTTGTATTTATGTTGAATAGACTAGTTCATTTTATTAATTTAGATTTCATATCTATGGTTTGCTTCAATAATTTATATTCTCATTGGCTACATAACCAAATATTACATGGTATTAGAGGTATGGTTGTGAGTTATAGGTTATCTTTAAGAAAAAAATGGATTATATATATATATATATATATTATCTTCTAAAACACATGAGTATGCTCTGCTCTTCAAACCTTCAATAATTTGGAGAATTAGAAATCTCTCAAAGAACTACAAGATTTTGGTGGATCTTCCTTTTATAACTTTGTTGTTGTAGGTATATAATTGAAGCTTCTACAAAAGAATATGAGTTCACCATCAAGCTTACAATAGCTAGGAAATTCATACTTTTATATTTTATCCCATTTGGACAGTATAGGCTAGATCTCCAAGGGCTTAAAAATTAGAGTTTCTTGGTATATCTAGAAAATTCCTTTTTGGTGGTGTTTAAAGAATTAAAAACCCCTTGATTAAATCCATAGGGCCTGTGAAATACCATTTTCATTTAAAATTTGGTAAATTTGGATAAATTTGACTTTGAGGAAAATTTATATGGAGCTGAGTTATATGAATCACTACATGTTATATTGTATTGAATTTTAAATTGTAAATAAAGTTTTACAATGTGTTGGAGAACTATAGTAGTGACACCACTCCCAATGTCATCCTTGTGGTATTGTATGAAAGTGTGAAACAAATTAGTCCAGCCCATTCACAACCACTACCTCTTGTGGTCATTCCTTTAGGTAGAATGATTGGATTTGCACCCATCCACAAATTTGGAATATTTGAAAAATAAATTCATTCAAATAACTATTTTTCCTAAATAGTATCATACTCATACAAAAGTATCTTTTATACAAAAATTAATATTTTTAGAATTTTTTTAAATGCATAAAACTTTCATAGATTGATATTTGAATTACATTTTCATTTATAGGAAGAAGCGAAGTAGTTGAGAGAAAAGTGGTTGAACAAGGAAGCTGTAGTAAAGCGGATGAATAAGGAATTGGTTAAGTAATAGTAACTAATACGAATAGTAACTGACTACCAACAGTTACTTAGATGTAATATTCACCAACATTCCCCTCCTTATTACATTGTTCCTACAAATTTATCCCCTAAGATATCTTATGCACTTTGCCAAGGGACCCCCCTTAAGGTTTACATAACAAAATCGACTGATAAAAAAATATGTATACAATCTTCAAAAAATATTCCTTTTGAGGAAACAAATCTTGAATCAACTAGAACTCCTCCAAAAGCTCTGAGCTAAATTCCTGAGTTCCTCCTCACATGAACCTTCTAAGTTATAGATCGTAGTTATTGGACAACCACCCTACAAGTTGTCTCCTCAACCCTCGTAAAGGAATAAGCCTTGGTACAAACAGTAATTATTGGACAACCATCTTTGATAGGCTATCCCCTCAACCCTTGTAAAGGTGTAATCCTTGGTCATAGTCTCATGAACTATCTAGGAAACAATTCATACTGAGATCTTCACCAAACCCCTTACATGTCTCCAAAAATCAAACTTTAGAATATATGTATTCTTCAAATATACTAGTAGTTGTGTGTAGTTGCATGCAATGATGAGCCGATAGGTGGAGGGGAACACCAAATGGAAGTGACGTGCAAACATTGAGGACATATGAAGAATAGAAAATAAATCTCACCATTCAAAGCAGTAAGTAACAAAGGCATGTGCAAAGTTGGATATGTCATAGCAGATGCATGCAACATAGTTACATAATGACACATTGTACACAGTGGTGGAAAATGTATTTCCCATATATGCAGATATGTATGTATGTCATAGTAGATACAAACACGATTGATACATAGTTTTGCATACTGTTGTATGGAACATTCCACAAAACAAAAACCATAAATGTAGCAAAATTGGTTGTAACAACAATCTAGTATGTTGTGGAAAACACCTTATAGAAGATTGAAACAATACAACCCTTTCAACAACACATTTTCCAAAATGAAACAATTTAGCCTAAGTAGAGAATGAGAATCAACAATTCCTTATAGAAAGAAACATAAATTGTATAACACTAACTATTTATTGCATTGCAAGCATAGGAAGAAAATAGAATCCATAGATCAAAGAATATTGGTTTCAATAACAATGTTCACAAAACAACAAAATTCACGATAACAAACCTATGGAAAAATATAGAGTGTTCAATGACACCAAATTAAAAATACAATAATATGTTAACATAAACTGTATAACATCAATTGTATAACATAATATGTTCAACGCATTTTAATATAGAGTGTTCAACGACACCAAATTAAAAATACAATAATATGTTAACATAAACTGTATAATATCAGCTATTTTACTGCATTGCAACCATAGCCAAAAAACGGAAGCCATAAATCAAACAATATTGGTTTCTACAACAAGTAATATGGAGAAAACCACAAAAGACAAGAATTCACAGCAACAAAACCATGCAAAAACTGTATTCTAAGTGTTATATGGAACATTGATGCCACCATTGATTAGAAGAATTGACAATATATTATCTCAAAAAGGTAATACAATTATGTGAAAACTTAGAGTATAATTGAAATGTCAAATAAGTATATATACATTAGCCATGCAGTACCTTAGGAATAAAGAGATAATTGCATCCACACAATTGTGTTGAAGATTGATACAAAAATTTGAAACTATATTTTTTAATTTTATTTCTAATCATTGTCAAAGGTCATTTACAAAACATTACTTCTTCAAAATGCCTATAATGCAATATGAAACAAAATTTGTTTGTTTTGAGTATGGTTTGCAAAAAATGAAAGGAAATGTGAAGTTTAGTGCAATGAATATATGTTATTGGTACACAATATGTAAAGTAGGGAAAATAAAGAGTTATATAATTTATAACAAATAATATGCAATGCATGTGCAATAAAAAACATTAAATAAATAAGATGTAGACATACCTTGTGGATGCAATGAGATGTAGCATGAATAGAAGAAAAGAACGCCTGCTCTCCACCCTACCATATTGGGCCATACAACCGTGTGGGCTCTCACCAAGCCCCCAAGAAAGAACATACATTGGCCACCACTATGATCAATGGTGAAACCAATTTTTTAAAACTCAAGAATTTTTGCTTAATATATGTTGTTTCTGGATATTTGATTGTGTGAGTTTGTCCATCCACAAACAAAAACATAATCAAATATCCAGTAACAAAAAATATTAAGCATTTTGGATTGTGGAAATATCATAGCATTAACCTTAAAATTTTATTTAGTTGCAATTAGTCTTTTACATTTTAAAAAATATACATAGTTGTATTGTTTATGACAAACAATTTGACATGTAGTTGTAAAATAAAAGATTTAATAAAGGACATATAAGCTTATCTTCTATCTAAATAGAGTTTAGTTGCAACTTGTACACCATGCCAAACATATTATTGCAAAGCTATTTAGTATTATGGAGATGTGTATCTATAGTTCAGAACGTTTTTAATCTAAAATGGTTTCAATCAAATATAGTTAGAGCCAAGGATAATTTGAAGTTTAGTGTAGCGAACATGTGTCATTGGCAGACAATATCTAAATTAGGAAATATAAACAACTCTATATAGTTTATAACAAACAATATCTAATGTATCTACAATAGAAGAGATCATATAAACAAGATGCATGCATACCTTCTACAAAGAGCAGGAAACAATATGTGTACAATTATAACTTCCATATAATTCTCTTTTGACACCTGCCAATTTTGTTCAGCGAAAATAAGTGTTATCCATTTAAAAAAAATATATATAGCTGTAGAATTTGTGACAAAGAATTTTAGATGTATTTATGAAAGAAGAGATGGAATAAAGGAGATATATCCTTAACTTGTATATAAATGGAATGTAGTTGCAACTTAGACACCATGGGAAACTTGTGAGCATGAAGCTATTAAGAATTGTCTAGTTCTGTAGTTATAGCTGAAAATGATTACAATCTAAATTTGTTAGAATATGATATAGTTAGACACAAATGGTTCAAAGGGTGACAAAACTGGAAGTGACATCATTGAGCAAAGCACAAGAAGGTGTTGCAAGGAAAATTAAATATAAATAATATTTGGTGGAGCAAGGAACAAGAAGGAATCCATGTTTGTCGTTGGAGGGAAGGGGAAACTTAGGGCAAGAATTGAAAAAAAACTTCTCTTAGAAATCACTAGAGAAGTAAAACATTGGCTATCTAGGTAGAAATGATTGCAACTGTACTATGGAGGGAACAAGAAGGAAGGAAAATTAGGAATGGTGGGAATTCTAAATGCATTGAAATGAAAAGGAAAAGGAGTATAGTTACCATCAAGAACAAATGCATTTCATCATGATGGGAATGCAAACAATTGTTGGAGCCAATAATTTTCTTTGATTTGAAGTGCATTGTATTTGTTGGAATACATCCTAGAGTATATGTCAAAAGAGAGAGGTGGATCTATATGTATTCCTGTTATTGATTTAACACGAGAGATGGCTGTGAATGTTAGCCCTTTCCTTTCTTTAGTTCCAATGTTTATTGTATCTCTCTCTAGTGTCAAGCCTTGAGATTTATGTATCGTTATCACCTAGGCCATTATCAAGGGGAGCTACCTTCGACTGCCCCACGTGATCGGGGTAATGGGGATCGCTCTTGGATTGTCTTGATCCCATGCTGGGCCAATGTAGTTTGGGAAGTGGACAAAAACATAATTAGGTAGTTGAGGTGGTTTAACACCCCTAGCATATACGATAGCCTTCACTAAACCCAATGATCTATTTACTAAGCTAGCTACCACCCAAAGATTTGTTGTCAATATTACTTGTTGGCCAATTACAAGTAAGAGCTCTACTTGAAGTTATTCGTCATCTCCATAATCAAGCATGTTTTGTTGAGAACTTTCAGTAGCACTAATTGCAAAGGGAACATTTATTTGCTGAAGCATTTTTCTATTATGCAAGGAAACCAACTTATTTGTTGGGAATAAGTGGATAGCTTCATCAAACTCTTGGTTCTGCTTAGTTGAAAGCATGTAATTTGTTCGATTCATAAGAGTTTTCCAATCAAACTGGGATGGCACAAAATTTCTCATATTCAAAAGGAGTGTACAAAATTGTTGTTGTGTATCTGATTGTCCATGTTGGCGGAAGACAGAGTCAAGAATGACAGTAATATTAAAAGTGTGCCAAAGAGCCAACGATGTGGAGTGAGAAGCGTAGATAGGCATGCCCAAAATATGTAGCTGTGTCAGGTCACTCACAAGTATAATAGAGACACCACCAAATGGCTGCATATGTCTAGCAAGGGATGGTTGTCATAATCAACTATGTATTTTAAGCAACAACTTGGGCCCCATGAAGCTCATTTCATCAATTAAGATGTAATTAATATGTTTGAAGTATTCTTGAAACATGGTCAATGGTTGTCTTTTCAATGGGTTCATATCTCTAATTGGTATTCAGAGATCCGTATGCACTATGGAGGCATGAATATTGTAAGAAGCCACCCCCATTGATGCGAAAGCAATCAAAGGATTCATTCTTTAATTTGGTGATGTATTCAGTGCTCTTCCTATTCTATCAACAATGAATGATTTACCTGTGCCTGTAGTTCCTTGAATGATAATACACAATGGTGATGATGAAGATGGATGAAGATGGTGATTTTCAATGATATGCAGGGAAAGATTTTGCTTAGGAGATAGCTCATGACAAAGTGTAAGCACTCCCAGCGAGTAAAGAGTGTCTTCAGTCATATGCAATTTTCTTGTTGAAATGAATTGTTCAATAATTCTATGTAGATTCTTTGGAACATGGTGTGCATCCCACTCATGATGTAGATCAAAGTCTCGTGTACTAATAGTTGTAGCTAGTCAAAGAAAGCATTATGTGTAGCACCAAGCCAAGAAAGAAACTCCAATTCATATTAATCTATGGGAGGCAGAGACTGGGCACTATCAGTATCACTGTCACCTTCCTCTTCATAGGAAGGGGGAGCAATAACTCTATTCACATGCCAAGGGTCATGGTCATAGCTAACAACATAAAATAGCCTCTAGTTTTGTGTTATGCTTTCTCTCGTGAGGCCTATGTTTTCCTTGACATTTCAGAAAGGATTTTATAGTAGCAATTCTGACCAACAAATTTTTTCAAAGGTGTCACTTTGCTCTAGGGGGCGGTCTTGAATTGCGGGTAAATAATGATGATATCAGGTAGTGGCTGGGGATGCCAACACCTACCTTTTCAATTTTTTTGATATGTATATACAACTGTGCAAATTGAATAAGGGATATTCCCTCCATTATGTAACAATGAATATAACCACTTGCAAGATCATCACCATTATCAACTATTTTCAAATGGTGGAATGTTTGCCTGTTAACATTCAAAGACATGAAATGTTAGCTTGAGATGGCAAGGGGAAACTTTTGTAGCATATGGCATGTTTCTTGTGCACCAATGTCACGATCTGTAACCAAGTTCATCATGAATTTTTGATAGGAAAGCAATGCTTTATCCCTAGATGAATCTCTATTTGTAAGCTTTTGCAAGATATCAATATAGCTTTTAGATTTTTTTTCAGACTTTGATGCATATTTCGAAATGTAGTTCAACACAATTTTTCTTGATAAGATTGGTTGGCAATCAACGTTTGCTCACCAAATTACAAGCATATTAGGGTTGTGGATATTAACATACTCATCATTTCTTGTTGGCTTATAGGATTTTTTCAATTCACTATCAATTACCAATGTCGATGATGGTTGTGTATTCCATGGAGCTTTGTAGCAACATTGTAATTGGTGGCCTTTTTTCCTAAGGAAAGTGTATTGAGTACATTTGGTATACCTCAGTACCATGTTCAAGAGCTGTTCATAATCTACCATTGGATCCATGCAAGAAATTTGCATACTATTAAGCAAGCACGAGTCCTCCAAAGATGAGTGGTGAACTCTTGACATTTGCTAATTTGGGGAATGAGGGTTCCATGCTAAAACATAACGATCAAAGAAGGGTTTTCCCTGTTGAAGCTCATGTGGGTTGGACCAATAAAGCATGTACATATTCGGGGCACTTGGAAGCCACAAGAAACCATGGACATGTGTTGAACCACGATGTTTCCACTCATACCTATACCAGTAATCCTTTGTGTGGAAAAGCCTCTCAATAACCTATTCACAAAAAATGGTGAACCACAAGTGCATGTACAAGGCTATTATGTGTGGGTTTTGTACAAAATTGTTTGTGAAGCACCTTTGGGAGTGTGGAATATGTGGCTGGGCATGGGGATTAATTACCTTGTGCAAATCAAGCCATTTTGTGTTTGTAGAGTTGAAAGTGAAAAAGAGAACTCATCAACATACCATGCTGGTGGATCATCACCACAAGCTCTTCTCGACACTTGCCCTAATATGAGCGTGGTCCTCAAAAAGATGCACCAAATAAAACAAGTTGGTTTTCTATCTAGGTGTCTGGTGCATCCCATAGCAATTGTTGCAAAGCAATAACGGACTTTGTGATCCTTTCCTCCAAGTTTTTTTTCATGAAAACAAAAGCTGATTGTTGGCTTCGATGTCTCATTATCAAATTATAAAGGTAATATCTAAATCTAATAGATCTCTCAAATCTATCATCATAGTATCTCATCAAGTGTAATGCATATTCATGTAATTGAATCTATATGCTTCTTGATTGCAGGGGCATTGTTGTTCCAGTGGAGAACAAGATTGGAAAATCCCTGCTTAATAATCCTTCTATATTATATTCAGTGATAGGGCTACAATTTATCTGAGGCCAAGGAAAAGTATTTTGACTAATGTATTTAATATTCAAGGCATCTCTAATTTCCTATAATTCAAAAGGAGGGATGGGCATCAATAGAATAAATGATGAAAAGTCCTCAAGCTCAGATTCCTTATCAACAACACTTTCTAGAGTTTCCATTAGTTGAGTTGTGTTATGTGTTGGTTCTTTCATTGAGTGAAAAAGATCAGAGATATTAGTACTTATAGGAGGTAACAAATTTAAAGCATCACAATCTATTGCAACATCACTATAGTATGGGTCATTCTCAATTTTGTATATTAATGTAGTCATGGCATTATGTTTTTCAACATATCAGTCATAGTTTGTCCCCTGAATGCCAGTTCTTTGCACAATCACCACCTCAAGATCATGCAGGTGACACTGTAACAAAGTTGTAATGGCCGTGATGTCTTGAGGGAAGCTTATTGTATGACCACTATGTTTTTATTGGCCTCCTCTTGCATGGGTTTCTTGCAAAATTGGAGCAACTCTAGCTATGAGCATTTTTTCAACTTGAGTAAGCCTTGCAAGGACGGGAGGCTGTGGGCCTGGATCCATCTTATTCACTAAACTGAATCTATGAACACTCTTTTTAGAAGTACAATGCAAACAAATGATGCCTACGTTGGATGTTTGCACTCTCATTATGGCATAGCTTTCCTTGCAAACACTTTAAACTTTTAAATCAGACAAAGCATCAATGCACTGACAGAAGGAATGCATTGTAGTGCGAAAATAATCACCAAACATGCTACTTGGGTGGTGGGTGGCTGATGATGTGGATGGAAAGCCATGCTCAACAAGAGTTTGATGAGGTCTATAATAACCTATTGTGGGGGTTCCTTCACTGGGAAGGTTTTGCGGAAGCTGGAAGGGATGTGGGGTGTGGGGCTATAGTAGTTAGTAAGGCTTGCTAGCGAGCCTAGTTCCATTTGTGGTACACCTATCTAGTTGGGCAGGGCCAAGTTAGGATGACCTATAGTTTCTCTTTGCTACAAGTATTTGGCTCGATGACCCATGCAAATCTGGTTTCTATGGTGTGCATAATAAAGTTGGTTTCTTTGTCATTTATCTTCCTTTTTATGGTCCACACTTGATGCAGGGTTGGAACTTGAACAAGGCTAAAGGTCCTACAATCATATTATCAAGAAAATAATAAAATGCTTATAGACACCAACTTAAAGGGTAAAGGCATAAGTAAAGAGGTGAAGCTAATCATATATAGAACAAAATACTCAAAGGTAGATAGAAAGACTCAAGAATACCCTATGGAAAATAATATAAACTATATAACATTAACTATTCTATTATATTCCAACCATTGACACGAAGTAGAAACCATAAATTGAGGGCCCTATAGTCATATTACAAGGGAAATAATAAAATTATTGTAGATACCAAGTTAAATGGAAAAGGCATAACTAAAGTGGTCAAGCTAATTTAGTATGGAATAAAATAGTCAAAGGTAGATAGCAACACTCAACAATTCCATATGGAAAATAATATAAACTGTATAAGATTAACTATTTTACTATGTTCCAACCATTGACACAAAATAGAGGCCATAAATGAAACAATATTGGTTCCAATAGTGCCCTAGTTGGAAAACTCACAAAACAAAAGAATCCACAATAACAAAGCCATGCAAAAAAAAAAGAAAGAAAACCCACACATGCAATAATTTTTTTTTCAACAATGCCTTATGGAGAACAACCAAATCATACATATATGCATATGTAAATGTATATATCCATATGAAATTCATTTTCAATGGAGAGTGTAAGGAAGGGAAAGTATGATGCATTTTGTGGAGGAGGATGTAACGTTGTTGTTGCATATTCCTATGCATCATTCCTTCCTTCCTTGCACCCTCCATCTAAAATAACTTCACTTCCTTCATTGTATATTAATATGCACATATACATATACATATGCATACATTACAACAAAGATGAAAAAGTTCTTTCAAACTCCAAGTTAAAGAGGAACAATGCAACTAATGAATAGATAGGTAATATAAAATGAAACAGAACAAAGGAATGCTTGCTCTCCACTCCACCATATTGGGTCATGGAGCCCCATGGGTTCTCACCAAACCCTCGAGCAAGAACATACATTGTCCACCACTATGATCAATGCTGACACCAATGTTGCTTATTATGCCCAATATAAGACCTTTCATTCTTACAGTTATTTTTTGAGCCTAGAAGGAATAATAGATAAGACATCAGAATCAACATTATGCATTGGATACATATGTAGAGATTTTCTGCTTTGAAATATAAAACCATGGTCCCAAAAAAAATTAAAAATGAAAAACTCGCACTTACACTAATACTTTTTCCAATGTTCCCTTATCGACAACAACCAAAGCATACATATATGAAAATGTATTTGCAAATGTATCTATGCATATGCAATGTACTCTTGATGGAGATTGCAATGAATGGAAGGTACGATGCACTCTTTCAAGGAGAGTGTAATGATGCTATTGCCTATGGTTATTTATCATGCCTTCCTTCATTCCAACCTCCATCTAAAAAATCTTCAAATTTTTTATTGCACATGCATATATACATATACATATACATATGCATATATACATATACATATACATATGCATATATACATATACATATACATATGCATATATTATGATGAAGACAATAATTTGCTTCCAGATGCCAACTTAAAGGCCCATAGTGTAGCTAAAGAGAAAATAGAAAATATAAAATGAAACACAACAAAACAAGGCACACTCTCCACCCTACCATATTGGGTCATGGAGCCCCATTGGCTCTCACCAAACCATCAAGCAAGAACACACATTTTCAACCACTATGATCAATGGCAAAACCATTGTTTCCTATCACAGTCAATATAGAACCTAGCACCAATTGTTTTTTCAACAGTGCCTTATGGAGAAGAACCGAAGCATACATATATGCATATGTATATGTAAATGTATCTATGCAAATGTAGTGTATTTCCGATGGAGACTACAAGGAATGGAAGGTATGATGCACTATTTAAAGGAGATTGTAACACTACTACTACTTATGGTTATGCATCATGCTTTCCATCATTGCAGCCTCCATCTAAAAAACCTACACTTTTTTTATTGCACATGCATACATACATATATATGCATATTCATATATTGTGATGAAGACAATAAAGTGCTTGCAAAAACTAACGTAAAGACCCATAGTGCAGCTAAATAGAAAATAGAAAATATGAAATGAAATAGAACAAAACAAGGCCTACTCTCCACCCTACTATATTGGGTCATGGAGCCCCATGGGCTCTCACCAAACCCCCGAGCAAGAATAGACATTGGCCACCACTCTGATCAATGGTGAAAACAATCTTTCTTATCAAACTTAATATACAGTCTATCATTCCTACAACTCCTTTTTGAGGCTGAAATAAATAATAACTAAAAAATGTACACTTAACAAATATACCAACAAATACAATCTAGCATCATGCATAGGATGCATATCTAAAAATTTTTGTTTGGAAATATATACATTGAAAAAGTACATGTAGAAATGTCTGTACATGGCATTAGATGTAGACAATATACATTTTTTTTTTCATTGTTCTTATTAAAAATCAGACCTATAATTCAAAAACAAGGCTTAAAACAACAATAGTCAAAGTTGCAAGAATTAACTTTGAAGCTGAGTGAAAGTTGGTGCTGTCAGGTTTGTCTACAATTTCCCCTGCCCTACAAGACTCTCGAGAGATAATTTTTGTACTTCTTTGAATGCTAAAAAACCATCCCTAATTGTGACTTTGGATATTTTTTATGACTTCTATTGGTTGGACATTTGTTTCCTTTTCTTTCTTTGGAGTGCTTGTCACATCAAAAGACATCTCCTTTCTGCTACTGTTGCTTTGTTACTCATTTAACTGGCTATACATTTTTTTTATTGCACATGCATATATAAAAACACATATACATATGCATATATTACGATGAAGACAATAAGGTGCTTGCAAACACCAACGTAAAGACCAATAGTGTAACTAAACAACAAATAGAAAATATGAAATGAAACACAAAAAAAAAGGCCTGCTCTCCACCCTACTAGATTGGATCATGGAGCCCCATGGGCTCTCACCAAATGCTCGAGTAAGAACATACATTGTCCACCACTTTGATCACTGGTGGAACCAATCTTTCTTATCACACTTAATATGTGTCCTATCATTCCAACAACTCCTTTTTGAGGCTAAAAGAAATAACAACTAAAAAGGAACACTTAAAAAATATGCTAACAAATACAATCCAACATCATGCATTGGATGCATATGTAGGAATTTTCTATTTGGAAATATTCACACTAAAAAAGCACATGTAGAAATGTATGTACATGGAATTAGATGTAGAAAATACACATGTATAGATGAATAGAAACCTATAGCTATGGATATGTGCTGGTACATGTGTTGGAAAGGGCGACTGAACTTCAACCTTCGAAGAAGCTCACAATCCTGGATCACAACTTTCATAGTAGGTAAAGCCACAAAAGAACACCCAACAATGCCTTATTGAAAATTGCAAAGGCTTTCACCACCTCTTCTGACATTTTAAATGGGAGGTGTTGGAACAACCATCGCCACTACATAGATACCATACAATAGTTAATGTTGATGCCAAGAGGATGAGCTTATGTGAAGGTGCAAGTACGACTGCCCATTGTGGAGTTTCTATGAAGGTGGTTGGAGGTTATTTTTTGTTTTTTGCTTGGGGCAATGACTCCAACAGAAATACAAAAGTCTTGGTAATGGCACTATTAATTAGAGCGGTGGACAATGCATGTAGCATATGCATAGATATGTATGTATGTCATAGCAGATGCAAGCAAGCCTATATTGATTCAATTTTGAGAAGGTTTTGTTGAGAAAAGAGTATATTTCTGCATGGGTTTGTTACTATGAATTTTTGTGGCTTTCTCTGTATGACATCTATTTTGCGACTATGTTTGCGATAGAATAAAATTCTTAATGTTATACAAGTTTTTGCAGGCTTTGAGAAACAAGCCAGCGTGGAGAAAGTGAGTAGGAAGATGTATGTTTGAAGCAATCGAGGAGAGGTGCATATTGGAAAACCCTTTGCAATATTGTCTCACTTTGTGGTTCATGGTGTGTGGTAGGCTATATTGTTTGATCTCTAATAAGCTACTGTTGATTGTTTCAAATTTTGATAAGGTGTTGTTGAGAAAAGACTATATTTTTTGTAAAAATGAATATTGTTTCATTTATGGGTTGTGTTTTGTGGCTATGGTTTTGCATGGGTATGTTACTGTGAATCTTTCTCTTTTGTGGGTTTCTCCTTCTGGGTCACTGTTCAAACCAATATTGTTTGATTTATGACTTCCATTATGTGGTTATGGTTGCAACAAAATAAAATAGTTAATGTTATACGATTTATGTTTGATTCCATTAAGCATTGTTGATTATTGTTCTCTGGCTTAGGCTATATTGTTTCATTTTTGCAAAGGGGTTGTTGAAAAGGCTATATTGTCTCAATTTTTGATAAGGCTCTGCTGAGAAAAGAGTATATTTTGCATGGCTTTGCTACTGCAAATTATTTGTCAGTTTCTCTTTATGGCTTCCATTTTTATGGCTATGTTTGCAACAAAATAAGATTGTTAATGTTATCCAGTCTTTTATCAATTGTTGTTGGCTAGCTTGGGGTAGTTTGTCTCATTTTTGATAAAGTTTTGTTGAAAAGGAAATATTGTTTCAATTTTTGATAAGGCACTGGTCATAAAAGCTTCTATTGTTTGTTAAAAGTAATATTGTTTCGTTTGCAGTTGGCATTTTTTTGTCACTATCGTTCTGCATGGGTCTTTTGGCTATGGTTTTGTGTGGGTTTTGTGCATTGTTGATTTTTATTCTCCAGCTTAGGGTATACTATTCCATTTTCAACAAGAGAGTGTTGAGAAGGAAATATTGTTTCATTTTCGACAAGGTATTGTTGAGAAAAGACATTTTTTTTGCACAGGTTTGTTACTGTGATATTTTTTTGGATACCACCATTGACTACAATGATGGAAAGCGTATTTTCCCTACATGCAGATATGTATATATGTCATAGTAGATGCAAACATCACTCATACACAATGATCCCTATGTTTATTCTGTTGGTACATTCTTGGAATGATAAGTTGTATTTTAAGTGTTAGATGGAAGATTGATGCCACCATTGGTGTAACTTTAGGAACTCACATATAGGATGTGTGGTTTCCCCCTATTTGTGTGAACTTTGGTTGAATTTTTTGTTAGCCTTCCTATTTTTTGAGCCTTCCAGCATCAGGGGGGTCTAGTCGGGATAAAGGTGGTAGATGTTTCTTGATATTTAAATTAAAAAGCATTTGGTGTGTTGATAGAGAAGACCAACAAAATTAAACACTGGTTCACATCAACATTAATTGTTGTATGTTTCCTCTGTCATGGCAATGTTTGCAAAGTAATAAAATAGTTGATGTTCTTGTTGAAGTATAGTTGTTATTTGTCTAAACCTCAATAAGGGCTTGTTACAATGTAAGGTTGTATATTAAGTGTCAGATGAAACATTGATCAAATTGTCATTGAGGCCTAGACAAATAACAATTATCCTTGAAGTGATACAAAAACAACCAACAACAACTTATCGTGAAGAACATGGACTATTTTATCACTTTACAACCATTCCCAGTGGACAAAAACCATAGATCAAATATAAATCATAATTATCTTATGAAAATAATAAGCATAGAAAGGAGTATATATTAATGTTGTCAGCATTTGATTTCACATAGATACATATTTGCACATAGGGATGAATGTTGTTTGTCTCTAATTTCACAAGCATACATATTTGTACATAGGGAAAGTAAAATGAGAAAGAACAAAAGAAGGCCTATTGTCCACCTTTCCTTATTAGGTCATGGAGCCCCATAGGCTCTTGCCAAACCCCTCGAGTAAGAACAAACATTGTCCACCACTGTGATGGATAGTGAAACTAATCTTCCTTATTACAGTTAATATAAAGCCTATTATTGTAAGGATGCTTCTCTAAGGATGGAACATATAACAACTATCTTGACAAAACAATAAACATGGTGAGGAGTATATATGAATATTGTCTACATACTATCATTCCAAAATAATAAACATGGCAAGAATTATATATGAATGTTGTCTACATGTAATTTCACATACACACATAGCTAGGGAGGAGAAAAGAAGAATGAAACACTACAAAAGAGACACATACTTTTTTACGTGTATATATTTCCAAGAAAAATATTCGTACATATACATCCAACACATGAAATAAATATATTTGGAATTGAAAAACAAAATCTACATCAATATATATGTTTCTAAAGTTAACTAAACACATATACACATTGTTGATTGTTGTTGAATAGCTGCTATAATATTATTTCATCTATGATTTCCATGTAGTGGGAATGGGTGGAAAGCAATAAAAGAGTCTACATATACAATTATAAAGGAAAATATATACATATATATATGGATCTAAAGTTATATGTAGACAACAAACATATATATCCATAGCTGGACCTCAAACATATGAATATTTTTTGTATCAAATATAAAAAACAAACAAAACTGCATATAGGAAATATAAAATGAAACAAAACAAAATGAGGCTTGCTGTCCACCCTACCATATTGGGTCATGGAGCCTCATCAGCTCTCATCAAACCCCCGAGCAAGAACATACATCATCCACCACTCTGATCAATGGTGAAATCAATGTGCCTTATTACACTTACTATACAACCTATCATTCTAACAATTCCTTTTATGAGGTTGAAAGAAATAATAACTAAAAAGGTGCATTTAAATTTAGATTCCACAAACAATAAACATGGGGAACTTAGTATATATCAATTCTTCCTACATCTAATTTCACATGCATACATAACTAAATCTAGAGAAAAAGAGAAATGGAACACATCAAAACAAACACACTTTTTTGTTTTTATATATTTGAAAGCAAAAAATTCCTACATATGGACCCAACGCATGAAATGCATATATATGCAACTCAAAAAAAAAATCCACACCGATATATATATCTAATGTTAGATGCACATATACACACATTGTTGTTTTTTGTTGAATAGATTTCAACATATTATTTCATTTATGGTTTCCATGTAGTAGCAATAGTTGCAAAGTAGTAAAACAGTCCACATATACACACACAATAAGCAATAAAATAGTCCACATATATGTCCACAATAATATTTAGCATTTTAAAGTTACCAAAGCAACTAAATAGTTTATCCTATTTACAAAAAGGAATAGTTGACTATTGTTCTATAGCTTCAGGTTATAGCCATAGATAGAGAACAACAGTCAACAATGCCTTGTAGAAAACAATATAAACTATCATCCTCTCAGCTAGCCAACAACCTTCCCATGTTGCAAGCCTTTTGGTGGTCATGGAAAAGGTGGCGGAGGTGGTTGGCACACATTGGGAAGCTATAGAACAACAGCCAACAATTCCTTGTAGAAAACAACGTAAGTTGTATAGTGGTGCAACCATCACCACAAAACAAAAGCCTTAAATGAAACAATGATGATTTCAACAAAGACCTAGAAAATAATTTTTCCAATAGTGACGTATGAATAGGTTCAAGAACAAATATAGATAATTTTAAATATAGGTAGATATTGTTGTTTCCTGAGAAAATGAAATAAACATCACTTGGTACAACTTGTGACAACAAATTTGCTTCATCTATGGGTTGCATATTTTGGCGGTGGTTGCAATAATAGGTTGCATTCAAAACTTAGCATAGTAATTCAACACTTTAGGTTATTTTTAATAAGGAATTATTTAGTGTAGAGCTATAGCTTGAGCTGCACAACATACATAGTTATCCACACCTATACTTCATAATGCATGTACAAATATATATATGTATAACTTTAAATGCAATTACGTCTATCAACAAGTATAAATCTATATATATATGTGTGCAACTAGGCTCAAGCTAAATCATAAAAGTATTGTGTAGAACATAGGCGACAATTATCATTGAACGTTGCATAGAAAATATTATAAAAAAATGAAGTTATATGCAACTCCAATAAAATGTAAGACACATAAATAGCTACACATAGGCTACTCCCAAATATCTAGAAAACAAAAAGGTGAAGGCCACATAAATACCTCAAATATAAATAAGTTAGACTATGTACTACAAGGGTCACCAATGAAAGAAAACAATTTTTTCATTTTGCTATATGCACATGGAAAAGAGCTAATACAAGTGTTAGCAACAAAAAGTAAACAAGGAACAAACTTACGGGATTGACACTTGAGGGTTGTCCAGTAGCCTAGGGAGAGCTAGAGTCCATCGACATTATTGGGGATGCTCTTTAAAAAGGCCAGAGCTGCAATGTTAGTGGCTAGCCATGAGCTCTATTGCAACAACACAAGGGCTGAAGATTCAATTAAAGCAACAAAGGCTGATAAGTTCCATTCCGAATTTTTTTTTTTCAAATTGTTTGTCTTTCAAATTTTATGTGGGGACATTTACAATATGACTGAAAACAAATAATATAAAAAATGTGCATTTAGAGAACTCTTTATAAATGATTTTGAAAACAACCCATGTTCTTGCAAAACAACCAACCTAGAACATACATTATCCATCAGTGCGATCAATGGTGGCATTAATGTTCCATTTAATAGCTAAAATATAGCCTATCATTCCAAGAATGTCCCAACAAAAATAAACATAGGAATCAATATGTATCAATGTTGTTTGCATCCACTATGACATACATACATATCTACACATAGGGGAAATACATTGTCCATCACTATGATCAATGTGGCCATCAATGTTCCATACAACACTTAAAATATAGATTATTATTCCAAGGATTCCTGAGTATGTATCAATTTGTTTGCATCTAGTATGGTATACAAACATATCTGCACATAGGAGAAATAAAGTGAAACACAACAAAACAAGGCATTTTCCATCACTATGATCAATTGTGACATCACTCTTCCTTATAACATTTAAAATACAACCTATCATTCCCTACATGTAAAAATGTATGTATCCATTATTTTTTGCTGATGGCTGCAACACAATAAAATAGTTAACCTTATAAAAAAATTCTTATTTTCAATAAGGATTTTGTGTTTATTGTCCTCTAGCCTTGGCTATATTGTTTCATTATCGACAAGGTTCTAGAGGGGGAAAGAATTTATGATTCGTGCCCTTCATTTTGTTGCAATGGTTGCAACACTAAAAAATAGTGAACATTATACACTTTATGTTGATTTCCATAAGGAAATATTGATTGTTGCATGGCAGCCTAGGGTACATTGTATCATTTTCGACAAGCTATTATTAAGAAGGCTATATTGTTTCAATTTTAGATAAGGTGTTGTATTGTTTGTTAATACAAATTTTGTTTGATATATGGATTGCATGTATTGCTTTTGCAACCATCAGCCCATGCAAAGAAACCAAAATAACCTCCAACCACCTTCACATAAGTTTAACAATGTCTGATCAAACTTCCACCTTCACAAGAGGTCGCCATTGTTGCATCAACATTGATTGTTGTATGGCTTCCATGTAGTGGCAATGGCTTTACAAAAGCTATCCATTGTGGCCCATCAGCATTAATTATTGTATGGTTTCCATGCTATGGGGACGGTTGTAATAACACCTACCATTTTAAACCTTAGGAAACATAGAGAAAGTCTACACATGTGGTTGTGAAAAAGTGGCGAAGGCGGTTGTTGGCATGCCTTGGGAATAGGGTGGTAGATTTCTCACTAGGTGGATAGAGAAGGCCGCTCAAATTAAACGTTGGTTTGCATCAACATTAATTGTTGTATACTTTTCATGTACTGCTGATGGTTGTAATAACACTTGCCATTTAAAACCTCAAGAAACATAGCAAATTTCTACAAAATTTTTGATAAGGCATTGTTGGGTCTCGTTCTGTTGCTATATGTTACTATGAATTTTTTATGTTTTGAGGGTTTTCCATTTGGCCCACTGTTGCAACCAATGTTGTTCTATTTATGGCCTCAATTTTGTGGTGATGTTTTGCAACGCAGTAAAATAGTTAATGTTATTAGTTCATGTTGTTTTGTCCTCTTTTGTTATGTACCGTATAATTTTCTCTATGTGTAGATATGTATATTTGTGAAATTAGATGCAACCAACACTCATATCTACGACAACGTATATATTAAGTGCAATAATAAACATTGATATCACCATTGAATATGCTGGTGGACAATCTATGCATGTCTGCCATAAAATAGCACATAGATCACCCACCACTCTGACCAATGGTGAAATCAATGTTCCTTATTGCACTTACTATATAGCCTACCATTGTAACTCCTTTTTTGAGGCTAAGAGAAATAATAACTAAAAAGTTGTATTTAACTTCAGTTTCCCAAAACAATAAACATGGTGAGCAGTATATATGAATATTGGCTACATCTAATTTCATATACATACACATCTGCACACAGAGAAAGTGAAATGCAACACAACAAAAGTAACACATAATTTTTGTGTTTATATATTTCCAAGCAATAGATTCCTACATATACATCCAACGCATGCAATACATATATATGTAGTCGCAAAACGATAGCTACACCCACACACACACACACACACACGCACACACACACACACATTGTGCTGTAGAAAAATGGCCCCTTGTCATTTTCATGGCCTTTTAGGTCTTGTTTCATGGTGTTGAGACTATGTTGCTATGATTTTATGTTGTATCATGGCTTGAACATGCTTATTTAGGTGCTAAAACTCAAAGAACGATGTCTTGTGAAGGTGTTATTAAGTGTTGTAAAACACTTCCACATTCTTCTAGAATTTATTTAATATAATTTACCTAAAAATCACCTTTTTACACATCAACAAGTCCTATTATTAAGTTTTGTAAAGTATTGTAACAACCTTTCACACTCTTCTAGGAATATTTTCACTATTTAGACCTTTATCATGCTTTATTTTGTCTTTTTATGCCCTCATATGCTTAATTAAGTGTATATTTTCATATTATCCTAAAAAACAACATTAAACATAACATTTTTCCCAACACATGGTTTTAGGTCCTAGATGGGACCCATTCGCCATGGGTGGTGAATGAGTCCCCCTTGGCCCCAAATTCAAAAGATTTTAAATTTTCTTTTAGGATTTTATTAAAAGTCACTTGATGCCGGCCTATGATGAGGTACGAATGAATAGTAAGGCACAAGAATTGTATAAATAAGTGTTTTTCATCTCATTTTAACCCCCCAATTCATCAAGTTCACTTATTCACCCATACATTCAAGCACTCAAGCATTCTACATCATTAATTAAAGCAACTATTGAAGCACTTTGGAGCAGCCATTGACTTTACTTCAAACTTACAAGATCAAGGATTTGGTGAGTTAATAGCATTGTCATGTTATTAGTTTACATTTCCTTTGCATTTTATTTATCTTTATCGGGTTTGATTACCAAAGTGGGGTTTGACCAAGGAAAACCCCTATTTGCTAACCCTCCAACATTTTTCCCCTTTGCATGTGTCTTTGCAGCCTTTATTTTGTATATTTGATAGGTTTAAAGGTGTTGAAAAGTGGAAATCAAGTCAATAAGGTTATTCAAGTCAACATATCATTATTTCAAGCATTTTGAGTGTTTTTTGTTCATTTCTTGTAGAACTGACTCTGACAACCTAACATTCAGACATTCTCAAATCTAGTGTTGCAGAGTTGTTTGATTTTCCAAAATCTAGGAGTGGACTGATTCATCACCCTTGGCAAATGAGTCCCAAATAAAGTATGAAAATATTTATTTTGTCAGATCTTAGATCCTGACTATCAAAAATCCGTTCTCAACACTTTTTCGTCAATAGGATGACTGATTCGCTACCCTAGGCGAATGAGTCCCATTGTGAAAAATCAGTAAATTTCATCAGCATCCAAAACACTAAAAAATCTTCACATTTTGGTGAACCCAACTTTTGAATAATTTAAACTTCTGATTGCATTCATATTTTTCATTTGTATTAGGATTGAATTAGGACATTGATTCGTTATTGCATTCTAGGACATTTCATTTTGCATTAGTGAAACATTAATTTAGTGTTCTTTTTGCATTCAATTTCATTGAAAAAAGTAAAAAATTTGCATTCTGCATCTGTAATTTCATTTTGTAGATCATTTGAATCATTCTTAAAATTTTGAAAAACACAAAAAACTTGCATCCTGGGACTAATTCGCCACCTAGGGTGAATCAGTCCCTCTGCATTTTTGAAACAACATTTCTGTAATTTCTTTGGCATTTGTTTGCATTACACTTCTATTTTTTTCATTCTATTTTTGGTTACAGATTCTCTATTTTCTTCATCTTAGTTTATTGGCATCATGGCATTTTCTTTCAATACATTTTGGAATTCCCTAAAATCATTGGTAGACATGTCCAATTGTACCTTTTGTTGTGACCTTAATGACCTTGAACAACCTCATGCTCCTTTAAATCCTCATGATTGGCCTCCTCGTGATGTAGACATCATTGGAGAAGATGATGATATCATGAACACATTCTATAAAGATTGCCTTGTAAACTTAGAATCAAATGCCACCTTTTATCCCTCTGATGCACTACCTGATCACTTTTCTTATTTACATCCTAAAGTCAACATTGGACCTATGGTTCCTCCTTCAAGTGGACCTAGTCCTTCTCAACCACCACAATCCCAACCATTTTATTAGCACAAAGTCATAAACAATCCTATGAACCTTGAAGAAACATATGGTAGAGGATTCACTATCTTATGTAAACAAGGTTGTGACACAAAACATGAACATAACCTCTATCAACTTCTTGAACAACAATCAATTGATGTGCATACAATGGGACTAGGATATCAAGATCCTTCTCATCCTGACAGACATCCTCTTCAACCTAGGAGAATTTAGGATGATAGTATGGTGATCTTGAGTCCTCCTCCTAACTTGAAAATTCTCCTTCCCCATGAACAACCATTCCCTCCTTCTAATGAAAAGGATGTTAGGATCCCTATGGGTCCTCTGCCTCCTTCTATTCATGAAAAAGGAGAACCTAGTAAATGCAAATGACCATACAAATTGAAGCAGCTTAAGTTTTCTACACATCCTCCACTTGAATGTGAATGGAGACTTCAATTACTTTTAAACAAAGGTTTTATACTTTTACCACATTCAAATATTGGTTAGTCATCCTAATGATTGTCACATACCATATTGTAAATATCATCATATCCTTGGACATCGCACTAAAGAACGTTGAACATTGAAAGACATAGTGAATAAGTATCACTACATTGATAATGACTATTTCCCCATCATACCTTAAACCAATTTGGACTCCTTTTGTCATGCTATAAGTTGTAGAGTTTCTTATTCTCACTATTGCATGAAATTTTCCCATCACCCATCTCGACTCATTCTTTCCTTTATGCTTTGTGGGGGGTAAGACATTGTTATCCTTGTCCTTGTAATGCATTTATTTCTGTCTCTTATCTATGCTATTCCTTTTCTACTTGTTCATCCAAGATTGTGAAAAGCCAATAACTTAGTTAATGATTGACATACATTTGCATTAATTTTTCTTCTTCTTTTCATGTGCATAGTGTGTTCCCCCTTATTGTGTGTTTGATGTTTTCTCTCTTCGTACACTTCTTCTATTTGTGTCTCTATTCTTCTATTTTTCATGCTTTGTTTTGTGTTTTCCTTTTGGGGATGACACAAAGCATAGAGACGCCCTATGTCTCTTCCACGTTGACCCAAATGGTCCTTTTTTTTGTGTTTTCCTTTTAGGGATGACGCAAAGCGTAGAGATGTCCTCTGTCTCTTCCATGTTGACCCAAAGGGTCCTTGTCTTTTTCTTTCTTGTTTTTTGTTTTCATTTTGGGGATGATGCAAAGCGTAGATATTCCCTATTTCTCTTCCATGTTGACCTAAATGATCCTTTCCTTTTTCTCTTTTTGTTTTGTGTTCTCCTTTTGGGGATGACGCAAGGTATTGAGACCAAAATTCCTCCTTCATGTTGACCCAAAATCTCTTTCATTTTCTTTCTTTTCGCTTGTGTTTTCCTTATGGGGATGATGCAAAGCATTGAGACTGCAATGTCTCTTCCATGTTGACTCAAAATGGAATTTGTTTTTTTTCCTTTGTTTTCGCTCTCTTTGTGTCATTCTTCCAGTTCTATGTGTATTTGGGGAATGATGACAATTTTGAGCTCTTTCAACAAAACATTGCATCAGCCAACATACTGACCCCAAATCCATAGATCCCTTATGTGTTTGGTGTATTTTCTTTTCTGGGGGGAAAATCCCTTCCTTTTTTTGTTTTTCATTTTTCCGTTACATGACACAACCTACCTTCGAAACATATGAATTGGCATAGAGCTTTCAAGGATTGGCTCTCATGTCTTGTTTTATTTTTGTATTTTCTTTTGTTCTCTACTTTCAAGTAATTTATGACAGAACGATGTGTAGCGATTCCCTTAAAGTGGGGGACATACATTACCATTATTTCATTGTGCATTCATGCTTCTTAGTGTAGCCTTGTCGTTAATGTGATGCGTTCATCACTTTGTGGATTACATTGGGTGTGATGTCCTTCATAAGTGTGACCTTTCTAAGCATATTACATTCCTCTCTGTGGCTTGATGCGACACACTGCATCCCCTAAGTTGTGAATATACTATTCTCTGATTGGTCCTCCCTTGGAGACATTAGAAAAAATGTTCCCTAAGTGACTGACCTTACATAAACTGGACAAGACTCTTTTGAAAAATCTTTCATATTATTGCATTCTCATTCGACCACCTTGCATAACACAACTTGCATGCCTATGGAGCTGTCTTATTTGTTTGGCCACCTTGCATAACAAAACTTCCATGCCTGTGACCTGCCATCCTATTTTTCTTGTCTCATGAAATTTAAGCTGGCATTTTCATTTCATTTTGGCTTTGTGGCGCCTTGTTAAAGTTATCGAATGGGTATAGCTTTGGCATGGTTGTGTGGGAAGCCCAACTAGTAGAATGAATTTTCCCCATAGCCACTTTTTTTTGTGAGTGCATACCAACTAGCATATGTATCATACTTTTTGGGCCTTCTCACGCCACATACAACTAGTTTCTTGACCCTAGAGTGAGTACACATTCTCTTTTCACAACTTGTTGGATTGATGATCGAAGCTTCATTCAATTCATTTCAACACTTCTGTGTTCCTTTGTTCTTACGCTTAGTTTGCCATGGGATCTTTGTCCTGGGGGCTTCATCATCCATCTTGATCATTGTATTCCATCTTTCTAGTGTAAGTGCATTTGAACCCTCCCCTCGATGTTCATGGCTACTTTAGTGTGAGGAAGCAAGTTCGTCCTCTCACTAAAGTGGGAGCTAAATGTGCTATAGAAAAATGGCCCCTTTTCATTTCCATGGCCTTTTAGGTCTTGTTTCATGGTGTTGATACTATGTTGCTCTGATTTTATGTTGTATCATGGCTTGAACATGCTTATTTAGGTGCTAAAACTCAAAGAACGACGTCTTGTGAAGGTGTTGTGAAGTGTTGTAAGACATTTCCACATTCTTCTAGAATTTATTTAATATAATCTACCTAAAAATCATCTTTTTACACATCAACAAGCCCTATTATGAAGTGTTGTAAAGTCTTGTAAAAACCTTTCACTCTCTTCTAGGAATATTTTAACTATTTACATAATTCTCATGCTTTATTTTGTCTTTTTATGCCCTCATATGCTCAATTAAGTGTTATTTTGCATATTATCTCGACACATAGTTTTAGGTCCTAGGTGCGACCCATTCGCCATGGGTGGCGAATGAGTCCCACTTGGCCCCAAATTCAAAATATTTTAAATTTTCTTTTGGGATTTTATTAAAAGTCACTTTATGTCGGCTTGTGATGAGGTATGAACAGATAGTAAGGCATGAGAATTGTATAAATAAGTGTTTTTCATCTCATTTTAAACCCCCAATTCATCAATTTCACTTATTCACCCATACATTCAAGCACTCAAGCATTCTACATCATGAATTGAAGCAACTATTGAAGCACTTTGGATTAGCCATTGACTTTACTTCAAACTTACAAGATCAAGGATTTGGTGAGTTAATAGCATTTGCATTTTATTAGTTTAAATTTCCTTTTCATTTGATTTATCTATATTGGGTTTGATTACCAAAGTGGGGTTTGACCAAGGAAAACCCCTATTTGCTAACCCTCCAACATTTTTCCCCTTTGCATGTGTCTTTACAACCTTTGTTTTGCAGATTTGATAGGTTTAAAGGTGTTGAAAAGTGGAAATCAAGTCAATTAGGTTCTTCAAGTCAACATATCATTATTTCAAGTATTTTGAGTTTTTTTTGTCTGTTTCCTATAGAACTAACTCTGACAACCCAACATTAAGACATTCTTAAATCTGTTGTTGCATAGTTGTTGTCTGGTTTTCCAGAAATCTATGGGTGGACTGATTCACCACCCTTGGTGAATGAGTCCCAGTTGATGTCTAAAAATTTGTATTTTGTCAAATCTCAGATCCTGACTGTCAGAAATTAGTTCCTGACACTTTTTCATTAGTAGGAGGACTGATTTGCCACCCTTGGCGAATGAGTGCCACTGTGAAAAATTAGTAAATTTCATCAGCATCCAGAACACTCTAGAATCTTCACATTTCATGCAGGTGCACTAAAATTTACCCCTGTACCTTATGTTCTGCATAATTTATTCATTTTCATAATTGTTTGCATATCACAATGTGTTTTCAAACATAACCTAAATTGCACTTTTGCATTCATTTTAGTTCAATTAAATCAGTCAATTTCATTTAGTTAAGTTCATTTACGTCATATCATTAAGCATACATCCTAATTTGAGTGTTACATAAGCATTTTGGGACCTAAATCTCACTTTCAAGATGAAAAATCTTAGGAAGAGAGCAAGCATCTTAGGGTCCCAAAATCTATGTCACACAAACACACATATATGGGTATGTACATGATCATCATGGAAAAAATAGGCCCTTAAGTGGCAAAAAATTTAGAAAAATCAGAGTTAGGCAACTTGACATAAAAATTTGAATAAGTTATCTATATTATTTCAAAAATATGTAAGAATAGAATCTGTAGCAAATTGAATGTAGTTTCTAAACTACTAAGTTTATTTTATTTTTAAAAATTCTATTTGGTGAAAATTTGAAATTTCAATGCAGTAGTTAAATTTCGGGAAAAATAAGTAGGTGTCTTTCTGAACACCCTAACCATAGTAAAATGATAATATTTTTTTATAATATTTTAGATATAAGTAGAGGACTCATGTCCCAATGTGATGCATATTTTTTTATATCTTTTCCAGGTAAATAATTTATTATGAATTTTTATTATAACTTTTAAAAAATATAAAAACTCGTATGTCTGACCACCTTAACTTGGTCAAAACTTCATGAAATTCAAATTTTCGTTTTTTAATCCTATAGTATGCAAAGCATAGAATGTGACACATGTTTTGGATTCAAAAAATGTGATACTGTTTAAAAGCCATAGATGTTTTTTAATCATCCTTTTTCAATCAGCCTATCAATTGGGACTTTAGTCATAATTCAAATCGAAAAGGAATAATAATTATTTATTAAATTCAAAGTAAAGCATAATTTATATTGGTGGAAAGCTAAGAATGTCCTTTAAAAACCCTTTGCATTTCATCAATTTTGGATTAAAAAAATTCATCAGCCACATACCCATCATATTGCCACTTTTTGGCACATCATGATCTTGCACATACCCATATATTTGAAGTTAGATTCATATATATATGCATTGTTGATTGCACTCTATAGAAGACTATATTGTTTTTTGAAACCAATATTGTATGAATTATGGTTTTCCTTGTGCATTTTGTTATGTTGCATGCCCCTTGTAGGGAAATGATAGACAATACAAGGAAAAAGTTTTAAGAGTTTTCCCAAAATACGTGGTTCTGCCCTAAATGACATACAACAATAGTTGATTGTGACTTTCGATATTTATTGTAGCTAAAGATGGAAGACCACATAGGCGAGATTTGGGCTACTACTTTTGATTAGGCCACAAAAAGATTATTGCATATGTCAAAAAAAGAGCTATACATGTTGCAATACGAGCCTTTTGCTACAATGACTGCTAAGTCTATTATCAATGGTGTAACCTACACCTAATTTTTTTTTATTTGTGGGTTTCTCCATTTGGTTCATTGTTAAAACCAATGATGTTTGATTTATGGCTTCCATCTTGTGGTTATGGTTGCAACACAACAAAATAGTTAATGTTATACAGTCTATGTTTGATTTCATCAGGCATTGTTGATTATTTTTCTCTAGCTTAGGCTATATTGTTTCAATTTTTGATAAGGTGTTGTTGAAAAGCCTATATTGTTTCAATTTTAGATAAGGTTCTGTTGAGAAAAGAGTATAATTTTGGATGGGGTTGTTGCTGTGAATTTTTCGTGGGTTTCTTTTAATGGCTTTTGTTTTCTGGGCATGTTTGCAATGGAATGAAATTGTTAACGTTATGCATTTTTTATTTATTATTGTTTCCTAGCTTGGGTTATATTCTCTCATTTTTTATAAGGCATTGTTGGAAAGGCTATATTGTTTCAATTTTCGATAAGGCACTGTTGAGAAAAGACTATATTGTTTGTTAGAAAAAATATTGTTTCATTTATTGTTGGAATTTTGTGGCTATGGTTTCACAAGAGTTTTGTGTATTGTTGATTGTTGTTCTCTACCTTACACTATATTGTTTCATTTTCCATAAGGTTCTGGCTAGAAGGCTATATTGTTCCATTTTCAATAAGGTGTTGAACAAAGACTATATTTCTGCATCAATTTGTTATTGTGCATTTTTTGTGTTTTGTGGGTTCCTCCATGTGGGCCATTGTTGAACCGAATATTTTTTGATTTATGCCTTGTGTTTTGTCCCTATGGTTGCAACACAATAAAATAATTAACCTTATAAAATTTATGTTTGTTTCCATAAGGCATTCCTTGTAGTCTTTTTTTTTTCCTGTGTGTAGATATGTATGTACATGAAATTACATGTACACAACATACATATATACTCGAATTTACTAAAAAAATAATTCACAACAAAAAAAACATGCACTTAATTGGTTATATATTAATACAATGAAAACCAACTTATAATGTTTTACAAAAAAGGATACACTTCTTTTCTTTTGTATTGTTTATGTCGCTTATAGTTTTGTATTGCTTTTACTCTATGCTCCTCATTTTATTTTGTGTTTTTTGGTTATATAGCTATGCCACCCTATTTAACATATGTATTAACATTCACAAATGTTAAATTTCCTTGCGACCATAAGGACTACACAAAAAGCATTATAAAAGAAACAATATTTGTTTGAACAACGCCTTATCAAAAATGCACCACTATAGCCAAAGCCATAAAACAACACCTCACTATGCCTTATGGAAAACAACATAAAATATACAACATGCACTATTTAATTGCATAAAAAGATGAAACAATATAACCAAAGCTAGAGAACAACATCAATGATGCCTGATGGAAAACAACATAAATTGTATAGCCTTGCAATCATAACCAAAAAATGCAAACCTTCAATGAAACAATAATGGTTTCAACAGCAACATAGAAAATTCTTTTTTGAACAACACCTTATCAAAAATTACCATAGATGCACATACACGCCCACACATACATATAAAAATTCAAATAGAAAACACCAATTGTGCAGATATAACACTATGTGGCAATCCAACCACACTAGAAGAAAACAACCATATTGATATAAAAAACTCAACATATCTATATACAGATAAATGCATAACATGAAAGATACATGTAGAAAATGCATATGAAAACATACACACTCACATTGTAAATGGAACAATAATGGTCTCAACAGCGACCTAGGGAATTCTTTTTTCCAACAGAACCCTATCACAAAGCAAACAATATTGCCAAACCTATAGACCAACATTCAACAATGCCTTATGGATAACAACTTAAATTATAGGACATATACTATTATACTATGAATTGAATATGAAACAATATAGCCAAAGCTAGAGAACAACACTCAACAATGATATATAAACATTGAGAATAACAAATACAAATTGTACAAATATAAGAGTATGTGGCAATCAAACCAAACAAGAAGAAAATAGCTATATTGATATTAAAAATTGGACATATCTATATATAGATAAATATATGACCTCAAAGATACATGTACAAAATGCATATACAAGCATACACACTCACACCCTAAACGAGATAAAATAAGTTTCAATAACAAGCTAGGAAATACTTTTTTCCAAGAGCACCTTATTGGAAACAAAATAATATAGCCAAAGCTATAGCCCAATAGCCAAGAATTCCTTATGGATAACAACATAAAATATATAACATTTACTATTGTAATCCGAATAGAATATGAAGCAATATAGCCAAAACTAGAGAATAACAACTTAAATGAAACAATAGTGGTTTCAACGGGACCTTATCAGAAAGAAAACAATATAGCCATAGGCCAATGCCCTATCAAAAGTTGTGCAGACATTTGCTATGTTTTCCAGAGCTTTAAAAGGAAACTATTACTTACAACCATTGCCACTACACAAAAACCATACAACAATTAATGTTGATGCCATTTCACTTGCCTTCTTTATTGGTGCGACAAACACTTTTTATTTAAAAATAAAAAAACATTCTACCACCTTTTTCCTAACCGCAATCCAAGAGTCAAAAGGCTTAAAAACTAGGGTAAACAATACCCTATGGAAAACAGCATAAAGTACATAACATTGAATATTTTACTACGTTGCAACCATTCATACTAAATGAAATCCATACATGAAACAATACAACCTAAGGTAGAAAACAACAACTAACAATTCCTTATGCAAAACAACATGAATTGTATAACATTAACTATTTTATTGCATTGCAACCATCACCACAAAACGAGAGCCATAAATGAAACAATATTAGTATCAAAAGTCACCCAGATGGGGAAACTCGCAAAACACTAAAAATCATAGTAACAAACCCATGCAAAACCATCACAGCAAAAGTCGAACCATAAATCAAACAATATTGGTTTCAACAAACTATATCTAGTCTTTTTTCAACAGAACCTTATCAAAAAGGAAACAATATACCCTAAGCCAGAGAACAAAAATCAACATTTCCTTACACAAAACAATGCAACTTGTATAACATTAACTATTTCATTGCATTGCAACCATCACGACAAAATATTGCTTTCAACAGTGACCCAGATGAAAAACCCACAAAACACAAAAATATCACAATAACAGACCAATTCAAAATATTCACCACAAAATGCAAACCATAAATGAATTAGTATTGGTTTCAACAAGAACCTAGATGGAAAAACTCACAAAAAAAACATGAGATTAACTATTTTGCAACCATTCACACAAAACAAAAGCCATAAATGAACCAATATAGCCTAAGCTAGAGAGTTGTAACCATACCCACAAAATGAAAGCCATAAATCAAACAATATTTGTATCAACAGTCACCGAGATGGAAAAACCTACAAAACACAAATTTGCAATAACAAACCCATGCAAAACTATTGCCGCAAAATCCAAACCATAAATCAAACAATTTTCATTTCAAAAAATTATACAGTCTTTTTCTGACATAGCCTTATCGAAAACGAAAAAATATAGCCTAAGCTAGAGAACAACAATCAATAGAATGAAACAATATTGGTTTCAATAGTGACCCAGATGAAAAATCCCACAATAAACACACAAATTCATAGTAACCAATTAATGCACAAAAAAACAATATTGCCTTCCACCCACCACGACTACACGAAGACCATAAACAATATTGGTTTCAACAATGACCCAGATGGAAAAACTCACAAAAAACACACAAATTCATAGTAACAAAGCAACAAAAAAAATAATAATATTGCCTTCCACCCATTGCGACTACATGAAAACCATAAACGAAACAATATAGACAAAGCTATAGAATAATAATCAACAATGCCTTTTGGAAAATAACATAAACTATTTTCAAAATAATCAAGAAACGGTTTCTCAATATGCACCTCTTCCCGCTTCCTTCAAATGTACCTCTTCCAACTTGCTTTCTCTCCACTCCCTTCTTTCTCCACCGCCTACAAAAAATGGGCACATAATTATCACAACCAACACTTTTGTACTACTTTTGCAACCATTGCCCAATGCAAAAAACACAAAATAACCTCCAACCACCTTCACAAAAATTCCACAGCCAATGATCGTGGTTGCACCTTTACAAAAGCTTTCCCTCCTCACTCATACCTATCTTGAACAACAAGGTAAACCCAGAGAATGACAACCAACAATGCCTTATCGAAAATTTCGTAGACATTCACTATGTTTTCCGAGGATTTTAAAGGCAGGTGTTACAACCATCACCATTACATGGAAACCATAAAACAATTAATGTTGATGCAATTTTAGTGGCCTTCTCTATTGGTTTTCCAAACACTTTTTATTTAAAAATAAAAAAACAAATTTCCACCTTTTCCCCCATGCCGGAAAGCTCAAAAACTAGGAAGGTTGATGAAAATTCTGACCACATCAAAAAGAAATCTGCCACCTTTTTCCCATCGTTAGAAAGCTCAAAAACTGGGAAGGCTAACGAAAATTCTGAACAAACTTTACACAAATAGCCTATCAGCTAATTAGCAACAACAAGGAAAAGAAAAAAATTAAAGCCAAAAATGCTTCTCATGAAAAGCATCATCTCAAAGCAAGAAAATAACTTGAGATTATGGAAATTCCTCCATCCTTTAGTTCCACTAGCCTCCAATAGCTCTTGTTAGTCTTTAACCTCCAAGAGTAGCACCAAAGTAAATATCACAACCATCAAAATCCCATTAAAATACCATTTGGTGGATCCTCATAGAAAATTTTAATATTTTAAAAAACAACACAACATCCTCTACAATATGTCTCAATTGCCTTGAAGTCCAATCTATACATTTAACTTCTTATAGACACACTATCTCCTTTTCCCACTAGATGATATTATTTCAACAAATGGGGCTTTAGATAGACATCAAAAAAATTCCTAGTCACACTCTTTATGGTATTATCAATAGGAAAAACATGAAAACACTTGCCATATGTAACATCAGGGCATTCATGAATAATAACCACATCTCCCATATAAATCATCATGGGTGAATACACAACTTTTTTTATTCTAGTCTCATTTTTCAAAGTAATATAGATCACATCCTCAATAAGTTAAGACATCAGTCTCCACTTATAACACCAATTTGAAGAGTTGGTAACACTCTCTTCTAAGAAAAAAAATTATTTCAATATCTATCCCAACATGAACATGAAATAAACTGGCCTAATTTTATCAATGCTATCTATCACAAATGTTGATATGCTCCCAAAGTCATATAGTAAAACTCCAAAGACCTGTGTTAATACTTAGTAACACGCTCAACATTTTGACTCCCAACTCCCATATGTTTCAATGCTTCTTCACTCAATCGATTCCGGATTCAAAGTTTATTAACTTAATTAATTCTAATGTATCACTAGATTCTTCAAAGATAAACTTTACAAAAACATTTTTCTACTATGGCAAGCACAATGATTAATGAGCAATGTCTTACAGTAACTTCAAAACCAATAGACAAGTACCTTGATCATCTGCAGACATATTCTTGTGTAACGACTTAGAGTAACTTCATAAGCAATCTCTCTATGGCTATTGCTTCAATCTGCAATGATTCCAAGGATTGTATAGGGGCTTTAGGAGGGCAAGCTAATGAAGCAAAATAAATAATTTTTTTCAAAAAATGCACCAAAACCTTCTGGATTCTTTGTTTAATGCGGCCTTCTTGACACAATCTTAATATTCTGAGAACGAGTCAAAATATTTTGTTATTAATTGAGTGCTTGCTCATTGATTCACATTCCTCACCATTCTCTTTCTAATCCCACTAGAGGGCAAGAGGAAAACTTGGTGTGACATCTTTCCAACACCCCTGCTCTTCTGATGCCATCTCTAGAACACAACTTCATCGCGTCTCAAACAATCTTCATACTCCCATGCATAGGAGAGATGTAGGCTCTGATACCATATGTTGTAAAATGCATTAAGCTTTCATTGATTGATATTTGATATTACATTTGCATTTATAGGAAGAAACGAAGCAATTGAGAGAAAAGCGGTTGAACAGGGAAGTGATAGCAAAGCAGTTGAGTAACAGTAACTGACTACCAATAGTAATCGACTACCAAAAGTTACTTACAATGTAATAGTTGTTAGTGTGAATGGGGATATTTCCTAACTAGATATTAGTGAGGACATATTCACATAACTAATTTAAGTTTAATTAAGAGTTAGTTTCCTAGGTGAAATTCTAGAAACTAGTATTTAATGGGACCATATCTCATTAATAGGAATGTAGTTATCTAGACATTTAATATTTCTCTCATGCATTAAGCATTTAATTTTTGTAACTAAGGTGGTTATCCAACTACCTCTCTCCTTTCCTATATAAGGAAGGATCTTGTACATTTGTAA
Source organism: Sequoia sempervirens (assembly GCA_007258455.2). NCBI lineage: Eukaryota > Viridiplantae > Streptophyta > Pinopsida > Cupressales > Cupressaceae > Sequoia > Sequoia sempervirens. The sequence continues at coordinate 23,514,761 of VDFB02271358.1, read as the reverse complement.
ATCATTCTAGATCAATTCATCATGAATCCTAGTTTGATCAAGTTCTCTTCTTTCTCATGATGTGTCACTTTTTTATTCATGTGGATGATATTCTTCTTGGTTGATCCTTTTAAGTGTGTGTAGCTTCACTTGGGTTATTGTTCATATTTCTAACATGGTATTAGAGCTTAGGCCATAGAAGATTCATCTCATATTAGGAAGTTGAGATGAGGAGACTATTGCAGGTTGAAGGGTTTTCTTGAAGGGCAAGTTATTCTCATCCAGGAGGCAGCTGATATTTGAGGCACTTTGGGTTATATTTGACCCCATCATTGTGTTTAGAAGGTCTAAAAACCTAATGATTGTGTACCCATTCGCCAAGATTCGACTTCATCATCGAGAGGCCATTAGAGGGTTTTGTAGCTATATTTGTGGGGAAAAGTAAGGATCTTGCAAGTATTGGAGAAAAAAAATCCCCTACCTATTGCAAAAAAAAAAATCTCCTTTGGTCGGCACATCTATTTGCAGGTTAAAAAAATTTCATTATTCAGGCTTTTTTTCTATAATTGCAAAAAATAATTATAAGGGTTGCTTTATTTATCAATCAACATTTTATAATAGTTTCAGGTCTAGATATTTAATATTTAGCTGGCATATTTTATTTAGTGGTCGGTATTTAATATTTTTTGGAAATACTAAAAAATATTGTGGAATTTTATTAAATATATGAATAATATTTATTATGTGGTCAGATATATTTATTGTGAGTCAACATACATATTTGAATATAAAAGTGTGTTTGAAAATCTTCAAACGAAATATACTTATTGAGAGATTTAAATTGCCAAAGGCATTATTGAAATCTCGAGAAATCCATTTTGGCATTCTTTAAGGAAGTCTATAGGTTTTTTCCAAAGCATTTGAATTTCTATAGGGGACATTAAAGCCATTTTTGGTCACATCATACTTCCACTGGGCCCATTGTTCTTTTCTACCACTTCAGAATTCCATCCCTCGACTTCTCGTCTTACTAGATACCCTCCATCCATCGCCGACTGCTACTCCATCGCCGACTTTGTCCATCATTCGATCTTAAGCCCTGAGAACCCAAGTATAGGTCACATTGCAACCAAGTTCTCTATTATTCTTGGAGTGGCGCCACTCCAAAACTGCCGACACATAGCCCCATCGCTGCCTATTAGGGTGGCACACCTTTTTTTACATAGAATTTACCCTCGCGATCATATGACGACCTAGGGACTACATTTTTTTGCCTTTCGTGCTTGATTTTTGCACCTATTTAGCTTGCACCCCATAACAAGGAAATATTTTTCAATGCAGAGTAACGTTTCACTAGGATATCATATTTTTACAAACAATATATCACTAGAAAGATGGTTTTGTGTACTTCATATCCATGTAGAGTATTTTTCTAGATTTTTTGTGGGTTTGAATTATAGCTATTTGAAGTCTATTCTTCCATTTGAGCTCTCAAGCTCATATATTTTCACCATTTTATCGAATTTTGGAGATTCTAGTGGTATTGTGAAGGTGATTTAGAGTTATATCATTCAATCCATCCACTTTTTTTAGATTCATCCCTAGGTATATTCTATAATTTTTTTTGCAATTTGTGGCATTTTCTTGATATATTGGACATACTAAAATTTAGAGAAGGTTTGTTTGCATTGGAGGCTTTATTTTTATTGGAAGATCAGATTTGGGAGCTTCTATTTGATATTGAAGGTCAATTTCTTAGTAATATTTGAGATCATTCATAGTTTGTTATGGGGTTTTCATTTCATCCTTTTGTGATTATGTTACAAAAGGGAAACTATAAACAATGGAGAGATTGCATCATAAACCATCTCTGATCAATTCAATTATTGCCACATTTGTATAGTTTAGTTCCCCCTCCTGATACAAATATCCAAAAAAAATCTTCAATTTGAAGGTACATGATGTCTTAGAAGTTGTAATGCATGTTGATGATGATATTTTGAAAGCTATTGATCATTGTGATTATGCTCATATTCTTTGGACTAATATTTGGGATATATATTGAGATCTTGATACTCTACATTTCCCCGATGATCATTATTCAAAATTTCATATGCCTCTTTATTCTTCAAATAGTATACCCTATGATGATAATGCTATGTGGGAGCTTACAGATTTGGAATGTTTTGAATATTCATATGAGGATGACAAGGGTTCTTTAGATGCTTCTTGTCCATCAAAGATAGTTGATGAACCTTCACCTTCAATGATTCCTTGTCGAGAGTCATTGACTGAGACTTCCACCATTCCTATTCATCAGGACATATTCAGTTTTCCAAACTTGGGATTATAGGATGGCTTTATTTTAGGTATTGCAAACTTGGATACTTCTATAGGTTTGAAGGAAATTCCTAAGGGGATATCTCTCCTCTACATAGATTCTAGTTTAGAGGGTTCTCTTAAGTCTCCACATTCCATTGTTTCGACCTTGATTGAGTATCCTGATCTTGGTGAGACCACCTTGGAGGAACTTGATTCCTTCTCAAAGATTTCATATATGAGGCTCCTTCCCTCCCATTTGATTTTGGAGTTGGAGATTCTTCGACATCTACCATTAGATTTTCTTAGATTCCTAGGGGAGACATATTGTTTGTCATCACTGGACACTCTTTTGGCTTGAGACTTCTTTCAATGGTTTGAGGAAACTTAATTTTTGGGGGAAAATCTAGTCTCCATCTATTTCTTAAATGAAGGGATCATTTTATTTTCTTTTGATCTTGTTAAACATCAATTTCTACATAGTCCTAGTTTGTCACCTTCTTTATTGATTGGGCATGTCCTTGATTTGATTGTGGCATCTTCATCTTCCTCGGGAAAGAAGACATGTGATCATCATACACATGAATCTTTCCTTCAATTCCTATTTGAAATGGGAAGCACCCTAAAATAATGAGAAAAGGTGGAGATTATTTCGTATAGTTTAGGACATAGAGCAAACCCACTTTCCAATTATCTCATTGAAGGAAATCCTTAGAGATCTCAATGAAAAAGAGAAAGAGATCTTGTAATAGGATTTTCCTAGGACCTAATTGTAAACTAGTGAGGGGTTCACCACCAAACCAAGGCTTAGAAAGACAAATGAAATACAAGAAATAATTCTTATCCTTAATTTGATGCAATCTTTAATTAAATTGCCTAAAAATGCATGAAAAATAGAATAGAAAGTTGTAAGATGAAATGTGTGCACCTGAATTTGAGGATAACTAGAATGAGCTTTGAATTACTATAAATTATGAATTTTTTTCCTATTGGGACTCATACACCAGTCTAGACATATCATTCCTAGATCTGAGTTTCTGTGTAGAAACATATTTATGGAAAAAGGGTATCTAAATCTACAAAAATTAGAAAAGAGCCTGTAGTGGGACTCATATGCCGCTTCTAGCATATCAGTCCCATTCTACTTTTTTAGGAATTCAAAGTTTAGATCTATGCTCCAATATCTTTCCCTCCCTTCTAAATTGATTTTTGTGCCTAAGCCCGTAAAAATACCTACAAAATAAAATATAGACTTGATTTACTTATGGGGGGTTTTCCTCGGTCAAACCCCTAGTTTGGTAATTAAAACTTGATAAAAACAATATAATATGAATGTAAATAGGAATGTAAACCCTAACCTTAAGTATTTCTAAGATTAGGAAATCTAAAATGAAATGCAACCCTATTGTAATGTGTAACAATGAGATGCATGAATGAAGCATGAAGATGAATGACTCACTTTGAGAGATATATAACCACCCAAATGAGCCCTAATAATTTTTGTACCTTCCTTATGCTAAATGTAGAGTGATAGTGGAGGATGGAATCACTTAGAAAACAATTCATTAGGCTTGGCTTGATGGCTAGTTACATCTCACCAACCTAGAATCCATCATGATTCACCATAGACAACCATGATAAACCATTGAAAATGCTAGATATTGGATGAAAGTGAGTTTGAAGACCTACAAAAACACTCTAATGCTACTCCAAGACTTCAACTTTGCTTGCTTTTGAAACTTGAATACTCTTGTCAAAGAATGGTTGAATACTTTGAATGCTTGGATCTTGAAAATGCTCTTGAAAAATGCTTGCTTCGATGAAATGACTTAGAAGCTTTCTTATATAGGCATTAAAACCTAATTTACTGTTATTTAGATCTCAAAAGTTGACATCAACAAAAAAATTGAATTAAAAAGGTGATTTTCCTGCTCAAACCCTAGAAAAGCCCCAAATTGGAGTCATATGCTAGCCCTCATGTATGGTTCCCACCTAGGTGGACTCATACACCCAAGGTGGCATAAGAGTCCCACCCTAGATTTTTGAGGTGGGTTGTTAAAATTTTAAGTTTTTTTGATGATTTTGTCTAGTTTTAGCTAAAATAAGCCTCGAGATCTGAAATAAAGGGTCTTCGAGGCTTATTAATGATGATTTAAAGTGTAATTAATGCAAGGGTACTAAAATAGGTCCAGATTAAATGAAAAATTTCCCTATCTCCAAGAAGGGAGTACAATTTTTGTCATTACATCTAGCCTCCACTTTAGTGACAATATAAATCTACATGCATATGTAAGCTAAATGAATCCAAAAAGTAAACTATTTGTCATAAAAGGATACTCATATAGGTTCATTCATGACACGAGAGAATGAATCCCCCACTATAGCTATCTATAAAACCACAATGTTAGGAACCACATCCTACAATATGAATTTGTTAGTTGTCTAAAAATCCTAACTTCTTCTAGAAATCGAATTCGAGGGTAGATGTATGTCCCCATTGATTCTGATTGCTTTATGGAGGTGGAATCAAGGTAGCATTCTAACCACATTGAGTAAGGTAAGTCATATCATAGGGTATTTCAAAGTACCATATCACATAATGATATACATCTAATGAGTACAGGAGTGGAATCATGATTCCAATGCAAAAAATAGCATAAAAAATGAAGCTCTCTAACTCCCGTTATGTTAATTTCAATGAAAGGCACTTTTTAACCCTAATATAGTAAAAACCCTAATTTTTTGACTTATATAAGAGCAAATAGTGAAGTTATTTCTAAATATTTTTTCATTTACCTTCTTTTAGCTTGACTTTGGTGGATAGTGACTAAAGATTCTGAGCCAACGAGAGTACAAACCCTCGACATTGGATGTCCTAAGAAAGTAGGTTGCCAATAGCAAGCTATAGTATCAAGTGAGTTGATTTTTCTACCTTAGCTTTGTCCTTACGTATTTATTTTATGTTTTTATGCATTTTTAGGTAGATTTAGGACCCTAGAAGAAAAGTTCACAAATCATCCCTATTTTTCACAAAGTATCCCTTTTTATTGCAAAGTGTCCCCTTTTGTTGCGAAGTGTCCTACTTTTTCCTAAAGTGTTCTGTTTCTTCATGAAGTGTCCCAAAAGGGAAATAAAGTGTCTAGGACCTTTAGGAAATTGCACTAGAACAACTTTATCACACTTTTTATTATTATTGATCATGTATAGATTTAAGATTTAAGAATGCTTATAAGACATATTTTAACTTTTTGTTAGATCCTGCCAAGGTCACGACAATGTCTTAGTGATAGATAGTTATGTCTCCTCTGAGACCTAGACTTGACACTTTCAACCAAGGAGACAAAGATATAACATACTACAAGATTGTATTGGATGTACCTCATTACCTCATGAGGTACAATGATGCTATGCTAATGGCCTTGGTGGAGCAATGGGATGTATTTACATGCAAGTTTCTTCTCCAAACCAGTGAGATGTGGATCACTTTAGAGGATTTTGATCACATTCTCTAAGTTCCAATTAGGAGTGAGAGGGTATGTTTTCTAGGGCATCAATCATTTCATGTGATGAAATATGATATGCAGTATTGTCTTCGAGGTTCGATTCATGATGAAATTGTGAGGCCGTAGATTGATCTATCATGGCTACTATATTCATGAGCTCCACTTGTGGCATGGATTATGATGCTTACTGTGGAACTAGTACTCATCTCCAATGGCCGAGGAGCACATTTAGAGGGAGGAGTAGTACATATGATATGATAGATGGTAGGGTAGAGGATCGTATATGCCTAGGGTTGCAAAATCATTGAGCACTTATACCATGATCTAGGGTGATTTCCATTCCACGAGGTCTATAGTATAGTACATTGTACACTACTATAGGTTTGGTGCTTGGAGTATATCATGTGCACTAGGCTGACAGGTTTTCTATGTACATCAGTGCTAGGGTATCCTAACACATTTAGTTACTCACTAAGGTGGTTATGGTAGTACATGGATTTACTTTTTGAAGAGCTAGATTTGACTAACTAGATGAGGAGGAGATCATATGGAGACCTTACCAACTTATACTGCAATATCTGGATGAGATGCATGAGCTGAGGAGATTATAGATGGGAAAATTTTTGACTAGTAGAAATGATTATGTAGTACAACCCTTCTACTACAATCATGTCATGTGCAGGTTTGGATAGGTATAGGTATCGCCCGAGGCACAAACTTTCTTCAAGAGATTAGTATGGAGTGCTTGGAGGTCTGGTGACACTAGATGATTCACTATTGATGATGTTGTCTATAGTGACTCCAATTATGAGGATCATGATATACCCTCAATATCCAACATTGATGATGTAAGTACTACAAATGAGTATGAGGATTGGTGGGTAGCAATATGAGTAGCTCATGTATTCCTATTGGACAAGCTGATAGGCTATGTAGGGCCACTCCTAGGTCAAAGACATGAGGAGGATAGAGCTAAGGAGACAGGGGTCAACCTTGTGGACCTATTCACAGATGTGATAGATGAGGAGTATGACGAGGTTGCAAATCCTAACTATGATGTCGAAGAGGAGGATGAGGATGAGGAGGACAAGGACGAGGAGCAATTGATGAGTAAGGGTGATGGGATAGCGGATTAGGATCTAATGGGCCATAAGTGGGGAGAGCTAGCTCCTAATCATATGGCTAGATCACAATTAGTAGCTACAACATGCACTAAAACCTACAGTCATGCAGAGGCTAGCACATCTTCTATGTCTCCTACACACAATGATGCTATCTTTACATAGCTAGTTAGAGGGCTAGGTGATGATATTTTATTTACTACCATGCTTTATGCTAATGTTCATGATTTATGGTTTAGTTTTATGTTTATATACCTATCATGATGTGTATTGATTATATTTATGATTTCTATCTTGCAGGAGTTGTGAGAGACCTCCATGATCTCTATTGCTAGGTTGCTACTGAGATAGTGCCCCAATTGGTCTACGAGGAGGCTACTGATACATACTATGTGTTGCCACCCATCGTGCAGTGGTATCTAGAGATGTTTGAGCCGTACGTTAGACTGTGGGAAGCATATGATAGTTTTAGGAGGCACGCCCATTGAGCTAAGGCTACCCATGAGGATGATCAGTCATCTTGAGCCCCAGTAGAGGTCGACAAACTCTAGTAAGAGGTATCTAGACTACAAGGAGAGAGAGATCATTTAGTGGAGGATCATCAGGAGGCCCTTGGACAAGTACATGGTTTACAATATGCTCTAGATGTTCTTGTTAGCTTGTGATCATGATCATATACCACTATCTCTCAATGGACTGCCTCCAAATAGATGCAAGCACTAGATCTTGAGATATCCAGTAGTCACAGACCTAATTAGCATTCTATATATTGATGAAATGTACTCCAAACTTTGATGTATATATATATATATATATATGACCATTTGATGTTTTGTTATTTATGCTTGTGTTAAACATAAATGTTATTTATCAAATAATCTATGTAAGACTATTTAATACATATCTCTATGATATAGCAGGTTTCATATGATCTAAATATAATTTATTCTAGTTTCCTTTAGATGCAACATTGTGATTAAGTATGTTATGCTAAATTAAATGCACCGATGATCTAATATAATAACATTAAATGCATATAAGGATATAATCTAACACAACATACAAGATTACCTTGAATAGTATTAAACCTAAAGTAGTCATTTAAAAGTTAATTTAAATAATCACTCTAGTTTTTCAAGACAAAAATTATTGTTTGTCAAGAACAAAGTAATGCTAGAGTCATCTACTAACCTTAACACTATTTCTATATCACCAACATTATTCAAGAGGATTAGAGATAATACCAACACAAATGTGTGACATTTTTAGGTTCTTTTAGAGGCATTCCATCTATTTTTGTTAATGTATATGCTCCAAATCCATAATTTTCATTGGTTATGCAAGGGCCTAATGAATTAGGCTAAATTTTCCTTTTTCTGTCAGGCCAACATTTGCATTATCCTAATTCTCTCATAACACCAAATCACCTTTATGAAAGGAATGGGGTATGACATTATCATTAGAGGTATGTTGCATTATTTTAGAATAACACTGAAGAAGTTCAAGAGCATTGATGCATTATTTCTCGAGCATTTCAAGTTGATGCAATCATTGTTCCTTATAACTATTGTCATCAATAACTCCTTGAATGTCAATTCTTAATGAAGGGATCTCTAACTCCAAGGGCATTATTTCCTTAGTTTCGTAGACAAGGTTATAAGGGGTATTCCTAGTTGATGCTCTAACATTCACACGATAGGCTCATAATCCATATATTAGCTATGTATGCCAATATTTTTTATGTTTACTTACTATTTTTCTTAGTATTTTCTTTAGGGTTTTATTACTTGATTCATCTTGACCATTAGATTATGGGTAGTAAGGTGTCAAAAATTGATGTTGAATGTTAAATATTTCTAAGAACTTATTCACATCCTTATTCTTAAATGGTGTCCCATTTTCTGAAACTAAAGTGGAAGGAAGTCCAAAATGAGCAATAATGTGTTCCAATATGAAATGACATATTACATCAGTAGTTTTTGAATGAAGGGGAATTTATTCCACCCACTTCATAATATGTTGTAGTAATTATGAATGTATGTGTGACAGAGGAAGGAGGTAAAATTTTTCCAATGATGTCCAAGCCCCACATTGAAAAAGGCCAAATAGGGACTTGTGCATGAAGCTCATAAGTAGGAGTGTGAATCAGTCTACTATGTTCTTGACATTTGTGATATTTCTTAACATAAGAAAAGAAATCATGTTCAATGTTCCTCCAATAATATCTATACAAATTAACTTTTGCACTAACAATCTTCGTCCAAAATGTCCTCCACAAGCACTTGAATGAGCTTCCTCAAGTGCTATAGGGATTTAAAACTTTTTTAAGGCATCTAAAGAAGATACCATCAAAGTAACTTCGATATAATACATGTATAAGAATTATATACTTAGATACAAGTTTCTTAAGGCCGGCTCTAGTATTTTTTAGTTTTTGGCTTAGGTAAGGTATCATTTTTTAGATAATGAAATATTAGAGCATACCATTCGCTAAAGCTTTCTATGGTGATTGCTAATAGCTCATTTTTTTTATACTCAATTGATGGTTTCATAATTGTGTGGACAAAAAATGTGAAGTCTTTGAAGGATCTTGAGGGGTTATCAGAGAAGCTTTGCTCGCCATTGCATATGAATGCCTATCTTTCCATGGCATGTTATCAATGGAAAATGAATCAAAATTCTCTAACAAACTCATTGTGAGATATTTATATTTTGATAGTTTATCATGCTTCACTTGATATGTTTTGTTTATTTTTTAGTGATTAATTGCGAATCACCAAATATTTTAATGTCTCAGGCTCCCAAAGTTAAAGTGGTGCATAATCTAGCAATTAATGCTTCATACTCTATGGTATTTTTTGTGCATAGGAAATTTAATCAATATGGTAAGTAGGTTTTCCTCTAGATAGAGCTATTATAATTCTCGTGTCAGAGTCTGTTCTATAGTTAGATCCATCAAAATACAATTCTGATGCATTTTTGTGTTCCTAAATAGTCAATACACTCTCATAAGGAAATGCTTTTGCATTAGGTAATGTTAGGGGAGAAGGAGAATTAGATAACTAGTTGGTAAAGGCTTTTCCTTTGATTACTTTTTGTGAAACAAACTTAAGGTCAAACTTAGTCAACAACACAACCCATTTAGCTAAGCATCCTAATAAATCTATTTTAGCAAAAAGATGTTTCAAAGGATCAAATTTTGTTATCATGTGTATTTCACCATTCAATAAGTAATTCCACAACTTAATAGTAGCAAATATGAGATCTAAACATTGTTTCTCTATCATTGTGTATCATTTTTCATAAGTAATCAAAGTTTGACTAATATAATAAACAACATTCTCTTTACCTTTTTCATTTTGTTGAGCCAACAATGCTGCAAGAGCATGGGATGATGGTGTTGTATATAGGATACATTATTTTTTTTGCATAATAGGTTGTGAAACAGGAGGAGTAGCAAGATAATATTTCAAACTCTCAAATTCTTTTTTACAATCCACATTCCAATTAATATAAAATTCTTTCTTAAGTAGATGTGTAAATGGTAACGTTTGATCTGCTAAGGATGCCACAAAAGGACATATGACTTGAATTTTTCCTCATAAAGTATGCAATTGAGAGATGTTTCTAGGAGGTGGCATGTTAACTATAGCATCAATTTTTTTTGTGTCCACCACAATGCCTCTCTGAGATATGATAAAACCTAGTAGTTTTCCACTATCTAAACCAAAGACATAATTTTTTGAATTTAATTTCATGTTGTATTTTTGCATTCGCTAAAAAATATTTTGAAGGAAATTTACATTGTCTTATCTTGTTAACTATTTGGCTATAATATCATCAACATAGTCCTCCAAAATCTTATGTATGCAATTATAAAATATCAATGTCTTAGCTCATTGATATGTTGCACCAACATTCTTCAATCCAAAAGGAATCATTACCCAAAAAATGTTCCCCAAGCTATTGTAAATGTTTTATATTGGTCTTGAGGGTTAATAAAGATTTGATTATATCTAGAAAATCCATCCATGAATGACAACAAAGCATGTCACGCAGTCAAGTCTACTACCATGTCAATATTAGGAATGGGAAAGTCATCATATAAAGATTCTTTATTTAAATAATGAAAGTTCATACACATCCTAATACGATTGTCTAGTTTTGTGACTGTGACAATGTTTGAGATCCAAGGAGAATAATCTATAGGTCTTATAAAACTAGCTTCAAGGAGCTTTGCAATCTCAGCCTTAACTAATAAGGCAATTTTAGGTTTCATTTTTTGAAACTTTTGTCTAATAGGTTTAGAATTTTCAACAAGTACTATGTTGTGTGTTACAATCTTAGGGTCAATTCCCAACATATATGAATAAGTCCAAGTGAAAAGTTTGAGAAAATCATGGAGTAAAGTTGCATGATCCTCTTGTTCTTCATCATCAAGGAACTTTTCTATATTTATCACTTTTTCTTCATTGTTAACATCCATCTGCATGTCTATGGTATCGCCAAAAGGAAGTTCATTTTGTCTCAAAAATTGTGGGTTGTATTCTTCTTTTTTCATGTCAATCTCACTACTTTCTTCTTCTATGGCTTTTCTCTTGGTACTAATCATAGTGCATGCAACCCATTTATTTTTAGGAGGAGTAAATGCTTTATCATAAAGTCCTAGCATTTATTTTAAGGATTCATCATATTTGAAAAAATCTAATGATGCTTCACAAGTTGTATCAATCAATTATTAATGCTTCAAGGTGAGAGTTATTTTAGAATTACATATGATGGTGTTGATATTTAGAGAGGGTCTTTTCATTGCTTGTGTAATCTTAGAAGGGAAATATCCAAAACCACTTTTTTTTTCTTGCATATTAGGTTCTGTAGGAACATTAATACCTTGTTCTTTCTTGCCACCTTCTTTTCCACTGTAACCAAGTTGTTTCATGAACTCATATCCTTTTCCATAAATTGTTTCCATTTATTTCGGGTTTGGTGGTTATTGATAATCTATCTCATCAAAGTTTGTTGTATAACTGGTGTCTTCTTATAGAGTAGATGAGATAGATGCTTGGGAGCTTTCTTCTAAATTCTGTGTTGACATCACCATTGGTTGTTTGTTCTTTTCATCTTCTTTACTTGTGATTTTGTATTCTCCCATAAATGAGGGTGTGAACTCTAAGGATTCCCAATCAACATCCAATAATTTTGACACTTTTTCCATCTATTATTTTCCTTCTTTCATAGGTCCTATGTTAAATGTTGGAATTAATGTGTTTAGAGGACATGTTGTTCCTTTTTCAACATGTAAGAAACCTTCAGGCTTGGGGTCTATTTCAACTTGGTATACTTTATTGTTATAGACATACTTGATGATACGATGAAGAGTCAAAGGGACCACATGCATCTCATTAATCCAAGGTCTTCCTAAAAGAAGATTGTATGGAAGATTATGTGGCATAAAATGAATGAGAGTTTGTAAGGTAGGCTTTCCAACTTTAAAAGTTAAAGCAATCACACTAAGCAGTTGCTTTATTATATTCTCAAACCCTCAAATTGATAAGGAATCAGGTTCAATTTTTCATTTATCTATGCCCAGTCTATCTAAAAGATTCACACTACACACATTAAGGGCTGAGCCATTATCAACAAGGGTTCTTTTTATTCCTAGTCTATTGAATTTTCCTATTATCATGAAGGAATGATGTTTCTTTCTCAATTCCAAAGGAGGGAACTCATGCTGGTGAAAGGTAATGTCTACATTAATTGTATTCATTCCTTTAATCAAAGTTTCCATATCACTTGCATTTTTATTAGAGGGGATCACAACTTTTTGTATGGTTGTCTGAAACATAGTGTGATAATTAGGTGAGTTTTGAATAAAATCCCATAGGGATATTTTTGTGGGAGTATTCTTAAGTTTTTTAACAAAATCATACTCCTTTCCACAATTTGAAGGAAAATGAAGGTCACTAGGCAAGATAGAGTTGGGAAAAGTAAGGATGTTGGGATTTTTTTCCTTAGTTGTGGATTGTTTCTAGTGTTATATGTATGAGAAATGGTATTATGATTTGATTGCTATGAAACATTATGCTTAGGTGGTTCAAGAGTGTAAACAGGCTTGTTTTGAGTTTGAGGTTTGTGTGAAGATGGGTAAAGGATAAGTTGAGGTTGAATCACATTAACATATCTTATTTTTAGGTTGTCATGACAAGCCTTATTGGATGAACTTTGTGAGATGAATTCCTCAAGTGCTTCATCTACCATGTCAAAATCATCAATACTAAAAGGCTTGAGGGTTAGGTTAACTTAGAAAAAGGGATTTGACGTAGTCAAATAACTATACATTCTCCAAATGGTTTATCTACTTGTAGGTGATTTTGTTTTTTTTATCTAATGAATACCAAATATAATCTAATCTAATTAAGTTATGAACTAATGCTAAAAATGAAAAGTACAAGAATCTAATTCTATCCACAATTACAATGAATGTAAATTATGCTAACTCTAATGATTTAAATGAAACATAATATATGAGAACTTAAAAAAAAAGATTTTAACAACAAAATAAAAGCCTATAAATAGGGAATTCAATGTTGTAAACTGTAGTTAAAAATATGCATTGGGAATAAATCACTCATATGGGCGTATGAGCCCCAATGAGTATTTTTTTCAAAAATTTCAAGAAATTTCAAATGATTTTTATGATTCTTAAATGTTGTATGAGTTATAACCTAAGTGAAGATGCATACTTTATATAATTTTCAATGATTTGAGATGAAAAAATGCAACCTATATGCACTTTCACTAATGCAATACTAGAAACCCTAGAATTCCAATTAACTAATGCAAATCCTAATGTAATGTTAATGCAATCAAGATCTAGGATGATGATGCACTCCAAATTAGAATTATGGTGTTCTAAATGTCGATTCATTGAAATTAAATAATGGGAAAAGGGGGAGATGATTTTGTATGGTTTAGGACATAGATCAAACCTAGTTTCCATTTATCTCATTGAAGGAAAGCCCTAGAGATCTCAATCCAAAGGAGAAATAGATCTAACAATAGGGTTTTCCTAGGAGCTAATTGTAAACTAGTGAGGGGTTCCCCACCTAGCTAGGGATTGGAAAGATAAATGCAATGTAAGATGTAATGCTTAACCCTAATTTGATGCAATATTTAATTAAATGACCTAAAAATGCATGAAAAATAGAATAGAAAGTTGTAAGATGAAATGTCTTCATCTAGAAATATTAAGATAACTGGAATGAGCTCTAAATTGCTGGAAATTCTAAAATTTTGGCCTACTAGGATGCATATGCCAGTCTGGGTGTATTAGTCCTATAACTGGGTTTCTATGTAGGAATAGGTTTCTAGAAAAAGGGTATTTGAATTTGCAAAAATCTCAAAAAATTTCCTATAGTGGGACTCATACACCACTTCTGGTATGTCAATCGCATTCTACTTTTTCAAGAATTAAAAGTTTAGATATATGCTCCAATCTTTGTCCTTTCCTTCTAAATTGATTTCCATGTCCAAACCTTTAAAAATACATGCAAAAAAGAATATATAATTGATTTCCTTATGGGGGTTTTCCTCGGTCAAAACCCTAGTTTGGTAATTAAACCTTGATAAAAATAATGCAAATGAATGTAAATAGGAATGTAAACCTTAATGTTAAGTGTGTCTAAGATTAGGAAATATGAAATCCAATGCAACCCTATTCCAATGTGTAAGAATGAGATGCATGAATGAAGCATGAAGATGAATGACTCACTTTGAGAGATCTCTAACCACCCAAATGAGCCCTAATAATATTTGTACCTTCCTTAGGCTAAATGTAAAGTGATAATGGAGGATGGAATCACTTAGGAAAGAATTCATTTGGCTTGGCTTGATGGTTGTTGCATCTGCCAACCTAGAATCCATCATGATTCACCATAGACAACCATGATCAACCCTTGACAATGCAAGATCTTGGATGAAAGCAAGCTTGAAGACCAACAAAAACACTCTAAGGCTACTCCAAGACTTCAACTTTGCTTACTTTTGAAACTTGAATACTCTTGTGAAAGAATGCTTCAAGATTTTGAACACTTGGATCTTAAAAATGATTGCTTTGATGAAATAATGACTTAAAAGCTTTCTTATATAGGCATTAACACCTAATTTACATTTTTCAGATCTCAGAAGCCGACATCAACCAAAAATTTGGATTAAAAAGGTTATTTTCCTATTAATACCCTAAAAAATCCCCAAATGGGACTCATACGCCAGCCTTGGCATATGAGTCACCCTAGATTTTTGAGGTGGATTGTTAAAATTTAAGTGTTTTTGATGATTTTGTTAGGTTTTTAGCTGAAATAACCCTCAAGATATGAAATAAAGGGTCTTAGGGGCCTATTAATGGCGATTTAAAGGGTAATTAATGCAAGGGTACTAAAATAGGTCCATATTAAATAAGAAATTTCCTTATCTCCAAGAAGGGAGTACAATTTTTGAAATTACACATCCCTACATTTGTAATTGGTTTTGTTTCTTTCAAAAGGGAGACAAGTTGTTTGTTGACATTGGATCATGTTTTGTCTTTAGGGACTTACCATTTTGTAGGTGATTATAGATTGTTTCAGGGCTACATAGTCTCTCTATTTCACTCTTTTGGGGGGGCTATTGTTTATTGTACTCTTTTGATGGATGTAGCTCTTGGGTGGTATTGATCTTGAGACCTCTATACATCACTTCCTTTTCTTTATTTGTAAGTGATTACATTTCCATTTGTACATGGGTACCTAACATGGCCTAGTAGCTAGGACCCATCATTGCATAATATCTTTACACCCAAGTTGCACTTATGGGAGGGGTTCTGTGTTAATCGGGATATTTGCTAACTAGATATTAGTGAGGACCTATTCACATCATTAATAAGTTTACTTAGGAGTTAGTTTCCTAGGTGGTCTTCTAGAAAATTGTATTTAATGGGACCATATCTCATTAATAGGAATGTAGTTATCTATGCATTTAATATTTCTCTCATGCATTTATAATTATGCATTAGGAATTTAATGTTTGCAACTAAGGCAGTTATCCAACTACCTCTCTCCTTTCCTATATAAGGAAGGATCTTGTACATTTGTAAATCATTCTAGACCAATTCATCATAGATAATCATTTATTCAAGTTCTCTTCTTGCTCATGATGCATCACTTCTTTATTTGTGTGGATGGTATTCTTCTTGGTTGATCCTTTGAAGTGTGTGAAACTTCATTTAGGTTAATGTTCATATTTCCAACAATATTCACCAACATAGAATATAAAAAATATTCTCAATAAAATCCTAAATCCTTTTTGAAACATAGAAAATAGGGTTCTCTCTTTTTGCTTCTAGGGTTTTGGACCTAAAAGAAGAGAGTCTATTTTCAATCTTTCACTCAAGAACGAGCCCTTGAGATTTAAATGCAAAGGATATTGGAATCTAACAAAGGGAAGGTTCTATGGAAATGATAACAGCAAATGAGGGTTCACCACCAAGTGTATACTTGGAAAATACAAAATGTTTGAAAACACAATGTGATATGTAAAAAAATGCTAAATGACTTAAAGAATACCCTAGAAATGCAAATAAAGAAAAACATAAAAGTAAATATATGAATGGTGTGCACCTGGAAACCTTAAAGAAACTGAAAATAGCTCTGAAATTTTGAAAGTGTTGATTTTTAAGCCAGGTGGGACTCATTTCCCATTCTAGGTGAATGAATCCTAATTCTAGAAAACTACATCGGAGCCTATTTTAGACAAATGGGTATCCAAATCCACAAAAATCTATGAAAAATAGGTACAATGGGACTCATTCTCCACTAATGGTGAATGAGTCTAGTTTGACTTTTCTAGAAACTCGGAAGCGGTATCTATAGCTCTCGATTTGCACTTTCAGTATCTCTAGGTGTCTGGATCTGAAACCTTGATTTTCTAGGTTATAAGTGACATTTTGTGAATATTTTTACCTTTACAGTAGTGGGATGACTCCAAAAAGTTTGAAACCTATTCTTTAATCATATCCAAGCCTTGAAAGTACCTATATTTGCAATCATACAAAGAGAGAGAGAGAGAGAGAGAGAGAGAGAGAGAGAGAGAGAGAGAGAGAGAGAAAATGTTGATTGTTAGGGAACAGGGGTTTGCCTTGGTCAAAACTGTTTTAGGTAATTAAACAAAAATGATGAAATAAGATAATTAAGCATGAACATGAAGTAATGCAATTAGAAACTTTCCATAATGATTGATCTTGAATTGCTGCAACAATGGATGAAGAATCTTCCCTTGAATGCCTTAGAAATGATCTTGAAAGCTATGTTGATGACCTTGAAATGCTTAACACTTTATTTCTTGACTTGAGAACATGAATACCTTATGTTACTTTTATATTCTTATGTGAAATGAGGGTTTTAAGGCTTGTTATATCGGCAAGGAACTCAAAGGGCCATTATTTTGATCCCCAAGGCCGACATTCATCAAAATTCAATTTAGAATTACAATTTTCCTACTTAATTTTGAAAAGGTCCCCAAAAGGGACTCATTCACCACCCTTGGTGAACTTGTCCCACCTAAGGGGACTCATTCACTCAAGGTTGTGAATGAGTCCCATCTTGAGGTTTTTGAGGTGGGTCTTCAAGATTTCAGGGTTTTAGAGTTTTTTATCAAGATATTAGTCAAACCATGCATTGGGATGCAAAAATAAGGGGCCTAGGGCCTATTAATAATGATATAAAGGGTGATTAGGGATAGGAAAAAAAATTCAATGTGAAAGTGTGATTAAATAGACCCTACAACATTAAAATCAGGTCCACAGCCTAGAAAGACACAAGATCCAATGTGAATGTGTAAGACACATTACAACACTAGATTAGGTCCACTTGATTCACAAGCCTCCAAAATTTAATGTGAAAGTGTAGATAAATATATTTTAAAACATTAAATTAGGGCAGAGTTAAGTTAATTTAGCTTAAAACGATCCCAAGACCTAAAGTGGATGTGTAAAGCACCTCACAACACTAGACCAAGGCGACATTAAGTTCAATTTATCATTAGTTATTCTCAAATCAAGCAAGGTTCACTTTTTTTGACACTAGATTTATTCCCAACTTTAGTGAGAGGATGAACTTGCTTCAAAATCACATTAGTAGATATTCAAGAGGGTTCAAATCATACCAATGCATATGGCCTAGGATAATAAGGATGAAGGAGGCAGTCAAGCCCCCAAGATCAAGGATCCTAAATCAAACTAACATAAGCAAAAGAGGACACACACATGGTGAATGATTTGCAGCAAACTAAGATACACTATCATGCAATGGAAATAACTAGAAGAAAGAAACAAAAAAGGTGGATCAAGCTTCAACTGTTTGTCCAACATGATGTGGATTAGATCTAGGTTATTTGTCCAAAAATGTATACTCACTTTGAGGTGACATAACTCATGGTTGTCTGTTGGGTGAGAAGTTCTAAAAGGTGAGAAACATACACTCATGGTTGGTATCCAAATCCAAAAAAATATCTAAAAAATAGGTACAATGGGACTCATTCGCCACTATTGGTGAATGATTCCAGTTTGACTTTTCTAGAAACTCAAAAGTGGAATATGTAGCTCTTAGTTTTCTCTTTTAGTACCTTGAGGTGTTTGTATCTGAAACCCTAATTTTTGGGTCTGTAAGTGACATTTTATGAAGATTTTGACCTTTCCAATAGGGGGATGACTCCAACAATTTTGAAACCTATTCTTTAATCATCTCTAAGCCTTCAAAGTACCTAGATCTACAATCTCACAAAGAGAGAAAATGTTGATTGTTAGGGAATAGGGGTTTTCCTTGGTCAAACGCCTTTTAGGTAATTAAATCAAAATGATGAAATAAGATATTGAAACATGAACATGAATTAATGCAATTAGAAACTTTCCATGATGAATGATCTTGAATTGTTGTGACAATTGATGAATAATCTACCCTTGAATGCCTTATAAATGATCTTGAAAGCTATCTTGATGACCTTGAAATTTTTAACTCTTGCTTGCTTGACTTGAGAACATGAATACCTTATGTTACTTCGATATTACTATGTGAAATGAGGGTTTGAAGGATTTTTATATAGGAAAGGAACTCAAAGGGCTATTATTTTGATCCCCAAGGCTGACATTCATCAAAATTTAGCTCAGAATTGCAATTTTCTTGCTCATTTTTGAAAAAGTCCCCAAAAGGGACTCATTTTCCAAAGGAGGAAAATAATTTCCACCTTGAGGTTTTTGAGGTGGGTCTTCAATATTTTAGGGTTTTAGAGTGTTTTTATTGGGATATTAGTCAAACCATGCCTCAAGATGCAAAAATAAGGGGCCTAAGGGCCTATTAATGATTATATAAAGGGTGATTAGGTCTAGGCACACAAAGTCCAATGTGAAAGTGTGGTTAAATACACTCTACAACATTAATGTGAGATCCACTTAGCCTAGAAAGGCACAAGATCGAATGTGAATGTGTAAACCACATTACAACACTAGATTAGGTCCACTTGATTCACAAGCCTCCCAAATTTAATGTGAAAGTGTAGATAAATACATTTTACAACATTAAATTAGGGCAGTGTTAAGTTAATTTAGCCTAAAATGGGCCCAAGACCTAATGTAGATGTGTAAAACACCTCAGAACACTAGACCAAAGTGACATTAAGTTTGATTTATCATTAATTATTCCCAAATCAAGCAAGGTGCACTTTTTTCGACACTACACTTTTACAATAATTTTTCAAAGAACATATTTTGATGAAATATTAGTACATTCCATGATGAATTCATCAAGACTTCATAGTGACATCAATAGGTGTTTTCAAAATTTTCACCCCCTCCACATTACAATTGATAATTCAAAATTACAAGCTAATACATGATCTTGAGTATGATAAAACCTTTTTTCAAGACAATTTAGTATTTTTTTGAGTACATTTTTTATCTCTTTATGATGGTATGATAATTTTTTCCCAAGCTATCCTATTTTTCTAGAAAAATAGTTTTCTCATCAAATCTCATAGATCATAGAAATTCTTTAAACCTTAGGCCTATTTTTGATAAAGGAAAAACTAGGTTTTACAGGGACCAAAAACCATAAATTTTACAAACCAAGGAAAGATAAATCATTAGATTACCCATCAAAAAGAAGGTTGCGACAAAGAAAACATAAATGATAGCAACCACAAACCAAGATCCATCAAAAAGCCAGCTAGAAGCCAACATCCAACACAACCTAAACTAACCTAAAGACTTCAAAGTTTCAAAAACCTTAGCTTTGAGGTTGCACATCTCCTGAGTTACCTTGTTTAGGTCCTAGATCTCTTGAGGCAAAGAATACACTTTTCTTTTTAGGTTTTCTCTAGTCCTTTTCAAGGGGCCAAAATCCTCCCTCTTACCTTTATCCTTGCCAACTTCTGAATCCACAAACAGTGATCCCTACTAAATATTATCCATCTTCTCCACCATGGTACTCAATATAGTAGCATTTTCTTTAACAACTCTATGGCAGTGTTCCATAACAGTTTTCATAGTGTCCCTAATTTTTCCAATTTCCCCTTCAAGTTGTTTGACCTTGTTCTCATTATCCATCTTCATCTTGTCCATCAGCTCAATATTTCTTTGAAGAAATTCAACCAAGGTCCTCTTCTCATCCGTAGTCCACAAAACACGAGAAAAATTATGTAAAATACCTTTCGCTTCCAAATCATCCATCTTTCCAATGAGAGCCCTATTGTTTAAATTGAGATCCTTAATCTCATGAAATGCCCATTTTATGATCTTGAAGTAGTGAACAACCTCATTTCTAGCTATAGCAACTTCAAAGGCATGTTGCTTTCATATATGATATCTAATTGGTGATTCCTTATTTCTAAATTGAATATTTTTTTAGTGCTACACATTGTTGAAAATTTGAATTCTTTATTTTTAACACAGACTATACTTTTATTATTTGGTCCATTTTATAAATTGTAAGACTTTACAAATAATTTGAAAATTATACAAACATTGACTTATAAAGCTTCAAGCCGTCTATATTGTTGGGGTTTTTTTATTAAGTAAATTTAAATGAGGTTATTTTCATCTTTACCTTTTTATTGTGCATGTATTTTCTTCTTCTTGTACTCTAAGTTTTTTAAAAATGGTCATTTTAATTTTCCA
Organism: Sequoia sempervirens; assembly: GCA_007258455.2. Lineage (NCBI taxonomy): Eukaryota > Viridiplantae > Streptophyta > Pinopsida > Cupressales > Cupressaceae > Sequoia > Sequoia sempervirens. The sequence goes on along the minus strand of VDFB02271358.1, from coordinate 23,493,639 downwards.
TTACTAACTCCATACAACTTGAAACATGGTGTCCAAATTCATGGAACACCTTAATGCAATATGGTTTAATGCCATATGTTGAACAAAACATTGATGAACCCAAAGATGATTAGGAAAAGATATAATTTATTCTTAAACAAAAAAAAACACTCAAGGACCTCTTTCTAACTATATTTCATTTGAATTAATACTTTAATTGATGCTTTGAAAAGTGTAAAAGTATTATATGGTCAAACTAATGAATTTAGAGGCTATCAAATTAATAATGAATTGATGAGTCTTGATAAAAAAATATTTTAAAACATCTAGGATTACATCAATAGTTTTAATCACCTTATAAAGTAATATAGTCTATGTAGCTTTTATAATATGGACATTCAAGTATTATTTAATATACAAAATAAACATGGCTCTCAATATGTAGCTTTTTTTTGTAGCTTTCAAATTCATGGGGTGATTATGGGAGCATATTATAGTATTCCTCCATTTACATATTTATCTAAGATGTTGATGGATGAAAAACAAAATATATTTTTCATTCATCCCTTAAAACAATACTAGTCTTAGGATTTTCTAGATAGCTATCCTAAGGGAAAAAAAGTTAGGTGAACTTGACAAGTGGAATAAGAAATCCAAGAAAAATCCACAAATACATTAATAATAGTACCTATATACCTCTAAAGTATATTGTAGACCCTCTTCATCTAAGGGGAATTCATAGAATAATGAAAGACCATATTGTTCCAACTATAAGAATATTGGTAATGATGAGCATGAATCTCATGTAAAGTATATCAATAAGTTAAAATATCTCTTTTAGAAGAATAGAATTAATCTTCCATCCTTTCTTGCACAAAAATATTTTATTTATTCGTTAAAACTAGGTAAAGGAAAATAAACAACACTTTTTTTTTTGACAAGTGATTCATCTAGTTTTCATCATTGGATCCTTGTACTATGACTCATATTCTCATTGGTGGTGGTTCTCTACTTGATGTCATTTGGGAGGGTTCACTAGATGATGGTAATAGTAAATTTGAGATTTTTCTCTATGTGACTTTAAATTATTAGCAATCCTTGTTTTAGATTATCAAATCACACATCTCAAGAATGGTAGGAAATTTAAATTCCATCCATATTATATTTTCATCAATAATCCTTAAGATAGTTCTCTCATTATAGTTGAAAAACCTAACCATCAATAATATCTCTATTCTATATCTTTGTGTACCTAATACATCTTCCACTACATTGGTTTCCCATTTATATTCTATGAGAAAACTATGGAAAAGTAAATTTGGTCATCTCAACTACTACTAGCTTCAATAGATTACCATATAGTGCATGGAAATAGGTCTTCCTTAAAACGATTTATCTAAATGGAGTATATCAAGCTTGTGCCTTCTGCAACCATGTTGAAGGAAAATTTGACAAAGGGAAATATTGGAGGGATTCAAAAGTTCTTCAGTTTGTTGATAATGGATTAGAGAGTGAATTTACATTGCTATGTTTTAGTAAGAATTTATGATTTCTCAAATTCGTTGATGACTCTTTAAGATACACATGGGTCTTCTTCCTTTGATAAAATATTAAATTATTTGAAATATTTCAACAATTTATTAATCATGTAAAAAAATAATCTATAATTTCTATTAATACCCTTTAGATTAACTGTGAAGCATTTTTTCCTTAATCATTTTTTATTTTCGGCTTTTATATGTTTTGGCTTCGGATGTGTTCGCACTCAAAGTAAAGTTGTTTGGAAAGGTGCACAATGCACCACGTGGTGGTTACATGTCTTTCATTTATTCCTTCCTTTCGGGAGAGATCTAGGACATGTGTCATCTCAGTGGGGATTTTCTCAATGAAAATTTTCACAAACTTTGGGAATACCTTCCTACTTGGCACGACATCTCTTCATTGAGAGTAGTTTGTGATTTTATAAAGCAATCTTTTTTAGAGTGTATCAGAGCTTTCTAGGTTCCTTTTGTTTTTTAGGATAGAAACTTTGAGTTGGTATTGTGGAGCCATGTGATTGGTCAACTAGACTTTTTCCAAGCTATTTTCTAGGATCTAATCATTTTCAAATAACGATGTTTGCTAAATATCTAAAAGGTATTAATGTAGTAGTTGAGAATTGATGAGCAAAGATTGCCTTGACCTAATTAAAGATCTATGATCAGATCATGAGCTATCAAATGCCAACATCTAGCAACAATTAGTTATGGAATTTGGCAGTGGTCTTCTCTTTTTTCAACTAGAAATGGGAGGTGGCAACAGAAAGGAACAAGTTTTTACCTAAAAAGTTCCAAGTTTTAGTCCCTTTTCTAAGGAAAAGTTTCTTTAGGTTTTTTAAATTATAGAACTATTTTCAGAAGTAGAATTTGCAAAGCTACTTTTCTCTGGCATGTTATATTGTTTATGCTCAAACTATTATCGGATTGGAATTAGACCTTTGTTTAAAGTTCATTTAATATTCAAGGATGAACCATTTAGAAGAAATCTTTGAGACTATGCATGTTATGGTCTTTATCAAGCTCTTTCTTTATTTTTTCATTCAGAATGAAACACTGTGTTACACTAAATTCAAATAGTTTAAGTAGTTGATTTCGATGTTGCGGGCTCATATGGTGGGGTAATAACCTGTGAAAATTGGACTGTTTGTGAACTTCTCTATCTTTTTGAAAGGTTGTTTTGTTCTATTATGTTGTAATAAGAGGGAGAGTTTATGCAATTTCTGAATGTTTTATGTTAACCTTGGAAATCTTTATGTTTGATCAGAACTTAATGAACACTACCTATGGGTAGATTTGAAAGACTACACTATGCTTGAAGCTAGTCTTTATTGTTTGTTCTCTTTTGAACAATGAAGGGTTGTAGAATTTTTTGTTTAAAATACAATTCATATGAAAGATTGGGTTTAAAATATTCTAAAACCTTTGGCGCATCTCCATTTTTATGTTTTATCTTTACATTTTCTTCTACCCTTTTCTCCAATACACAAAGAAGAGTTGGCTTTCTATAAAAATCTTGGAGGTATTCAATGAGGTGCAAATTAGTCCCCCACTCACTAAATTTACCATAAGGGTGTTGGAGAGGCACAAGCTTTGATGATCAACACTAACAATGATAGAGCTTTCAACAGGAAAAATTTAATAGGTTGGACAAAGCTTTTAACATGTCAATATTCATTACACATGGAATTATGAGGGGTAATTTTTGGAACCATAAATGGTATGGAAAAAATAAGAAAGGCATAGAGGAGTAAGGATACCTTTCAAGAAACAAAGATTTCATCTTAGGATAAAGCAGTTGAAGAAGAGGATGCCTAGACCGAGGAGTTGGACTAGTTAAAGATGGAGTGGGACTTGATCAATAGTCTGAACAATTAGTTAGGGTTTGTAGTTTCCTTTTTTTCTGGCCTGCATACCTAGGTCATTGTTGGGTCTATGTCCCCCTTTGTTTTCCTTAGCTATCTTATTCTTTTTTTCTTTTCTTTTTTCTAGATAGTTATATGGTTTCCTTTTGATGTTTTGTGGTAGAGTTGGATTTCATTTTGCTATTTTTCTTTGGTGTCAATCATTCTATTTTGGTGTGTTTATTTTGTTGGTGTTGAAATGATGCCCTTACAACCTAAATTTTGATCTCTTGTTTAGGTTCAAATGACCTTTACCCTAATTTTTTAATCTAAAAAATGATAGAGAATATGTGAACCATCATCTGAAATAATATTATACCATTGAATGGGTTGATTATGGCATTCATTTTCCTATACACCTCAATAAAATAGTCTTGTGGAAAGGATAAATAGATCTATGAAAGACATATCTATTTGCATTATCAACACTTGTTCCCTTGCAATTTAATATGGGGTCAAAGATATCAACTATTCTACTCACATATAGAATAAGGTTCCCTATTGAACCAACAATTTTTTGGTTTTATGTACTTGTCTTGCACTCTTTAGATCTTCCACCTAAACAGAGAGAGATAGAACACTAAAATTGTGGTGGTTCACTCAAATAAAGGATTGTATGATGTGATCAAGACTAAATGTAATGTTATTAATGTAACTAAGTGATGTAATTGATTGATTATTGATGCAAAACCTATGAAATATGCAATGTTTGAAAACACAATGTGATATGTAGAAAATGAAATAGAGATGAAAACTAATGAAAAAATAATTGAACAAGGTCCAATAGTGTGCACCTGGGAATTCAATGATGAATCTAGAATGTTATAAAATCTGGCAGAAATCATTGTAAATCACTAGCGGGACTCATTTACCACTGATGGCAAATCAGTCCTTCTACTGAAAAAACACCTAAAAACTACTTTTTGACTGTCAAGAACTGGAATCTAACAAAATCACCTTTTTTCGCCCCAAGGTGGTGGTCATTCACCACTGATGGTTAATCAGTTCTCCTCCAAAAATTTATGAAATCAAAGGTTAATTTTGTAGCTCTAGATCTGCACTTGTTTTCTTGTTGGGTTGACAGAGTCAAATCTACAGAAAAATGACTGTAGGTTATCTCCAAGCTTGAAGTAGGGATTAGTTGAATTTAAACACTTTGTTGACTTTTTGACCACTTTTCAAGACCTAATTACTTGAAAAATATACATACAAAAGTCTAGAAACAGACATGTAAATTGTGAAAAATGGTTAAGGGTTAGTTTATAGGGATTTTCCTTGGTCAAATCCCTTTTTGGTAATCAAACCCTTAATAAAGAAATGAAATAAAATAGACAATGAATTGTGAATAAATATCATGAAAATGTCCTAAACTCACCAACCTTGTTGAAGAAATTTGAAGATATGTCAATGGCTACTCCAAGATGCTTGATGAATGCTTGATTGAATGATGCAAAGTGATTGAATGCTAGTTGATGTTGAATAAGTGAATACATGTGAATTTTATGAATGGGGAGATGTACAATGAGAAGAAAAACCCTTATTTATACACAATTATGCCCTAATAACCCAATAATGCATCATCATAAGATGACATAAGGTATTTTTGAATAAAAACCTGAAAGGAAATTTGAATTATTTTGAATTTGGAGCCAAGAGGGACCCATTAGCCACTAGTAGAGAATGAGTCCCACCCAAGGCTTTTAAGTGGATGTCGGGAATTATCTTGCATTTAATGTTGTTTATCAGGTTAACATTAAAAATACACTTAATTAAGTCTTATGAGTGAATAAAGTGGTCATATAAAGCATAAGGTGTAAATAGTGAAATTAAGTCTAGAAAAACATGAAATCTTGTTACAAGAATTTATGACACTTTAGAATAAGACTTGATAAGTGATGAAAGGTGATTTTTAGGTGAATTGTAATGAGAAGAGTCTAGAAATGTGTAGATATGTGTTACAACACTTCACAACACCTTCAAAAGATGTCATAATTTGAAATTTTAAGATCTAATGTGAATGTAGAAGTCACATTGCAATATTAAATCAAAGAAAAATAGACCAAGCATCATGAGAAAGACCTAAATAACAATGAAAATATCTAAGATCCATTTTTCTATGGTACATTTATCCCCCACTTTAGTGAGATGATGAACTTGCTTCAAACTCACACTAAAGTAGTCATGCATATCGAGAAGGATGCAAATGCACTTATGCTAGGAAGATTGAATGGCAACAATTAAGAGGGATGATCAATCCCCTAGGATGAAGATCCCATGCAAAAAAAAACATAAGAACAAAGGAACAAAAGTGTGAAAGAAAAAGAGAGAAGGAAGAGGAAAAGGGAAAGGAAAAAGGTCGGATCAAGCTTTGATCATTTGTTTATCTAGTTGTGAATCAGATCTAGGTTGTTTATTTAAAAAAGAAAATGGATACTCACTCTGGGGTGACATAACTCATGGTGATCCACCAGGTGAGAAGACCCAAGAAGTGAAATACATATGCTAGTTGGTATGCACTCACAAACACATAGGTGGCTATGGGGAAAGTTGTACCACAAAACGTGCTTCCCACTCAACCATATTAAATTTATACCTCCTGATAACTTTAACAAGGAACCAAAAAGGAAAATGTTGGTTTGTTCTTCATGAGACAAGAAAAGCTTCATATGCTTATAACTCATGAACAAAGAGGAAGGTACCACATGCATGCAAGCTACGTTATGCAAGGTGGCAAATATGTAAAATGTAAAATGTAAAATATGTTCAAAGGAGTCTTGTTAAGTTCATGCAAGGTCTATCACTTAGGGAACATTGTGTCCAACATGTCCAAGAGAGGACCAATCAAAAAATAGTAAATTCACAACTTAGGGGATGTAGTGCATTGAATTAAGCCACCAAGAGGAATGTAATATGCTAAGATAGATCACATTTATGAAGGACATCACATCTAGTATCATCCAAAAAGTGGAAAATGTATCATATGAAGTGAAAAGGCTACACTAAGAACCAATAATGGAAATTAAATGATGCCAATGTATGCCCCCCACTTTAAAGGAATTGCTACACACCAATCTATGAGCAATTACTTTAAAGTAGCAAAGGAAAATAATGAAAAAAGAAAACAAGACATGAGAGACAACTTGGAAAGCCCCTATGCCAGGTCATATGTTTCATAGGAAGGCTAGGTCATGTAAATAGAAAAAAGGAAAACCAAAAGAAAGGGAGGTTTCCCCTCAGAAAGAAACACACCAAACACATAAGGGATCTATGGATATGGGTTCAGTATGTTTGTTGATGCAATTTTTTGATTAAAGAGCTCGAAAGTATCATCATTCCCCAAAGCACATACAACTGGAAGAATAACACAAAGAGAGTGAAAAAAAGAGAGAAATAAAGTCCATTTTGGGTCAACATGGAAGAGACATTGCAATCTCAACAATTTGTGTCATCCCCAAAAGGAGAAACACAAGCAAAAAGAAAATGAAAAGGAAAAAGAAAAGGAAAGGTTTTTGGGTCAACATGAAGGAGACATTTCAGTCTCAATGCCTTGTGTCATCCCCAAAAGGAAAGCATAATAAAAGACAAAGTAAAAAGGAAAAGGGACTAATTGGGTCAACATGGAAGAGACATAGGGTTTCTCAATGCTTTGCTTCATCCCAAAAATGAAAATAAAGAAGCAACAGGAAAAAGTAAAAGGACCTTATGGGTCAACATGGAAGATACATAGGGCATCTCTATGATTTACATCAACCACAAAAGGAAAACAAAAAACAAAAAGCGAAAAAGGAAACGGATAAAGTATGACATAAAAAAGAATAGAGGTAAAAATAGAAGTATACAAAGAGACAGAGAGAGAACATCAAATGCACATTATAGGAGAACATGATACACGCATAGAATCACAAACAAAAGAGAAAATAAAAGAAAAGTGCAAAAGGCTAGCAAGGTGAATACAATTCAACCATCTAACAAGTCATCCACCTCCCAATCATGTTTAGTGTATTGCGAGGGTAGTTGATTGTCCAAAGGAAGAATTGCAAGGGCCAAACTAGGGGAAGTGCCATGTTCTTCACTTGGTGTAACAAATTTATCATTTAAGCTCATGGTAGATGAAAATAAAGAGTTTATATTTTTAATGCACTTCATCTATTTTAGTGATTTCCTCATCGCCATCATCATCTAGATTAATCACGACAAGAGGGTAGAGGGTAATTTCTGAGGAAGGATGTATGAAAGGTTGTGGTTGTTGGATTGGATGATTTTTTAGTGAGGGTTTGATTGTACTATTTTGTGGCGGGTCAAGAGGAGGAGGGTGATCAGGTATTGTTGTTGTCAAAGGAAGAGGTTGATTTTCTTTGTTGTCTTTAGTTTGCATTTGATGAGCAAGGAGACAATGGTGATGCCTACACTCCCTAGCACCACAATTTCTTTTAATTTTATTTTGAAGTTGTTGAGGTGTAAGAGTGAGTTGATCCACCATAAGTTCCTTTTTTTCTAGAGGGGGAAGAATGGAAGAAACCAAAGAAGATGGGTCAATAACTTTCTCTTTAGCTTTATACACTTTTTTAATGTGAGGAGGCATGAAGGAACTGGTTTCATTATCACTCGGGAATTTACACAAGGAAGGGGAAGTGACTTTGGTTGGTTGCTCATGGGGTTGTATCGTTTGTTCAGTTTCAATCTCAAGCTGAAGCATTGTCTTATCAAGGGTAGGAGTAGCGAAACTGTATGGGGACATCGAGCGAAGAGACAATTTGGTTATGTGTTTGGCTTTGAACTTTTGATAGGCTATGAAAAATAAATCTTTACGAAGGGTGATGGGTTCCATAGGTCCATGCCAAAAGGCTTCTAAGGAAAATTTACCTTTAGAAGACAATGGATGAAAGCCACTATGGTGTATGCTAAATATCTTATTGCCATGTAGAAACTTCAAACATTTGTGACCAATTGAAGGGACAAATTTCGTCAAGCAAAGCCAAGGGTGGCCTAGCCATAGACAAAATTTATCTAATTGTGGAATGATAGAAAATGTTAAATCCCATATTTTGGGTCCAATTTTTAATGGGAGTACGATCGATCTGATCATAGGGCATGCAAAACTAGTATGTCTTTTAATCCATGCTGTTGGTTTATCATAATCATCTTGATAGAGATCATGTAATACTAAAAACTCTTTCCTGATCACATTCTTGCCACAGGCGGGATCTATTAATATCCCATTGGTGGGCTTATCATAGATGGGACTGGATATGTAAAGAGGACCATCGGTAAGATTTTTAAGTATGTCATGAGAAAAAGAATTAATATCAAGAGATTTGTTGGTTGGGCCCTTACAAGGGAAAATGTCTATCATAACCACAAATTCATCCATAGCATTAATTTGGGTAACATCTGGAGTAATATCAAGTTGCTCATTATTTGTATCAATGTTCATTACATGAGAGTTTGAAGGTTCTCTTTCTTTAACAAATGAAATATTGTTTTTAGGCATGGGGTTGGTAAATATTTTTAAATTCTGATTAGGGGGTGCAATGTACTTATTTCCTTAATCATTGACACCTGCAATGGAAAAATGACCAGAATCAATGAGGTCTTGAACTAAGTGTTTCAGATGCTTACATTGTTTGGTGTCATGTCCATTTTGGTGTTGAAAAGGAAAATAAGCATTTGGTTTAAAGGTGGGTGGTAAATGCTTGGTGGAATCAAGTGGTTTAATGGTAGGAAAAGTTATCATTTTTTGTTGGAGTAGTTGATTCATTGTGTTATGGAGGGTATTGGGTAAGGGGCTAAATTGTCTCTTCTGGTCCCCATAGGTAAAGGGCACCACTGCTTTAATAGTGGCCACTTGAGGAGCCATGAGTTGAGTTGGTTGTGTGTGAGGTGGATTGAACTGTATGAAGCCTCTGTTTGGTTTTCAAAATTTTTGCACATTGTTTTGGTTGTTTTGTTCAGACTTCTCAGCTCAGTTAGAAATGGATTTTGAATCATGACTAGTAACCAAGTTGTGATAATCATAAAGGTTCATGCATAAATACATGAACAAAGGAAATTTCATCATAGTTAACTTATCCTAAAGGTGAGTGTGAATTTTTTGTTAAACATCTTTTGGAGATGTGAATCAGGAATCTTGACATCAATTTGAGCATACAATGACTGATAACATGAAATGAAATTAGTTACTTTTTTCTATTCATTTTGTTTGCATCTCATTAAATAACCCATTGTATTTTTCGAAGTCATATGGACTTGGAAGTGACTTATAAAGGCATCCAAAAGTTCATTAAATGATTAGATTGAATGATTGGGTAGGTTTGAAAACCACTCCAATGCAGTGTCCTTTAAGGTCTTAGGAAATTTTTTGGCTAATAATTTATCATCAAGGAAAAAATCACTGCACAATGTTTTATAGGAATTAACATGATTAGTAGTGTCTCCTTTACTTCTGTATTTATCAAACCTAGGAATCTCAATTCCTTGTGTCATATGTGTTCATAAGATCTCTAAGGATAATGGGCTACTATGGACATGATATGTGGGTGGAGCATTTTGACTTTGGCTAATGGTGGATATTTGTTGTTGCATGGAGGAAATGTTGTTAAAGAGTTGTGTAATGATGGGATCAGTGTAAGTGGTGTGAGGTGGAAGGGAAAATGGTGATGAAGTGTATGTAATGTTAGGAGAGGTGAAGGTGGAAGAGGGAACATTTGATGCCATAAAATAACTAGGGATGATAGTTTTAAGAGTGAAAGAAGGAGTCACATGACTAACCTGTTGCATGGTTGTTGTAACTTGATTAGTATAGGTTGGTATGGATGCTATCTTTCAAGGAGGAGGAATGTGAGGGCCTCCTTGGCTCAGAAAAATGTTTGTTGATTGGGAATTAGTAGGAACATGTTTGCTGTATATCTCAGCAATTATTTTCATAACTTGTAAGACATCATCACTTTCAATCAAATGATGAAGGTTTTCTATGGCAGCTATGGAAGTGGTGGAAATTTTTTCAAGGGATAAATCATGTTGTAAATGTCCAAAATCCTTGTGAATACTAATGAATTTATCTTGCGGAATGAAACAAGTTTGTGTGTCAACATGTATTGTATGTGAAGGTAAATGCATATTAATGGTAGTATCCATGCCTAATGCACCATTGTCCATACTAGGAGTATGAGCTCTTGAGATCCCAAGGTCCACAATGGAAGTGCTATCATGGGAAACCATGAGTATGAAACTTCCTCTCACTAAAGTATTATCAATAGGGCACCAAACACTCATACAAGTACCACAAGAGATGGGGTGAATGCAAATGAAAACTAGGAATAATAAAATGTTAATGACATAAATTTTGTAAATTGAAACAAGAAGACAGTAACAGGAAACATAAATGCAGAAAGTTTTATGAAAATACTAGAAATTTCAATGCAAAAAATGCAACTAGACTGATTCGCCCAGGGTGGCAAATGAGTCCAACTATGAATTTTTTGATGCTGTTTTAGAAAATTTAAAATGATTTGAATGTTTTATATATGAAAATGGGTATGTGTAGGATCATCATGGAAAAAATAGGCCCTTAAGTGATGAAAAATTTAGAAAAATCAGAGGTAGGTAGCTTGATGTAAAAAAATTGAATAAGTTATCTATAAAATTTTAAAAATATGTAACAATAGAATGTGTAGAAAATTGAATGTATTTTCTAAACTACTAGGTTTATTTAAAAAATAAAATCTATTTGGTGAAAATTTGAAATTTCAATGTAGTACTTAAATTTTATGGAAAAAATAAGGTGTCTGTTTGACCATCCTAACCACAATAAAATGATAATATATTTTTATAATATTTTACATATAAGTAGAGGAATCATGTCCTGATGTGATGCATATATATATTTTTTCCAATTGAATAATTAATTATAATTTTTTTATTACAACTTTTAAAAAATATAAAAACTCGTATGTCTGACTACCTTAACTTGGTCAAAACTTCATGAAATTCAATCTTTTTTTTAATCCTATATTATGTGAAGTGTAGAATGTGACACATGTTTCAGATTCAAAAAACGTGATACCATTTGAAAGCTATAGATGCTTTTCAATCAGCCTATCAATTAATACTTTAGTCATAATTCAAATAGAAAATGAATAATAATTATTTATTAAATTCAAAGTGAAGCATAATTTATATTGGTCAAAAGCTGAGAATCTCCTTTAAAAACCCTTTTCATTTCATCAATTTTGGGTAAAAAAAGGTCATCAGCCACATACCCTACACCTACCCATCATATCACCACTTTTTGGCCCATTATGATCCCGCACATACCCAAACTAAGAATGCATGTGCATATTTTTAGTTTTTTAATGATTTGATATGCAAAAATGAAGTCTAAATGAGCCTTTCACTAATGCAATTTGAGAAACCCTAGGTATCAAGACATAATAACCCAGCCACAATAACCTTGGACACAATAACTCTATCATAATAACCCAAGGAAAAAATAACCCAGGGTCATAATAACCCATGGACAAAATAACCCATGGTTAAAATAACCCATTGAAAGAATAACCTATGTATTTTATAAATTTTCTTTTCCTTTCTGTATATTCTTACAGGGATATTTTTTCCATGGGTTATTTTGACCATGGGTTATTTTGGCTTGGGTTATTATGACCCTGGGTTATTTTGTCCTTGGGTTATTGTGGCCGAGTTATTCTGTCTAGGGTTTTTTTGGTCGGGTCATTATGTCATGTAACCGAAACTCTATGATACAAAAAAAAAACAAAACATAAGTGAATATTGATATAAAGAACACCTAGGATGCAAGGTGCAATTGAAATTAGAAAGATAAATGTGTTGAATATGAAGGTTCACCAAAATGACCCAACAATTTTGTGATTCTATGTACTTCTCTTGCACTCTTAGGATCTTCAACCTAAAAGGAGAGAGATAGAACATTAAAATTATGGTGGTTCACTCAAATAAATGATTGTATGATGTCATCAAGACTAAAAGAAACTTTATAAATGCAATTAAGTGCTGCAATTGACTTATTATTGGTGCAAAACCTACAAAATATGCAATTTTTGAAAACACAATGTGATATGCAGAAAATTAAATACAGATGAAAACTAATGCAAACAAAATTGAACAAGGTCCAACAGAGTGCATCTGGGAATTGGATGATGAATTTGGAATGTTCTGAAATATAGCTGAAATAATTGTAAGTCATCAATGGGACTCAGTTTCCAGTGATGGTGAATCAGTCTTGCTACTAACAAAAACACCTAAAAAATGCTTTCCAACTGTTGAGAACTGGAATCTGAAAAGATTCACCTTTTTGAGCCCTAATGTAGGACTCATCCACCACTGATGGTGAATCATTCCTCCTCCAAAATTTTGTGAAATCAAATGTTAATTCTATAGCTCTAGATATGTACTTGTCTTCTTGTTGGGTTGACAGAGTCAAATATATAGAAAATGAACTTTAGGTTGTCTCCAAGCTTGGAATAGGGTTTAGTTGACTAGAAACACTTTGTTGACTTGTTGACCACTTTTCAACACCTAATTTCTTGACAAATCTTCATACAAAAGTATGCAAACACACATGCAAAGGGGGAAAAATGGTTAAAGGTTAGGGTATAGGGATTTGCCTCAAGGCCAAATCCCACTTTGGTAATCAAACCCTTAATAAAGAAATGAAATGAAATAGAGAAGGAATGATGAATAAATAAGATGAAAATTTTCTAAACTCACCAACCTTGTTCAAGAAATCTGAAGATATGTCAATGGATGCCCCAAGATGCTTGATGAATGATCTATTGAATGATTCAAAGTGCTTGAATGTTTGTTGATGTTGAATGAGTGAATGAAAGTGAATTTTATGAATGGGGAGATGTAAAATGAGAAGAAAAACACTTATTTATACACACTTATGCCCTAATAACCTAATAATACATCATCACATGATGACATAACGTATTTTTGAATAAAAAATCGAAAGCAAATTTGAATTATTTTGAATTTTGAGCCAAGAGGGACTCATTCGCCACCTATGGCGAATAGGTCCCACCTTGTAATTGTAAGTGGGTGACGAGAATCATCTTGCATTTAATGTTTACATTAAAAAATACACTTAATTAAGTCTTATGAGTGAGTAAAGGGGTCATATAAAGCATAAGAAAGGTATAAATAGTTAAATCAAGCTTAGAAAAGTGTGAAATATTGTTACAAGACTTCAAAATACTTTATAATAAGACTTGATAAGTGATGAAAGGTTATTTTTAGGTAAATTGTAATGAGAAGAGTCTAGAAAGTGTAGAAATTGTGTGTTACAACACTTTAGAACAACTTCACAAGATGTCATAATTTGAATGTTTAAGACCTAAAGTGAATGTAGAAGTCACATTGTAACATTAGATCAAAGTAAAATAGACCAAGCATCATGAAAATATCTAAGATCCATTTTTCTATGGTACACCTATAACATACTAAACCATAGAACTTTTAGAATGAGGTTTATAGGCTACTCTTACACTCTTAGGATGTTTCACCTAAAAGGATAGAGATAAGCCCCATCAAAAATCAATGTGGTTCACTCAATCTAAGATATGTAAAATGTGATTAAGGCTAAATGAGATTATCTAAATGCAACTAATCAATGTAATTGACTGATTATGAATACAAAACCTAAGAAATATGCAATGTTTGAAGACACAATGTGATATGCAATTATAAACTAAAATATAAACAAATGCAAAATAGAAATGAAGGCTGAATCAAAGCACACTTGGGAAAATAATGATGAATTTCAACTGATTTGAATGTTGATAGAAATCAGTGAAAATCACTAGTGGGAGTCATTCGCCACTGATGGAAAATCATTCCTACTTCTGTTACAAAGTTTGGAAAACTGGTTTTTGACTGTGGGGAACTAGAATCTGACAGAATCTACTTCTCCATCCTTAAGGTGGGACTCATTCACCACTGATGGTGAATTAGTTGTCTCCCAAAATTTTGTGAAATCAAGGACTAATTTTGTATCTCTAGATCTACACTTGTTTGCTTGTCGAGTTGATGGAGTCAAATCTATAGAAAATAGATTGTAGGTTGTCTCCAAGGTTGAAATAGGGTTGATTTGACTTGAAAAAATTTGTTGACTTCTTGTCCACTTTTTAACACCTAATTGCTTGAAAAATCTGCATACAAAAGTTTGCAAACACACATGCAAAAATGGTTAAGGGTTAGGTTATAGGGATTTTCCTTGGTCAAATACCACTTTGGTAATTAAACCCTTAATGAAGAAATAGAATCAAATGAATAAGGAAAGATAAATAAACATGGAAATTTCCTAAACTCACCACAACCTTGTTGAAAAAATATGAAGACATGTCAATGGTTGCTCCAACATACTTGATTGATGCTTGATTGAATGATGCAAAGTGCTTAAGTTGTAATTAATGTAAGTGAATGAAGAGATTGAATGAATTGTTAGATGTAAAATGAGGAGAAAAACACTTATTTATACATACTTTTTCCTTAGTAACCCAATGATACCTCATCATAGGATAACATAAGGTAATTTTGAATAAAAACCTAAAAGTAAATTTCAAATATTTTGAAATTGGAGCCAAGAGGGACTCATGCGCCACCCATGTTGAATCGGTCCCACCTTGGACTTGTAAGTGGATTTTGGGAATTAAGTTGCATTTAATGTTGTTTGTTGGGTTTACATTAAAAAATATTGTTAATTTAACCCTATAAGGGTATAAATGGGTTAAATAAATCATAAGAAAGGTGTAAATAGTGAAATTAAGCCTAGAAAAGCATGAAATATTGTTACAAGACTTTACAACACTTCAAAATAGGACTTGATAAGTGATGGAAAGGTCATTTTTAGGTAAGTTGTAATGATTAAAATTTAGAAAAATGCATAAATGTTTTAAAACACTTCACAACACCTTCACAAGATGTCATAATTTTAATTTTTAGTCCTGACCTAATGTGAATGTTTAAGCCACATTGCAACAATAAATCAAATCAAAATGGACCAAGCATCATGAGAGAATGACCTAAAATACCATGGAAATATCCAAGAGCCATTTTTCTATGGTACATTTATCTACCACTTTAGTGAGAAGATGAACTTCCTTCAAACTCACATTAAAGTAGCCATGCAAATCGAGAAGGATCCAAATGCACTTATGTTAGCAAGATGGAATGACAATGATCAAGAGGGATGATCAAGCCCACAAGAGTAAAATACCATGGCAAACTAAACATAAGAATAAAGGAACACAAGTGTGAAAGAGAAATATAGAAGAAAAGGGAAAATTAGATTGAGCTTCGATTGTTTGTCCAACTAGTTGTGGATTAGATCTAGGTTGTTTGTGAGAAAAAGAGAATGCATACTCACTCTGGGGTGATAGAACTGATGGTGGTTTGTCGAGTGGGAAAAAAAAAAGGTGAAGTACATATAATAGTTGGTATGCACTCACAAACACATAGGTGGCTATGGGGAAAGTCATGCCATTGAGTGGGCTTCCTGCTTAACCATATCCAAGTTATAACTCTTGATAACTTTAACAAGGAACCACAAAGTAAAATGTTCGTTCATGCTTCATGAGAAAAGCAAAGCTTTGTATGTTTAGAATTCATGAGCAAAGAGGATGGTACCGCAAGCATGCAATTTGTGTTATGCAAGGTGCTAAAAATGTGAAAATGTAAAGTGTAAAATGCAAAAATGTAGAAGAAAGTTCAAAGGAGTCTTGTTAAGTTCATGCAAGGTCTATCACTTAGGGAACATTGTGTCTAATGTCTCCAAGAGAGGACCAATCAAAGAATAAAATACTCACAACTTAGGGGATGTAGTGTGTCACATCAAGCCACCAAGAGGAATGTAATATGTTAAGAGAGATCACACTTATGGACATCACACCCAATGTCATCTAGAAAGTGGTAAACATATTAATATGAAGTGACAAGGATGCACTAAGAACCAAGAATGTAAATGAAATTATGCCAATGTATGTCCCCCACTTTAAAGGAATTGCTACACACTCTTCTATGAGAAATTACTTTAAAGTAGCAAAGGAAATAAAATACAAAAAGAAAACAAGACATGAGAGCCAACTTGGAAAGCCCCTATGCCAAGTCATATGTTTCTAAGTTAGGCTACATCATGTAAATGAAAAAGAAAGGGAGTTCCCCCCTAGAAAGGAACACACCAAACACATAAGGGATCTATGGATTTGGGGTCAGTATGTCAATTGCTGCAATGTTCTTATGAAAGAGCTCAGAACTATCATCATTTCCCAAAGGACATAGAACTAGAAGAATAACACAAAGAGAGAAAAAACAAAAGGAAAACATAGTCCATTTTGGGTCAACATGGAAGAGACATTGCAGTCTCAATGCTTTGCATCATCCCCAAAAGGAAAACATAAGAAAAAATAAAATGAAAAATGAAAAGGAAAATGAAAAGCTTTTGGGTCAACATGAAGGAGACATTTTGGTCTTCATGCCTTGAGTCATCCCTAGAAGGAAAACATAAGAAAAGATTAAGTGAAAAGGAAAGGGGATCGATTGGGTCAACATGGAAGAGATATAGGGTGTCTCAATGCTTTGCGTCATCCCCAAAAGGAAAACACAAAAGAAAAAGAAAAAAAGGAAAAGGAAATTTTGGGTCAACATGGAAGAGACACAGGGTGTCTCTACACTTTGCATCATCCCCAAAAGGAAAACATAAAAGAAAAAATGAAAAAGGAAAAGGACCTTTTGGGTCAACTTGGAAGAGACATAGGGCATCTCTATAATTTGCTTCATCCCAAAAAGGAAAACACAAAATAAAATTTGAAAAAGGAAATGGATGACATATAGAAGAATAGAGGTACAAATAGAGGAAGTGCAAAAATAGAGAGAGAACATAAAAAAAACATTACAAGGGAACATAATATGCACATAAAATTGCAAAAGAAAAAGAAAATAAAATAATGCAAAAGGCTAGCAAGGTGAATGCAATTCAACCATCTAACAAGTCATCTACCTCCCAATCATGTTTAGTGTATTGCGAGGGCGGTTGACTATCCAAAGGAAGAATTACAAGTTTTGAACTAGGAGATGTACCAAGTTCTTCACTTGGTATAGAAGGTTTATCATTTAATCTCACGGTAGATGAAAATAAAGTGTTTAGATCATTATTTACTTCATCTATTTTTCTGATCTCCTCATCATCATCATCATCATCAAGATTGATTACAATTGGAGGAGAAAGGGTTATTTCCAAGGAAGGATGTATCAAGAGTTGTGGCTGTTGGATTGGATCATTGTGTTGTGAAGGTTGGAATGTACTATCATGTGGTGGGTCAGGAGGAGGAGGGTGATTATCTATTACTTCTGTCAAAGGCAGAAGTTGGTTTTCTTTGTTTTCTTCCATTCGAGATGGAAGAGAAAGGAGACGACAACAATGCCTATGATATCTAGCACCATGGTTTCTTTTAATTTTATTTTGAAGCTGTTGAGGGGTAAGAGTAGGTTGATCCACCATAGGTTCCTTTTCTTCTAGAGGGGGAAGAATGGAAAAAACTGAAGAAGATGGGTCAATCAATTTCTCTTTAGCTTTCTACACTTGTTGAATGTGGGGAGGCATGATGGGATTTGTTTCATTTTCTCTTGGTCATTTAGACGAGGAAGGGGAAGTGTTTATGGTTGGTTACTCATGGGGTGGTGTTGTTTGTTTAGTTTCAAACTCACCCTAAAGCATGGTCTCATCGAGGATAGGAGAAGCAAAAGTGGACGGAGACTAGTTAAGAAGAGAAAATTCGGCTATGCATTTGGCTTTGAACTTTTGATAGGCTATGAAGAACAAATATTTCGAGCAATGATGGGCTCCATAGGTTCAAGAATATAAGATTCTAATGAGAAATTACCTTTCGAGGAATATGGATTAAAGGCACTATGGTTCATGGTAAATATCTCATTTCCACGTGGAAACATCAAACATTTGTGAACAATTGAGGGAACTGCTTTCATCGAGCGAAGCCAAGGGTGACCTAGCCACAGACGAAATTGATCCAATTGTGGAATTATATAGAATGTTACATCCAAAGTTTTAGGTCCAGTCTATAAGTGGAGTAAAATCAATCCAATCATAGGGAACATAAAACCAATATGTGTTTTAATCCATGGAGTTGGTTTATTATAGTCATCTTGATAATGCTCATGTAAGACTAATTTTTTTTCCATGATCACATTCTTGCCACATACGGGATCTATTAATATCCCACTAGTGGTATTATCATAGATTTATCCAACTATGTAAAGAGGACCATCGAGAAGCTTTTTAAGTATAACATGAGAAGAAAAAGTAATATCAAGAGATTTGGTGGTTGGCCCCTTACAAGGGATAGCGTCTATCATACAGACAAGTTCATCCATAGGATTAACTTGGGTAACATTTGGAGTAATATCATGTTCATTAGTTGTATTAATGTTCATCACATGAGTGTTTGAAGGTTCACTAGTGTTGAAAATTGAAATATTATGTTTAGGCATGGGGTTGGTAAAGATTTGTAAATTTTGGTTAGGGGATGCAACATAATTATTGCCTTGATCATTGACACCCGCAATGGAAAAATGACCCAAATCAATGAGGTCTTGAACTAAGTGCTTGAGACGCTTACAATGTTTAGTTTCATTCCCATTTTGGTGATGAAAATGATAGTAAGCATTTGGTTTAAAGGTGGGTGGTAAAGGCTTGGTGGAATCAAGTGGTTTAATAGTAGGAAAAGTGATCATTTGTTGTTGGAGCAATTGGATCAATGTATTATGGAGAGTATCGGGTAAGGGAGTAAATTTTATCTTTGGGTCCCCATAGGTAAAGGGCACTACTATAGCCGCCACTTGATTTGGAATAGGTTGGGTTTCTTGTGGAGAAGGTGGATTGAACTATAAAAATCTTATGTTTTATTTTCTAAAGTTTTGTGTGTTTTTTTGGTTTTTTTCCTCAGAATTCTCAGCTCGGTTAGAAGTGGACTTTGAATCATGAATAGGAAATGAGTTTTGATAGTCACCTATAGTTAACTTATGATCATAGTTAACTTATCCTGAAGGTGAGTGCATTTTTGTTACATCACATTAAATCAGCCATCATTTTTTTGGGAGTCATATGGACATGGAAATGACTTATGATGGCATCCGCAAGTTGATTAAATGATTGGATTGAATGATTAGGTAGGTTTTAAAACCACTCTAATGCACTGTCTTTCAAGTTCCTAGGAAAAATTTGGGCTAATAGTTTATTGTCAAGGACAAAATCACTACACAAGGCTGTGTAAGCATTAACATGATTAGTAGGGTCTCATTTACCTCCATATTTCTCAAACCTAGGCATTTCAATTCCTCGTGGCATCTGTGTGCATAAGATCTCTAAGAATAATGGGATACTATGAACATGATATATGGGTGGAGCATTTTGACTTTGGTTAATGGTGGATATTTGTTGTTGCATGGATGAAACAATATTAAAGAGTTGTGTAATGATGGGGTTGGTGTAAGTGGTATGAGGTGGAAGGGAAAAAGGTGATGGAGTGTATGTAATGAGGGGAAATGAAAGGGACACTAAGAGGGGTGAATGTGGAAGAAGGAATATGTAATGCCACAAAAGAACTAGGAATGCTAGTTGGAATAGTAAAAGAAGGAGTCACATGACTAGCCTGTTGCATAATTGTTGTAACTTCAGGAGTGGTATAGGTTGGTATGGATGTTATCTTTGAAGGGGGAGGAATGTGAGATCCTTCTTGGCTTGCAACTATTTTTGCTAATTGGGATGTGGAAGGAACATGTTTATTGTCTATATGAACTATTCTTTTCATAACTTGTAAACCATCATGACTTTCAATCAGGTGATAAAGGTTTTCTATCACAGGAATAGTAGTGGTCAAAATTTTTTCATGAGATAAATCTTGTTGTAAATGTGAAAAATATTCATTAATAGTAATGACCTTTTCTTGTGGAATAGAATTAGCTTGTGTGTCAACATGCATTGGATGGAAAGGTGAAGGCATAGTAGTGGTAGTATCCATTCCTAATGCACCATTTTCCATACTAAGACTGGGAGCTCTTGAGATCCCAAGGTCCACAACAAAAGTGCTATCACAGGAAGCCATGAGTCTAGAACTTCGTCTAACTAAAGTATTATTAATGGGGCACCAAACACTCATGGAAGTACCACAAAATATGGGGCGAATGTAAATGCAAGGAAATCTAGGAGTGACAAATACAAATAATAAAAAATTTACAAACTGAAACAGAGAAATAACAACAAAGAACATAAATTCAATAAATGCTCAAAAAGTGACTAAAAATGTTGTTTGAAATGTGCAAGTGAACTGATTCACCTAGAGTGGTGAATGAGTCCAAGTATGATATTTTTTTATGTTCTTCAAAAAAATAAAAGTGATTTTAACTCTTTTTCAGATGCAAACTGAGGATGCAAATGCAGATTTTTAGTTTTTCAATGATATGATATGCAAAAATGAAATCTAAATGATTCTTTCACTAATGCAATTTGAAAAACCCTAGGATGCAAAAACACAATAAAACCTAATTGAATGTTGATGTAAATTAAACTAGAAAGATAAAGTACTCAATATGCAAGTTCACCAAAATGAATCATAGATTTTTGGGAATGAGGTTTATAAGCTACTCTTACACTCTTACGATGTTTCACCTAAAAGGAGAGAGATAAACCCCATGGAAAATAAATGTGTTTCACTCAATATAAGATATGTAAAATGTGATTAAGGCTAAATGAGATGATCTAAATGCAACTAAGTAATGTAATTGACTTATTATGAATGCAAAACATAAGAAATATGTAATGTTTGAAAACATAATGTGATATGCAAGCATGAACTAAAACATGAGCAAATGCAAAACAAAAATGAAGAAGGCCAAATTAGAGTGCACCTAGGAAAAGAATGATGAGTCTAGAGTGATTTGAATGTGGATAGAAATCATTGAAAATCACCAATGGAACTCATTTTCCACTGATGGCTAATCAGTCCTACTTCTGGTAAAAAGTCCTTAAGACTAGTTTCTGACTATCAAGAACTAGAATATGATAGAATATACTTCTTTAGCCTTGAGGTGGGACTCATTCGACATTGATGGTGAATTAGTCCTCTCCCAAAATTTTGTGAAATCAAGGACCAATTCTATAGCTCCAGATCTGCACTTGTCTACTTGTTGGGTTGACAGAGTCAAATCTACAACAAATAGACTATAGGTTGTCTCCAAGCTTGAAATAGGGTTGATTTTACTTAAAACAATTTGTTCACTTCTTGTCCACTTTTCAACACCTAATTGCTTGAAAAATATGCATATAAAATTCTTCATTTAACACACATGCAAAAGGAGGAAAATGGTTAAGGGTTAGGTTATAGGGATTTTCCTTGGTCAAATCCCACTTTGGTAATCAAACCCTTAAAGAAGAAATAAAATAAAATGAAAAAGGAAATATGAATAAACAACATGAAAATGTCTTAAACTCACCAAAACCTTGTTGAAAAAATCTGAAGATATGTCAATGGTTGCTCCAAGATACTTTATTGATGCTTGACTGAATGATGTAAACTGTTTAAATGCTAATTGATGTAAGTGAATGAGGAGATGCTTGAGTACATTTTTAGATGTAAAATGAGGAGGAAAACACTTATTTATACATACTTGTGCCTTAGTAACCTAATGATACCTCA
Organism: Sequoia sempervirens; assembly: GCA_007258455.2. Taxonomy (NCBI): domain Eukaryota; kingdom Viridiplantae; phylum Streptophyta; class Pinopsida; order Cupressales; family Cupressaceae; genus Sequoia; species Sequoia sempervirens. Next base: position 23,471,478 of record VDFB02271358.1, on the reverse strand, counting down.
TCACAGGCCGAGATATGGTAGTTTTGAATAAAAACCTGAAAGAAAATTTGAAATATTTTGAAATTGGAGCCAAGAGGGACTCATTTTCCACCCATGGCGAATGGGTTCCATCTTAGATTTGTAAGTGGGTGTTAGGGATTAAGTTGCATTTAATGTTGTTTTTCGGGTTTACAATAAAAAAACACACTTAATTAAGCCTTATAAAGGCATAAAGGGGTAAAATAAAGCATAAGAAAGGTGTAAATAGTGAAATTAAGCCTAGAAAAATGTGAAATATTGCTACAAGAATTTAAAACACATCAAAATGGGACTTGATAAGTGATGAAAGGTGATTTTTAGGTGAATTGTAATGAACAGAGTCTAGAAAAATGTAGAAATGTTTCAGAACACCTTCACAAGACGTCATAATTTGAATTTTTAGGACCTAATGTGAATGTTTAAGCCACATTGCAACATTAAATCAAAGAAAAATGGACCAAGAATCATGAGAGAAAGACGTAAAAGGCCATGAAAATTTCCAAGAGCCATTTTTCTAGGTGCACATACTAAAGGAAATCACTCCTTTTTAATACTTATATGGTAGGAACCTTATTGTGCAAAATTTTACAATTTTTAGCTATTCTACATGGGCTCACATTCCTCTAAATAAACATAGGGCTTTGGAACCTATAATTTTACCCTACATCTTTGTGGGGTAACACAATGGTGTTAAAGCATATAAAATGTTAGATCTAGACACTCAAAATATCTTCATTAAGGGAAATGTTTTTTTTTATGAAAATCTCTCCTAGATTGTTTTCCCACATTATTCCTTCCTTTATAATAGATTAAGATGAAAATAACAAAGATAAATTCCATGAAACTTCTTCTACATGCATGGCTAATCATGAGGATTCACATATTCCTTTGTTGAGTTCACATTCATAGGATGATCATTCAACTCCTCTATCTTCTTCTTCTTCTATACTTCGATCATATCAATAAAATTTATAGTTTGTAGGAACTATTATTAGTGATCCTTCAAATAAAAGGAAGTAATCACAAAAAATTGATGTTCTATATTCCTAGATTATCATTATGTATGTTTGTGTGGTATTTCTATATAAATAAAGAGTAAATATTTTATCCAGCACAACACATGTGAGCTTGTTCCACATCCTAAGGGAATAAAAATATTTTAGTATTAAGTGGATCTATCAAACTAAATTTTCTATAGCTTAGTCAATTGATAGTTACAAAGCATAACATATTTCCAAAGGTTTCTCATAGGTTCTTGGTGTTGACGATATTGAGACCTTTGTCCTTTCACCAAGATGAATTTAATTTATCTTTCTCTAATATTGTAGCTTATGGTTTGGTTCAATTCAAATGGTTATGAAGAGTGTATTTATTTGTGAGAATCTACAAGAGGATATGTTCATAAAACAATAAAATAGATTCATTCCATATTTTTCATTTATATTTTAGTTGAGGAAATCTATCTATGGCCTTAAGTATGCTTCGCAAACCTTGTATGTAAGTTGGAGCTCCCTTCTTCTCTCTTAGATTTTCTCAATACCATTTTGAATTGAATGTATATATTTTGAGATAGAAGAACGTTCTTCTCATTTTGGTTCTTTATGTTAATTGTTCTATTATTACAAGGATTACTTTTTCCATTATTGATATATTCAATACTATTTTGTGTGATATATTTAGCATGAATGAATTAGGTGTGTTGCATTACATTCTTGTGATTATTATTGCATAATCTACATATTCCCTCAATCTATCTCAATTTCTTATGCATAATTGTGATCCTACACCATCTACTTTTCTATCTTAAGTCAAACTTGAGCTCAAGTGTTCCAGTTTTTTGGTTTATGCTATCTCATATCACCAAATTATTAGTAGCCTCATCTATTTGACTTATATACACCCTCATATTTCATTTAGTCTAATTGAGATTCATTAGAAAGTAGCTAAATATATTTTATACTACATGGGTATTTACAATATCATCATGGAAAAAATAGGCCCTTAAGTGTTGATGAAATTCAAAAAAATCAGAGTTAGGCAACTTGACATAAAAATTCGAATAAGTTATCTATATTATTTCAAAAATATGTAAGAATAGAATTTTTAGAAAATTGAATTTAGTTTCTAAACTACTAGGTTTATTTAAAAAATAAAAAATCTATTTGGTGAAAATTTGAAATTTCAATGTAGTAATACTTAAATTTTAGGGAAAAAATAAGAAGTAGGTGTTTGGCTGACCACCCTAACCACAATAAAATGATAATATTTTTTTTATAATATTTTAGATATAAGTAGAAGACTCATGCCCTGATGTGAAGCATATTTTTTTGTAATCCTTTTCGAAGTAAATAATTAATTATGATTTTTTATTACAACTTTTAAAAAATATAAAATCTCGTATGTTTTGACCACCTTAACTTGGTCAAAACTTAATGAAATTCAATTATTTTTCTTTTAATCCTATAGTTTTCAAAACATAGAATGTGACACATGTTTCAGATTCAAAATATGTGATATCGTTTGAAACCTATAAATTTTTTTCAATCAGTCTATCAATCAGGACTTTAGTCGTAATTCAAATAGAAAAAAAATAATTATTGTTTATTAAATTCAAAGTAAAGCATAATTTATATTTGTGGAAAGTTGAGAATCTCCTTTAAAAACCCTTTTCATTTAATCAATTTTGGGTAAAAAAAAAGTCATCAGCCACATACCCTACACATACCCATCGTATAGACACTTTTTGGCCCATCATGATCTTGTACATACCCACATACAAGACACTCAATGATACATGATTCATCATGTGGTAGGAAAATTTTAATACTTGAATGGATGTGTAGTGTCAAAAATTGCATACCCTCACAACTTCACCCTACATTATGTCCTCAATTTAGCCCTCTGATATAGAACATTCTAATTACAAAATGTTAGCACTTGAATCATGCATTTCTAAGAATTTTAAGATAATTGAAGTCTTCTAATTCTATTTTTAGGACATTAGTGCACCATGTGAATATTCCTAATATTTTCTTATGGAATATTTGAAATGAGCAACGCACGGGCATATGGTGTTGGGTGGGAATCTCGTGGTTCCTCTCATTTGGTGCGAGGGAATTCTATCACTTCTTTTGATCAGGGTGGGGCTCCCAGAGATTCTCATGAGTCATTAGGGTCTCCTTCTGTCCCCTTGCAGTGGTACCTCCTCTCATCTAGAATGAAATGTTTCCAAGAGTTCCCACTAAAAATTTTGGTGCAGTCGGGGATGGGGTCTAGTTGGTACTTTTCGAGGAGGGTACAACTTTAAAATATTGGATCTGTCTCTGAATAGATCGATTGCAAAAATGGAAAACTACCTAATAGGTAGGTTTGTGGGAAAAAAGGACCAATATCGAATCAGTTTGCAAGTGGACTTCTTCCAAATGGGTTGTCAAAGGCTCTTTCTCTATTTTAGCTCTTCCAAAAGTCCCTTTTTTTGTTTCAACTTTAATCCACATAAGTATTGTGTGGTGACTCTCACTAGAGGCCCCTAGTTCTTTGATAAGAAGATTTTGGCCCTGTGTAAATGGTGACCCAATTTTGACCCACTGATGAACTTGGCAACTACTCTTTCTACTTGGGTTCATCTTCTGGGCCTCTTGTTAGAGTTGTGGGATGAAGAAATCATCACAAGAGTGGACAAACCCTTTTGTAACTTCATTTCGTTGGATTATGTCACCAAAGAGCATACCACGCTAGTGTTTTCTCACTTTCTATGTTAGTATCGGGATAAATAAGGTCCTCTTGACCTTAATTATTTTGGAATCCTGACTTGGTAAGTGGTCCCAAACTATTGAAAATGAAAACTCTTCTCCTTTCTTTCAAAATTGCTCTTGTTTTGATCACCTCTACAAATTTTTCCCTAAAGGCTTGCTTAGGCCCCCTATGAGTAAATCTAAGGTTGTGGCCTCCCCTCCTCATGCCACTGGTGCAACAAGTTCCTTGGCTACAAAGCTGACCTCCCTACTGCCCAGATCCACTTGACATCTCCTTTTCCCTCTATTGGTGAGGTTTCTCTTTCTGTATTGTTTTCCCCTTCCCCTTCTAAGGCTCCTACTTTGGCTAAGATGGAACCATCTATCCAATGCCTAGCTTACCTGTTATCCTCTCCTATGGTTGACAACTACTTTTCCCTAGAGTCCTTAGTGTTTTGTTCAATGGTCTCTACCTTGAACCTACCTTCCATGTTGCATGATTATGGCCCACACTGGTGTCAAATGATATCTTAACTAGTGTTTCTCTATTCATCCCTTGTATTCTTCCTCCCTCCCCAACGAAGGCTAGCCCCATGTTCAGCCCTAAAAAATTAATGGATATTGGGACTGTTAGCTATAAAAAACGTAGGTTGAATGCCTCAAGAGGTTGCCAATCTCTTGATACACTTTAGGGTAACAAACAAGGTCAAGAGAACTCAACCTTCTACTCCTTAGGTGTTGTTAAACCTTGGGTGGGTGTACCTCTCTGAATTAAGCAGACTTATGATTATACCTCTTTCAGCAATTTGTTCATAGTGGCAAATGGAGGTGAAAAAATGAAATCAAACTTGATAGCAATAGCAATCTTTTGATATAAATCTTAAAATGCTCAATTTAATAGATATAAAGAAACAAAATGAGTTCAAAATGATGAAGTACAGAGACCAGTGCCTTGTTGGGTATGCAAAGTCAAATGAAATCAAGATGAGCAACACTCTCTGGAGAAAACTCAAATTATCTGGCATACATTTTGTTTACTTGTATAAACATGCACTATTGTAACTACTAATCTCTACTTTAACAATCCAAATGAATCTCTCTGATCACTGTGATGAAATAAGAGGATTTTAATCTCTACTTGAAAGAACCAATCAATTAACCACACAGATACAACAAATGTGCACTGATGAATTGAATACAAACTTGCTAAATCAATTCAAATAACCAAAAAGAATCCATCATGGAGACAACTTAGCAGTATTTTCATTGAATTCAATAGACAGTTGACACTAGAAAAATATAGCAAAAACAACTAATTTTCATAAATACCTCCATTCTGAAATCATGCAACAATAGTCTCTAATTGGATAATTTTATCCTACTGTATCTACTTGCTGTGTATCGAAATCTAATAGCTCGTGATGATCTGACAATTACAAAGAAAATGCTAATTTATACACCAACATCAAGAAAATAAATCAAATTGAAATCCCATGTCAGCCCTCCATAGAATTTGGGCCCCAATCAAGTTGGCCTGCAATAGTATTTTTATCATTCACATGTCAGCCACAGTGTATGAATTTTTGTTATTCATTTGCTAAAATAGTTGGCGAGACATCTTGTTTGCTATGTCGAAGGCAATTCAATCATTATCTTCCCATGTCCTTATTCACTTTCGCTCTGACTATCAACTATCGGGGAGATGCCATAAAGATTTCATTATGTTTCATCAAGAGTCTCTCATAGTGTATTATTCATTCGCTAAGACATAGAGAAACATCTCACTGACATAAAATTTTATTTTTATTCACTATCACTGTAACTTAATGGTATCAAAGAGACCTCCTGCAGATTTCATTACGTTTCCAAAAAATTCTTCATTCATATCGAGTCACCGTGACACATGTTTCTTCTTCCCAATGAGTCCATCAATCCCATATATATCATTGTAACTTCAAACTATCGGGGAGACATCTCATAGATTATATCATTTCATAATGAAACAACTCAAACACACCTGAGATCGCCAAGAGAAAGCAATTCTCACACTGACAGAGACCTATTTTCCATCGGCGAGACTGAAGGTCACTCGCCGAGACCACATGTCGAAAACCTTAACTCACACTGAAAAAACCTTTTACACAAGTCGGTGAGACAAGGGAGTTTCGCCATGACACTTCACCGAAGCCCTTAACTTGTGCCAATAAAACAATTCTTCCATCGCCGGTTGGTGAGACAATAAGGCCTCGGTGTGACCTCACACCAAAAGCAACCCATTTGGCTAAAGTGAATCCATAATGTGCTTGTCGCTGAGACAAAAAGAGTTCACTGTGACCACCCACCGAAGACCAAACCTTTGCCAATATGATGTATTATTTTCCTTCGGTCGGTGAGACATGATGAGTTTGGTGAGAGCTTCCACTGAGGACTAAACTCACGCTGATGGGTTCCACCCTAGTCACCAAAACAAAGGAATTGTCATGCCGATAAGTCAATCCTTCCACCATCAATCAGTAAGACAAGAAGACTTTTCAAAGATATTATAATGAAGGAAAACCTCTTGCCGAAAGCTACTCGATAGAAACCCCATGTGAAGTGTCGGCGAGACCAAAGGTCACTCGCTAAGATCAATACCGATGAAAGATCTCACACCGAAAAAGTTCACCCTCAGTAAATGCCAGTGGCTGGAACAATGAAAAAGTCTTGTTGATTACCTGCAGCATATAGATAAGCAACATAGGTTGGGGAGACCTAGACAGACCTATGCCGATATGGACAATGACATGAAAAATGCATAACTCGATGGATTCAAAGGGGCAATATGGAAAAATGTGAGCAGAAAAGACATGAAAACAAACCCATGTGCTTATGATAAGGACTCCAATGGAAACTCAGGGGTGTGAAAACATGTGAAAACTTTCAAAAATTTATAGTCCCAACAGTGGCTCCGTCTGGGGATGAATGATAGTAAGATCATTGCAAGGATCCAGAATCTTTGGGTGAGCATACCAGACAAAAAACGATGAACCAGTGAGTAGAAATGGTGTGAAAGTCAATGGAAATGAATGGAAAGTAAATGCAAGATGGAGATGAATGGAAAATGAGAGTGAAAAGGAGATGGATGAAATCCTAAACTACTGTGCATGGAAAATAATTTTAGAAAGGATAAGCAAGAGTTGTCCATGCACTGGCAACCCTTAATCCTCTATGTTGCTCAAGAGAAAAATTACTTCAAGAATTTCCCATGAACAGGAAGTTCCTGATCTTCACCAACTGTATTCCATAGATAATATGAGTCTTCACCCTTCTTTCCAACAACAACAAAAGGTCCCAGCCACAAAGCTTCAAATTTACCATGTTTTCCCTTCTCCTGACACCTTGCATTCCATATCAACACCAAATCATTTTCTTCAAATTTTCTATCCTTTGTCTTCTTGTCAAATAGATACTTCATCTGTATCTATAACTTCATGTTTTGGTTTTGGGCACTTCTCCTTATTTCATCAAGTTCAGCTAGTTGCTCCATTCTTTCCTCCATAGGTTCAGGAACATCCAAATCTTCTTGAAGGACAAACCTATAGACTGGTAACAAATTCTTCAAAGGCATCCTGGCATGTGCTCCATACACCAATTCAAATGGGGACTTTTCAATTTCCCTTATCACAGTAATCCTATTAGCCCACACATCCAATTTCAATTTTGAATCCCAAGCTTTCTTGTTTTAACTCAACATCCTCCTTATAATCTTCAAAAGACTCTTATTACTAGATTCAGATTAACCATTAGCTTGTGGATGGTAAGGAGATACATAAGAAATAGTAATGCCATATGTGGCACAAATTTTTTTGAACTCATTTGATCTAAAGCACATTCCATTATCTGTGATTAACTTCAGTAGTGTAGCAAATCTGGTGATAATGTTATCCATCAAGAAATTTGTCGCCAATTTGCTTGTAGCTTGTTTAGTTGGGATTGCTTCTACCGACTTGGTAAAATAATCAGTAGCAACCACTATCCACTTGTGTCCACTTGATTTTTCCTATATCTCTCCAATGAAATCAATTCCCCATTGATGAAAAGGGGCATCAGTCTACAAAGGTCGAAGTGGAAAAGCTCCTTGATATTTCAGTTTTCTAGAGAACTTCTGGTAGGCTTCACACTTTCTTACATGTGTGAAAGAATCATTAAAGACCTTAGGTCAGTAGTGGTGCAGGAGCACCCAGTACACACAGTTTCAACAATTTATCCTTTGAAGGAAGACATTAGGAAATAGGGGGTATTTGGGTCATTTAATGATTTAATAAGGAATTTGAGCCCATTAATGATGTAATTAGGGGTCTTTGATGTTATTTAGTTCAAAAAATGCAAAAGGTTGCATAAAAATGTACTTATTGTCAACAAATTGCTAAAAAGTGCAAAACTAGGCAATTAGGGGTCTAATTGGTAAAAATTTGGTTTCCAATGTCCAACTAATTAAAATTCCAGTTGGAGGATGTTTGTAAGGGTTTTTATATGTTAAATAATCATCTCATTGTTGAGGCATGGTTGTTGAATCATTTTTTTGAAGTTATAATGAAAAAAAGGCTGCTTTCTGGAAATTTCTGTGTGTAAATTTGTCGCTAAAACGTGTGGTATGACTTTTTTACAACCTGTACGGACTCAACCCTATTATGGTTGGAAAGAGGAGAGTGTTAAATTTCATTTTAAAGTGGTTTGGTGAATTTTCATTGATTTTAGAGGGTTTTATTGATGTTTTACTGAAACTGCCCTGTTTTGGTGTAAATTGGTGGTTTGAGAGTAACAAAATGAGTTTTTAGGGAATTCCACCTACTGTAGCAATTGCAACTCAGTGGAATGACCCCATTTGTTGTAAAATAGGTTTCCAAATTATTTTCATGTCAGAGGAAGTGTGTTTGTGGGTTTTGGGTGTTGCCCTAGGTTGAATTTGGGTGATTTTCCTTGTGAAAGTAAGGAACTAAAGGATGGTTTATGAGTTTTTTGGAAGAAATAACATATTAAATTAAGTTTGAAGCTTGTTTAGGCATAATTATGAGTGTTTGAACAGGTGATAGGGTCTAGAAAGGCCTGGAGGTATGATTTACAATAAACCCTCCTTTTGAAGGCCTAGAATCAAGGGTTTTAGGGTTTGCCATGTTGGAAGAGTTATTTATGGAAACTAGTGGTGGATTTAGTAGTTTTTGGTCATTTTAATTTCTACCCCAAGGTTTCATAAGGTTTGGTGGAGTTTAAAGGGTACCTTCTTTGTAAAAGTGGGCTAATCCACTAGCCTTTTCCATGGCAGGAGTATTGGATCTTTGAATTTGTCCAAAAGAGTTGATATTGGTTTTTCTATATGTTGTATAACTTTCAAAAGGGTATCTTAATCATCCTTGATTTTGTTAGGTGTTTTGGAAAATATTGGTGAAAATGCCTAAACTAGGTTTGTACTAAAACTAGGGTTTAGGAGTGAAATTGGGAAATTGTGCTTCTGATGATTGTTGAACTTGGAAGACTGGTTGAATTACTTGATATGATCATTTTAATCTTTCTAGATGCCTCTTGAAGGCAGGTTTCCAATTTGAGTAAGGTTGAGTCTCCTAACTCTGCATCAGAGTGGTATCAGAGCAAGGAAGTAGATCTCTTGAAGATTGCAGGAGAAGCATTTTAAGATACAAGACATTATGGACTTCAGAAGGTTGGATGAGAAAGAAGAACAAATGAGGAATGCTATTTTCCAGACCAGATGCAAATGCAGAGGTAAGATCTGTAAAGTAATGATTGATTCAGGTTCATTGGGTAATGTTGTTTCAGAAGAAATGGTTGAAAAATTGCATTTGACAAGGCTAAAACATGAATCACCTTACAAGGTATATTGGGTAAATGATAGTCAGCATGTTGTGGTTAGAGAGCAAGAATTTTTATATTTTGAAATTGGTCCTTATAAAGATGTTCTATTATGTGATATTATGCCTATAAGGGATTGTCATATGATACTAGGAAGGGTTTGGCAATATCATAGATTTGCTATGCATGATGGGAGGCTTAATGTGTATGAAATTGAAAAGGATGGGAAAAGGTATATTTTGAGTTGTTTGTAGGATGAAGGGACACAAAGAAGGATAGGGATGTGTGGAAAAAGAGAGATGCTAGAGCAAAAGGAACAAGGGAACCTAGAAGAGACAATAGGGCATAGCATAGTTACAATGGAGAAAGAAAAACACCATGAAGAAGCATTGGGAAGGACAGTGCAGATTGAAGACATAAGAGAAACAATGGAAGTGAAGGTCAGAGATGAGAAGACTTTGATGAAACAATATAAGGATAGAGAGTGTGAAGAAGACAAAGACAAAGTTGCAGCCACCACATGTAAAAAGATTACTGAGACAATAAGAGCAGAGGAAGATTTAAAGTTAAAGTGTGTGAAAGTTGATGGAAAAGAAAGGATCAAGGGTGAAATGACCTTAAAAGAGAAAGGTAAGCTTGAAGGTTGTGTTGAAGATAAAGGACATAAAGAAGTTTGTTCATTGAAGGTTAATGGTGTTCTAGGGCAGACACCTATGAAAAGTACAATGGTACAAGAAGCCGAGACAGAGTATTGTGAGCAGAAGGCACTTGGGGCAAAGATCCCTCAAAGAGAAAAGAATAAGAATTTAGGAGAGTTATCAATGGAGATCCAAGGAAGGCCTAGTGAGGTCTATAAAGGTGAGAAGCAATGTCTACTAAATGGACAGGGTAATGGGAAGCCACAAAAACCTCATAACAAAGGAGATGAGTTGTAGCAGGGCAGAAGATCTGATGATAGGGAAGTTTTGAAGGCTGAGAATGTTAAAGGAGAAAGAAGAGATACAGACAAGACAAGTGGGAAGGTTGGAGAAAGCCATGAAAGGCTTGAAAATTATAACAAGATCATGATTGGGGTAGTGGAGTGTCCCTTAACAATAGATGTAAGTGATAAGAAGACAAATATTGTGAATACAATGGATTGTGTGACAGAGGATACATAGGTCAATAAGATAATGGTATTGATGCAAAGCCTAAATGTCATGGAACTTAAAGGTGAAAAGAAGATGAAGGAAGAGGAAGATGTCTTTGAGGATTCTCATGAAGACTTATTGGAAGAAAAAGCAGATAAGGTAAAAGAAGGGGCAGTGAGTGAGTTTGTAGGAGAGTGTGAAGTTAATGAGAGGTGCAGTCACTTTGAATGATGAAGAAGATCAAGTAAAATGGATAAGTGCATTTCCAAGAAAGGAAGAGTTGACGGTGAATGGCCTAGTGAATGCTAGAGGAAAAGAATTTGGGAAGTCTCCAATTGGGATGGAGCATAAAATAGAGAATATGGATTGGATAGGGGTTGTGTATGCTACTGTGCAGGTTATTTTGAGCATGGGAAAGCTGGGAAGAGTTGTGAGGAGGAAAATGGAGAGGCAAAGAATGAAGAGGATTGTTTGCTATTTCTTTGTTTTGATGATTTTGATGATGGAGGTTAAGCCAAGATTCAAGATGAAAGGTGAAGCACATAGTGTGGTGTTGTGTGAACATGCTGAGAATGTTGGGAGCAATTGGTTAAGGTATGTAAGTGCAGGTCTGAGATTGATAGTGCAAAACCAAGGAATCAATGCAAGCAAGGGAATGCTACACATGGACAAGACAAAGCCAAAGGTAAAGATGAAGCATCTACAAGGAGTATCAGAGGTTGGAGATCCAACTTTTTTGCAGGTGAAAGCTTCCAAGATACTTGGAAGAATTTTCAAGCCAGGGTGTATGGTGCAGGAGCACCCAGTACACACAGTTTCAACAATTTATCCTTTGAAGGAAAACATTAGGAAATAGGGGGTATTTGGGTCATTTAATGATTTAATAAGGAATTTGAGCCCATTAATGATGTAATTAGGGGTATTTTATGTTATTTAGTTCAAAAAATGCAAAAGGTTGCATAAAAATGTACTTATTGTCAACAAATTGTTAAAAAGTGCAAAACTAGGCAATTAGGGGTCTAATTGGTAAAAAGTTGGTTTCCAATGTCCAACTAATTAAAATTCCAGTTGGAGGATGTTTTTAAGGGTGGTTAGATGTTAAATAAGCCTCTCATGGTCAAGGCATGGTTGTTGAATCATTTTTTTTTGAAGTTATAATGAAAAAAAGGCTGCTTTCTGGAAATTTTTGTGTGTAAATTTGCTGCTAAAATGTGTGGTACGACTTTTGTACGACCTGTACGGACTCAACCCTATTATGGTTCGAAAGAGGAGAGTGTAAGATTTAATTTGAAAGTGTTTTGGTGAACTTTCATTGATTTTAGAGGGTTTTATTGACGTTTTACTAAAACTGCCCTATTTTGGTGTAAATTGGTGGTTTGAGAGTAACAAAATGAGTTTTTAGGGAATTCCACCTACTGTAGCAATTGTAACTTGGTGGAATGACCCAATTTGTTGTAAAATAGGTTTCCAAATTATTTGCAGGTCATAGGAAGTGTGTTTGTGGGTTTTGGGTGTTGCCCTAGGTTGAATTTGGGTGATTTTCCTTGTGAAAGTAAGGAACTAAAGGATGGTTTATGAGTTTTTTGGAAGAAATAACATATTAAATGAAGTTTGAAGATTTTTTAGGCATAATTATGAGTTTTTGAACAGGTGATAGGGTTTGGAAAGGCCTGGAGATATGATTTACAATAAACCCTCCTTTTGAAGGCCTAGAATCAAGGGTTTTATGGTTTGCCATGTTGGAAGAGTTATTTATGGAAACTAGTGGTGGATTTAGTAGTTTTTTGGGCATTTTAATTGCTACCCCAAGGTTTCATAAGGTTTGGTGGAGTTTAAAGGGTGCCTTCTTTGTAAAAGTGGGCTAATCCACTAGCCTTTTCCATGGCAGGAGTATTGGATCTTTGAATTTGTCCAAAAGAGTTGATATTGGTTTTCCTGTATGTTGTATAAATTGCAATAGGGTATCTTAATCATCCTTGAGTTTATAGGTGTTTTGGAAAATATTTTTGAAAATGCCTAAACTAGGTTTGCACTAAAACTGGGGTTTAGGAGTGAAATTGGGAAATTGTGCTTCTGATGATTGTTGAACTTGGAAGACTAGTTGAATTACTTGATATGATCATTTTAATCTTTCTAGATTCCTCTTGAAGGTAGGTTTCCAATTTGAGTAAGGTTGAGTCTCCTGACTCTGCATCAAGTAGTAACCTGCCCTGAGGACTTTGTCTGTAGTTGTTTTTGATGAGTAGTGTCCTCCAAAAACTCCTTCATGCATTTCAATTAAAACATGCTTGGCCTGAAACTCATCCAGACATAACAACAGTATACCATCCTTGTTCTTCCAAAATAGATCTCCATCCATCAAAACATACTTAGATGCTTGCAACTTTAGAGTTCTCTTCTGGTTGTCACTCAATCCCTCTAGAGATTTCATGTACTTTAAATAATGCATGATATTTGTATACCATGGAGTATGCTCAATGCTTGTAATTGTAGTCCCTTCCTCTATATTACAAACCTGATTCGCTTCAATATTTGATTCTGACATCAACCTAACCAAGCCTTGACCTCTCACTAACTTAGTGATCTATATCTCCATGTCAAATTCTTGGATCTTATTAATCCATTTGCACCTTTTTCCTCTAACTTCAGATTGTGTCAGAATGTCCTTGATAGCTACATGAGGGATATAAGCAATCACCTTTGCTCCAAATAGATATGGTTTGAATGCTTTTGTAGGTTTTACTAATGCAAATGCCTATTTTTCCATTATATCATACTTCAATTCAGACCCTTGTAATGACTTACTGAAGAGAGACACGGGTTGTTCATGACCATCCTCATTCTTTTGTAACATAACAACAGCAATAGTATGCATTGAAGCAAATGAAAATATATGAAAAGGCCTTGTAAAGTCTGGAGATTTAAGGACAAGAGCTTCCTTTATGGCCCTTTTGATAGATATAAAAGCTTCCAAGGCTTCTGTAGTCCATTCCATTTTCTGTCCCTTCTTCAACATTTTTGATATGGACTTAATGATCTCAGCAAAGTTAGAAGCAAATCTCCTAAAAAAATTAATTTGTCCAAAGAATGATTGTATTGACTTGACAGTTTTTGGAACAGGAATATTATCAATAGCTTCAATCCTCTTAGGATCTATTCTAACTCCCTCTTTTGAAACAATATGTCCTAAGAATTTTCCTTTTGTGACTACAAAATGACACTTCTTAGGATTTAAGCTGATACCATATTCTAGGGCTTTAATAAATACCTTTTCTAGATGTTGTACATGATCTTCGGCCTTCTTCAAATAAGTAGTCAGGTCATCTTGGTACACCACCATGATAGCATTGATTAAATCTGCAAATGCTACGTACATAGCTCTTTGAAAGGTTTCTCCTACATTAGTGAGACCAAATGGCATTCTTATTTATACATATGTTCCCCAAGGAGTTGTAAATGTTGTCTTATATTGCTCAGATTCTTTGACCTTAACCTAGTTGTACCCTGAAAACCCATCCATCATTGACAACAGCTCACACCCTGTCACCTTATGTAATATAGCCTCCATATTGGGTAGAGGATAATTGTCCTTGAGAGATGCCATATTTAGATTTTTGAAGTCCACACATAATCTAATGTCTCCATTTTTCTTCCTCACAGGGACTAGGTTTGAGACCCATGTTGAGTGCCTGATCGGTTTGATAATTCCCCCCTCTCTGATCTTTGTCAATTCCTCTTGCATCTTAGGCTCCAGTGTTGGATTTATAGGTCTTTGCTTTTGTCTGAATGGCTTAGCATCTAGCTTCAATGGTATTTCATACTGAAAAAAATCCTCCCTGTATGCCTTCAAATCTTTGTAAGACCAAGCAAACACATGCTTATACTTTATCAGCAACTCAATCAACATTCTTCTAATTGTAGGGCTTATCTTCCTTCCAATATATACCTTTCTTGGTGCCATCTTAGTCCCTAAATTAATTTCTTCAATATCCTCCCTTTTGACTGGTATTTTCTTCATGAGAGACCGATCATTTCCATCATATACCCTCTCCAATGCAACTAAGCCTTTAGGAAGCTTATTTGTTTTGAGTTGTAAGATTTCTTTGCCAAACCCAGTTTGTTTCCCATCTACTTCCTCAACAAAAGCATTGAAGTCAATTTCCTGGGCTTCATACTGATCTATACAATGAAGAAATTTCAAAAGGTCAGTATCATCATTAAAGACTTTCCAATTATAAATGTTATCAGGAATAGTAGGCCTTGTCTTGAACTCAATCTGTGATACCCCAGCCAATGTGACATCATCTTTTTTCAGCGCCACATTTGCTAAAAAATTAGCCATTATGTTCTTTGATTTGTCAATCCACTCAATTGAAAATGCATCAAAAAACTCAATTGTGTCCCATACAACATTCCTATATTGCTTTAATATTTTGTGCTTTGCTACATACTTGGATTTAATTTGTGAAACAACCAACTCAGAATCACCAAAAATAGTTAGCAACTTAATCTTGTGTTTCACAACTATGTTCAAACCTGTCAATAAAGCTTCATACTATGCCACATTGTTTGTCCATTCAGATGCCAACAAGAATGAATATTTAAATGTAATACCTTCAAGGGAAACAAACACAATGCTAGCTCCATTACCTTCTTGGTTGCATGCTCCATCAAAATACATCTTCCATACTTCATTGCAGTTTTGTGCCAAATGCTTTTCAATAAGATCACTATTGATTAATTTTGGTTTGGCTGATTCAATCTTAAAAATTCCAAGATCCATATCACAAAAACAATTGATTTGATCTTGAGGTACACAGTCAACAAGTTGGTTCATTCTAGGTTCCCTGTACAGCTTGACTTCTTGACCATTCACTAGAATAGTAGCATAAGACAAATCAAACTGGACGTTTCCTCCAACTGTTGTTGTCCATTGTCTTGATAGGATCATCCCAAACTAAAGAGGGGTATCTATCACTGTTATATCTATATTATAAGCCACATGTGGATAAGTAGCCAATTTGACTTCAAGACCTCTCATAATGCCTACCACAGGAATAGGTCTGTTATCCATTGCATAGCATTTTCCTTCATATGTATCAACACACATGCCCAGTTGCTTCATAACTCCTACTGGCATAATATTTATAGTATCACTAGAGTCTATCATGCAATTCTTTAGCAATTTATTATTGATAAGCAATGTAGTAAAGAAAGGATCAACTTGAGGGGGAGTTGTTCATACATCACTCAAGCAGACCTCTGGGATTTTTACTTTCTCCTACCTATTGACTTCCTGAATAGCTACTTTGCTTTCATAATTTACATTTTTTTCATTTCCATTCGTTATCAATTGAACAACATTATCTATGCACTCCTTAATTTTCATCAATTCAAGTAATGGAACAAATTTTTTTACCTAGGATAATGCCTGTGTGAAGTCAAAAGAGGAGCTCTCCACCTTAACAGTCTTCTTCAGTTCTGGTGGTTCTCCTTTGTTTTCTTCTTTTTCTTTTTTACTAGGCTAATCAGACTCTTGTATCTCTTTGTGTAATTCTTCAACTTCCTACTTTTGGATAGGTTTTTGTTCACTCTTATCAGGCTGTCTCTTTTCTGGCTTCTTAACAGTTCCTTGTGTTGTTTTCTGATCTTTCATAAAAATTCCCCCAGGAACGCATTCCATCTCATTTAATTTTCTGTTTCTCAACTAGTATTTACTCCTTGCTTCCTCAACAGCAGGAAAATTTATTCTCTCTATTTCATCTTTAGTGAGTCTCCTCACACTACATTGAGCAGCTGGCTCAATAGAATGTGGCTCTATATAATCTTCTTCAGAATCATAGAAGACCTGTTGTTCAACCATATGGACATTATATTTCTAATTTGAAATATCATATTCGTAGCCATCATCCTCTGAAGATGAGTACCCTTCTTCCATATGGTAGAAAGTATTTGAAGTCAAATAAACCTTGTGATCTTCTCCATTATTTTCCATCAACATTCCCTCTTCTTGCATCCTTTGAGATACAACACAATAATCTAGGGAATGTGGCTGATTATAGACTTCATAGAAGTAATTATTACTCACCATGTAAGTTCCCTTTTTGCTCAATGGATCAGGAGTCTCTTTGTTTCTTGGCCTAGCTATTATAGGTTTTCCATCCTTCTAGTTTGTATTATAAGGCATGTCATGTAACCCCAGCCTTTCATTCCTGTATGTGTTCTCCTGTATGTACTGATAATTATTGCTTTGCTGAGGAGGCCCTGGGTTATCTCTTTTATTGATTATACTTGCAGCCTTCCTGTTGTTCTCAATTGTCAGTGCTCTCTTCTTAGCTTCAGCCAGGTCTCTTGGGAATCTATTTCTTAGTTCATACCCTATTTTAGGATCAAATGCATTTAAATAAACACTCAATGCTACAAAATATGGCAACCTTGATCCAGGAGGTACCTTATTCTACAACTTGTTGAATCTTCGGTTGAAATCATAAACTTAGTCATTCTAATTTTTTTGAATTCTCATCAATTCATGGAGAGCTACATCTGGTGCATTTTGATTCCCATATTGCTCTAGGAATCGATCATGGAATATTTTAAGAGAATTAATTGAGAGAACTGGCAGGCTATTGAACCAATCCCTAGCATCTTCAAGAAGTGACATCATAAATAGCCTCATGTGTAGATCTTCATATGGCATACCAATATCTTCGATGAATATAGTGAAATTCCTTAAATGTTCCTCAACAGTAATTGCATTACTCCTTGTGAATTTAGGCACCAGACCTCTCCAGTTGCTATCCATAGGGTAAGGGCATAGATGGAACCCTACCAAATAAAACTGTTTGATCATTGTTTTATAATGGGGGGGAGGACAAATAGGTAGATACTGATATTGGTTCATAGGATTGTTGTACTGCAATTTATGTTGTGGGATAAAAGGTTTACCATGAGGTGGCTACATATTTGTATGCTATGTGGGAATATAAGAAGGATCACATGGTTGCTTGTAATGATTCCCTGTCTGATGGTTCTGGGCATTAGATGGTCTTGCGCCATAACTTCCCCGCTTATGAGGTGGTACATACTTTGGGAGGCAATCGTCCGTCTGAGCAATGCTTTTATTTTTCTACAATTTGACTTCTTTCATTGCTTGTATCATCTAGGCCTTTTCCTGTTCTTCTCTTTCTTTACTCTTGGATTCAAAAAGTGCCCTGATTTCCTCAGAACTCAAAGATTCATAATCTTCCTGAGGAGATACATGATCAATAGGTTCATTCTGATTACCCTTCATTTCTAGATCATACTCCTACCTCTTTCCAACTTCAAACCCTGCCTGTTTTTGAGGATTGAGAGAAGGGAAATGATTTCTTTGATCTTCTAGGGTACATGGCTCAGTGCTTGAACTATCTCTCCATGTATCATAGCAATTATATGTTTCACAATGTGCTCTTGGTGCTTTGCCTTTATCTGTTATCCACATGTCCTCATTGATCCTCTTTCCTTTATCATCTCTATCATCCTTGTGTGTCCACTTACTGCTACTAGTAGGAGCTCTAGTATGACCTCCCCTATACTGAGATCTTCTTCTAGTCATGATGAACAAATGCAAAATTTCTATCAGATTCACCACTCACTTGTATCAAAAAATGAGAAAATACTTGATGTTTCTAATTCCCAGCGGAGTCTGTATATAGTTCCTAACTCTATGGTTAAGGCCTTGATTCTGAATGTATTCCCCAGTGGACTCGCCAATTTGTTAGCTCTCAAAAATGTAGGCTGAATGCCTCAAGAGATTGCCAATCTCTTGATACACTTTAGGGTAACAGACAAGGTCAAGAGAACTCAACCTTCTACTCTTTAGGTGTTGCTAAACCTTGGGCGGGTGTACCTCTCTGAATTAAGCAGACTTATGATTATACCTCTTTCAGAAATTTGTTCATAGTGGCAAATGGAAGTGAACAAATGAATCAAACTTGATAGCAATAGAAATCTTCTGATCTAAATCCTAAAATGCTCAATTTAATAGATATAAAGAAATGGAATGAGTTCAAAATGATGAAGTGCAGAGACCAGTTCCCTGTTGGGTATGCGGAGTCAAATGAAATCAAGATGAGCAACACTCTCTGGAGAAAACTCAAATTATCTGGCATACATTTTGTTTACAACTTGTATAAAAATGCAATATTGTAACTACTAAGCTCTACTTTAACAATCAAAATGAATCTCTCTGATTACTGTGATCAATTAAGAGGATTTTAATCTCTACTTGAAAGAACTAATCAATTAACCACACAGATACAACAAATGTGCACTGATGAATTGAATATAAACTTGCTACATCAGTTCAAATAACTAGAAAGAATCCATCTTGGAGACAACTTAGCAGTATTTTCATTGAATTCAATAAACAATTGACACCAGAAAAATGCAGCAACATCAACTGATTTTCATAAATACCTCCATTCTGAAATCATGCAACAATAGTCTCTGATTGGATAATTTTATCCTACTATATCTACTTGTTGTGTATCAAAATCTAATAGCTTGTGATGATCTGACAATTACAAAGAAAATGATAATTTATACACCAACATCAAAAAAATAAATCAAATTGAAATCCCATGTCGGCCCTCCATAGAATTCGAGCCCCAATCAAGTCGGCCTGCAATGGTATTTTTATCATTCACATGTCAGCCATAGTGTATGAATCTATGTTATTCATTTGCTAAAACAGTCGGTGAGACATCCTATTTTCTATGCCAAAGGAAATTCAATCATTATCTTCCTGTGTCCTTATTCGATTTCGCCGTGACTGTCGACCATCGGGGTGATGCCATAAATATTTCATTATGTTTCATCGAGAGTCTCTCATAGTGTATTATTCATTTGCTGGGACATAGAGAAACATCTCACTGACATGCACTTTTGTTTTTATTCACTATCACTGTAACTTAATGGTATTGGAGAGACCTCCCGCAGATTTAATTACGTTTCCCCAAAAGTCTTCATTCATATCGAGTCGCTGTGACACATGTTTATTCTTGTCCATGAGTCCATCCGTCCCATATATATCGTTGTAACTTCAAAATATCATGGAGACATCTCGTAGATTATATCGTGTCATACCAAAAAAACCTGAACACACCTGAGATTGCCAAGAGAAAGCAATTCTCACACTGATAGAGACCTTTTGTTTTCCATCGGCGAGACCGAAGGTCACTCGCCGAGACCACATGCTGAAAACCTTAACTCACACCGAAAAAACCTTTTGCACAAGTCAGTGAGACAAGGGAGTTTCACCATGGCATTTCACCGAAGCCCTTAACTTGTGTCGATAAAAAAATTCCTCCATCGCCGGTTGGTGAGACAATAAGGCCTCGTTGTGACCTCACACCGAAAGCAACCCATTTGACCAAAGTGAATCCATAATGTGCTTGTCGCTGAGACCAAAAGAGTTTGTTGTGACCACCCACCGAAGACCAAACCTTTGCCAATATGTTGTATTCTTTTCCTCCGGTCAGCAAGACATAATGAGTTTGGTGAGAGCTTCCACTAAGGACTAAACCCATTCTGATGGGTTCCTCCCTGGTCACCAAAACAAAGGAACTGTCATGCCGATAAGTCAATCCTTCCACCACCAATCGGTAAGACAAGAAGACTTCGCCAAGATATTATAACAAAGGAAAACCTCTCACCGAAAGCTACTTGATAGAAACCCCATGTGAAGTGTTGACGAGACCGAAGGTTACTAGTCGAGACCAATACGAATGAAAGATATCACACTGAAAAATTTCACCCTCGGTAAATGCCAGTCGCTACAACAATGAAAAATTCTTGTTGATTACCTGCAGCAAACAAACAAGCAACATAGGTTGGGGAGACCTAGACAGACCTATGCCGATATGGACCATGACATGAAAAATGCATAACTCAATGGATTCAAAGGGGAAATAGGGAAAAATGTGAGTAGAAAAGACATGAAAAAAAACCCATGTGCTTATGATAAGACTCCAATGGAAACTCAAGTGCGTGAAAACATGTGAAAACTTTCATAAATTTATAGTCCTGACAGGGACTATTGCTAAGGTAGGAAGGAAACCTGGTAAAGTTTCCAAGTAGAAAAGCATGACTAAGGATATTAAGAAATGGAAATCAGAAAACACTAGAGTGGGTAAACTCCTGAAGTAGTAAGAAATGTTGATCCTCTCTTGGAAAATTCACGTGCTAAATAGCCTTCATAAGATGTATATTTTTAGGGATTTCATCAAAGATTTTAAGCCTAACGTTCTCCTCTTACAAAAACCAAAATGAAGGCTGCTGAGTTTGATAAATTTGGTAAGTTCATCTGGCCTAATGCCTAGTTCTTGGTGATCGATGTTGTTGGGGCTTCCGGGTGTCTAGTCATGATGTGGCAACCCTTTCTCAATGGCTCCCTTATTTCTATCAATTTTTTTTTCTCAATGTTAGTTTTTCTCAAAGTTTATATCTTCCATATTGGGTGTTATCTAATTTTTATGCACCCAAAAATGTGGTTTAGAGGAGCTCCACCTTGCTTGACTTGTTGAATTGTAGAAATAATTTCTCACATTGTAAATGGATGGTGATGGGTGATTTCAAATCCCCTCTTTTCCCTTCTGAAAAGAAATGTGGTACTTTGTATTTGTGGGATCTAGCATGTTGGACCTTAAATTCTTTTTTCATGATTGTGGGTTGACGGATTTGGATTTCAAAGGTAGATTGTTCACTTGGTCTACCAAATGGTCAGGGGACAACCTCATTTAGGTCTGACTTGATCGGTGTTTGGTTTTTTCTTGTTTGGACACTACCTTTCTCTCATTTTCCTCTCTCATTAGAATTGATTCAAATCAAACCTTGTTGCTTCTTTGTTGGAGCACTCCCCCCTATGGAAAAAAAATCCTTTTCATTTTGAATTAATGTTGAATTATCAACCTCAGTTTGGGGATCTCCTAGCCTCTTGTTGGAAGGGTCATTGGTGTGGTTTATCTATGTATCTTCTTTCTCTTAAACTCAAAAATATAAAATGCATCTCAATGTTTGGAGTAAGAGAAACTTCGATAACATATTTGAAAACAAATTTTTTATCAAAGACCAGCTTCGACAGGTTCAAAAAACCCTAGAACTGGGTTTTCAGGGGGACATCTTCGGGAAGGAAAAGACCCTACTTTGTGAACTGTTGGTGATCAAGATTGCACCCTCAAGAAAGTTGCACTTGTCTATCCTGTCGCAACATGGAAACACTCTCTAGTTTTTGGGTAAACCAATTGGAGAGAGTGCATCTCTAGAGTGGGTTGGTTTGGACCTCTAGCTAATCAACTAATCTATATACTTTTAGGGGAAACGGGTGTAGGGAGAAAACTAAAAATTAACACCTACAACTTATGATGACCAACTAGATATTGAGATTCTAATAAAACTTAACTCACAACACTTCTTTCAAAAAAACCAACTCTCATAATTCATCTTAATGCATTTAGCTCATTAGTATTTTGCATAAATACTCCTTGAAAATTGAATACAATATGCAACTTGAACCTATTTTCCAATCTTGACAATAACCCACAACAATAGGACAAAGAAGGATCCATTAATCTCAATCACAATAAAATCTGACTATTACTGTGAGCTCATGACAAGAAAGGAGCAAAGCACAACTCTGATGCTTTATTGCAAGTGAAGGAATTAAACATCAAAATCTAATTCAAAATGAGTTTACAAAAGTCTCAAAATGATTAAGAGAGCAAGAAACTGAAAAATTATAATTCCTAAGAAATCCAAATTTCTCATATTTACAGCCAAGATGTGTCTTTGTAGTGCCAAAATAGAAAAATTAGGTTCACTGCCTCCCAAAAATGTAAGTCATTCTATATTTTTGAGCTCCCTCAAAAATCTTGAAAATCAGCCTCCAAAACAACTCCAAAATGCACCAAAAAGATAGAAACTTCTCATCACCCAAAGGTTGATCCAAAAAGGCATCAAAATCAGGTGCAAATAGCTGGAAACTAAAATTAGAAACTCCAGTTTGGTAACCTCTTTTCAAATTCTCCCAAGACTAAATTTAGGAATAGAAATTTTTGATGTGAACTGAAGTGCAACTCCTAACTGCATTTAGATAACATTTAATCAAGCAATTTATAGAAACACTTGCTTAATTAATGTTTTACAAAGGTGTAGTCTTACAAAGAAAAAATAGAAGGCCTCCTCTCATCTGATTTTTTCCAATCTGTCCTCAAATCGTTTTGATTTTTTTGCATTTAATATTTGCAAAAAATCAAACAATATATGATGCTCTCTTTTACATTTTATTTTTATATAAAAAATCATAAAATAATATATATGCTCACCATTCACTTAGGCAAAAAAAATGGATGACCTAATGTCATCAGTTGATCTTCAAGGGAAAAATGGCATGAAATTTTTTCTAACGAATTGTGAAGGGAAAAAATGAGGCAACCCTAATGAGGCGCCATGTGCATTGTTTTCGATTTGATTTTCTCCAAAAATAAAATTAAAAATTAAAAAAACATAGGCAAGGTTCAGCCTAGGCACATGAAGAATTAGCAAGGCATTGAAAAATGGAAAAGATCTTATTAAAATAACATCAGCCAATGTATAGGGTAAAAACCCTAACACAAAACATTCATCGAGCTCTAATTTTCCCATAATTTGTGTTTACCAAGATAGAGAGAAAAATCTCTGCAGGGCGCCACCATGGGAGACTGGGGTTTGGAGACTTTGACACTACCATTCGAGTTCTTTCCTTCAACTCTTTGATGCATTCTCCTTTTCATTGAGTGGTAAAGTTGTTTATCTATATTTTTGTGCACTCTTTGAATCCATTTGATGAGAAAAAATGGGCTTTATGCTACGACTATCATTGTATTTTGATGCATTTTTTTCTTTCTTCTATGTCGACTCCCTGTGCTCTCCTTTGTAGCCGTTGATGGAGAGTTTTACTTGAGCTATTGGAAGCTCTGGCCACAGGCTTTGTTGTGATACATCATATAATTCTTAAAGGTAAGCTCCATTTCTTCATCTCTTAAGATCATTTCCCTCTTAAATAAAGCTTTATTCAATCTTTCCTTGCAAAATACATGAACAGTGTGAATAAAATTTTGGAGGCCATTGTATAGGTTGCAACCTCTCTATGTGCACTCTTTCCTTTTGTTGAATGAAAACTAGGGCTCAAACCATATTATGCAAATGAAACATATTTAAAAAATGAAGAGATTTCGTATTAAAACTTTCTTTTTGTGGGTCTTCAACTCCCTTCATTGTTGTGGCCTCTAGCTTTCATATTACCATTTTTTGAAGGCACCTTTTTTATTAAGCACTTGAACCCTTGTTGTTTTTTCTCTATATTTTCATTTACATTCAAACCCTAGTTGGTATTGTGACTTGTGAAGAATAAATTATGGCCTTCCAAGGCCGTGGGTATGAAAGCATTAAGTTGGATTTTTCATTATTTGAACTCGAGTTACTCTTTCATTTCTGCATTTTGAAAAACACTATGAAAAGCCTATGTGAAATTTTCTCTAAAAGTTGAGCTAGCACCTTTGCATTCATGTTCATCTAGAACCCTAACTTGTCATTGATCCACTATAGCATTAGTTTATTGCTTTTCCAAACAAAAGGTTACAATGTATACATTTACCAATATTTTTCTTCAACATACATTGACTCATTTCACCATGCTTTTACTAAATGGGTAGACTTGCTTTGCATTTCATTGTTTCTTTGCATTGCTTGCTTGATGCAACATACACAAAATTTACATTCAAACCTATTGTATATTGATATGTTTACTTCTTTTCACTCAACATTTTCATTTAGCCATCATGGTGCTTCTGTAGGTTTCTTTGATGCTTACAATGTACTTGAATGCTTAGAAGAATGCACATTTAGCTTCAATTTTAATGAATCAACACAATGTTATTTTTTCGTTAAGTTGTAGCATTGAAAATATTGAAGCCAACTTACTTCATTTTGCAAATCTCTTCCATTAATGATGTTGTCCCATACTATATACAACTCAAGAAACTTGGTCATCCTGAAGATCCTCTTCATGCCTTCACCCTTCACTTAGCTTGAATCATGAGTCACTATGTTGTAACAAATTTGGGTTCTATGTCTTGCTCATTTCAATGATGCTTTCAGTGGTTTATTTTCAGCTACTTCTCATAATTCTCATGCACCAAGATGTTTCAAAAAACACACATTCTCACTTTTTTCACCTCACTTTTATACTTTATGAGAATAGAAAATTATGGAACAATGCACCATAATACTAAAATAAGCTTATATTTTGCAAATTACCTCCATGAAACTATGTTGTTTTACATTATGTTTCATCCAATCCCAACACTTAATGCCTTGCATTTTAGTTCACCATGCCATCTTTGCATTCATTCTCTACCTTCAATAGCTCATTTGTAGCTAGTTTGTCACTCTGTTACTGGTGGAGACAACCTCTTTTTTGTACTCTTCATGCATTTTTATCTCCTGAACAACAACATAATGATGTGAAAGCTATCATTGCATAGAAAATTTTGAAATATAAGTGTACTTGATGTTGATGATTAGAAGCTTCTTCATTTACTTCAGATATCATTACTTGATTTGTAACAAGGCATTTTGTATGCATGTTCACTATCACATTATGCAATTGATGTCAGTTCACTTGAGCAATGGATCACCTATGATTTTCATTTCTTTTCATTTTTAGACTTGAATGTCCTAGGTGATCACTTGCTTGAGTCTTCATGTCACTTGATGCACTCCTTTAGATGAATTTTTTTTTAGCATTATTGAATTGTTTCTTTCTCGATCCCTTCATGGAATGTTGAGGGAAAGCATGTTGGGTTTCAACCCTTGTAGGAGCTTATTTTACACCACATGCATTATGATATTCAAATCAAATCAACAACATGGCTTTTCCTATACCTACAAAGGAAGCAAACAATGCTACATTAAAATAATATATTATTATGATGCTTCCTCCTTCAATTTTGTCACACTTCTTGCTCTTGCTCAGTTGTTTCAATGTATCGCTAAGAAAAAAATTACATTACTGTTGATGATTCATGTAGGAATGTTCATGATCAAAGCTCTGATAGATTTTAACATCTCTTGTAGGTTTACAAGGAGCTCGGTAGCAAAGAAAGGTGCACCATTCCAAAATCAACTTAAGATATCAAGCAATGATGATTATGTTACTTCTTTTGTGATTTTCTATTTCTTTAATATTCAATAGTGTAGAATGTTCCTTTTGATGCACTGTCTCAGCTATTCCCATGGCTTGTGTTGGACATTCAGTTCTGATTATCCAATAAATACAAATACATCATTTATGAAATAATTTCTCAATTCTATACTTTTCCCTTTGCAAAATAATGTTTAAAAAACTATGAATGAATACAAAATGAAAGCATTCCTTTTACATTCCATGCAATACTTAATGTTGTAATTGATAACAAGAAACTAAAAAAAAATTATTTTAAAATTCCACAATAACTCAAACTCTTGCAATGGTTAAAAATCTGCGTAGGTAAATTGAACCCCTTCACCTTAAAATGAATCTTGAATAAACTAGCTCTGTCAAATTGAGTTGTGCTGAAAATTTGATAACACTTTTGGTGACCTCTGCTAGATGCTTTCTTGCTAAGCATCAAGCCATTTTCCTTATGCAAATCCATTGGCCATGGAGTCATTGAAAAACTCCTCCAACATGTAGAAATCTCATGAGTCAAAAAATGAAAACTCCTCCAACAACAGTGGAAAACCAAAACAAAACACAATAGCAGAACACCAGGCCCTAGTGGCTAGAAAAACATGTGCAACAACACTTATGAAAGAGACAAAAAGAAAATTTTCTTCAAAATCACTTATTTGTAGCATCTATTCTACTATAATACAAAGTAGTACCTCAAATCTCAGAAGCAATATTTGAAATGAACCCCATTGACTCAAATCGGTAGCACTTCTCTAGTTAACCTCGAGAGTTAGAATGAATTATTCCCTTTGCATTCTATTATGGCAAATGGTCCTTCCCAGATTGCATCAAATTTAACTATGCCTCCCTAGCTTATTATTTTGCTACACCCACTTGAGAATGAAGTCCCCAACAACAAACTCTCTAAACTCTTTTTCATAGAATTCCCTTACCATACTATCATTCAACTGCTCATCCAACTAAAAATTTTCTCTCTGAGATAAGATTTTATCATAGTACTTCTCATAAAAAGTTTGTTTTTGATAAAGGGTAAAATGGGTTTTACAGGGACCCGAAACCACAAAGTTTACAACATAAAATATATGAAAGAAAATTCCAACAAAAACAACCAGATACACAAAAGGTAAAAACCAAAACAAACTACAACCACCCACAACAGACCAAGCTGGTCAAAAAATGCCAACAAAAAACTGGCCTCAACTAACCCAAAGTCTTCAGGATAGAATCTGTCTTAGCCTCCAAATTCTTCATCTCATGAAAACCTTTCTTAAACGTTTGAATCATTTGCGGAGTGGGGGGAGCCTTCCTCTTCATATTGGCCCTAGTTCTCTTAGAGATTCCAGCATACTCCTCCTGGTTTCTTTCATTGGTTTCCTCTAGGTCAACCACCAAAGAACCTTGATGGGATTTTTCCAGTTTCTTGGTCATGGCATTGATTATTATGGAGTTGTGTCCGGCCATACGATTGTTTTGCTCACGAATTATTTTGATAGTATTATTCATTTTCTCCATCTCAATTTCAATGTTTCTATTTTTTCCAGCTTGGTTCTGAGTGTCATAGCTGAGATCGTGATCTCTTCGTTTCACCTCTATTTTTTCAATCGCCAGTACCTTGGATCCCAACTCTTCTAGATTACTTTGCAAGACCCATTTTTTTTATCTTTAGCTCATTAATTTCATTGAAAGTCCATTTCAAAAGTTTGAAATGGATATCAATATTATTTCTAGCTAAATTCAAACATCCACATAGGGATCCCTATCAGTGTTGAGACAAGTATTATCAGGGATAGGAGTGATAGGGGACCTAGTTCTAGCAATTCTATCCATCGACGGGTCAGCAAAGGGCTCAGTATTATTTGCACCAGACGCCTTAGAGTCAGGGGAATCTTCGGAGTATGAAACAAGGTTTTTAGCCTTGGGATTCTTGTCAATAAAACTAGTTTTAAGGGAGGGGCTTTCCAGCTTAGGCACAACACAACCTTTAACATTAAGAGGGTTAAGGTTTTTCTTACCCAAATGGGTAGCAGGAAAACTAAGGATAGTTCTAGCGGAACTTAAATTGGGAAAAAGCCCCGAGCAGCTAGGTTCAGTATCATCATCCTCAGAGTTAGGGGAGGCTTCAAGATTAGTAGGGAGATGCATTTTTTGGTAATGCTCCATAATTAATCTAATCAGAACAGTATACAAAATAGGGAATCTTCTATGGTTTTTTTTGTGGTCATCCAAACTTTTCCTCAAAGAGCAGAAGAGACAGTAGGGGAAAGAAACCCTTACCTTGTAGCGTAAATGGTTGAGTAGGAAAAAGTGATAACTGTAGACCCTGGTGAAATGACCATCCATGATTATGTACTCCATGATGACATGTAGGACCTTTCTCCACAGGGCTTTTATGGTGTTGGCATCAAAGAAGCTATTAGCAATTTTTAAACAGTTTCAGCTTTTCTTTCTCTTTTTTAGGAAATCTGACGACAACATCGTCAGAAAAAACCCTATCCTTGAAATAAATTT
This sequence comes from Sequoia sempervirens, assembly GCA_007258455.2. Taxonomy (NCBI): domain Eukaryota; kingdom Viridiplantae; phylum Streptophyta; class Pinopsida; order Cupressales; family Cupressaceae; genus Sequoia; species Sequoia sempervirens. The sequence continues at coordinate 23,442,994 of VDFB02271358.1, read as the reverse complement.
TCCCATCACTCAAAATTCCCATCACTTCAGCTATCAAGTTTTTATTGAGCTCAACATTCCTACCAAAAGGGGTAAGATTCCCATTATCCCAAATTTTCTCAAAAAGATCCGTAGCCAAAAAGTTTGTTCCCCAGTAGTTATTGACCCATCATGGCCATACTCCTTTTAACTTTAACATCAAAGTTAGGTAGCCATTCTGACCAATCAGATTGAATATGGGGTTCAACCATGGTTGTATCTTCACAATTTTCAATAGAGAAATCAAAATCCTCTAGCAATGGATTTTCTGTAGCCATACAATCTTCTCTCTCAAAATAATTTTCAATAAGCTCTCTACTCACTTGGATGAGAAATTATTCATCATAGATCTCCTCCTAATCCAAGGCTTGATTATCAATCTGCATCTCCAACCTTTCCATATTTACTGGGGCTTTCTTCTTTATCTGAGGTCTCATTTTCAAACAAAACCTCCATCCATTCTTGGACAGATGCCTCATCCTCTTCAAGATGTTCTTCCCAATCTGAAACTTGATCATTGAAGAGAAAATCCTTCCACTCTTTGATCACCTCGTCATCCTTCAGGAACTTTTCATCATTACTTGGAGGCTAATTCTAGTCTTTAACCAGATTTGGAACTATTTTATCAAGGTGTTGAATCACGTAAGTGTCTGACCTTTCTTCCCCAATGTAGTTGGAAGGATCAAGGCTATGACTTGAGGTGGTTGACTCATCCAAATTTTCCAATTTATTGGGTGTATTGGGATTTGAGGTCATGATTTGATTCTCCAACCCATCTATGGTGAAAAGGTTGGCATTAATCAAGCTAGGAGTATAAGGTTCAATGTGGTACTTTGCCAAAGGTTCGGACCTAATGGTTACCTTAGTACCATAATAGGTTCTAAAGAATAGATGGGACCAATCAGCTGATAGGAAACCTCCTAATTTGGTAGTGAAATCTCTAGATAGGTACAATGCAAAGTGAGGTGGCAATTCAATTACATGAATGTCTTGTGGGACAACAAAGTTTGGGAAAGTATGTAGTGCAAGGGCTAAATTTTTAATAACTCCTACTATTTGGACAATAGAACCATCCAATTGTACTACACCTTTAGCCACAAGTTCATAAGATAGGCCCAACTTATCAGCTACACTCTTTGGCATCATAGATCTGCTAGCTTAAGACTCTATCATGTAGTTGTGGATGAGTTTGTCCCCATTTATAAGACTCAAGTAAAATGGTGAAGGTTTTACTTCTCTATTTTGTTGTTCAAATTTTATTTTTGAGCTATTGGAAACAACCATTTTGTTCTTCTTTGCATTTGAAACATCTGAAGATGAAAACCTAGACAAACCATTTTGTAATAAATCTTTTTGTCCTCAGATATGCAGTGCATCCATAATGGATAGGCTAATTGTAGCATTCTTTAAATACTCCACTACATTGAAAGATATAGGGCTTACCTTATGTTGAATGGTAGATGTAGCCATATCATTTTCTCTTTGTTATTCTCCCTATAGAATATGCACCTTTGGGTGCATTGCCAAGACAATTTGAGATGCAATGGCCTGATTTTGGCATCTTACAACTTGTTGTTTTGAATTTGTAGCTCGTTGTTCTACACTTACAACTTTTTTTTCAACCTCAATTGCTCTTGTTTTTTATCTTGTGTTTGCTACAACAGGAGAACCCTTTTGATTCTGACCTTGGAACTGATTTACTCTGCAAAAATCAGCAATCTGCCAATTCACCAAGGAAATTTCAGAATTGCCTCACTGCTCTACATCTCTATTTGACAGATTTTTTTGGCCAGTATAACTACTTTGCATAATGAGAGCTTGATTATGAGGCTGACCACATGGGTAGCACCACTCTTGCTCTTGAGACAAGTTTTTCTACATTACAAGCTCTCCTAGGAACATTAGGATCATAGGGTCAGAAAGGCTTGGGGTTAAAGTTTATTTTTTGATAATCATTTTGAAAAAGCACTCTATTTTATTGATTTTGTTGATGAGGGACTGGGTTAGGCCTTTGCTCTTGATTGACCTATTTTTTAAGACTCACAAATTCATTTTTGAAAGTATTTCCTAAATATTGTAGCATGCTCTTAATCTTTTGGATCTCTCTATTTTGCTCAGGGATGACATTTTCCTGGATAGCAACTTGATAAACTATTGCTAACACAAAAGGTATAGAGGCTATAGGTGGCAGATTTATAGGTGATTGGATCTTAGGAAAGATAGGCATGGGTGGGCTAGGGGAAATATTTCCTGCTTGAATAAGATAATTTTCAGCCCTTATTGCAATTTCATAAGCATTTGGCAATGTAAAACCCCCCATTGACTGAATCATAACTAAAATCTTAGAGTTCAAGGCTTTTAGATAAAAAAGAAAGGCATGCTCAGGTGAGGGTTTGAAAATCAGGGGAATTCTATTCCAGGTTTGTTGGAAATGGTAATTGAAATTAGTCATGTGCTCATGTGGAGCACACTTGATGGTGCTCAACTACTCTAACAAGGAAAGGTGGTCTGACTTGTCTACAAACTGCCTATGTAGACCATCACCAAGCTAATCGCAGGTGGCTATTGAATTAGCTGGTAACCCCCAAAACTATTGTAGAGCTTTTCCTTTTAATGAGGTAGCGAACAATCTTAGGGCCACATTCTCCTATGTTATATTGTGTACCGAGTAAAGTGTAGCCACATCCCAGATGTGCTCAATTGGGGTAGTCTGATCTTCACCAGTGAAGTAGGGCATCCCTTTTAAAGCAGACACTAGAATATCATCGTACCTCACCAATAATAATGAGTTTCCTTTGTTAAATGGTGTAAAGGAAAATTGTCTTTCCATCGAAGGTGTTTGACACAATAGAGTTATGCTCATTCTTACAAAGATTATGGGACTGAGCTTCAGAGGTGTAGATTTAGCTCTTTTTGTTGAATCAAAAGTTCTCCTCAGAGTTCTGCCTCCCCTTCTTTGTGGGGAGAGCTACAAGTATTCAAATGGAATTGGGCTAGGTTTGCTCTGGATCCTTCTCATAAGCTTTATGCACTAAATTTATAGTCAAAGAAAAAATTAGGAGTCGCCAAGTATACTTTTTGAGACCTCTATAATTAGAAAAAGTTGTTGCATATATTGAACATCAGTTCATAATCTTGAAAAAACTTTAAAGAAAAGACTCTAGAGTCTCACCGGGCGTACCAAAAACTGTTGTCAATTAGGATTACACCCTTAGGTAGGTTGCACTTGTCTATCTTGCCACAACATAGAAAAACTCTTTGGTTTGTGGGTAAACCAATTAGAGAGAGTGAATCTCCAGAGTGGGATGGTTTGCTCTAACTAATCACCTAATCTATAAACTTTTAGGGGAAAGGGGAGTAGGGAAAAAATTGGATATGAACACCAACAACTTATCATGACCAACTAGATATTGAGATTCTAATAAAACTTAACTAACAACACTTCTTTCAAAACAATCAACTCTCACAAATCACCTTAATTCATTTAGTGCATTAGTATTTTGCATAGACTCCTTGAAAACTAAATACAATATGCAACCTAAAGCTATTTGTAAATCTTGAAAATAACCCACAACAACAGGACAAAGAAGGATCCACTAATCTGAATCACAACAAAATTTGACTATTACTATGAGCTCATGATAAGAAAGGAGACAAGGAAAGCTTTGCTACTTTATTGCAAGTGAAGGAGTAAGACATCGAAATCTGATTCAAAATGAGTTTACAAAACTCTCATAGTGACTAAGAGAGCTAGAAACTAAAAAAAATTGAACCCTGAGAAATTCAAATTTCTCATATTTATAGCCAAGATGTGTCCTTGTAGTGTCAAAATAGAAAAATCAGGTTCACCGCCTGTCCAAAAAGTAACTCATTTTGCATTTTCGAGCTCCCTCAAAAATCCTAAAAATAGCCTCCAAAACAGCTCCAAAATGAACCAAAAAATTGGAAACTTCTCATCACCCAAAGGTTGATCCAAAAAGGCCTCAAAATTAGGTGCAAACATCTCAAAACTGAAATTAGAAACTCCATTTTGGAATCCTCTTTTCAAATTCGCCCAAGACTGAATTCAGGTATAGAAAGTTTTGATGTGAACTGAAGTGCAACTCCTAACTGCATTTAGATAACATTTAATCAAGTAGTTTATAGAAACACTTGCTTAATTAATGTTTTACAAAGGTGCAATCTTACAAAGTAAAAATAGAAGGTCTCCTCCCAGCTGATTTTTTCCAATCTTTCCTCAAATCATTTTGATTTTTTTGCATTTAATCTTTGGAAAAAATCAAACATTATATGATGGTCTCATTTACATTTTATTTTTATATAAAAAATCATTAAAAAAAGATATGCTCACCATTCACTTAGGCAAAAAAAAATGCATGACCTAAAGTCATCACTTGATCTTCAAGGGAAAAATGGCATGAAATTTTTTCTAATGCATTGTGAAGGGAAAAATGGGGAAACACTAATGAGGGGCCATGTCCATTATTTTTTATTTGATTTTCTCCAAAAATGAAAGGAAAAATTAAAAAAACATAGGCAAGGTTCGACCTAGGCACATGAAGAATTAGCAAGGCATTGAAAAATGAAAAAGATGTGATTAAAATCACATCAGCCAATGTATTGGGTAAAAACCCTAACACAAAACATTCATCGAGCCCTATTTTTCCCATAATTTGTGTTGGCCAAGATAGAGAGAGAGAGCTTTGTTGGGCACCGCCATGGGAGACTAGGTTTTGGAGACTTTGACACCACCATTCGAGACATTTCCTTTGATTCTTTGATGCAATCTCCTCTACACTCATCGGTAAGTTGTTTAATTGTATTTGTGTGCATTCTTTGACTCCATTTGATGAGAAAAATGGCCTTTAGGCTGTGACTATCATTGTATTTTGATGAATTTTGTTCTTTCTTCTATGTGGAATCCCTTTGCTCTCCTTTGTGGCTTCAGATGGAGGGTTTTACTTGAGCTATTGGAAGCTCTGGTCGTGGGATTTGTTGTGCTACACCACAAAATTCTTCAAGGTAAGCTCTATTTATTCATCTCTTAAGAGAAGTTCCCTCTTAAATAAAGCTTTATTCAAGCTTTCCTTGCAAAATACATGAACATTATGAAGAAAATTTTGGAGACCATTGTACAAGCTACAGCCTCTCTGTGTGCTCTCCTTGCTTTTGTTGAATGAAAACTAGGGCTCGACCCATATTGTGCAAATGAAACACATCTAAAAAATGAAGACATTTCATATTAAAACTTTCTTTTTTGTGGGTCTTCAACCCCCCTAATGGCCATGGCCTGTAGATTTGATCTCACCATTTTTTGAAGGCATCTCTATTATTAAGGTCTCGAACCCTTGTTGGTTTTGCTCTGTATTTGTATTTGCATTCAAACCCTAGTGGGTATTGTGACTTATGAAGAAGAAAATTTTTCCTTCCAAGGTTGCGGGTATGAAAGCATGAAATTGGTTTTTTGATTATTTGACCTTGAATTACTCTTTCATTTCCACATTTTGGAAAACACTATGAAAATCTTGTGTGAAATTTTCTCTAAGAGCTAAGCTAGCACCTTTGCATTCATGTTCATCTAGAACCATAACTTTTCATTGATCTACTATAGCATTAGTTTATTTCCTTGACAAACAAAAGGTTACAATGTATACATTTACCACTATTTTTCTTCAACATACATTGACTCATTTCACCATGCTTAAATACTAAATGGGTAGAAAAGTGATTTACATTTCACTATTTCTTTGCATTGCTTGCTTGATTCAACATACAAAAATTTACTTTCAAATGTGTTGTATATTGATATGTTTAATTCTTTTCATGCAATATTTGCATTCAGCCATTGTAGTGCTTCTATAGCTTTCTTTGATGCTTACCATGTACTTGAATGCTCAGAACAATGCACATCTAGCTTCAGTTTTAATGAATCAATATAATGTGATTTTCCCTTAGGTTGTAGCATTGAAAATATTCAAGCCAACTTCATTCTACAAATATCTTCCATTAATGATGTTGTCCTAGACTATATTCAACTCAAGAAACTTGGTCATCTTGAAGATCCTCTTCATGCCTTCACCCTTCACTCAGCTTGAATCATGAGTCACTGTGTTGGAATAAATTTGGGTTCTATGTATCACTCATTTCAATGATACTTTTAGTGGTTTATTTGAAGCTACTTTTCATAATTCTTATACACTAGGATGCATTAGAAACTACACACATTCTCACTTTTTTGACGTCAGTTTTATACTTTGTGAGAACATAAAATTATGCAACAATGCACCATAATACTGAAATAAGCTTACATTTTGCAAATTACCTCCATGAAACCATGTTGTTTTACATTATTTTTCATCTAGTCCCAACACTTAATGCCTCACATTTCAGTTCACCATGCCATCTTTGCATTCATTCCCTACCTTCAGTAGCTCAATTATAGTTTGTCACTCTATTACTGATGGAGCCAACCTCTTTTCTATACTCTTCATGCATTTTTATCTCCTAAACAACAACATGATTATGTGAAAACTATCATTGAATAGAAGATTTTGAAATATAAGCGTACTTGATGTTGATGGTTAGAAGCTTGTTCTTTTGCTTAAGTTATCATTGCTTGATTTGTAACAAGGAATTATGTATGCCTCTTCACTATCATTGTATGCACTTGATGTTAGTTCACTTGAGTAATTGATCACCTATGATTTTCATTTCTTTGAATTTTCAAACTTGACCATCCTAGGTGATCACTTGCTTGATTCTTCATGAAACTTGATGCACTCCTTCAGATGCATTTTTTTTTAGCATTATTGAATTGTTTCTTTCTCAATCCCTCCATGGAATGTTGAAGGAAAGCATGCTGGGTCTCAACCCTTATGGGAGCCCATTTTAGACCACATGCTTTATGATATTAAAAACAAATCAACAACATGGATTTTCCTATACTCGTAGAGGTAGCAAACAATCTTAAATTAAAACACTATATTATTATGATGCTTCCTCGGATTTTTTCACACTTCTTTCTCTTGCTCAATCATTTCAATGTATCACTAAGAAACATTTTACATTACCGTTGATGATTCATGTAGGGATGTTCATAATCAGAGCTCTAATAGCTTTTAACATCTCTTGCTAGTCTACAAGGAGCTCAGGAGCAAAGAAAGGTGCACCATTCTAGAATCGACTGAAGATATTAACAATGATTCTTATTTTCTTTCTTATGTGATTTTCTATTTATTTAATCTTTAGTAGTGTAGCATGCTACTTTTCATACATTCTCTCAGCTATTCCCATGACTTGTGTGAGACACTTGGTTCTTATTATCTAATGAATACAAATACAACATTTATGAAATACTTGATCAATTCTATACTTTTCCTTTTGTAAAACAATGTTTGAAACATTGTGAATGAATGCATAATGAAAGCATTCCTTTTACATTCCATGCAATACTTAATGTTGCAATTGATAACAAGAAACTAAACACATTGCAATTTAAAATTCCACAATAACTCAAACTCTTGCAATGGTTAAACATCTACAAAGGTAAATTGAAACCCTTCACCTTAAAATTAATCTTGAATAAACCAGCTCTATCAAATTGAGTTGTGGTGAAAATTTGATAACATGAACTTCGCAACATAATAGAGAAAGATGAGGTTTATTGGAAATAGAGGTCCAAAAATCAGTGGCTTCACAAAGGGGACAAAAAATATAGATTCTTTCACATGACGATGACAAGGCATAGGAAACACAATCCCATCCCAGAATTGATCCTTGATGATGGTACTACTGTGACTAGTGAGGATGATATGGCCTATGATGTAGTCTCTTTTTTCCATAACATTCTTAACTCTAACCCAATGGAGTTTTTGTTGGGGGATATGCTTAATGTCATCCTTATGGCTCTTTCCCAACAAGATGTCTCGACCATGGAAGATAAGGCTCAGGTGGAGGAGGTCTGCAATGTTGTGTTTTTGCTTAGCCCGTTTAAGGCCCCGAGCCTGGATGGCTTCCCACCTTTCTTTCATCAAATGTTTTGAGATATTATTGATTAGGATGTCATGGCTATTGTGATTAAGTTCCTTTCTTCTAGAATTTTTTTGAAGGAATTTAATAATTTACTTTCATTATTCTTATCCCTAAGAATTAGGGGCCCAAAAAATTGACTGAATTTAGACCTATCAGTCTCTACAACACATTCTACAAAATCTACTCCACATTGCTAGTCAATTGAATTAAACTCCATTTGAACATGTTGATACACCCTAGCTAGAAACACTTTGTTCCTAGAAGGAAAATAAATAATTTTATTATACTAGTGAATGAAACCCTTCACTCTATGGATAGAAGAAGAAAGGAAAGTATGGCCCTTAAGCTAGAAATCTCCAAGGCCTATGATAAAGTGTCATGGGACTTCCTTTTTGAAGTTCTCCATCATTTTGGATTCTCCTAGGGTAAATTGTTGAATCTCATTCAGAGTTGTGTGATTTCTCCTAAATACTCGATGATTATTAATGACACACCACAAGGTTTCTTCTCTGCAATTGGTGGTATTCACCAAGGTGACCTATTGTCGCCCTATCTCTTTATTTTGATGGCTGAAGTCCTTGGTCATAATTTTGAATGTAAAATTTTGAATGGTTCTCTAGTGGGATTTGTCCCTTCTTTTGTGTCCCTCCCGATCTCCCATCAATAGTTTTTGGATGATAATATCTTGATGGGGGAGGTCATCTTCGTCGAGGCTAAAGGTTTTATGGACACCCTTTCTAAGTTTGCTTTGGCTTCTAGACAATGTATTAACTTTTTAAAAAGTGGCTTTTTTAAATGTTGAGCATGCTCTTCAAGCTATGATATCCATAATTCTTCAATTTCTAACCCTTTCCCTCACTTCCGCTTATTTGAGTATGCCACTAATAGTGCGAAAGGTGGATAATTCAATTTGGTCTACTTTTTGGGTTCAAAGAAATCTCATGACATGGAAAGGAGCCATTCTCAACAATGCTTGTAAGATCCTCCTTAAAACCACCCTTCAAAGCTTGGTTGTGTACATTATTTCTTTGTTTTTCATGCCTGTGGCATCATCGGAGAAACCTGAAAAAATACAACAAAGATTATTGTGGTCAGGGACTTAGGAAAGCAACAGGTTCTCCTTAGTTAATTAGGATACTGTGTGCTCCAAGAAATATTTTGGAGGGTTGGATTTGAGAAAAAAATAGATTTATGAATATGAATCTTATCACCAACTTAACTGGGAAGTTTCTTAACAACCAATTTGAATGGGTTACTATTCTTAAGGATAAGTATATGCAAGGACATGATTGTCTTTTCATGTTGACCAATGAGGTCTTGTCATCCAGGTTGGTTATCCGGAATAACCTTTTAAAAACCTAGAATCTTATTTCCTCTGGTACCTCTTGGTTGGTCAGATTGGGCATTTTGGTCTCCTTTTGGGATGATAATTGGTTGTCTTCTCAGGCTCTTGCCATCCACCCTATTTTATATGTTGTTTGCAAGGACCTTTGTAATTGTTTGGGTGATAAGGTCTATGATTATGTCAATTTCTCTCTTGATACTCCTAGATGGAAGATTGACCCAAATTGGTTTGACCCCCCTTACAGCTGGCTATTGAATAACTTCTCAAGACTATCAATCTAATAAAAATTTCTTTCCCTTTGATCTATTAGACTCGCTTGTCAAAAAAAATTCTAAGGATGGTACTTATTTTGTTGAGGTTGGCTACAACCTTCTATCTAGTTCTTGGAACTCTTTGTTTGATTGGAGGCATCTTTGGCATGGAAATACTTTACCTAAAATCATTTTTTTCTTGTTGATTGTCTATCACAAAAGGATCCTCACTCTAGATAACCTAAAAGAAAGGAATTCAACTTGGGAACTAGTGTGTTTTGTGTGAAAAATGAAGTTCAATTCATTCCTCATTTGCTTTTCCACTACTCCTTCTCCTGGTAGGTTAGGCAAAAAATTCATTCTCTTTTCAAATTTTGTTGGGTTTGGCATAAGGATGTGCATGAGATTATGGATTGCTGGTCTCCTCTAGTGTCTCACCCTCTACTCATTGAGCTTTGGTGGCAATTGTTGTTTCTCACAGGATGGGTGCTTTGGAATGAGTCCAATAACAGAGTGTTCAGGGACAAAAGTGTTTGATGGTAGGCAATGGCCAACAAAATTATAATCTAGGTTGTTGAGTTGATCTCTAAAACCCCTTGCAAGCCCAAAAGAAAACCTAATGATCTACATATTTCAATTGCTTCTACTTGGAATCTATCTGGGACCCTTAATTCCCCCAGCTCTATTATTGTTCTAAACATATGTAGTACGTCTTGGTCCCCCTTAAGCTTGGATGACTTAAGCTCAATTTTGATGGCTCGACCAAATCCAATTTGAGTCAGGCGAGTGGGGGTGGGGTCATCCGTGACCACAAGGGGAGGTTTGTTTTGGCTTATGTAGTTACTTTCAAGGTCCAATCCTCTAGTTTTGTTGAGATAGCTATGGTCTTCCATGGAATTAAAATTTCCATGCAAGCTAGCTTCTTTAACATAATCATCGAAGGGAACTTGAGGAATATGATGCTTATGTTGGTTGGACTTGCCTCCTCCTACTAGAATCTTCAAGACCCCATGTCCTTGGTTGATAATCTCATGATTTCCCTCAAGAATAGAAATGTGAATCATGTGTTGAGGAGTGGCAATAAAGTCACTGAAGCCTTAGCAAATCTTGGAGCTTTTACTCCAAATTTGGTAAAATGGGATGATATTTGCCAATTCCCTAGTCAAGTGCTTGAATTGATTCATAATGATGTCAAAGTATAGTCCAAATGAGATTGAGTTAGATTTTTTGTTAGCTCATTTTGATAGTTTCCACATGCATCATTTCTGGAAACTTAAGCCTCCCAATCAATCTTTGATGGTTTATTACTATTTACGGCTCTGGTATCTGAATAGCCTTTTCCATTACTAACATTTTATAGCTCCATTTTTTTTCGATGTCGTGATGGGAGGTGATTTGGTCCAAGATAAACCTACCACTTGTGATGGTTGAAAGTAGGATAAAGAGGTCTAGATGATTCTTGAATGGGGTAAGCTAGCCTCGTATGTGGAGGGGATGTAGGGTGTAACCCCAAAATTTCAATGGAGTATTCCAATTCATGGGTGGATGGGACTATCCATGTTGGTCGCATTTCTTTTATGGTGACCCCTGAGCTTATTGTAGAGGCTACTAGGGTTTCCTTGGAAAGTATATGCATCCTGCACAAGTCAAAGAGCCATTACTAGAAAGACATGAAATGGTTCTTGAAAGAGGGTGAGAAAGTGAACAAGTTGTAGAATGGTTTCAATTGCACTCACCTTTTTGGTGTTTGGAGCACCATTGCTAAAATTCTCATGAGGTATGTCACTCTTGAAGGGAATTTTTGTCACTTCCACGCCTACCTTTTCCCTATGCTCAATCATCTTAGGTATAATATCAAGATGAATTTCTCCTTTTGGATCATGTCTTTGCTTGAGTAGTCTATCAGGAATGTTCAGGCCAAGTGTAAGAAGTTATCCCTTCACAAGGGCCTTATATTGCACCTATGCAAGTTTCATGTGATTTTGCTTCCCTCCCCTTCTACTTTGTGCAAGAACACCTTAACTATCCTTGACCCCACTAACCCCCTTGGGGGCCCCAACCCTTTTTTCACTATCAATAAAAATCCTCCTACCATCTACCGTAGAACTCAAGCTCGGGGTAAAGCCCCAACTAGTGATAATACCCCTCCTGTTTGTATGAAATTGACTCCCTTGTCGAAGCCCACTCCTACTGCCATTTCTTCTAGGTTGGGGGATTCTAATAATTTCAATGATGATGATGATTTGTGGAACCCCACCACGACTAACTCTCTTATTCACTCCTCAGCTTCGAGTGATGATTCGGAGGTTCCCAATACCCTACCCATTTCTAACCCTATCCCTCATAATTCCCCCAACTTGTGTGTCAATTTGAAGGAATCTAGCACTAAACCTAGGTCATTTCATATCCCAGCCAACCCCATAAGCAAAAAAATGAATAAAATTTCTGAGACTATCAATGTTCAAAAGGATATTATGAAATGGATTTTGGGTCAGTTGGTTATAGCTAAAGAAAGGATCCAAATCTTGGGGGCCAAGGTTCTGGAACAACAGGCTCTGTGGCCTAGGGAGATGGAGAATAAGATGCATTGGGACATGATTACTTCCTTGGCTAGGTCCTTTGAGAGTTCATAAAGGTGGGAAAAAAAGCTGGATGATCTTTAGGCCATTGTCATTTTTGAGGAAGATAAGAAGAATTTATTGACCGAAATTGATACCATACACTAGAACTAGGAGAAGACAATGCAGTGCCTGAGGGTCATTACTGACTACAACAAAGAAATTGTGAAGAATACCACCCTCACTCTTGAAGTTTTTTAGGATGAGATAAGGAAGAGCTAAAGGAAGTGGCTAGTAGAAGGGGTGGACGATGGTCAAGTGTATAAGAATAATGGCAAGAGGGTGGAAACCTTGACTCATGATGACACTTAGGATACCCAGGCCATTTTTAGGGTCCTATGACTTTTGAGAAGAAGCTCAAATTCTTGTCTCATGAGTGGAACATGGTCACTGGTCTCAAGCTTTTAGGAGACCTGTAGGTGGCTAGTGGTTTTTTTTTGTTCTTAGTTTTGTGCTTTCTTTTATTTTTTCCTATCGGTCGTTCTATTTAATCTTTTGTTTTTGTTTTCTTTTTCAGTTTTCTCACTGCTCGTGAGTCCCTGGTTTCCCTCTATGGTTGTTTTGTAATGGGTATCGGCCCTTCCAATTTTAATATAATCAAAACATGTGAATATTCCTAGGATACATTAACATCCCACAAAAAAATGTTGTTAAAATTGAAATTAGAGGAATTTATCTTCCTAGTGATAATATTAAATCAATTCTCCAACATGAAGTTGAATTGAGCAAACACATATTGAACTGAATCTTTTGTAAAAACAAGTTGATTTTTTACTCCCTAACATTGAAACTATTTTTTAAAATAAAATATATTATTTTGTAACTAGAAATCTATACCAAAACTACACATGTGATATTCTTGAACTTCTATGATCATTGTCTTCATGAATATAGTGAAGAATGGTAAGATTAAGGCTATAACACTCTTCTTCGGGGTTTGAAAGAACTTTCAAGTAATTATTTCCTTATATTGTTTATCATTGTCTATCTTGATTTGAAGAATTCCAAGTGTCATCATAGTGAACTTATTATTTTCTATGTCATGGTTGATCACATTTTCATTTTGAAGCATTTGTATTTCTATCTTTTAAAATTATCAAAATCTATGCTTTCATGGAGGGTGCAAAACCAAAACAAGGGTTTAACTAAGGAAATATCTTCAAACAACCACCCAAAAAGTTTTCCTTTCTTCTTATTCAAAGATTTTTCATAAGGAGGTAAACATTTTTCAATGATTATATTTTACTTCTTTCCTTATGTTTATTTAAATATCTTCCCTTCTAATATTTAAATAGTTATCTTAGTTGTTGCCCTATCCTTTTCAGAAATAATGTGTACTTTAAATTTCTATTCCCTTTTCATAATTATAGGGACCTTTCTTGAACCTAACTGTTAATATCATAAAGTGTCTAGAATGGATGACAAAATGATGATAGAAGTTCTATGCAATGCATTAGTATTTGAGGTAGATGATTTTGAATAGATATTAGAGGTTCCTCATAATCAATGTTTTATATTTATGTTGGAATAAGTTTTTAATTTATCTCTTGTAAGGAGATATTTTTACCAATCCATTTTAATTGAATATTTTTTATTCTAAGTTATGATTTAATTTTCAATTAATTTTTTTTATATAAAAGATAATTGAAATAATTTTAATAGTGTTTTTGATAAAGGGTAAAACGGGTTTTACAGGGACCCGAAACCACAAAGTTTATAACATAAAAGATATGAAAGAAAAGTCCAACAAAAACAACCAACTGCACTAAAGGTAAAAACCAAAACAAACTGCAGCCACCCACAGCAGGCCAAGAAGGTCAAAAAAAGCTAGCAAAAAATGCCAACAAAAAATTGGCCGCAACTAACCCAAAGTCTTCAGGACAAACTCTGTCTCAGCCTCCAAATTCTTCATCTCATGAACACCCTTCTTAAACATTTGAATCATTTGCGAAGTGGGGGGAGCCTTCCTCTTCATATTGGCCCCAGTTCTCTTAGAGATGCCAACATCCTCCTCCTAGTTTCTTTAGTCAACCACCAGAGAACCCTAATGGGCTTTGTCCAGTTTCTCGGTCATGGCATTGCTGATTATGGCGTTGTGTCTGGCCATACGATTATTTTACTCACCAATGATTTTGATAGTATTATTCATTTTTTCCATCTCAATTTCAATGTTTTTATTTTTTCCAGCTTGGTTCTGATTGTCATAGCTAAGACCGTGATCTCTTTATTTCACCTCTATTTTTTCAATTGCCGCTACCTTGGCTCCCAACTCTTCCAGCTTACTTTGCAGGGCCCAATTTTTTATCTTTAGCTCGTTAATTTCATTGAAAGACCATTTTGAAAGTTTGAAATGGATATTAGCATTATTTCTAGCTAAATTCAAAACATGCATAGAGGGATCCCTATCTGTGTTGAGACAAGTATTATTAGGGACAGGAGTGACAAGGGACCCAGTCCTAGCAATTCTATCCATTGATGGGTCAACAGAGGGCTTAGTATTATTTGCACCAGATGCCTCAGAGTCAAGGGAATCTTCAGAGTACGAAACAAGGTTTTTAACCTTGGGATTCTTATCATTAAACTGGTTTTAAGGGAGGGGGTTTCTAGCTCAAGCACAACACAACCTTTAACAGTAAGAGGGTTAGGGTTTTTCTTGCCCGAATGGGCAGCAGGCAGACTAAGGACAGTTCTAGCCAGAGTTAAATTGGGAAAAAACCCCGAGCAGGTGGGTTCAGTATCATCATCCTCAGAGTTAGGGGAAGCTTCAAGATTAGTAGGGACAAACATTTTTTGGTAATGCTCCACAATTAATCTAATTAGACCAGTATGCAAAATAGGGAATCTTCTAGGGTTTTTTTTGTGGTCATCCAAACTTTTCCTCAAAGAACAGAAGAGATAGTAGGGGAAAGAAACCCTTACCTTGTAGCGGAAATGGTTGAGCAGGGAAAAGTGATAACCATAGACCCTGGTGAAACGACCATCCACGGTTATGTGCTCCATGATGACACGTAGGACATTTCTCCACAGGGCTTTTATGGTGTCGACATCAAAGAAGGTATTAGCAATTTTTACCAGTTTCAACTTTTCTTTCTCTTTTTTAGGAAATCTGACGACGACATCGTCAGGAAAAACCCTGTCCCTAAATTTTTTTTTCCCATCAGTTGACATTCCTGTCACTTTAGCTATCAGGTTTTTGTTGAGCTCGACATTCCTACCAAAAACGGTAAGATTCCCATTATCCTAATTTTTCTTAAAAAGATTCGTAGCCTCTTGACTGGAACCATGGAGCTTCTCCAAGAACGGAAGTAACCCCCCACTTTTAACTTTATTCCGAGCCTTAAAATTTCTTGTATGCATCTCATAGTTGTCCAACTCAGTTCTTTTCCTGTCTCCACCCATCTTAGCAAACACAGTGGGGCACATAGACACGATATCTTTACTAGAACTGGTCCCGCTAAATCTAAGAACCCACAAAGCTTTCCAATCCACCTTGTAGACTAAGCAAATAAACTCGGTCCTATGCAATCTAATGATTGTGATGTGATCCTATCCTTATTAAAGAGATGACATGCCTCTTATCCATGCGATTTATCATAATTCAATAAAGTGCAGACATTAACACTTAGATCATTAAAGTTTAGCCAAGTGCTCTGATCATTACTCCTAACCCCTTCATTAGCAAAAAAATCTGCCACAACATTAGCTTCTCTATAGGCATGCGAGATTTTAATTTTGTCAAACTTAGCAAGAGTCGAGGTGGCAACATCAATCCATGATTTAATTGTACATGAAGGGGGGGGCTTGCTACAAAGATAGTCAATAATATTTTTGGAGTCACCTTCAAGCCAGAGATTTTTAAAGTTAAGACTATGGGCTAAATTTAGAATGTGAAAAGCGCCAGTAGCCTCAGCCAAATGATTGGTTTGGGACCCGAGAGGAGTGGTTGTAGCACCAAGAAAGTTGCCAAAGGAGTCCCTTATGACTCCACCATAGCCCGCCGCCCCTGGATTACCTTTAGCCACACCATCAAAGTTAGTTGTGACCCATCAATTAGGCAGGAAAGCCCAGTGAACATCCTCTCTATCCTTCTTGGTTTTTTAGGGGCGCAAGTAAAATCGAGACTAATATTCCATTCCTTGGCAACTATAAGGTCATAAGATGATTGAGCCACTTTCTCATAATTACTAACCTTCTGGGGGATAGTATTGACATTCTCTTTCAAGAATCTGATAATTCTATAAAAAAAAAATCCACCAGAGCTTCTTTGTCTCTGTAAATTGTATTGTTGTGTTCTTTCCAAAGACCCCAAGCAACATGAGGGAAAGAGAAGTCCCATAGAAACTTGAGAACATGATTATGAGTTGGAGCTTTCCATTGGAGGAAAAAGTCTTCAACAGATGAAGGAAAAACCCAAGAGAGATGCCAAAAGTTGATAATTTTTTCCCAGATTGAGGTAGCAAAACGACAATGAAGGAACATATGACGCATTGACTATGCTTCCCTCTTACAAAGAAAACATCTATTAGGTATTTGAAAGCCACGTTTACACAGGTTATCAATCGTAAGCACCTTATTTTGGAGAAGGATCCAAAAAAAATTGTTGATTTTAGGGACCAAATGTTTGAACCAAGCCTTCGACCAAAAGGGAGAATAATTTTAATAGTGTTAAATCAATCCATTCATCTTAATTGGATATGTGGGTTTTCTCTAGATGAAAATTATTATTTCTCTTTAAGAGTTAAATTTCATTTATTATAGAATGGAAAAAATATTATGTTGCTAGTGATTTTTATAATTGTAAATCTATATCTAGCTATATCTTTCATTTTTATCTATTACAAAAACCAAAGTTCCATCTAGATATT
Source organism: Sequoia sempervirens (assembly GCA_007258455.2). Taxonomy (NCBI): domain Eukaryota; kingdom Viridiplantae; phylum Streptophyta; class Pinopsida; order Cupressales; family Cupressaceae; genus Sequoia; species Sequoia sempervirens. The sequence continues at coordinate 23,425,866 of VDFB02271358.1, read as the reverse complement.
TAATAATTTAGTTCATCATTAGTTAATGGAAAACATTAAGATCTACATGCACTTTGTATAGGAGATGATTAAGGGGTAAGTCATTGATTCATATGATTGACCTATAATAGAGTAGACTAGAGATACCCTCATCATTCTCTTCACTAAGAGAAAGTACGTCAACCTTTAATTTCTCTTGGGGGTGTCAAAGATTGCTTAAGGTGAGTCACTTAGCCATTCTTCACTTTTACGCTAATGGGGTAAATTTTTTCCCATTGATTTTGGTTCTCTTTTAGATTTTTGGAATATATATACATGGGACCTCATAATACCTTGTTTTCATGACCTATGTTTCAATAATTTTCTATTTTATTCCCCGAAAAGAGTACTTAAAGGTGGGTGTTAATGTGAATGAGAAATTTTTCTTACCTAGTAGATTTCCTAGCTAGTTCTCCACTTAGGTTGTTTTATAACTTAATTGAGTTACTTGGGATATTTTTTACTTTATCCCACATAACTTGTGTTTTCAGTTTCTTATGTATTATGTCTTATATATACTCACCTATTTTTTTATTGTAATCGCTCAGTATTTTATGATTTTCATCCTATCAAATATATATTCCTATTTATTCTTTTTCTAAATCATTTACATTGTGGGAAAATTGATAGTCAAATCTTATAGAAAAAAATCTTGACCTAAAATGTTACTTAAGTCATGCTTGTTATATATATAATCTACAAAAAAAATGTCATGAAACTCTAGTTTGCATCATCTTGAAATTCCTCACGGTTTAGCCGCTATAGGTGCCCAAAAGTGAAGATTTAGTTAGAACAAAATATTTCAATGTTCAGTTTAGCCAAAAATTGTAAACCATTACTGTGGGATCACCCATATAGATATATATATACGAGTTATGGTTAAGATATATCAACATGGGTCTTCTCAAGGAGAACACAATGGTTACATTTGGTGCATCTCATTGAAAACTGGATTATTACGACTTGCTAAGGTGTGGCTACTTGAACTTATATTTAAATGCTAAGCATTAAAAATAAAAAAACTTAATATAAAATTATTTTACAATAGATTTAAACTACTTCACATTAAAATTTCTTTCACACCAATGTTTTCTCAATAACCTATTTTTTTGTGTGAAACCCTTAAAGAATTTTTCGTGGATTGAAACCAACTTCCAATAAAAAAATTGTCACATTTTCCTTAAACTAATACATTAGACTTTTAACCTGTTTTTGATTAATGCTTATTGAAAACATGAAATAATAAGTTTTTAGAATAATAAATTTTATATTTACTAAAGAGATGATTTAAAAACTAGTTATACTAGTTCTAAGAAAATTCAAAGGTAAAACTAATAGAACTTAAAACATATATTAAAGAAATTTAAAAAAAAAAAGGATAAATCTATTCTTTCTAATTTCTATGTATTTGAATACTTTTTAATAACCTTATTTAAACCCACGAGTCTTGATAAAACATCAGATTATCTCGAAATGATAAAAGAGAAGACATGACAGTGAAGAAATTTTATAAATATATTAAAATCAATACTAATCAGTGATCTTCTAGGTGTGAATGAAGTAATCTCTAGTATAAGCAAATAATAATAATTTAAATTCAAGTCTGGATGGTAGAAGATGTATGGATCTGCTAGCTGAATAATTTTATTAAATGTTTTTATATATTGGATCACTGAGCAAGTGGGAAAAACTTTATATTTATTCCTCTGAATAAAGAAAACCATTGCTTTCTCTGCAGCTTGTCGAGCTCATGAGCTGTAAAGTGTATCATGTTCCGAGAGATGACCATTAATGCATTTTTAGAGGAGCCTTCTCGAATATATCATCATGATTAGCAAGAATAACCTGTCAAAATAAGATTTTTCGGTGGTTTATTCTTCAACAAAGTGCAACTTGCGTTTAATGTCAAATAATGTTGCAGGCCTGGGACCAAATGTCACGTTAAGCACAACGTTTATTATTATAATTCCTGGGCGGTTTAGTGATATGATGGCCATGTGCCGACGACTGCTTTTGTCGAGAGAAACTTTGGTCCCACGTCGACATTTCCCAACTTTGGTTGAAGGGTATCCGAGTCGAACACCGCACTTTGTGGAACGACAAGTGCCGTGTGGCATCGCCCTTTTTACACTAGCCATAACTTAAGTCGGTTGGTAACGTCGACCGACAGCATAAAGAAAACGGATTTCTTCATACATAGGATTAGCAGACATAAATGTATGTTTCTAGGACATCTTATGGTTTCTCAAAGGTATTTAGAGCTTATGTTGATGAGTTATTGAAGATTTAAGTGATGTTTAGATATAGTAATTGAGAATGGTTAGTTAAATTCTTTATTAGATACGTGGTAAAACAAAAATAGTTGTGGTTGATAGAGTTTGTTATTGCTTTGATTGTTAAATTTTAATTATAATTTAAAATCATTAAAGATGTGATGTATTTAATGTAAAAAGTAAAATTGAGGTGGGTTTTGTTCGGGTTCTATAAAAATATGATTGTATAAGTTATATAATTTATTTGGTTTTTTTTTTACAAAATGTTATGATTTTTTCTAGTATAAAATTAAATAGTTGGTACCTGTAGAAATGGTTCACATGGATGATATTTAATTTTAGGAAAATAAGGTGGTGCAAAAAAGCATCACGAGGTATGCTATGTAAGGTTTGAAGTTCAAGGTTATATTTTACATTGGCCAAATCTTGCTCGAGTGGATTAATAATAATATAAAAAACTAAGCATGGGGTTAGTGAAGAGTTGAAATGATTGATCTTGTATTCGATGATCTACAAAAACCTTTATACAAGGAGTAAAATGTTCTATAAATGAACCTTTGTAATTGAAAAATGTAATATACTCCTACACTAAATTGCTACAGTAACATTGTCTAACATTCCTTGAAGTTTGTGTCCCATGTTTAAGCTATTGGGACTCAAACACCCCAACTAGTGTATGAGTCCCGCCTTAGCTTGGACCTATTTTGAATTTAATTCTTTATATGATTTTATCCTGCTTGATCTGATGTTAGCTTGTAGTGTTGTAATTTCAAGAAATTTGGCATAAACAAGTATAATGCAAGCTTATTTCACATATTTTCTCCTAACAATATCTAGCAAGATTACAAATCATCAAGATCACTTTCAAGAGAGCATTCAACAGAAAATCATCAAGAATTTGGAGCTATATTCAAGATTCAAGCATCATGTCAAAATTTTCATGTGCATCATATGTGTTTGTGAGCTAACATTTGTGATGTAGGTTTTCATGATTCAAGAAAGCATTCAAGCATTCAATCAAGAGTCAAGATCTACATTCATGCTAGCCATTTCACACAAGATTGCACCCTTTATTACAAAGGTTTGGTGAGTTAGAACATTGCATATTGTTCATTCATCATTCCTTCATTCTATTTCGATTCATTTCAAGGTTTGATTACCAAAATGAGGTTTGAAAAAGGAAAAACCATATTCCCTAACACAACAACATTTTTCCCTCTTCATGTGTGATTACATATCTAGGTAATATGAAGTTTGGAGTTCCTTTAAAGACAAAGTTACAATATTGAATAAAGTTGTCAATGTTGTTAAGAAGTTGTCATCTTCATGGAATCTCACCTACAAACCATAATTCAAACTTTCAGACTTGGAGATCAGACAAGACAAAAGCTACAGAAGATCGCTCAAGGCTATAGAAGTTTCATTCAAACCCTAATACTAGGACTAAATCTCCACCTTGGGCATATGAGTCACAGTATACCTATTTTTAGCAATTTTTTGTAGATCTTGATTTACCAACACAAGATTCTAGATCTAGTCCAGGAACCCTGAAGTGGGACTAAATCACCTAGTCTAGCGTATTAGTCCCAATGCCCATAAAAAGTCTAAATTTTAGAGTTGTAGACCTTGATTTGGACATCTCGAGTATTTCGGGTGCTTATCTTTTTATCCTTAGTCTCTCATTCTAATTTTAAGTTTCATTTCCTAGGTCACATAGTTACATTTGCATATTACTTTCATTTCTTTCTTTCTAAGAATTTGCTTAGTGGTGAACCCCCTTTTTAATCACACTTAAGGAAACCCTTATAATAGAAAAAAGCCCTTCCCTTAATTGGGTCATCTTGGTTGAGGGATTCTAGGGTTTCCTAATGAACTAAGAGAGAAATAGGTTATAATCCCCTAAGTTCTTCATAAATCCTTGAAGGGTACCACTCCCTTTGAAGCTTAGAAAGGATGGAAACCAACAATTGATCATTTCAAGGTCTTTGGCTCTCCTACCATGGCATGCATTATGAAAAAAATCACAAGTATATAGATCTATCCATAATCCAAACCTTGCATCTTTGTTGAATATCCAAATGGTGTAAAAGGCTATCACTTACTCCAACCTACCACCCATGAGTTGTTTATTGAGAGAACTATTAAGTTTCAAGAAACATCTTTTCAAACTATACTTAACATTTCTCAACATGTTGGGGATTCACTATATCCTAATTATAGTACTAATGATTCAAATCATTCTCAGTAGATTCAATGTAGAATCTTTTTCTTCTTCCAATTCTGATAGTGATGATATTGTTGAGGGTTCATCTTCATCTAGTTTAGGGATTGCATTAGAAGTTGATATTTCTACACCTAACTCACCCACATCTTGAACTCTACATAGGGAAAATACATGGTTATATGATCTAGCAGATGATAGACATATTTAGGAAGGTTTTCAAGGGGGCACATGCCTTCTTTTCTTCCATTTTTGATCCAAAAATATTTAGAGAGGCATTGGGAATACTTGAGTGGTATATTTCTACCAATTGTACACTATCTATATCCACATCACATGGATGGGTTGTACAGCAAGTGGATGTGAAGAGTACATTTCTTCATGGAGACCTTTAGGAGGAAATCTACATGAAACAACCATTATGGTTTGTTTAGGATTCATCCATAGTTTATAGACTTAGGAAATCTCTCTATGACTTCAAACAAGCCCCTAAGGATTGGTATGCCAAGATAGATTCCTACCTCCTATATTCATGTTTTACTAGATGCCATTTAGATCCTAATGTGTATTTATTGCAATAGGATGATTAAATTTTGGTACTAGTTCTATATGATGATACTTTGATTACTAGGAGTACTTCATCTTCCATTGCAACACATAATTCACCACTTTAAGAAAAAATTGACATGAGAGACTTGGGTTTATTGGACTACTTCCTTGGCATTGAGATTTCATAGTCTGATTTAGGGATCACTCTTGCACACAACCTAAGTATACTCTTAAATTACTTGCACAACTTCACATGACTACTTATAAACCATCTTTGAATTCGTTTCTATATGGATTCAAGCTTGAGTCTTCCTATACTACATCATTGGTTGATGCTACTTTTTTTTGACAACTTGTTGGTAGTCTTATATACTTAACTCATACTAGGCCAGAAATTGCATATGCAATTGGCATGGTTTCAAGATTTATGCAAGAACCTTGTGAGCTACATTATAAAGTAGCTAAGAAGATCCCTCATTACCTTCATGTGGTACTGTTGGGTTTGGGATTCATTATAGAGCTAGTTCTTTAGTTGATTTGGTCAATTTTACAAATTTAGATTGGGCTAGTGATACTGAGCATCACAAGTCCACTTCATGTTACATTTTTTCACTTGGTGAAGGTCCTACTAGTTGCTCTATCAAGATGGAAAATTCTATTATTGTATCATCCACAAAGGTATATTTTAGGGGGGCTATTAATTTAGCTACTAAGGCTATATTGCTTAAGGCCATTCTTTATGAGTTTGGTATTCCTTTTAGGTAGCCAATAGTCATTTATTGTGATAAAAAAAAGCACCATTATGATATCCAAGAATCTAGTTTAGTATCAAAAAAACAAACCCATAGATATTCATGTGAATTATATTCGAGAGTTGATTCATGGATAGGTCATCGACTTAGCGTTTTTCCAATCTTTAGAGTAGGTTGCTAAAATTTTCACCAAACCCTTTACTAAGAGTAGCTTCATTCATCTATGAGATCTTCTTGGTGTGTGGTCTACATCAACCACAACAATATCTGTGGGGGGATTTCTATCCTTATTCTCATCTTATCTCTCTTTTTGGAGGATAGTTTTTCCCAACTGGGTTTTCTATCTTACTCTATTTTCAAGAGATTACATTGTACATGGGTACCTTATCACGCCTCATAGCTAGGACCCATTTCTTTTGCATTGTACATGGGAGCCTCACTAGGCCTTGTAGTCAAGACCCATTTATTTTGTGCTCACCTAAGCTACACTTAAGGGGGGTGTTAGTGTATATATTGCATTATATTGCATACACATACGCATTAAGCCTACTTAGGTGTCGATGATAGTTACACATGCATGGTGTCAATGTTAGGATTTTTAGAGGTGTTGACTCACTTTTAACACCTCATGCTACTTTTTTCATAAGAAACTTGCCCCCACTCCATGAGTGAGGAGTCTTATGTGTGTTTCATGGATATCAGGTGCCTTTCTACTCATATATATGTACACTTTGTTTACCTAATACATTTAGTCGATCACTCATTGTGCTTGTTATGTGATATTCATACTTGTAAGTTTCTACATTAATTAAAAAATTTAAATTTTTTTTTGAAAATCAAGCATGGTAAATGAAATGATGCATTTAATATTTTTCTCCTGAAACTTATAGCCCCAAAAAACTAGGAAGCTAGTCTAGGGTGTACTATGCTATAGACCAACACTTTTAGCTCCAATTTGAATATGTTAGTATTTGTAATTTATCATTTAAATTTATAGTTTAATTTTTGATTCGTCGACATTTAATTTTCAAGAAATTTCAATAATTTAATATAAATAATAGTATTTTACAACAATTGAAATACTAATGAGACCTAGAAAATCTATTGAGAAAATTTAAAAATCCTAAAATTGTTCAATGGCGCAATTAGCAACATTGAAGAGATCGTGTTGTTTGGTAGGAATGTTAAGCTGAGTGAGGATTTAATAGGGGAGATAACTGGTCTTTCAACTGAGGGTGTCAAATTCTACCGGGACCGACGATTCTCTGATGAAGCGGTCATTAAATTTCCCAAAAAAGATAAGGAGAAAGCGAAGATGGTGAAGGTTGCTAATAGCTACTTTGACGTGGAGTCCATCAAATCTATTTGGAGGAAAGTTTTAAGAGCTGTTATGGAATATATCATGGTTGACGGGCGCTTTACCAGAGTCTATGGTTACCACTTTTCCATTCTGAACCATTTCCGGCATAAGGTTCGTATATCTCTGCCTTTTTACTTATTTTCTTCTCTGAAGAATTTCCTCGATGATGTGGAAAGAAACCCTAGGAGGAATGCTATTATTCACCCTGGTCTTGTTAGGCTCATTTTTGAGCATTTTCAAAATTTACCAGCTCTACCTAAAACTGTTGATATTGAAGAGTTGGATGATGAGGAGACAGAAAGTAGTAGGGAGATCGAACCCTGGGCCCCCCTGCTTGTGTTCTTGTTGGCCTTGATACCATTGCTCCCTAGTCCTTATCTTGTTGGAAAACCTCTAAAGGCTCTGCCCCGCTGTCTTGTCCTAAACGGCAACCTCAGCTTGAGTGCCCTAGTCCGGGTTTTATCACCCCGCCTTGTCTTAATCCCCAGCCGTCTCCTGGTTTCCCTACTCCTGGTCTGTCCCTAGGTGTGAAAGGTAACCCTGTTATGAAACTTGTTTCGTATTCAGGGAATTCTATGGAAATCCTCTCTGAAAAGCCCATGGTCAGTAAGGAGTCGGCCCCTAGTGCTCCTACTTCAGGTAATTTTGGGAATGATCATTTTGAGTCCCCTATTCAGGAGGAAATTAATTCTGCCTTGAATAAGATTAAGCCTGAGGACTTGGTTAGTATTGCAGAAAAAAGTACGGATGGCCTTTTTACCTTTCTCAAATGGACCCAGAAAGAAGTCTGTAAATTGAAAGGTCATGTTACTGATCTCAGCAATAAGATCATGGATTTGGAGCAGAAAACTAGTTGGAACAGTGGAGACAATAATGAACAGGAAACTCCTTTACCAAGGAAAAGATAGCAGTTACAGGAGGATAGATTGGCTAGCATTGAGTGCAGCATGTCCAAGATTGAAAAAAACATTAGAGCTACTGTTGCTAACAATCATAAAATTGCAAGGCATAACACCATCATCATCAATGCGATGGTGGAAAAGCTTGAAAAAAACCAAAAGGGTTCGCTGGTTGTGGATTTGGATGCGGATAGGGGAGGCAGCAGATCAGCTGGTGAAGGGATTTTGACTCGTACCAGGGCTAACATCAAGAGGAAGACCCCGACATCTTCTCATACGGTCCAAATTCTCAAACAAGGGTTACAGGACATGCAGAAGGTTGAAAAGGAAGCTGAGGATTTACTTAACACCTTGGAGTAATGTTATGTTTTGTTTGCTGGTTTTTTTGGGTGGTCCTTTTTTAGGGCCCTTTTGTCTTTTGCTGCTGTCTTTTCCTCCTTTGGGACAGTTGTCCGGTTGTATGTACTTTCTCTATCTATCTCTTATTGTTTAAACTCTGTGGTTTCAGGTCCCTGTAAAACCTATTTTTTCCTTTTCAAAAACATTCTTACAACACTTTCACCAATCAAGTTCAAGGTTGTATGACATCAAAAAGGATGAAGCAATTAAGGTGCAAGGAGCTATTATCATCAATTACACCAAATCATGATGAGGTACTGAGTTATTCTCTACAAGCTAGTTGCAACAATCTATTATGTTTTATGAGGTAATCTTTCTCCGATCTATAAAGAAATCAAGGTATCCATCAATCAACATTTTTATGTAATCTCTTCTTCAAGGGTTTTCATATCAAGGTAACATCAGGGTAAAAGCAAGAAATTGGGTACATGAAGAGGAGAAATTTTGGGCAAAAAAAAAAATTCGCACAAAACGTGTACATGTTTTCAAAAAACACATATGCATTCAGCTTTGGGTATGTGAATTGAAAACACGTACGCATTTTTGCAAAGATATATATATTTTTTAAATTAGCGACTCTGTTTCATTTTAACTCACATTTTTGTCTACGCCAGAGAAGAGGAGACCAGATCACGTACGCATTTCAAAGGGCCTGATTGAAGAAAATTTTCACTACCACCTCCTGTCATCAACACAACTAACCTCAGCGACCTCTAGGTTGGTTGAATTCTATCTTTTTTTTGGTTTTGTAATTAGTATTCAATTTTTATTTGTTTGGTTTGTTTTAGTTCAATATTTAATAGTTTTGTAATTGCATTTAAAAAACCAAAAAAATAACAAAACAAAGAATGTTAAATTGTAAATCAAAAACCATAAAAACTAAACCTAAATTGGACACATTTAAATTAGAAATCAAAACCCTAGAAATCCTAGGTTACAAAATTTACATAGGTCCCTAAAAACTGATTTACACGGATTAACCTTGGACCTAAACCCTAAAACGTAAACCTAAAACCCTATTTACCCTAAAACATAAACCTAAAACCCTATTTACCCTAAAATGTAAACCTACAACCCTAAATTATGGCTCCTTGGAGGTTTAGATTACATTTTTTATTTGACATAACCTTCTTTGTATGATTTTTATTCTCACTCATGGTTCTTAGTTTATTTAGGGTGGAAGTGATGACAAGTTCAATATTAGGGGCATGTGATATAATAGAAGAGGTAAAATAAGGATGTGTAGTAATATTTGATGACATAGCATGTAGGGAGGGATCACATTATATTTCATAGGTTAGGTACATTTTGGTATGTTTTTGGTGATCCACATAACTACCAATGAAATTCATAATTGACTAATAAAGGACGTACAAACAATCAATGCATAGATATATTAACCAACAAATTTATTTAATTATAATATGTTCACATAATGTAAATGATAGCTAATTTTATCTCAGAAAACTTCATGATTGTATAATTTAACTTGAGAAAGTGTACCAGTGAAGTAAAATAATGTACCTCATGTTAAACTATGTGCTTGATTTAATAAGTGTATATATCTTGATGCTAGTTGATATGATCATGTAATCACTCTATATCAATGTTATTAGCTTATATAGTGTATGATGTATTCTCTTAAAAAAACATAGAAATTCAAGTCATACTTGTTAATCTAGACTATGTGCAAAATGGACTTTTTGAGCTCATAGTAGAATGGATGGTACTTGAGTTTCAAATTTTTTATAGCTATGTCATGATTTAATAAGGATTATGACCACAAGACTCATTACTTGTTTTAATTTATATGTAATTTTGAAATAAATCCTATTTTGTAAGAACATAACAATTTTCCCACTCATGACAAATAATTAGGTAAAAAATAGATACACTTGAACGTCTCAAGATTTCCTAATGGACCAAACTAAAAATAGGAAGAAACATATTGACTCTTGAATGGTTTTGCTATTTTCTTAGGTAATTAACTCTTGGAATAAAATCTAGATAAGGAAAAACATAAAGTAATATTTTCCATGCAAGAGAAATTAAGGTTTAGAATGGATAATTTAGTACTATTTTATCAACCTTAAGATACCAATAGTATATAAACTAGTTTGATGAGATTGGTTGTAGTCTAAGGATGAAGATCATGTTAGGAACTTAAGGTTTATAGTTAATAAATCAAATAGTAAGTTAGTTAGTTGGGTGGGAAGTTATTCTCATAAGTTGTTTTGGTAGTTTGTATGAGAAACATGTGCCTTTATAACAAAATGAATTCATTGTAAAATTGTCTCGAAGAAATATATTATTGTGCTATTGTTATTGTATGCAAATGGTTTGATTTGGTTATCTATGTGAGCTCTACTATTTTAAACATGGCATTATAGGAGCTATGATCTCAGTCCTAGCCAAAATAGAATAGTTTTTTTGAGAGGATTCTTAGAATGGGAATGAATTGAACCTTCCTATAGATTCCAATTTTTACTCCCAATGGATCATGGAATTTTTATTTTATTTGGTGAAGTCTACAATGAGATAAGTGTGCAATTCATTCATGTTTGAGTGATGAATAGGAAACTGTTGCTATTAAAAATTATGGATAAGTGGAAACATAATGACAAAGGTGAAGAGGAATGCAAACTTCTATAAACACATCAAAAGGTGAATCATAAGTTTACCAAGAAATTTATGTTTCTTGGTGATGCTAAAGTAGACAAGATTTTGATTACTAGCATATGAGAATGGGAAATTAACTATCTACCATTTTTTAAGAGTGTGCAACATGTGTGAGTTCATAGTCTCATTTTCATGCTGAAGTTTGCTTTTATGCCTTAGAAAGTATAGTAAACAAAAGTGAGAAGAGTAAGCTACAATATCTAAAGAGACCACTATAATTTTCTCATCATTGAAAGAAGTCGTGGCATTACAGATATATCATGTGTTTTTCATGATTTTGAGGTTGGATTTGGAAAGACACAATCCAAACCTGACTATGTGTAAAATGAATTGAACTTAACTTGAGTGAATAGAGGTGTGACATTGGAAAAATGAAAAATGGAGAAGGATCTTTCACTTTACATGCTTATTTTTTATATACAATCCATTTATCGTGAATTTGGAAGGAAGAAAAAAATTTTGAGTTTGAAGAATTTAAGTGTGAATTACAACCTGGAGAAAGTCAATACCTATAATTTGATTTTTTACATGAGCTTGAAAGATGTAATAAAGTTAAATAAAAGGATTCTAAAATTGTATCACTTATTTTGTTGAATTTCTCAATCTTCCATTGATATTTTTTATTTACTAATACCAAATGGAATTCAAGGTTTTAATGCATTCATATAGCAGTTAGAAGTAGTTATTGAAGTCTCTTTTTCTATTCATTCTTTTTAAAAAATTGAAGGTGTGAGAATGCAACATTAGGGTGTTGGTGATAAAATTTAGTCTATTTTTGGGACAAATATTATAATAAGTTTTATGCATCTTTGTAATAGAAGAGATAATTTTATTAAAAGAGAACAATTAGAGGAATGATTCCATGAAAGAAAAACATAACGATTATCTCAAATACATTAAAGTTTTTTATTGTAATGGATGCATTATCAGTTCAACCAAACATTCCTAGTATCAATAGTTTTCTACATTTAATAATGATGCATTTAGAGATATTAATGACTAATATCTAAAGGGGTCATATTAGAGTCTTGAGGAAATGGAGGTAGGAGGATATCTATCATCTTGAGCTAGCTCCTCTCTCTAGGATGATTCCTTGCATGAGAAGCATTTTTTTCATCTCTATTCCTTTTAGGATCAAGATGGGTGTGCACTGATTATTTTGTTTGTGGATAGTTAAAGTCATCAACTTGGTGATTTGTTGTTGGTCTTTAGATAGTTGAATCCACAAACTAGATATGGATAATTGAGTGTTTCTTGATTAATTGTTTTAAAAATGTGTATTTGTAGATAATTGAGAAAGTCTCTATCCACAAATGGAGGAGTGTTACCGTGGATAATGGAGTGAGTCTCGATCCACATTTTGTTGGTAATTTTCTTATGAATTGTGAAGTATGTCTCAATTCATAGGTAAATGTTGGATAATCATAATATTTACCCAAACATGAGGAGTTTGGGTTGTTGTTGACATAGAGTTGGGTATTTTAGCATAACTATTATATTACATTATTTTTCTATCTTTTTTTATAGGTAGTTGAGGGTATTTATGAAAAATTAAACTGTTCTTCACTTTCTATTAACTACTTGCCTCCTCTGCATTATTTTCTGCTTGTATAAATAACTCATACAAGCATTTGAATAATATAGCAAAGTATTTTAATTTTTTATATGGTATCAAAGTGTACATGGGAGAATCTGGTGTGAAAGGGAAAATCATGGTGTGGTGTAGGTTGAAATCTGAGTGACATGAACATTTGTTGTGATGGCAGTGATTCCTTCCCTAAGTCAAAGAACTAGATTGAGAGTATATTCCTTCTAGATTTTGTAGTTAGTGAGCATGCATCCATCCTCTAAACTATTTTCCAGTGAATATGATCCTCTGCTAATCAGGGGGATGCCTTCTCTATCTTGTATCTTGATTTTGACATTGTTTATGGTGTTCGAGCTCTCAACTTTGAGAGTGATGGTTTTAGGAATGATGGAAGGACATGATTTAAATGTTACAACATTCATGGGAAGACAATTCAATCAGTCTATGCTCTCTATCATTATTTTGTTCTTTTTAATTCTCTAATAATGGTCATTGGCAAGCAAAGAAATCCACACCACATATAGTTTATTGCTACATAATATGTCTTTAGCAAAAGTACACGTATAGTGGTGGATGGGTGTAATGAAGTAGAAGTATTTAGAGGCTAACATTTGGAGAAGGTGGAAAATAGTGGTTAATGTGCATTTGGACACATTTCTTTGCAATTTAAGTTGCTTAAAGGGGTTATATCAATATGGAGATTGTAGTAGATAAGTTAGATAAGTATTCTAGTTTTAATTTTCATACTTGGAAAATGAAAATTTAAATGTAACTAATGAATGCAAATTTTTGTGGAATAGTAAGTGGAAAATAAAATCCACCTACATATACAAACAAGTTACTAGATTGGAATAGTAAAAATGACAAAGCAAAGGCTATTATTGGTCTTGCACTTTCTAATTCTAAATTACATGACTTAGATTTGGATAAATTATTAAAGGAAATTTGGGATGATCTAAATAAGTTGCTTGGAGAAAAAGCACTTAATGCAAAGTTCTCTTAAAAACTTCAATTATTTAGGTTCAAAATGGAAGATGAAATCATAATTTCAAATCACATAAGTAATTTGAGGTCTCTCCTTAGGTAACTAGAAAAAGTCAAGGCTCTGATAGATGATGATGATTCTAGAGCTATATTGTTCAATATTTTTTCCTGCAAAGTATAATAATTTTATTTTTACACTTAGCCAAATAATCTCTCAAAACTTAGAAGATATGATTTCAACTCTTTTAGAAAAAGAAAAGAGAACAAATGCAAATGATTCAGAAGATGTTCCTCAACTGGATAAGGCATTATATTCATGACGAAACAATAAAAAAATCAGGTATAAGAGAAAATATATGTTTTTATTGTAAGAAAAAGGGATGTACAGTGAGATTTTTTAGAATTCAAGCTAGAGATCTTCTTAAAGGAAATCTCAAAACTAAATCAGATATAGGAAACTTTTCCAACATTAAAGATGACGATTCTTTAGATGATAAAGTTATTTTAATAACTTTTCCTACATTGAAGATTAAAATTCATTGGATGATGAAGCTATTATGAATGACTCGTTTGGTGATGTTAATCATGCATTAGTACTATAATTCTTCACTTTAGTAGAGGCTAATTGCACTGAAGGATGGAGGAATTTCCATCATCTCAAGTAATCTTCTCAATTTGAGATGATGTTTTGCATGAGAAGCATTGGTGGCTTTAATTTCTTGCTTTTTCTTATTATTGCTAAAAAAATTTGAAGAATACATATATTATGGAGTTTGATTTTTGGAGACAGGTAAGGGGATTAGTGAAGAGATCAATATGGATTGTTTCCTAGAGATTTCATGAGATTATGACCAAGGATTACACCTTTACAAGTGTCGAGGAGACAACTTAGAGGATGTTTGTCTAGTAATTACTGTCAGGACCAAGCATTATACCTTTACGAGGGTCAAGGAGACAACTTGGAGGGTGGTTCTCCAGTAACTACAGTCTATGATTTGGGAGTTTATGGGAGGAAGAACTTGGGAATTCAGCTTGGAGCTTTACATTTTCAAGGGTTACAAGGCAACTTGGAGGAGTTCCACCTAATTCAAGATTTGTTTCTTCAAGGAAGATCTTGACAAATATGTATATACATTTTGTAATCAACAAGTTTTGTTGTGTAATCTTTAAGGGGGTTTCCTTGGAAGGTTTTTTTGCGGTTTCAAGAAAAATGTAGTAAGAGGGGGAATGTTATCATAACTATTATTTTACATTGTTTGTATGTCTTTGTTTATGGGTAGTTGAGGGTATTTGTGAATGGTTACATTGTTCTTCACTTTTTGTTAACTGCTTTCCTCTACTAAATTATTTTATACTTGTATAAATAACTCTTGCAAGAATTTGAATAGTATAACAAAGTCTTTTAAGTTTTTCAGATACTTAGGGAATTTTCTTAGAAAAAGGAGTTTGGTTTGATGTTGATGTAGGGTTGGGTAATCGGATCATTTTCCTAGACAAAGAAGTTTAGGTTGATGCTAATATAATATTTTGGTTTCCTTTTTTTAGTGTAAACCTTAAGAGGGGGATCTTAGGAATTTAATATTTACACTTATTATTATTTTGTTTGTTTATTTTCTATTATGTAATCCTTAAGGAAGTTGTTAGGAAATTAAGGTTTACATTTAATAAATCAACTCTTAAGTTAGTTAGTTGGGGGGAATTTATTCCTGTAAGTTTTTTTGGTAGTTTGTATGGGAAACTTGTGGCTTTATAACCAAATGACTCCAATGTAAAATCATACCAAAGAAATATATAATTGTGCTTTTATTATTCTATGCAACTGGTTTAATTTGGTTATCTATGTGAGCTCTACCATTTTTAACAGATCATGCATTAGATAAGAGAATCACATAGCCTATAAATTTAAAATATCTTTATGATAGATTGTAAATTACTCCCTAGTATGTGGCATCCTTTGAACATGTAATCTATGTAATATCCAAATATTAAAGGACATTACGATCTTAATATAATATAAATTTAAGTTTGGATAAACTCGATCTTATTCTATTATGTTATTCTAACTATGTTATGATTAATCTATAATATTTTTAGGTTGTAGACTTATACTTCAAAAATATATCCTAATTGTAGGTATTCCATTTGGGTTTTGTACATAGAAAGGACTATACTTTCCTCTATCAAGTTAGGGAATAAAAAATTCATTATAATCATCTCGTAAGGTAATGAATAAACTATGAAAAGGTAAGAGAAATTAAATTATTATCTCAATCAAAGAATAGTTTTAAATGCACTCATAAACAAGATGTCATCATCGATGTACTCATAATTTTTAAATATCATTAAATTAATGGGTAAACATACATCCATAGTATCTTGGTAAGGAAGTTGCTAAAAATATTGCTTTTTAATCTAAGAATGCTCTTATTTGTAGATTTTTCCATTTGTGGCCTTCCCTCCCTAATTTGCACCCTTGGATCACCAACCATTACTCTCCTTTGGTTGATGGTTAGATGGAGATTTACCCTTCTACAAGGGTTTTTTTGTTATGGATTTCAACTCTCCTGAAGATAGAAAAGATATTCTAGACTATGGTTTGTGCATTTGGAACTCCCATCCCCTCTCCATTAGACCTTGGATTGATTCTTTTAATCCTTTGAATGAACCCTTAGATGTTATGCCTATTTGGGTAAGATTTCCTTATCTTCCCTTGCAGTTCTGGTGCTTCTTTTCCTATGAGGGCATTGGTAATGCTATAGGTAGATTCTTGATAGTGGATAAGGCTTCCAAGAATTTTACTCATACCTCCTTTGCTAGGATCCTAGTGGACGTTGATCTTTCAAAGGCTCTACTTGGTGAGGTAGTTTTGTAGGTTAATGACTGGTCATGGTCTTAGATGGTGGATTGCGAGGGTCTTCCATTTCACTGCAGATTGTTGGTCACTTGGCCCATGACTATTCTCATGCCTCCCGCATTGTTTCCTCTTCTACTTGATGGAAGAACTCACTTCATGAGCACTTAACATGACTTATTCTACTTCTTTTGATGAAGGCTCGAGGAATCCTCCTTCTATGAGAAAAAGTAATATTAACAATACTCCCATTGCCCCTCCAAACTCTCCTTTGCAGGTTCTTTCTATGTCTATGGATGTTGCTCCTCCTGTGGATACTATGGGGAGATCTCTTGTTATGGTTGTTCCTAATGCTATTAGTACTGCTTCTCCTTCTACCCCTATTTTGGAAAATGATTTCGTAAATCCTACAATTTTAGACTTGGTTTTAGATACTTCACCTGAAGTATCAGTTGTTCCTCTTGTGCACTACTCTAGAGGGGATTATTCTCCCTCTAATCCAAATTTCTCAATTTAATTTCTTATTCTGCTTGGACAACGGTTCACAAAAAGAAGAAGCATTTTTCTAAGAAGGTTACAATTTCGTTTAACTCACCCTTTGAGGATTTGCTTGGTTCAATCTCTATTCCTTGAATAGTTTCTCATATTTTGTTGTTTCTGACTAATGTTTTGCTAGTAGTTGTTTCTCTCTGATTGGTTGTGTTGGTCTAGTCTATTTTGTTGAGTTGTTTGGCTCTTTTTTTCCATTTTGTAAGGTTCGGGGCCCTTCCCTGCTTATCTAATTAAAAACATACATCCATAGTAGTATAAAACTCTTCAAGAAATAAATCATCATTAATAGAACAAATGACATTATGGAATATAGTAAAAAGTATTAAGTTATTAATGTAAATAAATTAGCATGTCAAGGAATAGATCGATATATGGTACAACATAATTATATAATATATTAGAAGGTAATATACACTAATAAAATAATCAACATGAAGTGTAAAAGAACTAACATCATAAGGTACATCATTATTGTGTAAGAAATAAAGAAAATCACATATAGTAGTATGTGTTGGTTCTTTATAAGATAGAAAGTGGAGAGAGAATGAAGCTAGCCATATAAGGATAGAGCTCTATCATGATATGTAGAAACAACAACACCATAAGCAACAAGAACATGATTATTATCTTATAGAAGTAGAGCCTCACCACATAAAAAATCATTCTTAAAACTCTTTTCTAGTAGGTAAAGATATATCAATGTTACCAGTTAAAATTTATGCGTAGAATCAAAATAAATTGAAATGTATAAAAATGTAAACAAGTAATGTGCATCACATATATATCAAAGTAAAACATACTACTATACACATAAACAACACTATCACTATGTTTAATCATATGAAAAGTATATAGTTTGAAGTTCCTAGATAAGTGAAATGATTGCATTGAAGAGAGAAGGAAAATGAAAGACCAAATTTATGTACGATGAAATATGATTTAGGTAATAGAATACCACTTCTATAGAAAATATACCATAATATATATGGGATAGAATTGCATGAGCTCATTCTAGATGGATTCATTAAACATGGAAAATAATAGAAAGAAATTCATGTTTGAGGAAAGCATGGGTAGAGACCAATGTTAAGGGTATATAGTAATACATGTAGCAATAATTCTCAATGTAAGAAATGATAGTTAGGAAAGAATACTAAACATTAAAATCTAAAACCATAATCTAGATAGACCAATGAAACATAGTTCTAAATGAAAGAAACCCTAGTTATATTTGAAATAAAATATATAAGTATAAAAACTATGAAATATAAAACAACAATATGGAAGAATAAATTTTAATAGAAAATAGTAGTGGTATTCAATCGATTAGGTTAAAATTGGTTGATGTGAGGAAGTAAAACCTCCCTCACATAAAAAATTATGGCTAAATGCAAAAGATAAACATAATAATCAAATAGCCCAGATAAAAGATTTGAGAGAGAAATAGTATGTAAACATGATCATAGATAATATATGAATCAATAAATAGATTAGGTATGCTTAGATCTAGAGTTTGGAGAATATTGTATCACAAATAATGTTTTATGAAGCATCCATATATTCTATATTGGATATTTTTCTAGATGATTCAATCTTTTGATGTGGCTTTGAATAACTGAAGTTATTTTTTAATAATTATTTTCACCATTCTTACATAACATGGCCATCCTAATAAACAATAATAGATTTTATTTTGTTTGGTTTTACTGTGTTTGGTTTTACAAGTAGTTAACTCTCCACCTATAATTTTAGTCAAACATTTGAATGAATAGAATACTTTTAGAAGTTTAAAGAAATAAAAGTAGTTGCATGATATACGCTAATGAATAGATATAGTATTGATAAATGCTTGTGTGATGTGAATGTTAGATATAATGAATATCTTTCTTCTAGATATTTCTTAGATTTAAAAATGAATTAAGATTTTATCTTGTATACACCTAATCCACCATAGTGTATATATTTGAATATTTTAAATTAAAATAAAGATACATAAGAGTTAGTAGGGAACCAATAAAATGTAAATTAAGATTTATGTGAAGTGTTAGGAATTATGGTTGGAAGGTATAAAACTATAGCCACATTGCTATAAGAAAATAAAGAAAATGTAAACGAGGATCAAACTAAGAGACATAATGCCATACCATAAGGCAAACCGGAACAAATTTTCCACCCTTACACTAAAAAAAAGGAATAAAGTGAAAGAACTTGTTATGAGGCGTGTGAAACTTTTATATTAATTTAATATGTGATGAAAATGGAAACATTTGATAAAATCATCTCCCTATCATAATATGTCACATTAGGAAAATTTAATACGTGTCTATAGGAATCTCACCACGTGAAGAGTGGCTGAGGCTTTTGTTTCAAATTGCAATATGAAAAGAAAAACCTAGTGGAAACACTTTGGTTCTTCATGATTACTTTGTCACTTTTTAAGAGAAATACCTTAGTGTCTTTGGCAAAGCATGCTATTTTAATCATATCGAGTATCATTCATTTGCGAAGTAAAGCACATTCAGAAGCGAAATGCACAGCTAAAGCGAAAGTGTCGCCACCGTCACATATTTGCAGTGACACATATATTCTTGTGCAATAAAAAAATGGCAGTCTTAAATGGGCACACTTCTCTGCTTGACCATTACTTTTACACTCTGTAAGAACTTCCCTTATTCCTTCGATGTGTCAGGAAAAGTAGGATCTTCTAGATCATGTCGACAATTTCTCTGACAAAGCACATTGGGAAGCGACGTTCACAAACTAAAGCTAAAGTAGAAGTGGAATGTGCATCGTATATTTGCAGTCACCTATATACGCGCGGCAAAGCTTTATTTGAAGGCATAACGCAGTTTCGGATTTCCATAGCACCACTTTCAACTAGTTTTGAAGCACAGAAAATTATGGCTGCTTCATGTCCTACCTATGATCTTGTGCAGCTAATTCTAAGCAAGCACCCAGATACAGATTATTATCTTAGCCTTCTGATCCGGCGCATGGATGGGGTTTTTACTGATTCTGTATGTTATTGTTTTCCTTTTTGTGTTCATGCTCTTCATTTATTAGTTGTTTAAGTGCAGACTTTAACATTTCGTACACTTTATTGCAGGCCCCCTCTTCGTTGCAACGAACTGTCTGCGGGTTTCCCAGAAAGGTTCTGTTTATGTCCGAAATTTAGCCATAGTTTTTGTTAAGTCCCCTTTTAAACGTTTATCTTGTAAATTGAATAATAAATCTGAGTTCTATGCAGATACCAAAATCCTCTATCTTGATGGAGTGGAATGATTGCAAGGAGAATATGATTATCAAGTGCATTTTACTAGTAGCCATTATTCTGGACAAGTTTGAGGTTACCTCGCATTTCGGAGAAAAAGGCTGCAATCTTCTTCAGGCAATGCATAAGTTAGCTAAATCCTTTCATCTGCTCAAGGATTACCCCATCCTTTTTAAGCTACACGAGGTTACGGAAAAGAATGCGCAAGAGAATCCCGGGCTATCTACAATTGTGGATGCATCATTTGCCTGCTTTGTCCAGAAACTAGACAATAAGTATGATAGGTAAGTAATCTCAACCTAAACTACACATAATTCGATTGAGTTTCTATTTCTATTACTCATATGGACTAAGAAAATGAGTGTGTATTCGATGTAACCCTCCCTGTGATATGGAAGTTAATGACAGCTAAATGATTTAAAATGGTTTTCAATCTCATCTTAACTAAATGTATGGTATCCAAAGTATATAAAGTAAAGATCAAGAAAATCTTCGGTATTATGTTTATCTGTCATTTATTATAATGCGATTGTAAGTTCGAATCCTTTATAGGGGAGAGGGGTCCATAGTGGAGCAAGTTCCAATAGTGGAGATAGAAGTAGTCCTTGGTGGATCCCATAGTGGAACACCTTAATATCCAATTGCAAGACTTTTTTTATCCATAAAATACACAAATTGACAAATCATGTGATGCCACATCAGTGCACCAATAAAACATGACTTAATGCACCACTATCGGTCTCACTTTTTTTTTAAGCCTTTTTGGATACCTCAACAAAAAGCATGCTAATGTGGCATCATATTTGCTAATGTGACCCTAAAATTATTATTTTTAAGTAGGTGAGTTGCCAAATAAATTGTTGTACAAAATTGAGACTAATTTGAAATTTCCATGTAGGAATTTGAGAAACGTGAAGTTAGGGTGCTCCATTATAGTCCCCTTTCCCCTATGTACCAAAAAAAATGGTTAGATTCAAGACCACATGCGTACAAATACATACTTTAATTTTTTTTAAATAATTTAAATTAAATGTATAATTTTTTTATAGGTAAACTGAGGGGATCTATTGGAGTCCTCTTCCATGACCATTTTTTAAAGCAATAAAAAAAGGTAAAATCACAATGCAACATGTCTAATTTTGTTTGAAAGTGCAAACAACTTTAATATCATAAAATAAAGATATAAATGTCATTTACTAAGAAACTTTCACTTATATTGAGAGTGTATGGAAAAAAAAGCTAAGAATGAACTAAAATCATCCTCTTTTCCTTAAACAAAAGGTGAACCTCCATAACTCGCTAGGAGCCCCAAAAAAATGCAATTTATGTGTTCTATGCATAAGTTATCTTTATCTAATATTTCGTCTTTACACTTGATATTTTTTCTTCACACTTCTTAGTTGATTATGGTCTAATGAGAACTTCTTAATATGTGCAAGATGAACCAATGCTTCTCTCATAAATGAAGAAATAAGTTTGAATCTAAAACATATTATATCTAGCCACTTCTGCCATAATCTCTATGTTGTTCCAATAACTAAAAATTCCAATTCCTCTTGAAAAGGAAACCTATTAAGAAACACATGGTAATCATGAAAGGATCATTTATCTTTTATTTTCTAATATTTTTTCAATTATTTCATTTGGTGTCACAATTTTATTTTAAACTCAAACTTTTAGATTGTAAAAAAATTAGTATCTCTTGAGAAGATATTTTTTCCTCAATTTCTCAAACATCTATCATCTCTAAATCCATTCAATCAAATGCCACTAGAAAAAATAATCACTATCAAACTCATTCATTAGAAGATCTATGAGATTCTAAAATCCTTTCTCTACTCCGACCTATACATATTTTATTAATAAATAGGAGAAGAAAACAAAGAAGAATTTTCTTGTTTTTCAAAAACCTATCCATTTTCTCTCCACACAAAATATAGATTAGGGTTGCATATTTTATAATCTATTTACACTACATAACAACCTTAGGAAACAAGTTTGGAGGATAGGCTCTCTTTTATCTTATGCCCCATTTGATTATATTGGAATTAACTAGAAGGAAAACCTATATAATTAACATATTAAACCAAAGGATCATTCTTACAAATAGTTAAATGCATTGAGAAAGTTGTTTCTTGATGCTTGACATCACACAAAATCTAGAAAAATATAATTGTTTATTTAAATTTTGGTCTATTTGGATGAAATCACCAACTTGTTCAGCTAAAACCTTCAACAGATAAATATTGCAAATGAGTAAAAGAAATTTGTAGAATCAGATCCAAATAAAAATTTTATGAAATTTCATAACCTTTTATTTGATGAAATGCTTTCAAGGGCACATTAGGATGATTAACCTACCATAAATTAAGGATCAATAATGCAAACAAAATTGTGATGCTCATCAAACTACAACTCAATAAAAATGTAATCCCTATGAACAAACTAAAAATATAGATATTTGTTAAAAATTATGGTTTCTTCCATAAATTTCTCCATCTCCCTTGATAGAGGTCTTCTATATATATTTTTTATAATATTTGTAGGTTTTTCAATGTGGAATCTAGATAGAGATAGAACTACTACATTAGTATACAAGATAAAGTTCATAAGATGTGTGTGAAGCAATCAAGAATGTTCCATTGAAGAAAATTATTATTTCTCTCCAAATTATTCTCTCCTCATATTGAAGCAAGATCCTATTATCCATTTCTAGAGGTTCTTTCTCGTTAAGAATAATCCATCACTTGCGACTTGGTCCTCACAAGTTAACTCCACAGTCCTAGTGAAATTTCCACAACCTTTGACACTTTAGTAAGAATAAGATGGCACAAGGAGTGTATCGGCTCCCAAAACTATGGCTCCAATTTTATATGGAAGATAGTCAATACTAATATAGAGGGAGACAAACCTAAACAAGTAGATAGGAAAAATCAAATCAAGAAAGATTGAACATCCAAAAGGGTGATGCATAACATAGGGATAATCATTTCTTCTATAGAATCTACAAGAACTAAGTTGTCTTTACTATTGGGGTCATAATACAATTAAAGATAAATGAAAGAATTAAAACAAGACCTTGTATATTTGTTCCTCAACCGTGGCCACAAATAAATCTAAGGACCTCAAAATTTAAGCATATGTAAATAAGATTCTATAAGCACTAAAGATGCGACATAATTTATCACTACTTAAGGTGATTAAATTCCTTACCTCTATATACACTAATGCATCTTAAAATCTAAGACAATTGTTCCTTTTCTATTTGTCAAAGATTGAATCTCTAAAGATATAGCATTGATTAATCAATGGATTATAAGTCTAAGCATAACTCCTATGTGTACAACATCCTAAGATAATGATTTAAGTATTATCTTGTTATAGACTATATAAAGGTTATAGAACTAGACAAGGAAAAGAAACACACAAAAATAGAAAAAAATAGTAATAGTTGGTTAGACTTAATAAAGAAATTAGTCTCTTTGTGAATTAGATGATGCCTATTTGACTAGAAAATGGAGTGAAAATATGTAAAAGGAAATATAGATGGATAAGACTATAATAGAATTAAAATATAGACATGAAAAAATAATAAAAATAGGAAAGAATCACACAATAGACATTATCGAACATCCATATCATCATGAAATTCTCATATGAAGGAGAAAAAACTAATATTATAAAGTGATTTACAGTATTGTATGGATATAAGAAGCCAAATAAGTCCTAAAATACACATATTAAAAGTGATAATGAATAAATTTTATCACAAGAACCACTAAGAAATCCCCCCCAGCTACATTCCCAACTTTTATTTTCTCACTTGAGGTAAATTCCCCCCAACTATATCTATCCCTTGGTTTGCGTTTCAACCTTTAGGCCATGTCCTTTTGATTTTCATATGTTCTTATGGTTTATGTTCTTGTTCAAAGGTTTTATTTTTCATATCTTTCTTGTGATTTCCTATTGTATATGATTATTGATATTCATATTTGTTATAAGTATATCGTTGTTTACCCTAGTGTCATCCTTATTCAAAATTTAGTTTATTTGCATGTTTCATTATATTAGCATTTTATGGTGTCATGTTTACCTAGTGTTGTAAAGTCTATTGTGTTTCTTTAAAACTTTTATCATGTATCATACTATGTTTTATCTATTCATTTCTCTAGTTGTAGTTTCAAGATTCTTTCATTGAAGATTATATTTATTTCTAGATATTCATGAAACCCTAAGTCTTTATGTCCACTTATTCTTTACAAGAATTTATATTTCCTTTTATTCTTTAGTTCTATTTTTCTTTTGATTGGTTACTATTAGTAACCAAACAGATTAAACGATTTGCATGTAACTCACTTACACTTATCTATATTAACCTAAATTTATAACTAATTAATAATTAGCATCACTCGCATTCCCCCTTTTATTTAGCTCTTATTCCCTCCATATTCATAAATATTGTAATTCCTTTGAGTTACCACATGTATGTGATGACAACAAGGATATATCTAGTATTTTTCATAAAACAATTATTTCATTTCATATGGAACATGTATAGAATCATTAGTGAGAACCATTATTTTCATCAATGACATTATATTCATGTATGGTGCCCTCACGTCTAATATGAACATACTCCTCATTACCTTGTCAAAATGATGATGCATTTATTTTAGGTGGTTTGGGCTCATAATAATTTATTGTTTAATTACCTAATTCTTTTTTTATAAAATTTGCTACCTTATTCTCAACTACAATAGAGAATTCATGTCTCATGTTACTATACTATACTATAAGAAAGCATGTTACTACCCAAGTATTCAATTCATGATATTTATAGGAGATATTATTCATGCTTTAGTCCTCATGAAAAATAATTGTAGGGGTTAGGTCAACCAAATAGATTTCTATAGGACCAATGATATATGTATTGCATGATATATGATAAGTGTGACTCTAGTTATTGTATAGAGGGTACTAATGATATACCTATCTTTGTTATTTTGTACTCTAGTAAAGAAATATCCTCCCACGTAATCCTAAATAAATTTTTTGATCACAAATATTTCTTCTCCTTATGGAATCATATCCATTATTCTTGCATGTGTGTTCCAATAAAGTAGAGGACTGGGTTCTAATTATCTATATTAAATCTTATACAAGAACCTATGATGGGGTGACTGAAAAAATCTAGGGGACTAGAAGGTGGACAAATATTTGAAAATAAAGCATGACATAACACAAGCACATTATAATGTTCGTGCATTATAATTTCCTTAAAAATAACTAAAAAAATTGTGCACTCTACTTTTTAAATTTGTAATGCATACATGTTATAATATGTACATGTTTCATTTTAATTTTCTTTGGAATCCCACATTTAAGCATGAATTTGGCTTAGATATGTAAGGCAAAAGGATGGATCTACACGAAGGACTCTCAAAGATAAGTTTTATGTAAAATATAAAAATATAAGAAAATATCAATCATGATCTTCATTAGGTTTGCACATTTGAAGACATTATTAAAAAATGAAATGACCACATCAAACTCTATTTTAAATTTATAACCATGTAATTTTTTCAACTATTCAAATAAATAATTTTTCTTATCTTTAATTATTTTTCTAGTGTCTTTATTTTTTTTTCCAAAAACCCATGTATAGCTTTTTTTGGTTTCAATTTTTATATGCTCATTGAAGTTTGAATTAATTTAATTTTGGGCTCCTTTTTATACAAATTATTTTAATGATATTTAGTTAACTTTCTCAAAACTAAGAGAGATTTTTCTTTTTTTTTCTGGATGCTTCCACTTTGTAAAATAATAAAAAAGTTGTGTTCATAATTGTTTTTTAAAAATCATTGCATAAACTACATGATGTTATCCAACTTTCTACATAATAAATTTATAAAATATTTTAAAACAATTAACCTTTTGGGGAGGACAACTAATGCTATGTTATATTCATCCACTTTGTAAAATAATAAAAAAGTTGTGTTCATAATTTTTTTTAAAAATTCATTGCATAAACTACATGATGTTATCGAACTTTCTACATAATAAATCTATAAAATATTTTAAAACAATTAACCTTTAGGGGAGGACAACTAATGCTATGTTATATTTTTTTGAGAAAAAAATTAACTTTTTGTTCTCTTATTATTTGACCATCTTAATCCCACCATTTTTTAAAAATATTCATTTTAAAAAAATATATTCTAAAGAATAATAATATTATTCTGATCACATCATGGAAATTTGAGAATGGGTATCTATAGTTACTCATTGAAGAACTTTGCTCACTTATTTTTGGAAAATATGATAAATTTTGATCTCCCATTTTGTTCTCATTTTTATGTACATATCAAATGTTGTTGAAGAAAGGTGAAAAGACTATGTATCTCTAGAGATGTGATTGTAATTAATTGGTTGGTGAGCTTTTTAATTCTATAGTATAGTGAAATAGATTGTATTGTATCATGTTTTATGTCTTGAAATATGATGCAAGAGCTCTACAAACCCTCAAATATGATTTCTAATTGAAAAAATGAAACAAAGAATTTATATGAAATGGCACCAAAAATCTACCCAAGAAGTTTGATTGATTAACTTCAATTTCTAATATTTTTCACATGGGAGTCACTATCAAATTGGAAATACATAATTTACTACCACATGGGCTATTGAAAAACATCACAAATTAGATATAGAGGTTTGATACAAACAAAATATATAACTACAAATCATAATTCTTCACTCCACCTTCCTTCAATAGCATCAACCTCCTTCAATCTACAATCTTCTTTGACAAATAACTACTACAATGAGCTAGAAAACTTCAAATTTTCTTATTGTCATATGCTCTCCTCAAAACCTGCAACAAAATTTAGTTCTCCCCCTTTCTAAGAAAAGCCACACCTCTTTTCCTCTCTCCTCAAATTTTAGAAAAGAAAGATCAACTAAAAATTATCAAATTACCTTTTATCATGCATCAACTATCTCCCTCTTCTTGTAACTCCCATATGGACAAACTCAACCTGGGAAAAGCCGTAAAAAATCCATAAAATAAAATATTAATTTCTCAAATTCATTCTGAAACCACTCCCAATAAAATTGCTAAGAATGGTTGTCATCTATGATTGTCCACTCCTCACAAATAGGGATCCATTTTGAAAAAATAACTACCAACTCAAGATGGGAGCTAAATTTTGCATGCTACAATTGAGGAGTAATTGATATATTATTAAAAGCTTGTAACTTCCCAAAACCTATGCCCAAGCATGGATATTTTTGAATTTCATGATTAAATTTACCTCCCAGGCTAGCTCCACTTCAAAATTTGTAATATTATAAAAAGACCAATTTATTAAATATTTTAATTTGGTCTTTATATTGCAATTTATTCCTCCTAATGAGTAATTACCAAGACTAACGAAAATAAATATAAAATTCTTTATTTTTTTGACATTGAGGATTTTCCTTCAATGTAGATGCTTCTGAATCAAAATAGCTTTAGGGCTAATTTAAATGTTATATTTTATGTTTCTATCCCATTTTTTAAGGCCATCTTTATAATGCCTTCCAATAGAATCTACAATAAATAGTTTTCTACTATTTACTATTTTTAATGTCCCATTGGAACTTTAATAGGATTTTGTGAATCTTAATCATGCTTCTAATCACATTTATTCTAGTGTTATAATAAACTAGGCAATCAATTTAGGAAGGTTATAAACTCCTTATAAATAATTTAGAAGGTGTCTTTTACGTTTGATACACAAATTATCCATTTGTTCAAAGATTATTTAAGTTGATTCTAATTTTTCTAATGACTCTATTTGTGTTTCATCTTATATACATACAACTGAAATTATATGCATGAATACAAAATTCAATCCTTAGTATTGTCATCTTTTATATAATATCATCCTAGAGTATACACACTTTAATCATTGGTCCTGATGTTCAATTTTATAGACTATATAATATCAAGACACCAATTTATTATTGATTTAGTATTTTATCATACCACTATACAAATTGAAAAAAGCACAAATATTTAAGTACATTATGACTAGTAAGTCTTTTTATCACTACATATCTCAATGTTTCAATAATTAACATCTCTAGAAATATCAACCAAGTATCTTCCTTATAGATATGCATTATTTTTTATTTTATTAGGTCCTAAATGGAATATATTATTGGGACTGCAAGAATTCAACATCTTTGGTCATATACATGAAATTCATTTTTACTTAATGAAGGTTTAGGGTTTTATAGTTATAATCCATTAGATATATGTTTAGTGATAGTGAAATAGAGTCTTATTATGTATTTGGTATGGTTTGTTTCAAGATCTCTTATTTTACAATCTGTTTATTTTTTCTATAAGGAAAAACTTAAAGAATATCACCTTTGGTCTAAAAGAGACTAAAGAAGGGTGAGTTACCCTTTTATGGCTATAAGTTATATGCAACATAAATTATCTCAGTAGCTTTTGGTAATCATAAGTCTTGTTATATCTAATCTTTATATCCAACACAAATGGATCAATTGTTGAACTAAAAAAGTATTTGTTGTTATGAAAACAACACATTATTATTTAAAATATGTATAATCATCTTTATATGAACATAGTTTTTTCTAGCAATCCTTCACATTTCATGAAAAATACAAAGTATTAACTGTGCTCACTTTTTATAATTGTGATATGACAAGATATTAATATGAAGTACTCCAATGCATATATATTTCCACTCCAATAGTTACATACACATAAGAATAAAAAATATTCCCTTTGACAACAATATTTGTTTAAATAAGCACCTTATTTTATAGATGATCCATTTATTGTATCTAGTTATGATATTTTATATTAAAGCAAAAAGTATTTATTTCACTTGTTAATGAATGTATTTATGATTTTTTATATAACATTTGTAGGTTCTCATATATTGAAGTATGGATCCAGCTTGATCAACATTTAATTATACTTTCAATTTACATATGATCTAATTATTGACAATACATAAGACTAAATCTTATAACCACAGTTACTATACCAACAATCACACTCGGCTATTGAGAGTCCCTCACCCCATTTTAAAACCATTCTAACTTACTCTGATAAAAGGGCCGCGATAAACAAATTTACCTGACATACGAGAAATCGGAAGTTGACATCTGACAGATAATTCTTTTGCTATGAAACGACAGGCTTGTGCTCAATCCATCCGCTCACAATAAAGTTATTGAAAAGTACCAAAAGCTGATCGATGAGGCACATATAGATCTGGGTACCCAAGCACTTGTATACATTTTACGTTCTCAGCAGCGGCGGTTTCGTCGCGACGATGGAGGTATCTTCGCTTAGATCTAAACATTTTTTTGTACACTATTCAATACCGTTCCTTGGACTTTATTTATCGTTCCTTCGAAATTTGCAAATTGAAACTGTTTTTTCCCTCCAGAAGAAGAAATTAAACAAGAAATTGAAGCAGAATCTGACAAATTGAGAAGAACGAAGGAAGTTAAAGAAAGTATTAATGAAGTAGCACAACCTGCAGAAGCAAAAAGACAAGAGGAAATTACAGAGAGCACTAGCCAAGCAGCAAAACCAGAAGTGAGAGGAGTAACCGAAGATAAAAAGGGCAGTCAAGAAGCAGAGCATCAAGAAAGAGAAACAGAAAGCAAAATAAAACGGGTAATCCGACAGCTAAATTTGGTTAAAATGAAGGAAAAGCGTGTAGCTGTTGTAATACAAGGCGACGCCGGGGAAAACAAGACCAACTTTGCTGACGATGTCTATGATCGCTTGGGAGCTGAACTCTTATTTCGAGGGTGGAAGTTGTGCTCTCAAATGATCCCTGAAAACCTAGAATTCAACCCAAATGTAAAAGAGTTACGTTCTTATATTGTAGGCCAGTTGACAGCAGGAAAGGAGAAGAAGAAGCACAGTAGAAAACAGTCAAAGATCATAGACGAACGGGTCTTCATATTCATCGACAACATTATTCGAGCGCAGGATCTGAGAAAGATCTTAGATATGGAGCTAATGCGTCGAATGAACGTCAGGTTGCTTGTGACTTCTGCCAACAAGACGGTAAAGTCGCTGCTAGAAGGTGAAGGATTTAAACGTGAAGTACATGATGTATCTAGGCGAGAAAATCCTCATGTGGGAAATGATGAGTGTAAAGACGATCCCGTTCTTCTGGAGATGATTGAATACTACAACAAAAATTACAAAGGGCAAGATCAGGGAAACTTTCGTGAATGGACTCAACTAGTAGTTAACAAGGATCTAATGGAGATAGCTTTTAATTTCGCCTTGGAAATAGCATTTCTGAATCTACCAGCCACAGCCAGGGATGCTTTTCTTGATATTTGCTCTTTTTTCTTGGGATGGGATTGGGACGAAATTACCCTTATTTTGGGGCAGGCGGAGCTTGAAACTCTAGAAGAAAATTCTTTGGTGAAAAGGAATTATAACAATCAGATAACAGTTCCGCAAGTGCTCCTTGATTTAGGCCGCTTACAAGCAAAAAGTGACAGATTCACCAACAGAAATGAGCTCGAGATTGCTCTGAGAAAGGTATAAAGTACGCTGTCGACATGATAGATTCACATGTAGAAACCCTCACATTACCTTGTATCTTCAATTTTTATAATACTCCTGGATTTTACTTTTGCAGCCAATGAAGCAAATCAAAGGAATATGGTTAGATGATACAACAGATGACCAGGTAGTGGAAATACCGTTAGATCTTGTGAGCAATACACTTCGAGTATTATCTCTGGGGCGCGGCACAGCTATGAAGAGCAAATGCATTCAGTCCTGCAAGAAATTGAGATTTTTACAAGTGAAGAAATCGGTGGAGAACATCGAGTTTGATGTAAACAAGCTTAACCACAATTTGAATTACTTCGAATGTGGTAACGATGATGTTAATTTGGATCCCTCGCAGGCAAGTCCTTGTTCCTTTCCTCTTTCTTTAATTGTGCACTTGTCTTTCCTCTTTCCAAGATTCTGCACACACACACTTTCAGTTTGATTCGGCGATGATAAAATATAAAGGCTTTGCGCCTTCTATAGACTTTCATTACATCTACGTTATAGTAAATTATGGTAGCCACACAAATTTAGCCATTCAGCAGACCAGAAATCCAGTGTTATCTTTAGGCTTTAACTGCTAATAGAAGTCATTAATCATATCTCATATGATGTGTTGGTACTGCTTGCATGTGATTGTTTTGTTCAAAAGCGGAGACGCACAGATGTGCGACAAAATATGAGTTTCATCTTGGTTGCCTTACAGATATTTCATTGTTCGCACAGTTACCAGCAGGACTGAAGATTCTCAAACTTTGCGGAGATGCGAAGGTCCATTATCATCACGCTTCTTCTGTGCAAGATAGCGCTGAGTGGATTGAATGGGAGCTGAAGAAATTGAAAATATTGAAAGTGAAGAATTTTGAAAATTTAGGTATCCCAGACCCCAGACTTTTCAGGCCTTTTGACAAACTAAGAGAGTTATCCATAACCACCTGTGCTGTCGTAGAAATACCTGAAAGTTTGACTCAGATGATTGTTCTCCGGAAGCTCGATTTGCATGATTGCAAATACCTCCGAAAATTACCAGAATCATTCGGTAACCTTCTGTATTTAGTGGAGCTGAATTTAAGTTACTGTTCGTCATTGAGACGACTTCCAAAATCATTTGGACAGCTTCAATCTTTAAAGGATTTGGTTTTAAGCTATTGTCAATCATTAAAACATCTACCCTCAGGTTTTGTCTTGTTGAATAGTCTGAAGAAGGCCACTTTTATAAATTGCCGTAACATCCAGAAACTTCCTGACAAGTTTGAAATGCTGAGTTCTCTTGAAGAGCTCGACTTCTCATATTGCAAAAGATTGAAACTGCTTCCAACCAATTTCCAGCTGCTTTCCTCATTGCACCTTCTCAACTTACATGGCTGTAGCAAACTCGAAAAACTTCCATACAGTTTACCCGAAAGCCTAGTCAAGTCAAAGTCTGCGGCAATAAAGCTGTCTGGATGCTCAAGTTTGTCAGACTTGCCAGAAGAGTTTTGCGAGGGCAACAAGATTGAAGATCTTTCGTTAGCTTATTGCACCAATTTAAGTAAGCTTCCCAGCCATATTAATGAATTGAGGCAACTCAGAAAGTTGAACTTGTCCTATTGTGAAAATTTGCGTAGGCTTCCTACACGATTCAAGGAGCTTACATGTCTTGAAGTATTGAATTTAAGCTTCTGTTCTGAATTGCGGAATTTATGTGACGGCTTCAGTCGGCTGAAGGCATTGAGAGACATAAATCTTTCCAACTGTCCTGTTTTGAACGGCAAGTGGATAAAAAAGCTGCAAAAAATGAAAAGCTTAAGAATTTTAGATATTCGCGGAAGCCCACAATTTAATACAAAGAGACAGTTTCATTTTACAGTCCTATCGGACCCAACAGAGCAGGTATCGTAGCTGACGCTTAGAAAGTTTTTATTTCGTATTTTTATATTAGTATAAATTGAATTAGGGCATTTTTGGATACATTATTATCTTTCTGACTGAATTAGTAAAAGGAAGAAGTAAAATAATAACATTCTCTCATTTATAGAATTGATTTAGCAAATACTAGTTAGCATATAAATTCTTATCTAAGAATATGGAGGATTTCAGGCACTGTTGTTCGAGGAGATTTCACAAAATCAGGGGATTGTGCAGGATAAGGAGATTTTGCAGAAGCTATTGGATAGCGCAGCGTCACTTTTTTTCAAAGATAAAGCAACTCTCCTTCATCTGGATGGGAAACCTTTCTTTCCTTCTGAACATATTCCATCAGGCACTGTCGTTGCATTTATTTTCGATCATAATATATCCCACTGGGATTGGGAGATGCTCGAGAAAAATGTTAGCGCACTCCAAACAAATTTGGGTGAGAAGCAAGTAATTTATGTTGGTAGATCGTTAAGTGCACTGCCAACAAAGCTGGTGGAGAGGATAGCTGCATATACACCAGAAAATTCTAAAACTCTCTCATTATTCGATAGATCCTTGTCGATCTCTGCCGGCCAGAGCCCTGATTTTTGGGAATTTGGCACGTACATTATTGAAACAAAGGTTGTAGATAAGCAATTCGAAGGCTGGGAAAGCATATCCCATACAGTAATAGGAAAGCAATTCAACATTACAAAGTACCGCCTCCTCGAAGAAAGCTTCTCAAAAAATATTGAAGAAGTTGATATTCAAGTAATTCAACAATTGCTGCAACAACTGTTAATGACAAAAGATGATAAGCATTTGCCCATGACAAAAAAGGTGACCGATTTTCCCATTATAAATTTTATCTTGTATAAGAGCATAGGGTAAAAATTCGAAGATATTATTCCTCATCACTTGAAATGGCATATTGCAGGAGTTGGTCGAGACAGAAGAAAATAAGGAGCCCATTGCAATGCAAGAGCTCAACAAAGAGAAGGTATTGAATTCCACTAGTTCAAATTATAATATGGTAAAATGTTGCAGAAATTTATTTTTTTTCATTTTAAATCACATGTTACAGGTGACAATTAGTGATCTTCAACAGAATATTGTCTTCCTGCTCATTTCAACGCTGGAAATTTCTCAAAAGCAAATCTTGTTTCTTAAAGAAATGTATCAAGAAATGCAAAACGCACACGAGAAGTCCGGAGACAAGGTTAATTGGGTTTGGGTTCCACTGGCCATTCCTGATAAGGATTTGTGGGGATCAAAGTACAAGAATCTAGCAGATGTGATGCCATGGACAGTAATTTCAGATCCATGGACGATGGAGCAATCAACTATAACTAGATTTTCTAGGGAAAGGCTGGGTTTCTGCGAAATGCCTATACTTGTGAGCTTGGCTCCTTGGGGTCGTATTTCTACCACGGATGTCATTCCAATGGTGACAAGGTTGGGGTCAAAGGCTTGGCTATTTCTCCAAAAAGACCGTATCTCAGTTGCGAAATGTAATGCCTTCGCTGAAATAGACGAACCATCCGACCTCACAAGTCTCTTTAAGCATATCGAGGTAAGATAGATCGAGTTACGTTTAGATGTTCTACATCGTGATAAAAGTGTAATGAAACGACTGACTTTTGTTTTACAGGGATTAGATGAAAAGCTGAACAAGTGTGAAATGGTGTGGTTATACGGCGGAGATCCTAAGAAGATTGCTGATTTCAAAAAAAAGTTAAAATCTGTGAGGGAAAGGATTGACTTAAAAATTGATATCCAGATCCTCTATGTTGGCAGGGGACGGTTGATGCATGATGGTAACAGCATAGAAGAAGAAGCAGCATTGCAGGAAGAGAATGGTAAGTTGTCATGGTTGAGCTTATCCTCAGATAATATGAAAAGGTTCTGGCACCAGATACATTATTTGCTGTATTTGATAGCATCTCAGAAAGGTGAGCAGAAGAAAAAAATTGAGAGCATAAAGAGGGTACTGCTAGCTCTTCTGTCTCTTGATTGCCTATCAAGAAGAAATGGTACTGTGTGGATGATGGCAATTGATAAGACTAAGAATAACTTATTTACAGGAAGAGGAAAAGAGCTAGTGGAAAAGTTAGTAAGGAATATTGAAAACTCAGAAAAGTCATCAATAGCAATAGCAAATGGGGTAGTGGAAGTGCTAACTAAAAAGGAAGGGGAAGAGGGACCATGGATAGAATTGGAAGTGAAAGGCAACAGTGGAGAAGATGGGCCATCTAATGAATTTCAAGTGAACGTCATGCATGAGTCATCGATTGAAACTAAAGAGGGAAACATCCAAAGGTTTGAAGATGCGCTATGGCTAACAGTACATCCCTCATCACAAATTGTAGATGAAATCTCAGCTAATAACTGCTGCTCAATGTGCTACTACGGAGACCCCGCATATCAATGTGATACGTGTGGATGTTTCAACATATGCGAAGAATGCTACATCTCCGACTTTATAGGAAGGATCTCCCAGTTTGTAGGAATGCAAAAAAGTGATCGAGGAGCGCAAATAACTATTGAAGTTGGCCAGCACTAGTCAGTCGTCCCTCCCCGTTTCCCCGTTTACCTTCTGTGCTATTTTCTGTAACACAAGTTAGCTCTTAATTAAGTTTTTCTTTCAATGTCCAGATGAGCTGTTGCCAAAGATAGCTCCTACATAGTTGGCCACAGGTCTGACCAATAAATTTAGCATTTGGGATAGTTAGCAGATGGAATCATGAACTCACCAGGCACCTTTGTACCACTTTTTTCAGTACCCGCTAATGTAGCGGAATTTATTATGACTCTATTAGTTTAATGGTCCAAGAATTTTGTTCCGCTTGACTATTGGTGTTTATAAATAAAATTACAGCGTTGCCATTATCCATGTCAAAACGAGAATTTGCTGTCACTTCGTTCACGTTGAGTGGAGATAATCGTACACAACATTTTATTGTATACGGTTGCCACTTTGCACATGCTGGAATATCAAGTATCTTCTTTCATGCTGTCAGCCAGTTAAATTGGCCACAAAGTTAGCTATCATTGTGCTGAGAATGACAAATATTTTCGATGTAGTGATTGCTTTAGCTATTTCTGTAGGCTGTAGTTCTTACAAAATATTTGCTGTAGTAAAAATGCTTGTAGGTAGGTTTATTTTTTTTATAAGCAGAGTAACTATCATTATATTCAAATTACAACTTAATGAAAAGATTATTTTATATCTATGTATCATGTTTATGACAATTTTGAAATTCATAAAATATATAGATAAATTATTTCTATATAGTTTTTAAATTTTCTAAAATTTCAAATTATTTATATCTATTTAATATTTCAATTTAAAAAATTAAATTTTTTTGTAGAAAGTGATTTGTTTAGTTTTTTTAATGTAATTAATTTTTATTTGTTAATTAGTTGTTTAAAATATGGTAATTTATTGATTTATAACATTTGATTTGTATTAGTTTGTAGTATCACATTGTAATGGTGAAATTTGTATATTCATATTATTTTTTCGTATTTTGAGGGTAGTGTTTTAATAAATAGATTGGTAAATGATACAATTTCCTGTTAAAATAGATCTATAACCAATGTTCACACACACACGCACATGTTTTACCCATTCATTTATGACTTCTATAATCATAGATATATTAATGGACATGGTATCCATTGTGATATAATCATTTTTCTATCCTAAGAGTTGTTTGCAGTTACAATGTTGCTCTTGTCGTTACAAATTTATCACATCTTTCTTTAAATTATTAAATTAAATTATGAGCTCCAATTCTTGTAGCAAGAATGGAATGCGATCACTGGTCTCAATCTTATAGGAGACCAGTAGGTGTTTGTCGGTTTGGTGGTTTGTGTTGGTCCTAGGTCTATGGGTTTCTTTTTGTTTATATTATTGTTAGTCGAATTTTTTAAGCTATAGTTTTTGTTTACCTTTTTGGTTTTCTCATTGCTCGTGAGTCTGTGGTCTACCTCAATGCCTATTTTGTAATGGGTACCATCCCTTCCAATTTTAATCTAATCAAAACTTATCTTGTTTAGTATTTTATCCTAGGGCTCACTAAACACAAGTTTGTGTGCCATGTTTATATGTCCTTGTATTTACTAGCCTTCAATGTATTCATTCTAATCATGTAGCAGTTAGGAGATTATCTAATCATAAAGAAAAATCATTTGATTTACACACTTCAAAGTGTGTTCTAAAATTAAATCAACTATACATAATCATGATAGATGCATTTACATGATCAAAGAGTGTTGTTTTTATATTATTCAATTTCAAAGGGTTGATCAATGCATAAAGCTCTCATGGTATGGTTGAATGGTAACTTAACAAAGTTATTCATCAAACTTGTTGACTCTTTTAGATATCTAGAAGCATAGAAGAGATCAAATAACCTTGTAGAAAGTAAAGAAAAATAGTTTAAAAGTTACATAGGTAAAGCTTGTAGGTACAATATATTATCAAACTTATGGAACTTTCTTTGAAATACAAATGTGATCTTGCATAATCACAACAAAATATTCTTATTTAGAACAATTCCATTTTTATATAAGTTGTTCAATTTTTTTTGATACACTAAATTCATATTCATATTATATTTAGACCTGTCTTTGATTATTGAGATAAGTACATTTACTAACCTATATGTATTTTCTCTGTTTGATTATTACTAATTGTCTACATATCTAAACATAGAAAAGTGATAGGATATGTCCTCTTTCTTTGACACTTTATGGTATATGTACCTAATAGAGTGAATTATCATAAGGGAAATGGAATGTCAAAAATTGTTGTTTTATGTTTTAGGAGATAGAACCACCAATTTCCTTCAAGTTTCATTCAAGGAAACATTAGAGATTTCAATCTAGAGATGACAATGAGGGAAAGAGATCTACAATAAGGTGTCCTAGAGGTGTGATTAAAGACCAAAAAGGGGTTCACCACCAAAAAAGTCTTGGAAAGAAAAGAAATGCAATGATACGCATAACTTAAGTTATATGACCTAGAAAATGAACTTAAATAGAAAAATAAATTGGAGATAAACAAAGGTGCAACTGGGAACAGAAGAGGCTCAAATGAGGGTTTGAAATTATAGAAATATTGACTTTAATGCACACTGGGACTCATACGCCAGTAGGGGCGATTTAGTCCCAGTTTAGAGTTTCGAGTTGGAGCCGAAATCTGGAACTGCTAAACCAAGATCTATAGAAAATACCTAAACTCTAGTATATTGGGACTCATATGCCACAAGTGGCAATTTAGTCCTAGTATCAAGGTTGAACTGAAACTCTAATATCATCTACTATTCTTTTATAGCTTCTCCCCTGTCAAATCTCTGAGTCTCAAACACTGAATTGTAACTTGTAGGTGACTTTTCATGATTTTGCAATGTAGAATGACAACTTTGACAACTTGATAAATTTGCTCCAATCTTTCTTTTTAATGGATCTTCAGCCTAGATCTACAAATCACACAACAAAGAGAAGGAAAATTGTTGTTTTGTTAGTGGATAGGGGTTTGCCTTGGTCAAACCCCGTTTTGGTAATAAAACCTTAAAATGAATAGAAATTAAATGAAGGATTGTTGAATGAACAAATATGCTATGTTGCAACTCACCAAACCCTTGGAATAAAATCTACAATCTTGTATGTAATGGATAGCATGAATGTGGATCTTGAATCTTTCTTGAAGGACATGGATCTTGACTTGAATTCTTGCTTGAATCATAAAACCCAACATCACAAATGCTAGCTCGAAAATAAACATGATGCATGATGACTTTGACATGGTGCTTGATTCCTAAACAATGCTCCAAAATTCTTGATAATCACTCTTGATTTCTCTTGAATGCTTTTGTAATCATAAACTTGCTAAAATGATTAATCTCAAAAACTGCTAGTAGAAAATATGTGAAATAATCTTGTATTTATAATTCTTTATGCCAAATTTCCTGAAATTACAACACTACAGGCTGACATTAGATCTAGAAGAATAAAATCCCACCAAGAATTGAATTCAAAATTAGGTCCAAGCTATGTGAGACTCATGTTCCAATTAGAGTGTATGAGTCCTAGTAGACTAAGCTTAGGACACAAATTTCAAGAAATGTTTAGTTTTATGTTAAATTCAAGTTTAGGCCTCAAGATTTAGGTGGGACCCATACACCCAATGTGGCATATGAGCCCCAAATCACTAAATATAGGTCATACAAACCAAAATTATTAGATTATGTGTGGTCATTTGATATATGTCAGGATTATCCTCAGAAAGATGCATTAATTAAGGCTTGTGGATGCAAAATAGGACTAAATAAGGCATAAAGAAGCCTAGTTTTAGCAAGGAGGGCCCAACCAAGTGTGAAAATGTAAAGGGCTACATTTTTATACACAAAATTTAACCCCCACTTTAGTGAGAGGAGGAACTTAATTCAAACTCACACTAAACTCGACAAACTTACATCAAGTGGGGTCCAAGTGTACCAATGGCAGTGAGATAGGAAGACAACAACCAAGAGGGATGATCAAGCCCCCTAGATTGAGATCCTATGACAAACCAACATAAGCACAAAAGAAAAAACATGAAAATGGTGTAAGGAGCAACAAAAAGGTACAAGCATATACTAGCAAAGACAAAGAGAAAGAAAACAAAAACAAAAATGGGTGGATCAAGCTTCGACCATTTGTCCTGCACATTGCGGATTAGATCTAGGTTGTTTGTCCAAAAATGTTTGTATTTCCACTATGCAAACCAACACATGCTCATAGGGGCTAGTGGAACATCAGGCCATCCACTAGGTGATCCCCTAGTGAGACACATATGCATGTGGCCAGTATGTGCTCACACAGACAAACAAGTGTCTATGGGAAAGTCACACCTAAGTTCAACTCCTATACCTACATCCAAACCAAAGCTATAACTCCTGATAAGTTTGATAAGGAACCACAAAACATGAACAACAAGATTCATAAGGAAAGAAAAAATTTGTATGCTTGACACACATGAAAAAATAGAATGGCTCCACAGGCAAGCAAATTGTGTTATGCAAGGTGGCTATATAACCAATATTGTAAATGAAAAATAGTGTAAGGTACGTTCAAAGGATTTTCACCTAGTTCACGTAAGGTCTTAACTTAGGGAACATCATGCCTAATGTCTCCAAGAGAGGACCAATTGAAGAATAGAAGATTCATAATTTAGGGGATGTAGTGTGCCATGCCAAGCTACTAAGAGGAATATAATATGCTAAGATAGATCACACTCTTGAAGGACATCACACATAATGTCACCACAAAGTGAAAGACACATCACATGAAGTAAGAATACTACA
The DNA here is from genome assembly GCA_007258455.2 of Sequoia sempervirens. NCBI lineage: Eukaryota > Viridiplantae > Streptophyta > Pinopsida > Cupressales > Cupressaceae > Sequoia > Sequoia sempervirens. The sequence continues at coordinate 23,385,628 of VDFB02271358.1, read as the reverse complement.
CAATGAAACATGAGAAATGCAAGAAGAATAATTCCAATGTATGCCCCACTTTAAAGAAATTGCTAAACACCATGTTGTGAACAATTTCTTTAAAGTAACATATGAGAAGTGCTAACAATAAGGAGGACATGAGAGATTACTTGGAAAGCCTTATGCCAAGTCATATGTTTCCAAATAAATCTACATCATGAAAAACAGTTGCCCCAAAATGAAATCCCAAAATCACATAAGGGATCCAAGGATTTAGGGTCAGTATCTCTTTGCTACAATATTTTTATAGAGCTTGGAACTATCATCATTCCCCAAATACTCATGGAATAGGAAGAATGACACAAAGAGAGCAAAAAAAAAGAAAAATCCTTTCGAGTCAACATGGAAGGGACCTAAATATCTCGACACCTTGTATCATCCCCAAAAGGTAAACAATTTAAAACAAATGGAAAGATAAAATGTTTACGACATATAGAGGAATATAGAAACAAATAGAGGAATGTCACAAAGAGAGAGATACATCAAACAAAATAGCACAAGGGATCACATTAAGCACATGCAATCGCACACACAAGAAAGAAAATAATGCAAAAGACTAGTAAGGAACATGTAATTCAACCTATTATTAGGTCATCCACATCCCAATCATGTTCATCATATAGAGAATGAAGGAAACTAGCCAAAGCAACAACAACGAGTGCAATACTAGGATCATCACCATGTCCAACACTCTTCTTAGGAGAATTGTCATTTCAGTTCATAGAAGAGGAAAATAATGTATTCAATTCATTATGCACTTCTTCATCAATTTTAGCAACCTCATCATCATTTTCTAGGTTAATCACAATGGGAGGTTGAATAATAATGTCCAAAGAAGGTTTTAGCTCTTGTTGTGATTGCGACATAGAATCTTTTTGTTGTGATGAAGAGGGAGACTCATCGTGTATTGTTTTAGTCAAGCTTGGAAGTTGATATTCTTTTTTGTTTTCTTCATTCAAATTTTGATAAGATTTTAAAAATAAGTCTTCATGAGGTTTAATAGGCTCCATAGGCTTGGGCCGAAAGAAATGCAAAGAAAAGTTCCCATGGGAAGATAGAGGATTAAAGCCACTATGGTGCATAGTGAAAATTTTATTATCAAAGGGAAACTTTAAGCATTTATGCATGATTGGTGGGACAACTTCCATGGAGTGTAGCCATGGATAACCAAGCTCCACATAGAATTGATCTGACATGGAGATGATGGAGAATGAGACATCTAACTATTTTGGTCCAACTTTTAGAGGAACGATGACTAATCCCATCATAGGGAAAGTGAAACCATTATGTTTTTTTATCCATGCTTTCAGTTTATCATATGTTTCTTGATAGAGTTCATGGATAAGTAAGAATTATTTAGTGGTCACATTCTCTCCACATACAATATCAATTAATATCCCATTTGTGGGCTTGTCATTGATTTGGCTAGCTATGTAAAGAGGATCATTAGGTGCATTTCTAATTATATCTTTAGATGAGAAAGCAATGTCAAGAGGCTTTTTAGTTTGACCTTTATGAGGTTGAATTTTGATCAATCTAACCATATGATCCATAAGATTTTTCTCATCAGTATCCATAGGACCTTGTTCAATGGTATCTATGTTGTCATCATCTATGTCAACATTCATCACATCATTCTTCTTAGTTTCACTAGCTTTGACAAACAAAATGCTATGATTTGTCATAGGGTTGGTAAAGATTTGCAAGTTTTGGTTGGGAGGGGCAACAAACTTATTTCCTTAATCATTAAAACCTCCAATTTGAAGTCGATTAGAATCAATGAGGTCTTGCACAAGATGTTTAAGATGCTTACAATGTTTTGTGTTATCCTTTTTGTTGATGATAATGGTAGCAAGAATTTAGTCTAAATTTTGGAGGTAAAGGCTTATTAGGATCGAGAGTTTTAACGGAAGGAAAAGTTATCATTTTTTGTTCTAACAGTTGTGGCATTATAATATGGAGGGTATTGGGTAAGGGAGTAAATTGTCTAGTTGGATCCCTAAATATGAAAGGAGTTGTCTTCCTTATAGCAGCCACTTGGGTATCAACATGTTGAGCTGGTTGAGGGGGGTTAAGTTGAAGGAAGCCTTTATTCTATTTTCTAAAAGGTTGATAATTATTTTAGTTTTTGGATTTAGACTTCTCATGATGGTTAGAGGTGGTTTTGTTCCACAAATACTAATTGAGTTTTGATAATCACGAAGGGCAGTACAAAGTGTATGAAGGAAGGAAACTTCATCATGGTAAGCTTATCAAGTTCTCAATGAACATCCATTGAAGGTGAGGATCGGGAATCTTTATGTCGATTTGGGAATAAATAATTTGGTAACGTGAAATAAAGTCAGTAACCTTTTCATCATCTTTTTGCTTACATCTCATCAAATTGACTAAGGTCATCTTAGGAGTCATGTGCACTTGGAAATGGTTTATAAAGGCCTCAAAAATTTTATTGATGAACAAATTGAGTTATTCGGTAATAAAGAAAAATATTATAAAGCAGTATCTTTCAAGGATATAGGGAAAATATTAGTTAAGAGCTTATCCTCAACGATAAAATCACTACATAAGACAATATAAGTGGAAACATGGTTAGAAGGATCTCCTTTCCCCCCATATTTCTTGAATCTAAGAATCTCTATACCTTGTGGTATTGGCATTCTCAATATCTCCAAGGATAAGGGATTTGTTTTGACATAGTATGTAGGTTGGCCATTTTAATTTTGGTTTATGGTGGAAATTTTCTTTTAAAGGGATGAAACATTTTACAAAAGTTGATTAAGGATGGTGTCATTGGTTGTATTTTAAGATAGAGGTGAATATGGTGGAGGTGTATATGTGTTCGAGGGAGCAGTGAATGGAATGCTTATGGGAGGTAAAGTGGTAGGAGATATAACGTGTGATGCCACAAAGGTACTAGGATTGCTATTAGAAATACACAAGGTAGGAAAGATATTACTATACTTAGGTTGCATCGTTGTTGTAACTTGAGGGTTGGTATAGGTAGGAATAGAGGAAATAGTTGTGGGAGAAGAAATTTGAGTTCCTCCTTGACCTTGGACATTGCTCAAAGGTAAAGAACAAATAGTTGTTGAGGTAAGATGTTTTCCAAAAATCTGAGCTAGGTTACACACAATTTCAACTCCTTCGCTTTTAATCATGTGATGTATGTTATCTATAGTAGGGATAGCAGTGGTTGAAATGTTTTTAGTACTTAGTTGATGTTGTAGGTTTTCTAAGTCTTGATGAATTTGGATTATGTTTTCTTGAGGAATACTAGAAACCATTGTTTCAACATGTGTCACACTACTTGAAGGGAAAGTGTTGTTAAGGGTATGGTCCATACCTAGTGAACTAGTGTCAACACTAGTAGTGAAAGAGCTAGATAACCCAAGACCCATGATGAAAGTGCTATCATAGGATGACATGAGTGTTGAAATTCGTCTCACTATAGTATTAGAAATAGGACACCAAGTTGTAAAGATCATGTAAGGGATAGTCAATGAATGCAACAAAAACTCACTAATCTAAAATAGAATTCTAATAGCAGCAAACAAAATCACAAAAATAAGGTTTTCAATACTAAAAAATGTAGATTTAGATCTAACACAAGACTAAAATGCCTAGAGGGGCATATGAGTTCCAACCAGGGTTTTCTAGGGATTCAAATGTTGTAAAGCAGTCCACACAAAATACCCAAAAATCAGACAAAACCACCTCTACTGGAACTAAATCACCCAGTAGGGTGTATGAGTCCTAGATTATGACTTTTACACTAATTTCAATAAGTTTTGAGTGAATGTTAGGTTTTCTAGTTTGAATAATGTCTAGAATAAGTGCAATTATAGATTTTAAGTGAAATCCAATGATGCAAGATGTAAAAATGCTACCTAAATTCACTTTCACTGATGCAAAATTTAGAAACCCTAGATGCAAATTAACTAATGTGAGACATAGTGGAAAGTTAATGCAAGCTAGATCGAGGACTGTGATGTAGTACAAATAAAAAAAAAGGTGATCTAAAGGTTAGGTTCACCAAAATGAAACATTGAAAATTGTTGCTCTATGTTTTAGGATATAGAACCACCAACTTCCTTCAAGTTTCCTTCAAGGAAACCTTATACATCTTAATCTAGGGATGGAAATGAGGGAAAGAGGTATGCAATGAGGTATCCTAGAGCTGCGATTAAAGACTAAAAAGGGAATTCACCGCCAAGCAAGGCTTGGAAAGAACATAAATGCAATGATACATAAAACTTAAATTATATGACCTAGAAAATGAACTTATATCAGAATAGTAAACTAGAGATAAACAAAGGTGCATTTGGAAACTAAAGAGGCCTGAATGAGGGTTTGAAATCCCATAAATATTGAATTTTAATGCACACTGGGACACATATGCCATTAGGGGCGATTTAGTCCTAGTTTAGGGTTTTGGGCTAGAACTAGAATCTGGAACTACTAAACCAAGATCTACAAAAATACCTGAAATATGGTATATTGGATTCACACGCCACAAGTGGTGATTTAGTCCTTGTATCAAGGTTGATTTGAAACTTTCATATTCTCTAATGTTCTCCTCAGAGTTCTGTATGTGCATGATCATGATGGCCAAAAAGTGGCAATATGATGGGTATTTGTAGGGTATGTGGTTGATGACTTTTTTTTTACCCAAAATTTGATGAAATGAAAAGGGTTTTGAAGGAGATTCTTTGCTTTCCACCAATATAAATTATGCTTTACTTTGAATTTAATAAATAATTATTATTCATTTTCTATTTGAATTACGACTAAAGTCAATTGATAGGTCGATTGAAAACATCTATAGCTTTCAAATGGTATCACATTTTTGAATCCAAAACATGAATCAAATTCTATGCTTCACATACTAGGATTAAAAAAGAAAAAAATTAATTTCATGAAGTTTTGACCAAGTTAATGTGGTCGACGACGAAGCTTTTTATATTTTTCAAAAGTTGTAATAAAAATCATAATTAATTATTTTCTTGGAAAAAAATTAAAAAATATGAATCACATCCTGAGTCCTATAATTTTATGTCTAAAATATTATAAAAAATATTATCATTTTATTGTGGTTAGGGTGGTTAGACAAACACCTACTTCTTATTTTGTCCTTGAAATTTAAGTAAGTACTACCGCATTGAAATTTCAAATTTTCACCAAATAGATTTTTTTCTTTTAAATAAAACCTAGTAGTTTAGAAATTACATTAAATTTTCTACAAATTCTATTCTTACATATTTTTGAAATAATATAGATAACTTATTCAAATTTTTATGCCAAGTTGCCTAACTCTGATTTTTTGAATTTTTGCCACCTATGGGCCTATTTTTCCATGATGATCCCGACATACCCACTTCTTTCATGTCAATCTCTGAGTTTGAAACACTAAATTGCAACTAGTAGGTGACTTTCCATGATCTTGCAATGTAGATGACAACTTTGACAACTTGATAAATTTTCTCTAGTATTTCTCTTTAATGGATCTTTAAGGTCTAGATCTTTAAATCATACATCAAAGAGAGGGAGAAATGTTGTTTTGTTAGTGGATAGGGTTTTCCTTGGTCAAACCTTGTTTTGGTAATCAAACCTTTAAATGAATAGAAATAAAATGAAGGAATGATGAATGAAAAATATGATATGTTGCAACTCACTAGAACCTTGGAATAAAGGCCACAACCTTGTATGTAATGGTTAGCATAAATGTGGATCTTGACTCTTGCTTAAAGGATATAGATCTTGACTTGAATCCTTGCTTGAATAAAAAAACCCTCCATAAAAAATGTTAGCTAAAACATAAACATGATGCATGATGACTTTGACATGATGCTTGATTCTTGAATAATGCTCCAAAATGCTTGATAATCCCTCTTAAATTCTCTTGAATACTCTTTTAATCATAAAATTGCTAAAATGCTTGATCTAAAAAAGTGCTAGGAGAAAATAAGTGAAATAACCTTGTATTTTTACTTGTTTATGCCAAATTTCCCAAAATTACAAAACTACAAGCTGACATCAGATCGAGGAGAATAAAATCCCACCAAGAATTGATTTCAAAATTAATTCAAAGCTAAGCAAGACTCATATGCCAGTTGGGGTGTATGAGTCCCAATAGGCTAAGCTTGGGACACAAATTTTGAGAAATGTTTAGTTTAATGTTAAATTCAGGTTTAGGCCCTAAGACTTAGGTGGGAATAGTACACCCAAGGTGGCATATGAGTCCAAAATCACTAAATTTGGGCCATATAAACCAAAATCATTAAATTATGAGTACTCATTTGATATATTTCAAGATTATCCTCAGAAATATTCATTGATTAAGGCTTGTGGATACAAAATAGGACCAAATAAGGAATTTATAAAGAAGCCCAATTTTAGCAGGGAGGGCCCAAAAAAGTGTGAAAATGTAAAGGGCTACATGTTTCTAGACTACATGAAAAAATATTATGCTAGTAAGGAGATACCGTGATTATGTTAACAAAGAGATCTTTGCAATTGCCTCTATTTGCCTCACTATCTTTACATGCACTCTATGGAATATACATTTCCTCACTATCACTGCATGCACTTTAGTAATGCCACACTCATGGACAACATACCATGAATACACCAAAAAATACTCAGTTCATTATACACTAGTGATTTCTTCATTGAAAACCTTTTAAATACTAATATAGAAAGATTAGGCTATAGAAAACTTCTCTATCACACCACAAAATACAACCATAACTATAAAATATTATGTTAACCTACTAACATTATGCAATAATTTATGATAATTTTTTAATATAATATTGATTTCTCCAATATATTCTCTCACCAAATTTCTTCTAGTGATTATATAATGTGTGTGTGTATATGTGCATGCGCACATGCACTCGCCCACATAAAGTAGGCACATGTTTACGCTTGCACATGCTTTCCTATGGGAATGGGTTGGTGTGGGGGTTTTTGTGCATGCATCATTACCTCATGCACATGTGGACACCCGCTCTCCTTAGATAACCCCCACCGCTAACCCCCCCTTCCCCATTGACCCCTCTCTCCTAGGGATGGTGAATCTTTCCCTAATCGAGAAGGATCCCCCACCTCGTCCATTCGAAAGTGAACCCTCTCTCTCAGGGATGGTGAATCCTTCCCTCCATAGGTTGGGAAGGTTCTCCCACCCTATCCATTCAGAACCAATGCTATCCAGAGAACAAATAAAGTGTGTTTGGGTGGTTAACCTTTATAGGGTATATATATAGTTGATAAATGGTACAATATTTCTCAAAGTTGAGTCCCTTTACCTATGTTATTTGCATAATATTTTTCACATATTTCTAATATACCTATCACTCATCTTGATTTCCATATTTATATATACCAATACATTCACCTTAATGACTATTCTTTTACTTATATCCTCACACTTATTTTCATGTGCACACTATCCATTATGATCTATCCCTTTTTATGTCTAGTTGATGCCTACCCTAGAATTGATGGATTTTAGCTCTCATGGAAATCCTTTATGTTTTGGTGCCTAATATCCATTGATAATAAACTAAATAAAACAAATTAAAAAATTTCTATGAAGTTAATTTGTTGAGATTTTGATCATGCCCCTCTTTTCAAAGTTTTTCCTATAAAAATATTGTATGATCCCCTATACACGACCAAGTTTCATGGTTATATCTATGGTGTCTTATCTAATCATTCATTTGCATGACCTCAAGATGAATTATAAAATTGTTATTATATAATAATAGTTGATTATCGAGATTATTATTATCTTGTCCTATGGAATTGAGAGTAAATATTAATTTTATTGAGTGGTGGGCTTCATTCTTTATCAAATAAAATTCTTATATAGCATTGGGCCTTAGAGATGATTGATATCCTTTTGATCATGTTCAACCCTTGAATTTTCTTGTGGAGATAATGCTCATAGTTACTCTTGGTCTATGTCAACCATTAACTATGTGTTGGATGTGATTTATAGGCCAAAAAATCTATTTGAGTCTAAATCTAATATATTAGGCCTATACTACACCATTGGTTAACTATATCTATACCACTAGCTATGGAAACCTTTCTTAATTAATCTTGTGTGCCTTATATAAAGACTATAATGTGCTTGCATCGGTTTTTAGTTGCATGGTGCTCCTAGGAGACCATATATATAATGATAATATTAATAAATGGTGATGTGGTATACAATAAAACTAATTATGGATTATTGGAAATTTAAAACATTTCTAGATTATGCAACTTATCTAATACTTTAATCATTTGATGGCCTTGAAACATCTTAAGATCTCAATTTAAAAATATGTTTAAGTACAGTTGTTCTATTATTCATTTATCACTAAGTTAGTATTGTGTTTCCATCACCTTTTATTTGGTTGTGTGGGCCATAAGAGTTGATAGTGAGCTCACATATCCTAGGATCACCTATAGCACCAAAGATAATCTTCTACAAGGGAGTAGAAAGAGAGGATAAATTTATTGATATGGATGCAATAATGTATGATGATAAATAATAGATGAATGATAGTAGATGCCCCTACATTATATAATGTACACCAAACCTTTCATAGATAAGAAAATATGAGAGTTATGATTAAGAAAACTCATGACAAGTGTCTTAATCCTATGCCTTGAGATAACTAAATATAAGATAATAAAGATCAAATGAATACTAAATACTCAAGACACTTAAAATTGTCTTGACTAATATTGCACACTTGAATCCGGTTACTAACACCATTTCATCCTTAATCACCTCTTTTTGACCATTTAATTAAATAATCTTCATTATTTAACTAAATTCATCAATTTCTCCTATTAATCAAATGATCACTATTATTTGGCTAATTTAGCCTTTTTCACACTAATTTTCATTTTATTAAATTAGGCAGTGTGAATTATTTAATTAAATTGCTTATGTCCTCTCATTTAATTAAATAATCTTTGAAAGGTGGAAAATTGTTTTGGTTCCCTCTTAGGGTTTAGGACCTAAAATGGCAATTTTCACTAACTTTCACTCAAGAACAAACCATTGAGATCTCAATGCAAAAGAGAAAGAGATCTTCCAAAAGGGTTGTCCTAGGGGTTGAATATGATCTAATGAGGGGTTCACCACCAAGTTTAGACTTGGAAAGACAAATGAAATGCAAGATGAAATATAAAACCATAATTGAATGCAAAGTAACACTAAATGACCTAGAAAAGTGAATGAAATGAAATAGAAAACTAAAGAAAGGAAGGTGTACACCTAGGAAACTAGAGATGGATGAATCTAGGTCTGGAACACTAAATTTTTTGACTTTAAAGCTTACTGGTACTCATTCGCCAAGATAGGTGAATTGGTCCAGTTTCTATAAAACTATGTGGGAACAAAAGTCTACCAAAAGGGTATCTCAATCTGCAAGAATCTAAAAATTGTCTTGGATTGGGACTCATTTTCTAGAAGTGGTGAATCAGTCCAGGTAGACTTTTTTGAAACTTCAAAGATTGATCCTTTTGTTCTCTATCTACTTTGTCCTTCCTAGGTGATTTCTGGATTTGAATCTCTAAATTGCAACCTGTAGGTCTTCTCCAAGGTTCTCCAAGGCTTGATGACAACTTTGAATGATTTTCAACATTTCTCAAATCTTTCTCCTTAGGAAATATGCAACCTAGACCTACATATTACATACAAAGGAGAGGGAAAAATGTTGTTGGGTTAGTGGATAGGGGTTTTCCTTGCTCAAACCCCTTGTTGGTAGTTAAACCTTGAAATGAAATCAAATAAGAATGGAGAATGATGAATGAACAAATGATAGTGTTGCAACTCACCAAACCCTTGCAATAAAGTGTTGCAAATATTCTTGAAATGGCTGTAATGGATGTAGACTTTGACTATTTCTTGAATGATGTCATATTGAATGAAACACTTGCTTGAATCACAAAATCCTTACCACAATTGTTAGCATGATAACAAACATGATGCATGAAATCCTTGAAATGATTATTGATGCTTGAATGGTGCTCTAAAATTCTTGATAATCTACTCTTGAAGACACTTGAATTCTCTTGTGAACTCAATTCACTATTAGGAATTCTCTCACAAAAGTGTTGGATGAAAATGAATGAAAGAACCTTGTATTTATACCAAATTATGCAAGAATTCCCAAAATTACAACACTACAAGCCATCATCAGATCTAAGAGAAAAAAATCCTACCAAAAATTTGAATTAATTTTGATTTTGGGCCACACAGGACTCATTCACACAAGTTGGCGAATGAGTCCCACCAGGCTTAATTTTTGGGACCATTTTTAAAATTGCTTAGAAATGTGTGAAACTAGGTTCAGGACCCAAAAGATCTAGGTGGGACTTATTTCCCAAGGTGGAAATGAGTCCTAGATCACTAAATCTGGGCCATTCAAACCTAAAACCCTGAATTATGATCGTTAATGATTGTGTCAAGATTATGGGTATGTGCAAGATCATCATGGAAAAATAGGCCCTTAAGTGGCAAAAGTTTAAAAAATCAGAGTTAGGCAACTTGATGTAAAATTTTGAATAAGTTATCTATATATTTCAAAAATATGTAAGAATAGAACTTGTAGAAAATTGAATGTAGTTTCTAAACTACTAGGTTTTTCTTTTTTAAAAATCTATTTGTGAAAATTTGAAATTTCAATGCAATAGTACTTAAATTTCAGGGAAAAAATAAGTAGGTGCATTCTGACCACCTAACCACAATAAAATGATAATATTTTAGATATATAGAGGACTCATGTCCCATGTGATGCACATTTTTCTATATTTTTTTCCAAGTAAATAATTAATTATGAATTTTTATTACAACTTTTAAAAAATATAAAAACTCATATGTCCTAATCACCTTAACTTGGTCAAAACTTCATGAAATTATTATTTTTCTTTAAATCCTATAGTATACAAAGTATAGAATGTGACATGTTTCGTGATTCAAAAAATGTGATACAATTTGAAATCTATAGATGTTTTTCAATCAACCTATCAATCAAGACTTTAGTCATAATTCAAATAGAAAATTAATAATAATTATTTATTAAATTCAAAGTGTAAATCATAATTTATATTGGTGGAAAGCTGAGAATCTCCTTTAGAAACCCTTTTTGTTTCATCAATTTTGGTAAAAAAAAGTCATTAGCCACATACCCTACACATACCCATCATATCAGCACTTTTTGACCCATCATGATCTTGCACATACCCTTATCCTTGAAAAGATGCAATAAATGAGGCTTGTGGATGAAAATTAGGGACAATTAAAGCATAAGAAAGCCCAATTATTAATGACAATCCTACAAAAGTGTGAAAGTGTGTTACAACGCTTTACAACACTTTAGATAAGCAAGATTAAGATTTATTTTGGTTAAAAAGAGGTTTATTAGGTGTAATTTATTAATAATACAATAGAAAAGTGTGAAAGTGTGTTACAACACTTCACAATACTTTTAGAAAGGTACCATTTAAATCCATTAGTTTACAAGGGCCAAAGACGTAATGTGAATGTGTCAATTACATCACAACACTAAATCAAGGCAACATCAAGCCCAATTTCACAAGGAGAGCCCAAACAAGTGTGAAAATGTCCCCAATGACATTTTTTGACACTACATTTAGTCTCCACTTTAGTGAGAGAATGAACTTGCTTCAAACTCACACTAAATTAGACAAACACACATCAAGAGGGTTCCAAGTGTACTAGTACCAGTAAGATGAGACAACATTGAATAAGAGGGGTGATCAAGCCCCTAGGATCAAGATCCCATGACAAACCAACATAGGCACAAAAGAACACACATGAGAATTATTTAAAGTGCAAAAAAACACAAGAATGCATTGTCAAAGACTAAAAAGAAGAGAAAAGAGAGTCAAGTTAAGCTTCGACCATTTTTCCATCAGGATGTGGATAAGATCTAGGCTTTTTTTTTTGAAAAATTCATACTCACTCTGAGGCGATGAAACTTTAGGTTGTCCATCAGGTGAGAAGTCCTAGAAGGTGAGACACATACACTCATGGCTAGTATGCACTCACACACACACACACAAGTGGCTATGGGGAAATTCATGCCTCAGTTGGGCTTCCCGCTAAAACCATACCAAAGTTATACCCCCTGATAACTTTAATAAGGCGGGACAAAAAAATAAAAAGGTTGTTGAGCTTCATGAGACAAGAAAAACTTCATATGCTTGGAGCTCATGAACAAACAAGATGGCTCTATAGGAATGCAAGTAATGTTATGCAAGGTGGCCATATAAATACAAATGAAATAATGAGGTATGTTCAAAGTATTCTCGCTTAGTTCATGTGAGGTCTCTAACTGAACTGTGCCCGAGACACACCTTGAAGGACATCATGATTCAATGTCATACACAAAGCTAAAAATGCATCGCGGTGAAATAAAAACTACACCATGAACCATGAAAGGAAAATGTGGAAAGAATAATGCAAATGGGAAGGCTCCCCACTTTTAAAGAAATTGCTAAACACCATGCTATGAGAAATTACTTTAAAGTAGAAAATGATAGCCAACAAAAGACATGAGATCTAACTTGAAATCTTATGCCAAGTCATATGTTTCTAAGTGAAACTATTTCATGCAAGAGAAAAGAAAAGAGAGGGGTTTCCCAAAATGAAAAAACACCAAAAACATAAGGGATCTTAAGTGGATTTGGGGTTAGTATGTTCTTGCTGCAATGTTTTTAGAGATATCCAAAATGTCATCATTCCCTAAACACACATAGAATTGGAAGAATGACACAAAGAGAGTGAAAACAAAGAAAAAAAATTTAGATCAACATGGAAGAGACATGAATGTCTCAACACTTTGTTTCATCCCCAAAAGGAAAACATGAGACATGGAAAAGATAAAAGTGAAAAGAAAAATCATTTTGGGTCAACATGGAAGAGACATAAGGTGTCTTGATGCCTTGTGTCATCCCCAAAAGGAAAACACAAGATAAACGAAAAAAGAAAAAGATTTATGACATAGAGAAGAATGAAGGTAAAAATAAAGGAATGCCACAAAGAGAGAGAGAACATCAAATAAAACGTCACAAGGGATCACATTAAACTCATGCAATCACACAAAAGAAATGAAAATAATGCAAAAAGCTAGTAAGGAACATGCGACTCAACCTAAAGAAGGTCATCTGCCTCTGAATCATGTTCATTGTATACCGAAGGCAGACAACTAGCTAAAGGGAGAATAGCAAGTGCCCAACTAGGATCAGTACCAACTTCAACACTCTTTATAGGATAATTTTTGTTTAAGCTCATGGTAGAGGAAAACAATCTATTCAATTTTTTATGTAGCTCTACATCAATTTTAGCAACCTCCTCATCATCATCCAGGTTAATCACAATAAGAGGTCGAATGATAATATCTATGGAAGAGTTCAACTCTTGTTGTGGTTATTGTGTTGGATTATTTTATGTTGGGGAAAGGGTATAGTCTTCATGCATTGCTTCAGTCAAGTTTGGATTTTGATTTTCTTTATTTAATTCTTCATGTAACTTGCAAGCAAGGGCATGAAGTCTATGCCTACACTGTCTAGCACCTCAGTTTGTTTTAATTTTGTTTTCAAGTTGTGTTTATGTAGAAGCAGGTTGATCAAACATAGGTTTATTTTCTTCCCTAAGGGGAGGAATAAAATGAACCATGGGAGGTTGTTCGACCACTTTCTGTTTAAATTTGTATACTTGTTTTATTCTAGGAGATATAGTGGGTAAAAGCAAGAAGTTGGGTTCACGAAGAGGGGAAGTTTTGTCAGAAAAAAATATTGCAAAAATCGCGTACGCGTTATGAAAAAAATGTGTATCTATTATGCTTCGGGTACCCTAGCCTAAAAAAATGTGTATGCACTAAAAAATGTGTATGTGTTTTATAACGCATACAAGTCATTTATTTAAAA